>CM065132.1:9842500-10467500 GCA_033026305.1 Cirrhinus molitorella
ACACACACGCACACGGCTTTCTCACAGTCTGCTTCAACTCACATCGGATCACTGATAATGTAGCATCTGTCAACACTCTCATGTTGTGTTCATCACTATGTGACACATCAACACTATTTAGGCAGAGATCTCCCAACACCTTGTGATGCAGCTGGCACTTCACCTATTGTTTTTCACAGTGTTAGAGGAGATTGCCTGTCCATTAGCACCATCTGTTAGCTGAAAGTTTGTAGGCAGCATAACTCATGTATTTACTGTGCTATGTGCAGCTTAAAGTCAGCATGAAATTAAAATTTAACCTATTTACTTTCTTAATTCATATTTTTGGTATTACAGTAAATAATGCATTGGTGAATGTTAAGTAAAGAGTGTTGAATAAATGTTAAATGAAAAAAAAAAAAAGGTTCATTTTAATAATCTTTCAGGTATGCTACTGTTTAAAAGTTTGGGGTCTGTAAGATTTTACTCACCAAGGCTGCATTTATTTGATCAGAAATACAAGGGGTAATATTGTAAAACATCTGTTTTCTATTGTAATATATTTTAAAATGTAATTTATTCTTGTGAAGCAAAGCTGAATTTTCAGCATCATTAATGTTTCATCATTGGTCTTTAGTGTCACATGATCCTTTAGAAATCATTCTAATATGCTGATTTGCTGCTCAGATATGTATTATTATTACCAACGCTAAAGTTTTTTTGAGGAAACGTGATCGATTTTTATCAAGTTTCTTTGATGAATAGAAAGTTCAAAAGAACAGCATTTATTTAAAATATAGTTTTTTTACCTCGCAATTGTCACTTTTTCACAGAATTGTGAGATATAAACTTACAGTTGCGAGTAATACAGTTAAAAAAGTGAGAGAGAAACTGACAATTCAGACTTTTTTCCTCATAATTGTGTGATATAAACTCATAATTAAGAGAAATGAAGTCAGAATTGTGAGATAAAAACAATTCGCAGTTGTGATTTTTGTTTGATATAAAGCACAATTGTGTGATACAAATTCGCTAATCTGAGGAAAAAAAGGCACAGTTGCGAGATTGTATCATGCAGTTCTGAGAAAAAAAGCACAACTGCGTGATACAAACTCGCAATTCTGAGAAAAAAAGCCACAATTGCGAGATTGTATCATGCAGTTCCGAGGAAAAAAAGCACAATTGCGTGATATAAACTGGCAATTCTGAGGAAAAAAGCCGCAATTGCAAGATATGAACTCGAATTCTGAAAAAAGTCACAATTGTGAGTTTGTATAACGCAATTCTGAGAATAAAGCCACAATCGCAACATATAGACTTGCAATTCTGTGAGAAAAAGCACCATTGCGATATATAAACTCACAATTCTGTGGAAATAAAATCACGAATGCGAGTTTGTAACACGCAATTCTGAGAAAAAAAAGCCACAATCGCAAGATATAAACCTGCAGTTCTGAGAGAAAAAGCACAACTGCGAGATATAAACTCGCAATTCTGTGGTAAAATGTCACAATTGCGAGATACAAACTTGCAATTGCAAGTAAAAAAATCAAAAGTATGAGATAAAAAGTCGCAATTACCTTTTTTATTTTTTATTGAGTGGTGGAAACAGTCTTCCATATAAAAGTATCATTAATGGTTACTGACCCCAAATGTTTTGAACGGTTGTGTAACTTTTCATGATGCAGTCAACTCTTCCTCTCGTTCTGTGTTGTTTCTCTTAGAAATGTCTTATTGCAGAAGTAAATTGGGTTGCGAATGTCATTTCATGTTGTCTGTAAGCACATCCACACTCTAAACACGTGCTCAAGAAATAGTGTACAGCGCAATTAATCACTTAAGCACCAGTAGATATCTAAACATCCTTCCATGATTTCATATTATTTCTGAAGCCTAATATCGAATGTATTTGTTTCTGTTCAGGACGTTCTACCGGTTCGAGGCTGTCTGGGATAGCTCCCTGCACAACTCTCTTCTGCTGAACCGTGTCACTCCCTATGGAGAGAAGATTTACATGACCCTGTCAGCCTATCTGGAGGTCAGCCTTGACTGTTTTTGACTAGTTCTTTAGAAAGTGGTTTTACAATATATAGTATTGACATATGTGCTAACTACTTCCACAGCTTGATCACTGCATCCAGCCTGCCATCATTACCAAGGACATCTGCATGGTCTTCTACTCTAGGGATGCTAAGATCTCTCCTCCACGCTCCCTGAGGAACCTTTTCGGCAGTGGCTACTCCAAAACCCCTGATTGGTAAAAAAAAAAAAAAAAAAGCTTATTTCATGTCCTTTATCACCACAAATCACCACATCGAAAACTATTTTAAGTAGCATTTTAAAAAGTCAAATTTGGCCTCAAAGACTAAATGGAATATTTATACTCTTAAATTAATTTCTTATACTGTAGGTCCATTTAAAATAATTAGTGAAGACAACATGATTTAAAATGTTGAAAATTAAATGGCGACTAGTTTCAGGACACACTCTCTTATACATTCATATACATTTTAAGCTGAAATTGTGATATTGATGGACATCTTATGCATCAACTGTCTCAGAATCTTCTCAGTCTTCTCCAAAAATGTGCTTTTCTTTTAAAATTTTAGGTAAAGACACTTTGTTAATGATGCTTTCTGATGTTTTCATTACAGTAATAAAGTGACTGGAATCTATGAGCTTAGCTTGTGCAAAATTGCTGACACAGGAAGCCCAGGTAAGATATTCCTGAAAAATAACAGTTTTTGTTAAATTTTTACTGAAAACAAAAAATTGCGAAATATTTTTACTATTTAAACAAGCTGTTTTCTATTTGTGTACATGTGTGTGTGTATATATATATATATATATATATATCTATCTGTGATTTCAAAGCTGAATTTTAGCATCATTTTTTTAGCATCACATCTTTCAGAAATCATTCTAAACATTTATTATTATGATATTTTTTTTGGTCATTTTAAAATTTATCATCACTTTTGATCAATTTAAATCATCCTTGCTAAATAAAAGTATTAACATCTATAATATCACCCCCCGCCAAAAAAATAAAATACTGACTCCTAGCTTTAGAATGATATAGTGCATAATGTTTCAAAAGCTTTTTATTTCAGATAAATGCTGATCTTTCTATTCATCAAAGAATTCTGAAAAATGTATCAACTGTTTTAATAATTGATATTGAAAATAATAGTAAAGAATGTTTCTTAAACAGTAAATCAACATATTAGAATGGTTTCTGAAGGATCATGTGACACTGCTTTTTAGCTTTGATCACGGGAATAAATTACATATTAAAATGTATTAAAGTAGAAAACATTTCTTCTTTAAATAGTAAAAATATTTAAAAATGTTATTGTTTTTGCTGTACCTTGGATCAAATAAATGCAGGTTTGGTGAGCAGAAGAGACTTCATTTAAAAAAAAAAATTTTGGTAGTGTATGTTTTTGCAAAAATGTATACAATTTGTTTTTTTCCAGTTTAGCCTGTTATGTTAGTGATTTAGCATATCGATATGTTGGGCCTGCTGTATTTAATCATCTTCACTGTTCATTTTCAGGTATGCAGCGACGGAGACGGAAGGTTCTGGATACATCTGTGGCATATGTGCGTGGAGAGGAGAACCTGGCAGGCTGGAGACCCAGAGGAGACAGTCTGATCCTGGAGCACCAGTGGGAGCTTGAGAAACTCGAACAGTTGCATGAGGTGAGGACAGAAGACAAAAGATCATGATTGAGCACTGTCTGTGTTCATCTGCATAAGAATATCTGGTGATCTCCAGACCCTGATGTCAATTTCTATCATTCTCAGGTGGAGAAGACACGTCACCTGTTGCTGCTCCGTGAGAAACTGGGTGAGACGGCTCCTCCCAAGTCCCTGAGCGACTCTCTGTCTCCCAGTCTGAGCAGCGGCACCCTCAGCACCTCCACCAGCATCTCCTCCCAGATTTCCTCCACCACCTTTGAGAGTGCCATCACGCCCAGTGAGAGCAGCGGATACGACTCCACAGACATCGAGAGCTTGGTAGACCGTGAAAAGGAGCTGGCCACTAAGGTAAGAAACCATATAAGGATCTGATATTATGTTCTTAAAGGGATAGTTCATTAAAAAATGAAAATTTTGTCATTAATCCCTGTAAGACCTTCATTCATCTTCAGAACACAAATGAAGATATTTTTAAAGAAATTCGAGAGCTTTCTGATCTGCCATAGACAGCAAAGGTCCTATCATGATCAAAGGCCCAGAAAGGACATGTTAAAATGGTCCTTTGGATTCCATCAAAAATATCTTAATTTGTGTTCCGAAGATGAATGACTGTTTGAAATGACATGAGGGTTAGTAATTATTGACAGAATTTTTATTTTTGTGTGAACCATCTCTTTAAATACTGTGTTCCATTTATAATATGAGATATTTCTATTTTATGTTTTTGGCTTATTTCGTGTGAGATCAAATTTGTGTGTTTATTGCAGTGCCTCCGTCTCCTGACACACACTTTCAACAGTGAATACAACCAGATGTGCAACAGCATCAGTGACTGCAAGGTAATCTGGACCTGAACTATGAAACCAACCAGTTTTGTATGAATTGGAATATCTGCTTGAATGAATGAATGAATAAATGAATGAATGAATTAAAAAATAAAAACCTGTTTTCTGTTTATTTCAGTTGTCGGATATCTCTCCTATGGGCCGTGATCCATCCGTCACCAGTTTCAGCAGTGCTACTCTCACACCCTCCTCCACCTGCCCCTCTCTGTCAGACTCTCGGTATGGTTCAGATGTAAAAACACAAACAATAAGCTCAAAACACAGTCTTCTAAAACATAAGTATCCTAAAAACATCTGTCTTGTCCAGGACCCCTGAAGCTAACTCTCGTGCCACCAGCCCCTCATGCTCAGACTATGAGAACTTCCCCATGGTGCCCATTCTGGAAACGTCCTACCTGGCCCGCGCCGGCAAACATGAGTTCCTCAACCTTGTGCCTGATATTGAGGAAATGAGACCTGGGTGAGAGTTTTGTTTATTCTATTCTAAATTCTAAAAATTCTAAAAAAAAGATGAATTTGAACACTTAAAGGGATAGTTCACCAAAAAATGAAAATTCTGTCATTAATTACTCACCCTCATGTCATTCCAAACTTGAAGTTGATCTTCGGAACACAAATTAAGATCTTTTTTAAGAAATCCAAGCGCTTTCTGACCCTGCGTAGATAGCAATTCAACTACCACGTTCAAGGCACAAAAATATAGTAAGGACATAGTTAAATTGTCCATGTGACATCAGTGGTTCAGCTGTAATTTTTTGCAGCTATGAGAATAATATGTGTCAGTTTTTTTCAAATGGGGCAGCAGAGATGTACAGTAATAAGCTGGACTGACATGTCCTCCTTTGTTCACTCAGATCTGTGGTATCAAAGAAAGGATTCCTTAGTTTCATGGAGCCCCGCTCCAACTCCTGGGTGAAGCACTTTGTGGCGGTTCGTCGGCCATACGTGTTCATCTACAACAATGACAAGGACCCAGTCGAGAGGGGAGTGCTAAATTTATCCACTGCCCAGGTGGAATACAGTGAAGACCAGCAGGCCATGCTCAAGGTAAATCCTCACCCGCTATGTGAAAATCAACTGTTTTCCCTGTAATATATGTAAGTTGAATGCCTGATTGTTGCTCTTTGATGGTTTGCAGACACCTAATACATTTGCCGTGTGCACCAAGCACAGAGGGATCCTTCTCCAGGCCAACAATGACAAAGATATGAATGACTGGCTGTACGCCTTTAACCCACTGCTAGCAGGAACAATAAGGTACATTCCAACCCAGAAACTACTTTTTTACCTACTACTTTTATTTGTGTGCTCTCACAATATCAACAAAATGTTACAAACAGTGCTTTTATAAAACAAAAAAAAACAAACATAATGTGCATTCTGCCGTCTTGTTCTTGAACAGAAGCACTTCACAAAAATTAACCGAAACTCAGCGAATACATGCCTCACAGACATGATAAATATATATAGAAAGCTTTAAATTATTTCTTAACTAAATAAAATAAATCGAAAACAAAAACTTTATGCATCCATAAAGATGCATTTCTCTCTAAAGGTGTGTTCAAAGAGGAGATCTTTGCGACACTGACTCAGAATACAGTAGTTTATTAATAAATAATTCAAATCTCCTTACTATTTACCCCTGAACCATTATAGTTTTTCTGGTGCTTTGCTTGAACGTGGATCTCTTCCAGCTGCTGGCTAAGACACTAAACGCCATCCAAGCATCTCGAAAGTGAAAGCGAAAGGGAAGTCTCGTGTTGTTTCCACTAGCGCAGCAATTTTTTTCATCACCATAATTGATGGATGTATAAAATATAAAAATAAGGAAAAGCCTAAAACAGGCCCGATGCAAAAAAGCATTTTTGGCAAATTCAGGTAGTTTACCATAGAAATACGATGTTTTTAAACGTTTATGACTGTTATAGCTCCAGCTGTGGTCTTATCCGCTTAAAACTTTGCATGAAATTTGAGTTTTCCTTAAGGCTTTTGTGTAAATTTGGCCCCTTTTCTAAACGACCCTGTTACAGCTTCCCAAAGGGGAAACCAAAAACCTACGACTAGTTCACAAAAGTAGAACTAGTAGTTTTTTACATCATTTAACAAATGATTTGATTGACAGCAGTTGTTCTAAAAGCAGAATTGTCCGGAATGAGGCCTTTCACTTTTTGGTGTGAAAGGGCTTTTACACTTGCAAAAAATATAACTTTTTATATTAAAAACAAACAAGCAAGACCTGCCCAGATTTAAAAAGTAATGCAAAAGTAATGTAACGCATGACTTTCCATAAAAAGTAACTAAGTATCATAGTTAGTTACTTTTTTAGGGTCAGTGCAATATTGTAATGCATTACTTTTAAAAGTAACTTTCCCCAACTGGTTATGAATTATTGAAATGCATTTGTCTGTGTTTCACTCCGTCTCGAATCATGGTCATGGAAAGTGCTTGAGAAACCGTTTCAACTCAAGCCAGAGACTATAAGATATTCACATTACATGATTTGACAGATTTTTACATAGAAAGGGCAACAGCACACTGCGTTAAAAGAAATAAACATACATGTTTTTATAACCGCCGACCAAATTCAAAATCAAAACTAAAATGATATCATCTTTGAGAGCAAAGGGGCCCCTTGGTGTTTCAGGGGCCCTACACAGCTTGTGTATTTTGTGTATAGATAGGAATCGGCTCTGTATTTACTCTCCAGAGAATCTTTCTGCACTGGTTCTGATCAGGTGAAAAACCTAGGACTAGTCTCTACTTACGGTTTGGTTTACACAATCAGTTTCACTTGGAGATCGCTGATCCATGACCATTCCAACAATTACAATAGGGTTTCAGCGCTACACACTTGAACCCCTAATAATCCTTCGATTATATGTGTGTTTTCCTCAAAGTGTTCACTGCTCACCTGTCTCTTTCTGTGTCTTCCCACAGGTCAAAGCTGGCGAGGAGACGGTCCAGCCTGATGAAGAACTGAACGAGCGTGCGCACACGTGCAGAGATAGTGCTCATTTCTCTCTTGTCTACCTTTACAACGTACCGTGTGTTAACACTTCTAAATCTTTGTGGTTCTTGACGGTTTCTCTTGTATGTAGACCTGTGGCTCTGTTCTCCTCTCCAGCAAATGAGCTTTCAGTTCCTAAACACCAACTGTCCCCTACCTCCCTCCTCCCTCTCTCCTGCCCTCTCTATTGTGTTATTGATTGGATTTATTCTGTCTTCAGTTTTGTTCTTTGTCATAACTGAACCTCCTTCAAGTAGCATGTTGTAATAGTCTATTTGTGTGTGCACGAATCTTCAGAGCAGGTTCTGCTTTCTCTTGAGTTACTCTCGTCTGTAAACATCATCCTTACAGTGTTGTCTGCCAGGAACATCGTACCCTCAAGAGAAAGTTGGTTTGAGTAAAAAATAAATATATTAGTAATAATGAAAAAAAATATCAAATGAAATATTCCGTATTTAATAATCACAAAATCAACTTTCTCTAAAAAAAAAAAAATATACAAAATAAAAACAAATAGCTTTGCTCTAGATATTGCTAAGAAAAAAAAAAAGATTTTTAAATGGACCAAAGCACTTCTTGAAGATGCTTAATTTTCTAAACAAGGCAGAAATTGACCCTTAAACTGAATGTTACTGCAGTATTGGCTTAATGGATTTGCAAATTCAAAGCAAGCCGTGATCGTCAGGACGTTGACCATGTACATAGAGCCGTTTCTTCGCCCAGCCTGTCGCAATGTATTTGCTTGACATTAATTCCACATATCAAGGACATAAAACATACCAATAGCAAAGTACAGTATGTAATCATAAGGCATATAATACCAGGGAAAGAAAATGATGATGGTGATGATCTCTCACATCTCTCTCTTTCGGTAGCCTACAGGAGTATTCTGCTCGATTTAAAAGATTTTCTCAGTAGATTAGGTTAAAAAAAATGGTGCAAAAGAATTACCTTTACACAGAACAACTGACCGAATGAATCCATTTGTACATAACGTTCAGGATTACTGTGCTTAACGCTACTCATACCGAGACATGATGCATTATGGGTTACTGTCCTTGTTACTGTATTACTGAAAGACCATTTTCAGGGCTGTTTTAGCAAGAAAAGATCTATCAGAAGACCAAACAATTGAGTGAGATACTGATTTAATTGCTTACGGTTACGAAATGAAGGATTGAATATTTGTGTGGTTTATTTTTGCTGTCAGCAGGATCCCTAAACCAGCCTTTATTCCCCTTGAGAACGAGCAGGATCACTTTTTAATATTATTGAACATTTATCATGTATCTATGGAAACCCATTTCCGCCACTGAATAAAACAAAAAAAAAATTATTGTGACTTTTTATCTCACAATTCTGACTTTTTTTTTCTCAGAATTGCTGAGATATTGAAGATATAAACTTGCAGTTCTGAGAAATAAAGTCAGAATTGCAAGATATAAACTCGCAATTGCAAGTTTTAAAGTTAGAATTGTGTGATATACACGCAATTGTGAGAAACAAAGTCAGACTTGCAAGGGTAAAAAAAACACAATTCTGACTTTTTTCTTGCTTTTGCGAGTGTATATCTCGTAATTCTGACTTTTTTTGTGAGATAACTCGCAATTGCGAGTTACAAAGTCCAATTTTTTTAATATTAAAGGGGAAAAGAATTCTCAGAATTGCGAATTTTATCTCACAATTAATTGTGAGTCAGAATTATGAGTTATCAGTGGCGAAAAAAGGCTTCCACATGTATCTCTACTGGTTATCTTAACTTATTTTTATTAACATGTGATCAGTGTTTTACATTATACGACGGAAGACAAGAAGGGCACTTTTCCACATTTTTATTCAGCTGTTCTTCACTTATTTGAACAGTCACTATTTTAGTGAAGTTTGACCACTAAAACAGTTTCATCACTGTTAGTAGAAATTGGGCCATTTATGCAGTGCAGTGTGCATCTGCAGTGAGGAAAAAGGGAAGGTAGTGTTCTGCTTTTTTATGTTTTTGTTTTGAAATCTTTGCTCTGTGCATTTGAAGACATGCAGTTAAGAGACATACTGAAGTTAGCAGTGATTCAGTTTCGAACCATTTGGTTGAGCACATAACAGTCCTCTGGCCAGACAACCAGCAGGAATTACTGTCACACTGTCAGACTGATCACTGTCAATCCTTATGAAGTCAATATTCTTGCTGCTCATTATAGACTGCACTTTTTCTCATTGAAGCGCTTTAGTGCATTTTCACAGGAAACACATGAAAATGGCTCGGAAAGTCAAGTCCTTGGGTCAGCCAGCCTTTAGGCCTCATCTGAGCTGTTTGATTGTTACGGCATCTGTGAAAATGTTCAAATGAAATATTCAGATTTGGCATAGAGTTAGTAAAGGTTAATGAAGGTTAGCGTTTATCTAATTAATTGGCAAGTGTGAGTTAAAGTTACAAATTTTTGCCAGAGCAAAGGTTTTTGGCTTTTTTTTTTTTTTACACCATCTTTGTTGAGTGGCTTGGTTGACTAATATTATATTCATAATGAATTTCATTAACTGTATTTATGCAATGTATATATTAGTTTGCAGATCTTTGCACATGTTTATACAACTAACGACAGAACAAAATAAAGCTTGAACAATGTTTTTGTTGTTTTCTCAAATGGAAACCAAATGGTTTTAGGTTGTGGTGTTTTCCTCATTGAAGTGGACTTTGAATGTACCTTGCGTTTCACTTAAAATGATCTGGTGAAAGAAGAAGAAGAATATCTTAATTAGGGACTGACATGTTGCTGTGCTTATTTCTTGAAGAATCTGAGCATGTTACAAGGGCACTTTTTCACATTTAGTCTAGATATGAGGGCAGAGTTTTAGTGATGAGGCCTGTTCGTTTTGATTTCTAACATCAGGGATTATATTTTCTTAAAATATAACATGTTTTGCTTTACGTTTTGTGCTCACTCATGCATTTTTTTGTCATGCTGCCTCTGAAGCAACCTTGGCATTACTGTATCACCCCATCAGATGAACATCATTCCCTGTCATTGTGATGAAACAACAGAAAACAGTTCAGCCGTGGCATTAACACTGTACATTATTTGTCAGATTGGCTTCATTTTCATACTTATTTTGTAAATATTTCATGTTGTATCGAACTTGGATTAAAATGTAAATATGTCTCCTGTATTTGTAATAATTATAATCCATTCGCTGTATAGCCTAGACGTGTAATGCATATATCTTAATTCTGTGTATGGTAATCTTGCACCATTGACCTGTTTAGTGAATGAGGTAAAAATAAAATTACAACCAGTGCATTAGACCAAGAACGGAGCTTGTTTTGTCTTTCTTTCTCTTTACACAACACTTTAACTTTTATCTTACCTACATTAGAGCTAGTTATTGTCGTTGAAACGCTGTTTAGTTAAAGTGACATTTTGCTAGATATATTTTATATAATATTACATAATTTGACTTCCTAAATCGATATGCCTGTTAATCGTTTTTTTTTCTGTACAACAAAACTATCTTGTTTGTTTGTTTTTAATTTGTTGATTTTATTAAATATTTTAACCTTTTGACAAAGGCATCTAAGTATGGAAGCCCGTTTCTGCCACTGAATAAAAAAAAAATAAAAAAGGTAATTGTGACCTTTTTATCTCACAATTTCTCACAATTGCAATTTTTTTTCTCAGAATTGTGAGATATACATTTGCAATTGTGAGTTATGAAGTCAGAATTGCAAGACAAAGTCAATTCTGAGAAATAAAGTCATAACTGTGAGATAAATCTTGAGATTTTTTGTTAGAATTGCAAGTTTATATTTCAGAATTCTGACATTTTTTCTCAGATTTGTGATACAAACTCGCAAATCTGACTTTTTCTCAGAATTGTGAGATGTAAACTTGCAATTATGACTTTTTTTTTCTCAGAATTGCGTGATATAATTTCACAACTGCGAGTCAGAATTGCAAGACAAAAAGTCAATTTTGAGAAATAAAGTCAGAACTGCGAGATAAATCTTGAGCTGTTATTTTTTAGAATTGAAAGTTTATATCTTGAAATTCTGACTAACACGCAATTACGAGTTAAGTCAGAATTGAGATATAAACTCAGAACATTTTTTCCCTCAAAAAAAAAAAGTATAACTGGCAATTGTGAGTTTATATCTCACAATTCTGACTTTCTAATTCACAACAGCAATATTATATCTCACAATTCTGAGAAAAAAGTTACAATTATGAGTTTATATCATGCAATTCTGTGAAAAAAAATCTTGCAGTTCTGACTGTATTTCTCAGAATTGTGACTTTATGTTTCACAATTCTGACTTTATAACTCATCATTCTAACTGGAAAAGTCATATTTGCAAGATTATATTTGCATTTGCTAGGAAAAATGTCAGAATTCCAAGTTTTTATTCTGCAGTTGCAACTGCGACTTTATATCTCACAATTTCCAAAAAAAAAAAAAAAAAGGTCACAACTGTGTATTATATAATGGAAAAAAATTGTGAGACAAAAAAGTTGCAATAACCTTTTTTTTTTTTTTTTTTTTTACATTTTTTATTCAGTGGCATAATATCTAACAAATACTAACCACTGAGTTGAGTATCCTACATAAAATATTATATTTGATATAAAATAATATGCTGTAAAATATTATTTATAACTTTTTAGGATGTCTACTTTTTATATTTTACTACTTTGAAGTGATTAATTAACAGATTATTATTGTTATTGAAGGAAAAAAAATCACCTGCAGGGTATCTATTAATAAATAATCAGAAAATGTACTATATGAAAATAAAGTACTGAGCTATAAAGAAAGATCAACTAATAAATAATTACGTTATTATTATAACTACATTATAATATTATTACATTATAATTACATTATCTTGCAAAAAATCTGATTATAACTCTAAAATATATCATAAATATAACTATTTGTATTTTTATCAGCTAGTATAACGAACTAATGCCATATTTATTAAAAAGTACAATTATTGCATTTATGCTATTTAATATGCAGTAACTTTCACAATTAAACTCGTTTATAAAGGTATACATTTCAGAAAATAGTCGTAATCTATTTAATAATTAATTAATTTGATGAAATTTCAGACCTGTTGCACACATCACCATTGTGATGCAACGGCGCTCTACAAAATCAATCGTCAGTCTCAGAGTTCGTAGGAAAAAAATCTAATTCCCCATTTACTTCAACGCCAAATGCTCTCACAGCTTCATTTGACACAGTGGGCGGAGAACAGGTGGGCGGAACGAAAACCCAGACAGCCAATGAACAGCCTCCAATCTCTGCTCAGAGTGTCTCCGCCAATCACAGACGGCGATAAGGATGACGCCACGACCACTGTCTGTCTGTCAGGCGTGTTCATTGGGAGTTGGCGTAGTGCTGTTGATCAGGCCGTGAATGAGGAAGTTCAGCAGAGACGGTGCTGCAGTAGTGAAAACCTTGATAGAAAGTGTCATTTTAAGACGGAACCAACCTTCAACCATGGCTCAGTAAGTATATATTTTGCGCCTAAAATGCTTGGTAATATGATATTGAATCTCTACAGAACCTTTGACTGTTTTTATTATAATGAAATATAATGTATAAGTTTTTCACATTATCAGCATTCTTCATTTTATCTGTACTGATCTGTGAAGCACTTTTTTCTGTTTTAACACAGACTGTTGAAATCCCTTGTATGTCATCCAGTCAGAATGATATTTATCATAATAACCACTAATCTGCATATTCTTGTCTCCACAGAGCAGATATTGCTCTCATTGGTCTGGCTGTGATGGGTCAGAACCTGGTCCTGAACATGAATGACCATGGATTTGTGGTAAGTAGCATTTTTTCATTTTCTTGCATAACCTATTCTGATCGGGTTTAAGATTTTACAACTATTGTCATTCCTCAGGTGTGTGCGTTCAACAGGACAGTGTCCAAGGTCCAAGAATTTTTAAACAATGAAGCCAAAGGCACTAAGGTGATCGGGGCCGAGTCCCTCGAAGACATGGTTTCTAAACTCAAAAAACCTCGTCGCATCGTCCTCCTCGTCAAAGCGGGACAAGCTGTCGATGACTTCATCGATAAACTGGTATACATAACCGTGAATCAACAGTCCTAGTTTGCTTTGTCACCCTGCCAATATGATCAAATAACTCACTTTTTTCCGTATCTTGTAGGTTCCTCTTCTTGAACCTGGTGACATCATCATTGATGGTGGAAATTCAGAGTACAAAGATACAACAGTGAGTCTGACAATCCAAACTTATGATCACATAAGGAAATAAAAGTACTTGATTTAAACATTCACGCTCATCACATAGAGACGCTGTAGGAGCCTGAAAGAGAAGAACCTGTTGTTTGTGGGTAGTGGAGTGAGTGGAGGAGAAGATGGGGCTCGGTATGGACCTTCACTGATGCCTGGAGGACATAAAGATGCCTGGTGAGGACTTGAAGAAGTTCACCTAAAAATGTATATATATATATATATATATGTATATTTATGGAATCTAATTTTATTTTATTCCTTCAGGCCACACATAAAAGATATTTTTCAGAGTATTGCCGCCAAGGTGGGCACAGGAGAGCCGTGCTGTGACTGGGTGAGTATTAGTTGATTGATAAATTATGTATGTATTTATATAGACACTGAATGCACTTCTCAAATTTTTTGTATTTTTCGCTAGGTTGGAGATGAAGGAGCTGGACATTTTGTTAAGATGGTCCATAACGGTATTGAATACGGTGACATGCAGCTCATCTGTGAGGCGTATCATCTGATGAAGGATGTGCTGTGTATGGACCATGATGAAATGGCTCAGGTTAGATGAAAAGTCCACAATGTTGAAATTCATCAAATCCCCTCTGTATTGTCTCTTCTGTTTCCTTCTTCCTTATGTCGTTTGTATTTTGAAATACACCCTGTTCCTTCTGAAGGACTGTTTTGGTCTGCTTCCTCTTAAGACTAAGTTTCTTTGTCTGCTTTGCCTATCAGGCCTTCGATCAGTGGAATAAGACAGAGCTGGACTCTTTCCTCATTGAGATCACTGCCAATATCCTGAAATTCAAGGAAGCGGATGGCACTCACCTGCTGCCCAAAATCAGAGACAGCGCCGGGCAAAAAGGCACAGGGAAATGGACGGCCATCTCTGCTTTGGAATACGGCACACCTGTTACATTAATCGGTGAGAGACAGTCTTGCGTAATCGCTCAGGTGTGGGTGTGTTTTTCTGTTATTTTAGATATAGAGGGAGAAAGTCAGCTGGCCTTAGAAGAACATGTTGAATGAAGCGTCTCTATAAGCAGCTTTGCAGTTCACCTCTTCAGCTCATGTGACATAAGTGGGATTTTCTGTTCTGGCTTTTGATGCAGGGCTCAACAGTAAGGATGGCCCGCTGTCCTGGGGCAATTGTGAAAGAGTTTTGGGCTAGATTTTAAATGAGAAATATTGGCCTGGTCCAGCAGAAAAAAAAAGATCGAGATCTGGTTGAACTTGTAGACTTTAGGATCACTCAAAGCACAAAAACCAGTTACATAATAATTGTCAACACTGATACATGTTTTTATAAAGCTGAAACTATGTAATATGTAAAGTGCTATATAAACAAAAATTGACCTGACTTGATGTAGTTGTTAGATGACATGGGCTTATATATTTAGTGTCAGTTCAATGGACAAAAGGCTGTATATGCAGCACTGAAGCATGACAGAGCAGCTATGATTTGTGTGGTTGTAGAGGAGGGTTTTCTTCTTTCAGTAGGCTGCATTCCAGTGCTGAGTTCACCATGACTGGCTGTTTTCCACTTGATTTTTTTTTTTTTTTTTTTTTCTTCCTCCACTCGCCTCTTCCCATACTTGTTGGCCTTGGGTTGGGTGATAATATACTACAAAGTCATGCTGAGTTCAGGTTTTTGCTTGCAGCTTCTCATGTTTGTAGATGTAGTAAGATCTGCTCTCACAATAGTCTAGCTGATTACTCCGTACACAAAGAGGGTTACGTTACCAGTATCAACAGTGTCAGGGTCTGGTACCAGATATGAAGTGCATTATACATTGCGACTGGAGTCTTGAAGACAAAAGTCAAATCGATTTGGAACAGTACAATTTTTTTTTTTTTTTTTTGTTTTTTTTTTAAGAAGTCTCTCCTGCTCACAAGCCTACATTTATTTGATCCAAAGTACAGCAAAAATAGTGAAACTTTGAAATGTTTTTACTATTTAAAATAACTGTTTTCTATTTGAATATATTTTAAAATGTAATTTATTCATAAGATTTCAAAGCTGAATTTTTTGCATCATTACTCCAGTCACAAATCATTCTAATATTCTGATTGCTGCTCCAAAAAATGGTTCTCAACTGTTTTAAATGTTTGTAATAATAATAATAAACATTTCTTGAACAGCAAATTATGATTATGATAAGAAAGATTTATGAAGGATTATGTGACACTGAAGACTGAAGTAATGATGCTGAAAATGTAACTTTAAAAACACAGGAATAAATTAAATTTTAAAATTGTATTTAAAATATTTTATATTTATATTTAATATAATATATTTAAAATATATACAAATAGTAAACAGTTATTTTAAATAGTAAAAATATTTCTAAATTGTATTGTTTTTGCTGTACTTTGGATCAAATAAATACAGGCTTGGGGACTCTTTAAAAAAAAAAAAAAAACATTAAAAAAATTACTTTGTAGAAGTCATAGATGAATCTGACAAGGAACTGTCCCGGTTATATTTCACTTCAAAATAAGAAAATCTAAAAAATGTAGATGTTTTTAGGAACAATTTTTAGCATTTACATTACTGTAAAAAAATTAATACTTTTTTTTTTTTTTTTTTTTCAGTTAAAAATGTGCTTAATTTCATGACAATAACGTCTGGTAACTCAGACATGCTTTTTTATTTTAGATATATTATAGTGTTTTAATAATAATAGTAATAATACTAAACTAAACAGCAATATATCTAAAATAGAAAACATATCTGAGTCACCAGATTATATACCAGATAATAATACATTTTAGTTTATTTTCGAGCATGAGAATTTATTTATTTTGATACATATAATTGATAAACACAGTAATAAAGAGAGAGTACAGATTCATTTAGCATTTAGTTTAATATGATCAGGTTGTTCTGTGTGGGGCTTGTCTGTCTCTGTCATGCTTGGACTATCTAATGTTTTAATGTTTCCTCATGTGGTATCTCTGACATGGTCTAACAGTGATTATAATCTTATTACACGACCAGAGATGCAGACTGCAATGGGAAATGACTGTTTGTGTTGTATGTGGTTTCTTTCACTCACAGGGGAAGCTGTCTTTGCCAGATGTCTCTCCTCTCTGAAGGATGAGAGGGTTCAGGCCAGTAAGAGCCTCACTGGCCCCCAGGGTGTCAAGTTTACTGGAAACAAGACACAGTTTCTTGAAGATATTAGAAAGGTGGGACAGACTTAGTAAAATATGGATCATTAATATCCATGGATATGTTTTATGTCTGAAGGTGCATCAGTTAATGGAGATATTGTTATTTTTTTTTAGGCTTTGTACGCCTCAAAGATCATTTCATATGCTCAAGGCTTCATGCTGCTCAGACAGGCTGCAGTAGAGTTTGGCTGGTCTCTTAACTACGGTGCTATTGCCCTGATGTGGAGAGGAGGCTGCATCATTCGCAGGTGAGCAGGATTTGCTCGCAGTGATTTTTAAAAAAATTATTGCATAAGAATATATGCTATATTCAGATTGCTTATCAGAAAAGGCAGTGTCTGCTGAAATACTCAAGAATGAAATCATACGAAACTCCTTTTCTCCACCCAGTTGATGTTGCAATTGTGTAAACAATAGGAAGTGGTGGTTATGTTTCATGTAATAATCCCACATGCAAAGAAATGAGGAAACTGTTTGATTTCACTATCATCACTACAGATTAGTTATGATTAAAGGTCATGAATCTTTCATTCGCAGTGTTTTCTTGGGAAAGATTAAGGAAGCGTTTGACCGGAACTCCGAGCTGCAAAGTTTGCTGCTGGATAACTTCTTCAGTAAAGCTGTACAGGATTGTCAGGTACAGGAAGTTAGCCAAGAGTGGCCACAAATTGCGCTGTTTCCTGTAATAGTGCCTCTAAATATGAAGAGAAATCAGCAGCACTAATGACAGACTGTTTAAGTGCATTTATATGAATGTGTGTGTGTGTATATATGTGTGTGTATATATATATATATATATATATACTGTATGTATGTATATATATATATATATATATATATATATATATATATACACAGTGCTTCTAAAAAGTAAGGTCCACTTAGTGTCTTCCAAATATGTACACCATAAACACAGTCCAAATAGATGGCATATCCTGTAATTAGTGACAATTTCGTTTCATTTCATGTTATTTTGTAATATGAATTAAAATTATTTAAAGGCATAGTTCACCCAAAAGCGAAAATTCTGTCAATTAATTACTCACCCTCTTGTCATTCCAAACCCATAACACGTGTCCTAACTAAACACAACGCAATGTCATGACACGCAATAAAATCTTTTCCATGTTAAGCTGGGACTGTGACACGCGAAATTTCTATTTTAGAAACTGTTTTTATTTCCACGGCGTCGTGCCTGGAACAACAACAAACTGTTGATAATCTCAGGTGCTTATTATGTGCTTTACTGAATGTTAAATGTGTGTTTTGAGAGTTGGAATATCATATTGCGTGACATTTATAGCCGTACTGAAAACAACAAAAGATAGTTTACCTCAGATTTTGAAAATAAATTAATGCAAACTTGCAAACAATGCAAACCAACAAGTGTATTCTATAACAAAGATTGTATCCGTCACTCAGTATGTCATTTTAATAATGTTAAAAAGGTTTCATATTTATGAATTAGATTAAAAACATGTCCATGTTGCGCTGTCGCATTGTGTCTGGTGTGGACAGCCAAATTGCTTGTCGCTGGAATCTTGTCGTGTCGCGTGTAGTTAGGACACAGTGTAAGACCTTTGTTCATCTTTAAAACAAACCAAAAAAAAAAGAAATTTTTGAAATTTAAAAGCTTTCTGACCATGCATAGACAGCAACGCAACTGACACTTTAATGACCAAGAAAAGTAGTAAGGACATTGTTAAAAGTAGTAGTTGTGTAGCTGTCTATGGAGGGTCTTAATTTGTGTTCTGAAGATGAACAAAGGTCTTACGGTTTGGAACGACATGAGGGTGACTAATTAATGACAGAATTTTCATTTTTGTTGAACTATCCCTTTAAGTAGAAGTCATTGTAGTTAATGAAAGTGTATCAAACATAATCATGTAGTTTAGCACTAGTTTAGTCACAAACGCTGCTTTGATGATAATTGATTTGTGTGAGCTACAGTATTTACCTATAATATTCCAGCAATTATTTGGCAACATAATAGCACAAATAGTCATAAATGATTTTAAAGTTATTTATCAGATGTTAAATATGGTCTCAAAATCCAAAGACATTTGCAAATAGAATATATGTATGAACAGCAGTTTACTTTAAAAACTGATCTAAATGTTTGTTGGTATTAATAATGACAATATATATATATAGAATGTGTTTTGTTTAGCATTGAGTTGGTTGTGTTTTGCAGGACTCATGGCGTAGGGTAGTAAGTACAGGTGTGCAGCAGGGGATCCCCATGCCATGCTTCACCACTGCCCTGTCCTTCTATGATGGTTACAGGCACGAGATGCTCCCAGCAAACCTGCTGCAGGTAAACCTCTTAACAAC
This sequence comes from Cirrhinus molitorella, assembly GCA_033026305.1. NCBI lineage: Eukaryota > Metazoa > Chordata > Actinopteri > Cypriniformes > Cyprinidae > Cirrhinus > Cirrhinus molitorella. Next base: position 9,861,804 of record CM065132.1, read on the forward strand.
ACACAAACCCTCTCTAACTAACCATATGGGAAATCACAGGGGATTACTTCTGGATATTCATTGTTCTAGGCATTTGAAGCCCTTAGTATTCATATAGTAGAGATTTTATGTTATTTATAGAGCTGTCAGTTTAACACGTTAACTTAATTAATTAGTTATAAAAAAATAACGCGATTAAAATATTAACGTAGCGCATCATCTTATATTTCATATAGTTAACTGTTGACAGATAAGATACAGGGCAACAACTCTAAAATTCAAGATATTGGTGCACAAAATGCCCCTGAATGAGTTTTTGTCTCATATTTATATCATATGATAATTCATATCACACAAGCAGGGAGAGCAGTATTACACAAATGCTAAATTTGTCCTGAATACACTACTTCAAATTTGATTTTATACAACAGTAAAGAAGTTGTTGATGTTGTGTTCTATTTTTTTTTTTAAATATTTAGTTTTTGATCAATTTTGCAGAGAACATATTACTTTTAAAGCCATAGCAGAATTGTTGCGCGCCTCTGAGCAACACAGCAGTGTTTAGATCCGAAATGAATAGCGTGTTTTGAACGATTCGTGTGAGTCATGATTCAAAGGCCCATTCATAAAGAGAGCCATTTACTTAATTCCTGAATGAATCAGCCGTTTGAACTAATCTAATAAATGACATTTACTGCCACCTGCTGGCAGATTTAGTTTCTTATTAAGAGTATCATTATTCATTAAATAATAGGCTAATAATAACAATAATAATAATAATAATAACATTTAAAGGATAGTTCACCAAAAAAAAATAATTCTGTCATCATTTACTTACCCTCATGTAATTTCAAAGTTTGAAAATAAAACCTTTCTTTAGTAAAACAAATAAGGTATTTTGAAGACTGTTCATAACAAAGCTGTTTTGGTTACCAATGACTTTAATTTTATGAACTTTGACTTCATTTATCTTAAATTATCTTCTTTTATGTTCCATAGATTATGTTAGGCTGTTGTAGCCTAAATGTTTATGTAGCTATAATACATTTTATGTTAAATAAAATAAAATAAAGCTACAATTTGTAATGTCTACTTGATACTTTCTCATTTAACACAAAAATAGCTTTAAATAATCTTTTGTGGGTATTTTCACAGTCAAATTTATTTTGCGACACATAATGTAATTAGATAAAAAATTTTAATCGACTGACAACCCTAGTCATTTGATTTTGTTCAAATTAAATTAAATTGAGAGAGCTAATATCACCTCTAACATTGTGTCACTCTTTAGGCTCAGAGGGACTACTTTGGTGCCCATACATATGAGCTGCTATCAAACCCTGGAAAGTTCATCCACACTAACTGGACAGGCCATGGAGGAAAAGTGTCGTCATCATCCTATAACGCCTAAACTACAGAGTGTTATTAGGTTGGTCAGCAAAGAACATCATCTACTCATGATGAAGGACCAGAGCAGCTGAGCACAGTCCTCCTGAAGAGCTGAACTTCAGCCCACAGTAGAGCTCTAACTGAAGAGTGTTCAATTGCATATTTCTATTTATACTAAATCATAGTGTGTACACTATTTGTAAGCTCTGTTCATGTAGTTTTAAGGTCCACTGTTGCAAACACAGCATTTTTGAGTAAGAGTGTTATTTCTGATATTCTTCTTGCTGTAGACTGTTCATGCTTTGCCCCCAGAGTTAACCCTGGATTATGGGTAACTATTGCACTGCATTAGGCTAAATAAAGATTTCAATCCCTTTTTAATTAGCTTTTGTCTTCTTCGCTTACATGCCGTCTACTGCAAACAGGATTTACTCCTGCTTATTTTTAACAGTAAATGCTAGATATGTAACTTGTTTATTTGTATGTACTTCTAGTTTGTCACCAGGAGAGGGCAGAGCTTGTTTACACTGGAATTGGGTTTAGCTGAGTGATTTTTCTTTGAGGATGAAATGATAACAACACACAATATATAAGACCTATGTCTTTGCCTGCAATCAGACAGTTCAAATTTAATTTTAATGACTAGTAATATGTAAATATCTTGCAAGGTCTTCACCCTATCTTGATGATCAAGTAGCATTTTTGATTTTTTTTTTTTTTTTTTTTAAACATAAAAGGCTCCATTAAAAGAAAATGGTTATTTTAGTTTTCTTTGCGCTGTGTTGCTGTCTAAGCAGGGTCGGAAAACTCTTACGGGTTTGGAACCACATGAGGGTGAGTAATTAATGACAGAATTTTCATTTTTGGGTAAACTATCTCCATAACAATAATAGTACTTGTTCAGGTTTACAGTAGTCAACATTTGAAGTCAAAACCTTTCATCAAAATTGTCCTAAAACCAAAACAATACCTGTTCTTGGTGATGAACTTGTTGAATATTTATTTTTTTATTTTTTTATCCACTTCAAATGTTGACTACTGTACATTACAGCATATGATGCTGGCAGGTACTGTAGGTACTTAAACGTAAATGTGAAATCTTAACAGTTATTTAGCACAAATATAAAAAATCATTTTTCACTATGATGCTTTCTGATTATGTAAGCTACATTTACTGTTGAACCAAACACATAAAGCAAGGAAAAGGGCTGTAAAAACAGGGCTTTTTCCTGGTTAAGACACACGACACCAATATCCTTAATTTACCTCCAACCTGTTTAAAGATCAAAGAGCTGAAGAGAGCAGCAGGTGCCTCTCATATATGTGTGACCATTGACGTCACTCCGCTGTGAATGTTTCAAATGATCCAGCCACTGAGAGAGCTTGTGATATGGGCCATTGGTTGGAAATTACTTGAAAAAAATTATATTTTCCACAAATTTTGTATGTATGCATATTGTATCCAAGTACACATTTTTTAGTAATTGTGCAGTTAATTTTCATATTGCATTTTCAGAACGTTTTGGAATACTTGTCCTACTTGCTTACATCTTCCTTGTTATTATAGTTGTAAAAAAATTTTAGAGGTAAATCAGTAACAACTGAATAAAAGATTAATTAGTTTGAATATACAATGAACCAAACACTATCATAACATAGTTGATAATTCAGTATGCTTTTTTTTTTTGACAAAACATCCCATGTTTTCTGTGACAACACATTTTCGGTATTGACAGTAATGTTTTTACTGAATTTAAAACAGAAATAAAAACATACTAAAATATATATATATATATATATAATTGTATAACTGTACTAAAATGTTGTTTATTTGCCCTAAATAAAAGATTATGTGTTTCCATTTGTCACTACCGAAAAAAGTATGACATGTTATGGTAGTTACAATTTTATGGGAGAACGCCCAAAAAAAACCCAAAGATGTCACTTCCGAAACTTCACCAAATGTTTTGGTCGTGGCTGTTTCAGTAGTGACAATTTTAGATACTTTTGAACCTAGCTCAAAGATGCTACTCTGCACATGGTTAGCTAGCACAGGTCATACATAGACAAAATTGTATGTAATTACTCCCAAGGAAGTGTGTTTAATTATAGAAAAATATTTTTCAGTAGTGACATTTTTTTTATAGTGTCATAAGTTACACAGATTTTTCATACTTCTGAACACATACACCTTAAAATGATGAGGCCTATCTACTCGCCATGTAGCTATGAGAGAGTGACACATGAATATTTCCTGATCATAAATGTAGGGGTGTAGTTTAAAACAGTCTCAGCCGAGAGTTTTTTTTTTTTTTTTTTACATAAAGTTTCATAATATACAAAGAAAATATCAAATAAATATATATTTTTGAACTTCACTTAAAAAAATCTTAAATATATTTTATAAAACAATACTGAAATAAAATGCAAAAAATATTTCAATATAATTAAACTTGAAATGCAAGTACCCCCTAAATGATGATTTTATATGTATTAAGCTTACTGATGTTTTAAATATTTATGTGGGTTTCAATAGATAATCAAAGGATCTTAGTACATATCTATTTGATATTATATATCTATTATCTAAGATTTGAATAGTGCTTTTTAAATGTGTTTTTTGATTGTGGGGCAGCAGTTTGCACCAATTCTGTAGAATGGCCCATATAGGTCTACCCTACAGAGTAACTGGGGTAACATGCAACCTAAAACACGCTACAAGAACTCCAGAGATGACTATTAACCTGTACCTTATTGTTCTACTAAATATATTTTAGGTAGAATATGTTGTTTATGCTATTTACTATGAGGCAACTGTTTGAAATGGTAGGTAGGTTTAAGTATGCCCATGGCCTGATTACACAGGAATAGAAAATCTCAGTAATTAAAACCAATTTCAAAACAGAGGACACACTAGAACTAGGCTGTTTAGTATAGTGAAGGAGTCGTAGGCGAATGATGCTGAGTCATCATGGTGAACAAGGCAATTCAGCGCATGGAGAGCAGGACAGGAAGTGGACACCCTATTTTGAGCCAGCTGCTGATTAATTATGCATCGGCCGGGGAGGAGTCCGGCTATGGATGAAGTCTGACACAAACAAGAGGTGCTGCAGTTTGAACCGACATATACCAAAGATCGACACTTCCTTTAAAAACTAAAGTATGTATATAATAAAGCATGTTTCATCTTTATGCATGATTACAGTTGTGCTAAGGTGTCTTTTAGAGCATGTGGGGATTGTTTTTGTTGAAATATTATCAATTCCATACAGGAATGATGAAATGAAATGTACATTTTCAAGAATACTGTGTATGAAAAAGGATGTCCTCACAATAAGATAAACCTAGATAACCTACTACTAAATAAAGGAATTTTCTAATGGCTTCTTCCCCTGTACTGCGTCAATTTCGTTTGTGAAGGTACCTCTCTAAAACATGACGATGGGAGTTAGATGGGACAATCGTGCTGCGGTCGAGAGAAGCATGTTCATTATGCGGGTGATGCTGAGCCTGTTTCCTCTAGTCCTTGTGGTCTGGAATGGTGAGGCGTTACCTGTACAAGACAAACAATCACACACCAATGAGGTGAATATCTTTTTAAACACTTAAAGTGTTTTAAGGGGAAAATTAGGTAAATAGGCCAATATTTGTTAGTATTTCCTAAGATCTTCGTCACTGGCTAGGAATAACTGTACTGCAGTTTTGTAATACTGTTAATGCTGTATAAATCAATAGCAGTAATTTAATACTCAAGCCCACATAAATGTCTTGTCTTCTAGATACTGACCAAAGACCAGAAGGACTTGTTGAAGAAGATGATGACAGATATGGCTGAGCTGAACCTCACTAGTAAAGAACTAGCTGACCCTGATTTTCTGAATGACAAACTGGGAGAGAAGTCTGTTTTTGAACCAACCCCTAAATCTCCTTGCAAGCTGTTCTTCTGGAAGACCTTCTCTTCATGTTAAAATTGGAAAACAGAACAGACAAAGATGAGTGTGTTAAAATCTACAGCCCTGCCTTTACAGTTTTGCAAATCTAATTATACAATGTATTGAAATCAATATGTATCTCTTTGCTTCTGCTATTCATGTATTATATTTTATGTTGAAGGACTTTGAAACTGCTGAATGTCTGAGGTAATAAATCTCAAAAAAATACTTTTGCATGTACAGTTTATACTGTTTGACATCCAAGACCAAAATACTGTAATAAAAGTTCTACAAATCCCTTCATGTCAGTCCTATAATTTTACCTTCCTTCAAAAGTACAAATAACACTGCTGTGCTACGTTATTACAACTTTGTTTACGAAAATCAGACAACCGTCAGTGTGAAGTGTAGTCATTATTAAGTGAAGGTTTGGCACCACCTAACGAAAAAGTAAGAAAACTTCTTGTTCCTCGATGTGGCTTATTGTTCGGTAACCCAGACAAATAAAACCTGGTCGACGAAGAAATCATCTGACAGGTAACGTATGTCGTATTTTTAGACGTGTATCAAAAGCAAACGGTAACTTCAGACATGGCTTTAAATTAAATTTTGGGTAAATTCAGTCGACGGTGTTTGTATAGGCTACTGGATTATTTAAAGAGAACTTAGTCCGATTAATTATATTTTTAAAAAAGCACTTACAATAGAAGCAAACAATACCCATTGAACGGTTTAACAAATGTGTCTTGAGTCAAGACGCAGTTAATGCAAATAGTCCAGGTAAGTGGTCTGACTTATTTTACTTTGAACGGACGGCTTGCCATATTAATTTTATTCAGTCTCCTTGAATTTGTCTTAATTTATAATTCTGTTTGCTACGTCTTCACTGGACACCAGCTGACTGTACTGGTAAATCATAGTACTTACCTGTATAACTAGATGTTCTTCCGCTCAGGACTGTAGTTCCAACGAAAATGGCTTCTTCAATATTCAACAATATAACTCAAATAATATGTTTACGGAAGAATTTGTTTAAGAGCTTTAAAAATAAATAAACTGTCCAAAAACTAGGACTTTAACGTTTATTAAATCGTTTAGTAAGAAAATTCATTGTTTGATATATTTTGCAGTTATGTACTTTAAGGGAAAATTATCTACAGTTCTCCATAATGACATTCCACAATCAAGACAAACTGCAAAACTACTAAATAGTGTGTTTGCTTAATACTAAAAATTAGTACTTGAAATACACTAAACCAATGTGTTTTTTACACTTCAAAATCACCAACACGAAATGTTTACAATAACACTTTCAGGTAAAAATAAAAACAGATACAATTCCTCTGTGTATGTTTATTAAGTATTTTGAAAAATGGAAATCCTGCCAGTGATTCAAGTCATTGATAACACAAACCCCATTCACAAAATCCTATCTGTTCACCCACAACAGGACACTGTATGAAAAATAGGCCTTTTCAACTTTCACTAAACTATATTTACAGTGGGACAGATCATGTAAAAGCAATCAAACAGAAGAAAGACTTAAAAGCAAGGTCAATGACTGCATTGAGGTCTTGCATAAAACAGAGTTGGAAATACACGAGCATGGACATGAAATCATTTGCAATGGGACTGATCCATAAACGCACTGGTTTAACTTTGCTTTTAGATTGCCACGGACTGTCTTTAGTCATGCACTCCGGGCCAACTGGGAATTGTCCATTGAAATTTCAATAAGGGAATTCCAGGGAGACAGTGAAGTGATGTAGTCCCTTTTCAGGTTAAAGGCATACAGCAGCAGTCTCCACAGATGGACTGTGTGAACTTCAGTCTTCAGCTCTCCCATTACTGACTTCACTCAGGGTTCTGAGGTAAACCTGGGCCAGCCGAGTCCAACGTCCCTATACATGCGAATTAAATAAGCGTTTGCAATTCAATTAATGTCTTGAAGCAAATAAGCCACTATCAAAATAACTAGTCAAATTATTTTTTTATTTGAGTTCCCTTAGATTCACAAAACATATAAAAAGCATTCAAAACACATAACAAAAGCAACCTCTTCTTGAAGCATTCTTCGCTTTCATCATCATCAATACATCACCCCAGTTAAGCCACTCAGAGCTCACGCTCGCCCTCATTCACCGCCCACTCCCAGAGCCCCGCCCACAAACAGCATCACATCACGTTCACACATATGAGTTCAGTAACAGCGAGATAGAACACACACCATACACAGCATTCACATCAAATTATTAAGCAAGAACACAAATACTTAGTAGATCACTTCAACATTCCACTACATATATCTTTTTTTGGGTTATTTTTTTTTTCTTTAAATATGATTGCAATATAAGAAAGGGAGGAAGGTAGACAGAACAAGAGGGACGGAAGAATGTAAATGAATGTCCTTCTGATGGTCCTACAGAAAAAAAAACACTCGCTGCCTTCGTTCACACTCGCTCACACAGGTTCTTCTCACAGTCAGCACGTCGCTCTTCGGCATCGCACACTTGCGTTCAAGTTCTCTCTCTCTCAGCGCGTTCGCTCATTCAGTCTCTCACTCGTGGCGCACCAACAATCCATCACCATATCACTCTCAGCTCTCAAAAAAGCGGACAGATTTCATCCATGAAAAGGGGAAAAAAAGACAACACCCACCGTCTAACACAGTATATGCAGAGTGAAGCTGTGCTCTTTGATGGCAAAGCATTTACACATGGGAAGAAGGGAACTGATACTGAGATCGCTCGAACATTGCGGCCAACGAGGGGCTTCTTCCCGGGAAATTGGAAAAGAGGTGATGAACTGTAGAAGAGATTTATGAAGGCTTGACCATAAAAAACGTTGAGGGAAAAAAAAACTGCAGAGAACACAACTCAAATGGCTTTCCACATGGAGCATCTTTAAAATGTACTGTACGTTGAGAGGGCACTGAAATGGTAAAGAGATGCTCAGATATGTGGGCATACTGAAATAATGCCTGACACTAAATAAATTATACCCATAAGGGAAAAAAAAAGAAGAAAACTTATAGTGTTCATTTCATTCCTAACAACCACTCGAAATTTATCTTAAAGAGCAATCATTATATGTATACGAAGAACATTCAGTTTTACAAAATCAAAGGCAAATGTTTAAGGGACATAATATCTGACTAAACTTTCTTCTCTCAAAATACTTACCATATAATCTAGATATTAGGATACTTCGAGACCCAATTGAAATCTCTCTCTACATTCCCCAGCTGGACTTTGTCTCCATGCTAGATCCAAAACCGGAGTTGAACCCACTGCTCGAGCCCGAATTGGTTCCCGCCCCCCACCCGAGACTAGCTGTGCTGCTGGTGTTGTAGTTATTGCTGCTTGGGTTGTAACTCTGGTTCTGATCTCTACTACCGCTGTTCTGCCCGCTAGGGGTGGTGCCGGAAGCGGCTGTCTGATTCTGCTGACTGGCCAGCATTCCCATCATGCCCCAGCTACTCTGAAGGGCTGCCTGAGCAGCTGCCATCATGGCCGGATTCAAGCTAAGGGCCCCAAAATTCACATTGCTGTTGGGACTGCGACTACTGCCAAAGCCCTGCCCCCCAAACCCCCCAAACCGCCCACGATCCATCATTTGCCTACTATTATTGTGCTTAGGCTCAGCGTTGGAGATGTGCACGCTGGTTCCTTTAATGATCAGGTCCTCGCCGCACAGAGACTGGGCAACCTGAAGGAAAACAACCACCAGTTAATTTGCGATAACAATGAGAGCAAGCCAAATAAAGGACAATGAATAATACCAACCTGATCATCAGCAAAGGTGACGAAGGCAAAGGCTCGGAAAGGTTTGGGAATGAACACGTCTGTAACTTCACCGTACTGCATAAAAAACTGTCTAAGCTCATCGGCTGTCATGTCCTCTGTACAGCGGCCCACAAAAACTTTCCTGCTTCTCATAGGCTCATCCGGGCCAGCCTGTTCCAGGAAATACTAGATCATTTAATAGAAAACAGGGTCTACTCATGCAATGTTCACAATGGCAGGGCATCACAAAACATTTAAAATGTAAAATGTGTATATGTTCAAATTTAAAGACTTAACTTGTATATCAAAATGTGAACTATGTGTGGTATTACGTAGCATTAGTGTTGCTGAAATACCTTTGAGTTGGGGAGTTTGCAGTCGCACCATCTTCCATCGATCATATGCCGCTGGGACATCACTTTTACTTGTGTTTCGTAGTCTGTAAATCTTACAAAGCCAAATCCTTTGGAATTTCCAGTTTTTGCATCTCTTTTCACCTGAGGGAACAGGCCATGCACAACATTTTAGTAAGAGTTCACCCAAAAATGAAGATTCTATTATTATTTACACAAAACTTTTCTTTCTATCATTAATATTTGTGTATACTTTCTTTTTTCTTTGTTTTGTTTCTATCACTGAACTGCTTTAATGGTTTGATGTTTTGTAATGTTTAAGAAAAAAAAAAAATCAGAAAAGAAAGCCATGTTTACGTGACACTTGTCAGTACTACTACTTGCTGAACTGAACTAATGTAAGCTAATTTTTTTTTTTGTTTATTTCGTGTGAAACAATGCACTTATTGAAAAAATTAAACTCTTATTTCATAGATACACTGTCTTTTAATAATTCAAGCACTTTTCAAGTACCTCTTCAGGAATATTGCCATTTTCAAGCGTTTTCCAGGCCTTCAATTTCAAAGAGTCAAATTCAAGTACTTTAAGCATTTTAAACACCTTGCACAATCCCTGTCCAAAGGAGTTTCTGTTTCTGAATCCTGAATGTGTATCTAATAGTCAACATTTGAAGTGGATCAAAAAATTTCATTGAAGTTGTCCTAAGACATGAAAGGATATACTTTTGGTTTAGGACAAATTTGTTTAAAAGTTTTGATCCACTTCTAATGTTAACTACTTTAGTACAACAAACGTAAATTATTAAATACTACTTCATTGTGGGTAATTTTTGGTACCGGGGGAAAAAAAGCACTTTAAACATTTTTGCACACAAACACCACAGTCGACTATATTTTTTCCCAAGACTATTTAGGCTTGTCTAATTGTGTCCACATGTTTTTTTTTTTTGTGTGTTTGGGGTGAACTATTTAGCTTTGTTTATACTAACCTGCACCATGATCACTTCTCCAAAAGTGCTGAAATAATCTTTAAGGTCTTGCTCTGTTGTTTTCCAGGGCAGCCCAAGCACAATCAAATCCGATGTCTTCTGCACACCCCTCTTGATCTTCACAGCCGATGCAGCATCCATTTCATCCATCTTTCTTTTGTTGTCTGAAAATGTGTATTTTATTGTTACGGTTATTTGACTGATTTAAAGATTTTTTTTATGATGTTACTGCAATCAAATAAACAATACCTAGTTACCAGATCTGATCTTACCTTTTGGATAATTGACCACGTACACCAGATTACCCCAATCTGATTCGGGTGCATGAAGAACCCCCTCCACTAGTCGGACCCCTCTCATGCACTGAGACACGGGGCTACGGTATCTAAGGCCGCAGGCACCGGGAAACTGCGCCGCGACGGTAGAGAGCAACACGGTGCCGTCCTCTTCGGACGGGATCTCCATCGGCTCCTCGTTCTCATCCTCCGCGACGCGAATATAACACTCCGTCATGTTTACACTGAGAACGCAAGCTATGCTAACAGCTTCTGAACCAATCAATAATTCAGCAATAAGACAACAAACGGGGCTTAAAGCGGCACTAGTTCACCGGAAAGAACTCAGAAGTAAACGCAACCACAAATTGGTTTGCAAAAGTCTGATGTCTATTGTTTACGTGCGACTGTTGTCAAATAATGCGGGGTGCCATTAGCTAAGCTACTTGCTAACCGCGCGCACGCTAGAAATGAATGGTGCGTCGCGTCGCACCCTTTTCCCGCCAATTGTCACTGCTTGCAAACACCTACTCATCAATTGTACTTTATTATCTAACGATTGTGATTAAAATAAGCAGTGTGAGGTAATAAAAAGAAAGAAAACGCGTAGAGTAGTGAATCCAGTTGCCGTTCCGACCCCCTAAACTGATAAAATGGCCACCCAGATGCGTCACTAAAGGAATGACATCATCAGTTTGGAGCGTCGCATCACAGCACATGGAGGGGTTTGTAAATGTAAAATATCAACTTTTAAAACTCATGACATAGTTTGTGGCGTACTATATCAGATGGTGTGGTTTTTGTCGTGTCTGTTCGTGGTCTTGATGGACCAATGGGGTTGTTGTTTTTATTTAAGGAGGTTGAAATTATTTCAAATATGCAAGAATCCACTGTAGTGTTGAAAGCTTCTCCTCATATAGCATCTTACAGGTTTGTTACATCAGATTTAGAACAGACAAAAGCCCTGGAAAACAATGGATTTAAAGACAAAGGCCTCTGATATTACCAGTTGATTAACTAAATAATCTATGTATTTTTGACAACAATATTCAAAATGTATCATAACTTCAGTCAACTTTTTATATTTTAATTTTATATACGTTGCCAGTCAAAAGTTTTTGAACAGTAAGATTTTTAATGTGTTTTAATATGTTTTTTAAATAAGTCTCTTCTGCTCACCAAGCTTGCATTTATTGGATCCAAAGTGTGTGTGTGTGTGTGTATGTGTATGTGTGTATATATATATATATATATATATATATATATATATATATATATATATATATATATATATATATATATATATATATATATATATATATAATAATAATATTTTTACTATTTAAAAGAAAATGCAATTTATATCCGTGATTCCAAAGCTGACATTTTGGCATCATTACTTCAGTCACATGATCCTTCAGAAATCATTATAATATTCTGATTTGCTGCTCAAAAAAATATTTATTATTACTATTATTATTATTATGCTGAAAACAGCTAAGTAGAATTTTTCAGGTTTATTCCATAAATAGAAAATTCAGAAGACTCCAAGTTTTTGATTGGTATAGTGTCTATTGTTACAAAAACTTTTTATTTCAGATAAATGCCAGCCTTTAGATCTTTCTGTGCATCAAATAATCATGAAAAAATGTACTTTTGTTTTAAATATTGATAATATTTATAATAATAATAATAATAATACATGTTTCTTGAACAGCAAATCAGCATATTACAATGATTTCTGAAGGCCCATGTGACTGAAGACTGGAGTAATGATGCTGAAAATTTAGCTTTGATTACAGGAATAAATTACATTATTACTAATATTAATGCTTTTTGATTGTAATAAATGCAGGCTTGGTGAACAGAAGAGACTTATTTAAAAAACATATTAAATCTTACTGTTCAAAAACTTTCGACTGGTAGTGTATATAGTTTTTTTTTTTTTTTTAGATTTAATGTATTTAATTTATTTTCTATTTAACATATAATGTTTATGTAAGGAGCTCCAATCTTGGACCCTTAAAAAAAAAAAAAAAAAGTGATAATTTTGTCTGTGTTGTAATGCTATAACATTGTTTCCAGCATTCAGGCAGTTGAAAGGCTTCATCATACAATGTCTGGTTTCACTGGAATCGAAAATGGTTTGATTAGCCATCTCATGGGTGTTGTTAGGACCTACAAATGTTTTTATAGCTTTGTAATGACCGAGAATGACACAGCCAGGTTTACATCATGCTGCCAAACATGATGTAATCAATATTAATTCTACCTATAAACATGCCTTTTTTAATCACAGTCACAACTAAATGAGAGTTTACTGTGCTGTAATCTTGCATAGATCTTGGTAAACCATTAACTTATGAAGTGGCCATGACATTTTTATTGGAAAAGCTAAAGCCTCATGTGAGATAGAATGAGTGAGTGAATGAAAGAAAGGAAGAGAGATTTTGTATTGCCTTGCAGGTGCAGGGTTCCCTCCTTCCTTTGCTTGTACATGTTGTATAATTTTATGATGAAGTGGGTCAGCCTTGTTCTCACACTCACTTGTAACCTTAAAGGCCAAACACAGCTGACTTGTTAGCGGTATAAAAGCACTTGTATCAGCCCTCTGTTATCAAGAACCAAATGAGCCATGGTGCTGATCCTCACAAGGGTTTTGCTTATTTCAGTGTAGGTACATATATGCTTACGCTTTAAGAATTTTCTTCTGTAATGTTACTGAAATTATTATTTCTGCCTTTTTGCTTCGTGTAGACACTTCATTTTGCCCATATGGGGAAATGTTTTGCAACTTCAGAAGAGAGACTGGGTGGGCAGTCCATCTGCAAGCATGACCGGTAATTATTACTTTACAGTTTGTTACTCTTTACACTGTATTAAAATAATTAAAACTGACTGATTTTTACTTCTCTAGAAGGTGATGTGGAATGTTTCTCAGAGTACATGGAACTTTGGATCCACAGAATGAGAATTGAGGGATTGAGGCTTTGGCTTTCTGGAACATTAAGGATTCAAGGTGAGATATATGGGTATTTAATTGCTTTAAACGCAAGAGGGGAAAAAAAAAACAGATTTGTGGGTCACCATGAACAAAATTTCTCCTGTAAAATGGATGCTTTCTAAAAAAAAAAACTTTATAGTTTCCACATTACATATTTTACACTTTGATAAAATTAATGTTGTTTTTTTTATACTAAAAGTAGGATAAGACAATCAAGACTGACAGATTATTCTTTATTATTTGGTTAAGATTTCCTTTATGTACTTTATGTCAAAATCTACTGTCTGTAAAACACATTTTATTGGATTTTAGTGATGGTCATTCCTTTCAGAAATTGTTGTAATTGTTATTCTACTGATATTCTTGAAGTAGCCCCATCACTTTAATTCAAATTGCTTATTAAACGTCTTGTATACATTTGAGGTGTTATTTTTTTAGTACTTGCCTGAATAATATATTTCACATAAAATATTACATATTACAGTTACATATAGTCAACAAGAGAAAATAGTTGAATTTATAAAAATGACCCTGTTCAAAAGTTTACATATGCTTGATTCTTAATACTGTTGCTACCTAAATGATCCCCAACTGTGTTTTTTTAAGTAATAATTGTTCATGAATCTTGTTTGTCCTGCACAGTTAAACTACCCACTGTTTTTCATAAAAATACTTAAAAAGTTTTTCAGCATTTTTGTACATTTGAAGCTATTCCAACAATGACTGTATGATGTAGAGATACATCTTTTCACACGGAAGACAACTGAGGACAACTCATATTATTTACACAATTACGCAATTATTACAGAAGGTTCAAATGCTCAATGATGCTCCAGAAGGAAAAACTATGCATTAAGAGCTGGGGGGGTGAAAACTTTTTTACAGAATGATGATGTGTAAATTTTTCTTACTTTGCCTAAATATCATATATATATATATATATATATATATATATATATATATATATATATATATATATATATATATATATATATATATATATATATATAATAATAATAATAATAATAATAATAATAATATTATTATTATTATTATTATTATTATTATTATATTTTTTTATTTTATTTTATTTTTTTTTTATTTAGTACTGCCCTTTAGAAGATACAGAAGATACTTGCATCTTTCCCAGAGGACAAAATAAGTAAAATTTACCCTGATCTTCAAATTGAAAAAAGTTGCATATGGTCAGTTATCCTCATTATGAAAAGATGGATCTCAAAATCATACAGTCATTGTTGCAGAGGGTTCAAATATACAATTATGAATTATGAATTATGAAGAACCAAAGAATTTGTGGGACTTGAAGGATTTTTCTGAACAACAGTGGGCATTTAACTGTTCACTAAACAACAACAAAAACACAGCTGTGGATCATTCATGTAACAACCAAGCGTATGTAAACTTTTGAACAGGGTCATTCATTTTATAATTTTATATAACAAATGTATAGTCTGAAATATTAACTAAAACTTTATAAATATTATAGACACTTAGTAAAAATACTAATCTTATTAATTTATGTTAAGAGGTCTGTATGTCACACACACAGTAAGACAGACAGTGTAAGGTGTGTGACCACCATTTTAAACTGCAATAAAAAATAATTCACAAATATGTTAATGTTCTGTGTACTTGTTTTATAAATCTTCTGCTCTTTTCAGTGGGTTTGGTGTCCATGGAGAATCTAAACCATCAGCTTTCGTCATGTGGGTTTGCCCTGCACAGAGATCTGGAAAAGAACTATATCTTCAGAGTCATGTACAGTGGATGTTTTGTCCAGTTAGAGGTCAGAAGATGTCCTTTTTTGTCACTGAAACATATTCACTTCTGCGGTTTGTTGCTGGTATAATCTGTCCCTTTTTATCACTGCATGTCAGAGTAACATGTTGTAGTGATTTTTCAGCATGGCAATTATGTGATTGTGCTGAACCTGCTGAAGAGAGTAAGTCGTTTTGGAGGCAGGACTCAAAAGTTTATGATGAAGTGTCCAGCAGTGTTAGCTCCTCCTAACAGAGAGTATATCCAGTGTGATTCAGACTTCATTCAGGTAAGATTAGGATGATGTGATAATTCTTCTTTTGCTTGTTCTTTTTTTTCTTCTCTCTTCTCAAAGCTTTTTATTTGTATTCAAGGTTACTAGAGAGATCCCTGTGGATAACTGGAATAATGAGGTAATGTCCAATAAATGTATTGATAGTTGAGGTCATGAAGAGATAAATGCATCTAATCTGGAATATTTTTGATGTGATTTTTTTATTTTTTCATTCAGCTTGACTGGTCTCTGGCCTTGAGAGGGAGTCTGGTGGTGGCTTTGGAGGATTCCAGTCTTATTCAAGTCAATGTTGAAATGCACAAACCAAACATAACAGTTCAAGGAAGAAGAGACACCATCTTAAGTCCTGTGCAGGTAAGACTGTGCTGTCAGTTTGTGGCAATAAGAATTTGTAATAGTTTAACAACAGAACAAAAAGGAAAATGTAAAATTCTTTTTTTTTTAATTATAAATATTATATATATATATATATATATATATATATATATATAAGAGAGAGAGAGAGAGAGAGAGAGAGAGAGAGAGAGAGAGAGAGAGAGAGAGTTGTGTTTTTTTTGTCACTTTCTCTTTTATTTACTAAATTGTGCCACCTAGTGGTCTGTAATTGAATAAATTTTTTGGCTCAGCTGGTACAGGACCAAAATGCTAATTTGAATCCTTTGTGCTTAAGTTGAGTTAAAAAAAAACCTTTCCAAACTAAAGAATTGCATTTAATCATTTAATCCATTGTGTGTTTTATACAGAAGGTTTATTTTCATTAAAATTCTGCATATTTTTTAGGTTTTTAAATCTGAAGGACATTTCTTACCTCTCAAACTGGTCAGTGGCCATTATGCCTACAGCATGGAGGCAACCTGCCCAATCGGTTTGTGATTATTGTCATATCTTAGCACTTATCTTCTTTATTTTGCATTTTCTTATTTCTTCAATATTTGAATAGCTAGTTTGCATGTTTCTTTCAGTGAACCAGTCGTTGTCTGAAGACACGGTGCTGCATGTCTATAAACGGCGTATGGGCTTGACCAAAAGAGGTGGATATCAAAATGAGACCCTGTCAGTAAGCACTGTGATTGTGGAACAGACTGACACATTCACCTGGTCAGAAACAAGTGACTTTGTGCAGCTTATCATTCCCACATCCCACATTCAACAGAAAAAGGTTAGAAGATTACAAATACACTACCAGTTTTTTTTAAGAATTCTCTTCTGCTCACCAAGCCTGCATTTATTTGTTCCAAAAAACAGCAAAGGCAGTAATATTGTGCAGTATTTTTAGTATTTAAAATGACTGCTTTCTATTTGAATATATTTTAAAATGTAATTTATTCATGTGATCAAAGCTACATTTTCAGCATCATTACTCCAGTCTTCAGTGTCACATAATCCTTTACAAATCATTCTAACATGCTGATTTGCTGTTCAAAAAATATTTATTATTATCAATATTTAAAACGGTTAAGTAAATGTTTTTTTCAGGATTCTTTGAATAGAAATATCCAAAGATCAGCATTTATCTGAAATATAACTCTTTTGTGACATTATACAGTATACCATTAAAAAGTTTGGAGTCTACAATTTTTTTTTATTTTTTATGATGAATGAAATTATAGAAATTAATACTTTTATTTAGCAAGGATGCTTTAAATTGGTCAAAAGTGATGATAAAGACATTTTATAATGTTACAAAAGATTTCTTCTGAACTTCCTATTCATCCAAGAAACCTGAAAAAAAATTGCTCAGTTGTTTTCAACATAATAATAATAATTATAATTATATATATATATATATATATATATATATATATATATATATATATATATATATAATAATAATAATAATAATAATAATATTATTATTATTATTATTATTATTATTATTATTATTATTATTATTATTATTATTATTATTATTATTATTAAATAATAATTAATAATTGTGTTTTTTGAGCAGCAAATTAGAACATATCACAAAATTACAGAACAGAATATTAGAATGATTACTGAAGGATCCTGTGACTGGAAAATTCAGCTTTGAAATCACAGGAATAAATGACATTTTAAAATCTATTAAAATATAAAACTTTTTTTTTTTTAAACAGTACTTCTTTAAAAAACAAACCTTACTGTTCAAAAACCATTGACTGGTAGTGTATACACGACTTTTTAAAGGATTGTTTAAAAAAAGGAATCAATACTTTTATTCAGCAATGATTCCTAAAATTAATCAAAATGACAGTAAAACTATTTAAAATGATTTTTTTTTTATTTCAAATAAATGCAGTTCTTTTATCTTTGTATTAATCAAAGTGAACAGTTTCAACATTGATAATAAGAAGAAATGTTTCTTGAACACTATAAGTATTTCTGAAGAATCATGTGACATGGAAGGCTGGTGTGATAGTCGCTGAAAATTCAGCTTTGCCATAACAGGAATAAATTACATTGTAAGATATATTCAAATAAAAAAAAACTTTGATTTTAGTGTCTGCAATTTATCTGAATACAAAAAACATATTATATAAAGCAATTTCATTAGTTTTCATAGAGCTTTCAAATAAGGGTGCATTTTAAATTCATTTTATTTTTAAATTATTAATATATGTCTTTCTTTATATTTATTGTGTTTATTTAGGAGTGCATTGGCCAGGCAGGTGAGAAACGTCAGCAAAACTTTTACAAGGTAGATGCTGTTCTCACCTTCAAAGAGACAAATCACAAAATGCACTGGACCCTGGAAAACAACTCACCTTGTTCAGGTTTGTGTTCAAAAATGTTCCTAAATCACTTCAAGGTGTTTTTTTTTAAACCTAAATTGCACAGGACCATAAAAACAGCCCACTATGTTCAGGTTATTTACTTTTTTGACTGTCTTAGTCTTTTATTAAGGTATTTAAAACTACAAATTGCTCTAATTGTTTTTCAGAAATTTTAAAATCACTCCCACACTTAACACATGATGGCCCACAAGAATCTAATATGACAACATATTCACCAGAGTGGATTACAGACAAGCCAAAAGTTCCTGTTGATTCCAACAAAGAGATTACTCCTCCTGTGCCACCAGAGATGTCTACAGCATCACAGATAGCAGATGAAGAAACCAGTATAACCTCGGTACAAAGCCAACAACTCCAAACATCTGAGGCTCTTAGCACATCATCTCTAAAATCTTTCACCATAAATGGAGATAGTGAAACAAAAGTATTTGCAGCGACACTTCCTGGCCTGAAGCACAACAAAGACCTCTCAAGAAGTTTATCTGTGCATCACTGACTGTGAGGGGCTCCAATGCAGAACGTATGGAAATGCAGGTACCAACCGCACACGTGTCAGTGGTTTTCCAAACAACACTATTACTATTGGTAGTCCATTAATCACAACGGATGTAATCACAGTTTGAAATACAGCTACACATTTAAGCACCATTTTCACTCAGACTGGGATTTACAACACAACAGTCAAGCGGACCAATGCATCTTTTCCGTTGACAAGCAAAGTGCCGTTGGAGTCACATGTGGGGAATGATTACATCTAAGACTGTGTTGGTCATGCCATTTAAATACGAGCTACTGTCTCAGAACTACCTCAGCTGTGTGTGTCACATCTCAGGAATAAATATGGTGTCTAGCATAAAAAAAGGGTGTTAATTCCCAAGCTGCACCATAACTATCCCTGTTGCTTCCCTGAAGGACGGAAAGTGCCAGGCAGTTTGGCAATTAAAGCAAAATTTCCATAAATTATGTAATATTATAGTATCTTTAGTACCGTTTCTACTATTTTTTTGTATTATATAATTATTTAGATGTTTCATTTATTACCCTGCATGGTCGGCCGTATATTGCTGCATATCATATTTGATCATCTGGGTAACTGAAAATCATGTCTCCATCAACTGTAGTTATACTCAAGACACAAAAATGACATTATTTCCAAATATATACAGTATTGATTATACTGTAGTACATAATGAAACAAATTGGACCTAATGCAATTTCTTTCACTTGACAGACTTTAAATAATAATAAACAAATGATCATTCTTTTAATTAGTTAAACGTTTGGACATTAAACTGCTACGTACTGGCATTTACTTTCATGTCTTTTGTATCACACGGACTGGCAGCTGGCACCATCTTGCATCTCATTTATTGATTCTAGTAAAGATGACCTCATTAATATTACTGTAATATTGTTGCAATGCTCAGTTTGTTGCCAAGCTGATTGTTTTGTACATTGTAATCGACTGTTTTCTGTGCATTATCCTTTACATAGCGTATGTATATAAATATGATATCATATGATCTTATGGCTGATATTTGATATGGATTCATCTAAAATTAAAACTGATAGGGTGTTTGTGGTTTGGATGATCTTAATGTGGACCAGAGATGTTTTATGCTGAATCCCGCCATCTGGCATCAATTTACAACATTAGGACATTTTTTTTTTTTAATTCAAAGATGTGATCTCTGTGTACAGTGGAGATCAAAATTGGAGAACAACCTGCAGTTTCCTATATTTCATGGTCACTCCTTAGTCATATTTGAAGTTAACAGGAGTATTAGGGCAGTTTTTAAGCACATTTCACAATTTAATTGTATTCTGAAACACAGTATAAAAAACTTAACTTAGATATTTGAAAAAGAACCTTGATCAAAATTAGAGAACACTTACAGATAACTCTAAGTAATTGATGTTAATCTGGCACCTGGCGCTAATTTCCTTAATTATCCGACAAACCCTATTTAACTGGCAGCGTTCCTCCAATTTTCACAGAGATTGCAAGATGGCAGGCTGCTCTAAGGTGACTGAAACCTTGTGACAGCAGGTTGTCCAGATAAAGGCCAAGGGGGATGATGCTTTCATCCTTTGCAAGAGAAGTTAGTCATTTCAATATCTGTGATTTCTCAAATATTGCAGATTTACAATGACGCTAATTCATTCAAGTCCCCCAAAAAGGCTGAATAGAAAGAACACCGGATAATGCACAGACTCTCAGTGGGGAACTGGGTTCAATACTACAGCTGGAATTGCTTGCCAGTTCAGTACTGAACAGGGTAAGGATCTGTCTTGACATGTTTACAGGAACACTCCACTTTTTTGAAAAGAGTCTCATTTTCCAACTCCCCTAGAGTTAAACAGATGAGTTTTACCATTTTTGAATCCATTCAGCAGATCTCCGGGTCTGCCGTTAGCACTTTTAGCATAGCTTAGCATAAATCACTGAATCAGATTAGATCATTAGCATCTTGTTAAAAAATGACTAAAGATTTTCAAAAATTTTCCTATTTAAGACTTGACTCTTCTGTAGTTACATCGTGTACAAAGAACGACAGAAAAAAAGTTGTGATTTTCCAAGCTGGGGACTACTTTCAGGCGCTGCTAATGCAGCAAAGTTCCCTGATTATTACACTGGAATAAGAGTATAGTTCCTGGAAAATCACAACTTTTCATTTTCTGTCAGTCTTAGTACACAATGTAACTACAGAAGAGTCAAGTTTTAAATGGGGAAAAATATTGAAAACATTTGGTCATTTTTGAACAAGATGCTAATGGTCTAATCAAATTCAATGATTTATGCTAAGCTATGCTAAAATTGCTACCGGCAGACCTGGAGATCGGCTGAATGGGTTCAAAAATGGTAAAACTCATTTGTTTACCTCTAGGGGAGTTGGAAAATGAGCCTATATTTTAAAAAAGTGTTCCTTTAAGAGAAGTCGGACTGAAAACACCTCAGTGACCAAGCCTCTCATCATCAGAAAGAATCAAAAGACTAAGCTCACTTTTGCGGAGGTGCATGTTGTGTGGAGAGGGGAGAACTGCTCCAAAGTTCATTTAGTGCTAAAAGTTTAACTTATTTGTGTCTGATGGGGAAGATTTTATTCGGCATCAACCTGAGGAAAGACTGAAGCCCAAGTATGTAAAGAAGCATATGTCTACCAGAACCTCCTTCAGCAACATGCAGTTCCTTCCCTGCAATCATCTCCCAATCAGCCTGGAATTTTCATGCAAGACAATGTCTCTGTCGCACCGCAAAATGGGTAATGACCAGGCCAGAGTCCTGATCTAAACCTGACTGAAAATCCTTGGCAACAAAGTTATGGCTCAGAAGCCCACTACTGTTACTGAACTATCGAAGAGTGGATCAAGATCACACCAGTGCTGTCTGAGAAACTAGCGATGTCCTGCTGCAGCAGATGTGCTGAAGTTGTTCAAACCAAGGGCCTCTACACTTCACATTGATTTCTGGCAGCTGTAACCACCTGAAATTTTAGCTGTAATCTTCTTTAGTGCTACAGTGGTTACTGTTCTCCACAGAGAAGTTTTCCACAAAATAAAGGTTTTTGTTGAAATGTCTTGGTTATTTGATCAAATGTGGTAGTAGAACATACAGCTACAGTAATATTCCTTCAAATTTTGAGTGATGAAGATGTTTTATAGATTGTTGGTTTTGATTTGCACTGTATGTCTTGGTCTCTTTATAGTTATACCTTCAGTAGATGTCGGGAAGCTCTCAGTTGCAGTATGAGGAATAGCCAGAAGATGTCAGTGTTGTTCAATGTTTGGCTTTTGCAGAAGATACGAGGTCCCTCCAAGGCAATGAGCAACGTGTCTAAAACTTAGCATTTGAGGTCCATGTGAGTTGTTTAAAATGCATATATATGTTTTATGCATATGCATGACTGACACTTTATGTGCATTATTTTTATTCACAAGACATAAATACTGGGCATTGATGTAGTTCGATTTGGTAGGAAAACAACCTCAGATGTGAGGTTAGTTAATTTGCCTTTACTACGCAATTTCCCATGCTTGAATGAATTCAATTAGACTTTTGAAAGGGCAGGCCATTTTAATGTAACCCAGTCAAGATATTCTTCTAAATTCTGAGCATCTGGAAGAAAGACCACTGACACTCATAAAATTTATTGTGATTACGGCCTCGATATTTGAGCAAACCAGAGAACACCCTTTCTCATCCTGATTGTGTTTGTGTCTAACAGTATGTGTTCTATATTAAATGACAAAACAAGAGCACATTTGTATGCGTTGGATATTGTGTCCTCTAGAGCTTTGCACTCGGGCACAGTGTAATTCTCACCCAGGGGGTCAGAGGGGGGCCACTCCGCCAGAGTTTTCTTTGGCATCTGTTGCATGAACTTGTGAACAGGAAACACAATAACAGCACAAAGTACACCAACATCTCAAGTGTTTCATGTGGCTGTTTTGAGCCATTATGTTATTAGTGTAGGCTTCAAAATTCCTTTCATGTCCCCCTCCCTTTCTTTTTCATAGGAGTTGCACATCTGTGAGATGTTTCAAACCACACACTGGTTAAATTTTGCATCGCTTTCAGAGATGTTTTTAATTGTCATAATTGATAACGATATGAGCTAAACATTCACACATTTGCAAAACTTTGTTCTTCTAACGATAGATTTATCACAGCCCTTCTTTGGTTGAAAGATATTTCAGAATAATAATAAAAAAAATCTCCACAAAAAGAAACATTCGTGTTAGTCTGTCTAAGAGCCTAAGACCATCAGTGAAAATGGTTTAGTTTAACAGTTGAAATTTCAAAATAAATTCTAATATAAATTTAATTATAATTGTAATAAAAATCATATTTACAAATACTAACGGTAACAATTTATTATGTCCCCTTTAATTAGGGAAATAGAGAAAATCTGTAATTAAAATAGAAAAATGCAAAAATATCAAAATAAAATAAATCAAAATAAATAAATACAAAAATGAACCACACTTATTAAATAACAATATATAACAAACAACAAAAAACTTCTCAATTCTTACTGTATAAATCTATTTTTATAATGTATAATTGTAACAATAAAAATATAATATTTAGAGATATTAACAGAAACAAACATTTATTATGTTCCCTTTGACTTCAATTAGAGAAATAAAGAAAATCTTCTGTAATTAAAGCAGAAAAATGCAAAAAAAAAAAACAAGAATTTTAAACCCCACTTATTAAATATAAAAAAACTCACGAATCATACAGTTCCAATTTATTTTTATAATGTGTAATTGTAAGAATAAAAATATATTTATAAATATTAACAGTAACCTACATTTATGTCCCCATTGACTTTAATGAGAGAAATAAAGAGAAAATAGAAAAAAAATAGAAAAATAAAACTAAAAAATAAAATGTTTACTGTACCATTCTTTTTTTTTAAATATAATATGATACTTTTTTAAATCCAAATATGTAAACCTATGTTTTAGTTTTAAAATGGTTTTCAATTACTTTTGGTCTGTGCACTCTCTTTCTCTCTCCTTCTCTATATGGCAACATAAGTATTTTACAGTAACTTATCAAAATGCTTGGAGCAATTTTAATTTATATGAAATTTAACTTGATGATTTTTTTTTTCCAAATTCAATTTAAATTAAAATGACTTATACAACTTATAAAGTTGATTTTACTTCACACGTTTAAGGCAGCAACTAGGCTGTTTAAGTTGAAAAGGGTGGACATTTTTGACAGTGTATTTCTTGCTCTGATTTGTAAAAGCAGTGTTATTATTGCGGCTCAATTTGTTGAACCAATTCAGCAATGAGCTTTCCACAACAAGACAAGAGCTGGCAGAGGAAAGAGGCTCTTGGAATGGAAGGGAAGGCTTTGGTGGTTACGCTCTGACTCTTTATCTTACTTGCCGGGCAATTACAGAATCATGGGTCAACCATGCATGTAACCACAGCTTCGTTGCACAGTAGCAGATGTACTCATGGCATTAGCTGGTAGGAGCGTGAAGGTAAACATAAACAGATGCAGCTGGTTGCTAGGGACACTCGCCAACTCGTGTGCCCTAATGATTCCCATGTGTGCGGATGAAGATCTGCAGCAGTGGGCAGAAAGCAGGCATACGCTGGGTTTCAGCACTGCCAGAGTTTCTCAATGGGTTATTTGTGAATGAGTTTAGCAGCAGTGGTTTTTGGGAGGGTGTTCCCTATTGGCATTGTGCCTCCCCTAGTAAGTTAAAGCTGATGAAGCAGTTTTCTTCATGTCTTCAATTTGCCATTGATTATAATGTTTTAAAATTAATGGAAAAGTCTTTTTTTATTAGTGTGCCACATGAGTGGTATGAAGAGATTGCTCTTAAAGCCCATTTGCTTGCACAAATTTTCCTTTTATTGCATAAATCATTGTACGATGAAGATCAATGTAACATCTATTTGTGGTTGTGCATTACGCTTTCCCATTTGTGTATCATACCATGCAATTCCCAAAATAGTCCAAGACGTATAATGGATACTTCATGTTATTGTATAACATAACTGTGGGCTCCAAAAGTCTGAGACCACACTGACAATTTGAGATTACAAATCTAATTTAAACCTGTAAAAAAATGTTTGTAGTGTAATTTATATTAGAATGCTAATAATGTCATTTGTAATAGAATTCAAAATACAAGCATTTTCAGTATTTGACTGTAGGGTTGACCGATATGTGTTTTTCAGGGCCGATGCCGATATTTTTTATTAATAGGGATGCACCGGAATGAAAAATCTGGGGCGAAACTGAAAATTCTGGATTCACTTGGCTGAAAACCGAAGCCAAAAATGCTTTGTAATAATTATTTACTATTTTATTATATAATATAAAGTAATTTTGTACGATTTTTACATTTAACTCAAAAAACGAACACAAGCCAATAAAAACAACCACACTTATACTGAAAATAACACAGTAAAATTGGACAGAAAATCTTAATAATATTAAATACCAATATATTATTTTTATTTAGTTCTAAGCAACAGAATCAGATATAACTTTATCTAGTTATCCAAATAATGAACAGATCCGTGGATGAGAGGGTAACGTCATTTTACCAGTGTTGCCCAGTACAACTGTACTACACCATGTTACAGCACAGTTGTACAGGTATAACAAGTATACTATAGAAAATTCTATGCATGTCTATTTATTACAGATCAAGTAGACCGAAAAACGATATTTTGAACAGATATATCTGGTGTAAAAATTAAAATTAATGTCAAAATTAAGAATAACAAGGGCTCTGACAAAAGCTTTCTTTAAATGCTTTTAAAATATTTTCAGAAAATCGGTTTTGAAAATGACCAATACCGATAACCATAAAAATGCTTAATATTGGCGACGAAAATCGGTTGACCTCTTGTTGACTGTTGAAACCCCACTCACACTCTTCGAAGGTTTGGGGTTGGTATGTTTTTTTTTTTTTTTTGAAAGATGTGTTTTATGCTCAACTAGAATGCATTTATTTAATTTGATACATTTTATACATAATGCATTGATCTGATATGTCTGGTGTAAAAATTTTAATTGTCAAAATTAAGAATAACAAGGGCTCTGACAAAAACTTTCTTTAAATGCTTTTAAATTATGTTATCAGCAAAAAATGTTTTTTTGAAAATGACAGATACCAATAAACATTAAAATGCTTAATATAAGCAATGATAATCCAGGCTGACAATTGGTCAACCCCTAGTTGACTGTTGAAACCCACAGGATTCCCACGGGTCCTTGAAATTCTTGAAAGTTTGTGAATCTGGAAAAAAATAATAAAAAAAAGTCAAGGCCCTGTGAAGTTTTTGAAAATAAACATGCATAGATACAGGTCCTTGAAAGTGCTTTTATTTAATGTGATGTTGAATTGCTTTGCTGGTTAAGATAATGTAAAACCATCAGGCAAGAAAAACTCTATGAAAAGCATATTCTTAAAACTTCTGATATAATATAACTTCTTATCCGATCAATTTGGAATAAAGTATAGGATGTACCGAATATTCTTCAGTTTTATGCAAAACAGAAACACGACAAATAGAAAATCAGATCTCTGTCATATGACCAAAAATAAATGCATAGTTGCATAGTTGTTTTCGACACATGAGAACTGTAACAATGTATCTTACAAAGGTAACATGATTTAACCTTGCTCTCACTTGAAATGGTTCCCAACATTAAGTCCTTGAAATTGAGGGTTTGAACCACATTCACACTATCATTCGAAGGTTTGGGGTTGGTCTGATTTTTGAAGTTTTTGAAAGAAGTTTTTTTTATGCTCAACAAGAATGCATTTATTTAATTTTATACATTATGCATTGAACCGATGTGTCTAGTGTAGAAATTAAAATTAATGTCAAAATTAAAAATAAACAGGGCTCTGACAAAAACGTAATTTTTTTTTTAATTTATTATTTTATCGGCAAACTGGTTTTGAAAATAACTGATAACTATAAAAATGCTTAATTTTGGCACAGATAATCCATGCCAATAATCTGCCAACCCCTAGTTGACTGTTAAAACTCCACTCTACCATTCGAAGGCTTGGGGTTTGTCCGATTTTCCTTTTTTTTTTTTTTTGGTATGTTTTTGAAAAGTCTTTTATGCTCAACAAGAATGCATTTATTTAATTTCATACATTATGCATTAAACTGATATGTCTGGTGTAAAAATAACAATTTGTCAATAATAATAATAATAATAATAATAATAATAAAATAAGGTACACAAAAAATACATTTTTAAACTTAGGAACTTCACTTATATCAAATAAAACAAACTACTTTTTTATATCATAAAAACCTACTTTTTAAAATATTTCTATCTACAAGTAATACCACAAGATTTTTTTTTTCAAAGGCAGCTATGGTAATTTCACAAAGGTCAAAGGTTCTATCCACACAATATATCCTTTGGTGTAATTCTGTGATGAAGAGTCACACATGATCAGTTGGGTTCTAAAACACTTGTGCAGCCTATCCTTGATCCATTTACAGTTTTCATCATCTTTGCAGCCTGTGACGGGTATGAAGCAGTAAGGACAGACTTAGGCACTGGACAGGTTTAGTTTGGAGATTTAGATGTAATTGTGACACATCTTGTAAGCTAAAGTTCATTAAGCAGTCGATGTTTGCAGTAGGTGAAGCATTATAGCTCGCGGAGGCCTTGTTCTGGCAATTGTCAGTTTGAACCCGTTCCGTACGTGCTTGATGTTGCAGTGTCTGGGAGGTCCCTTTTTGAACTGTGTCCAGGCCTGTAGCCCAGATGAGATCTTTAGGAAGGGGCTCCGTTTTTGTGATATCCTGTGTGTGCTCGCCATCTGATTACACACAAGGCCCGATTCCTCTCTGTGAGTTGTGTTAATGACATCCAGGTTAAACAGACTTCCAAAGAGCTCAGTGGAACTAAAGTGAAGGCTGATATTTTGATTAGAAAATGATTTCGCTTACATCCACTGCTTCTGTTCGGCTGGAATGAGTCGCTCCAGATCTCGGTGTCAAACTCCCCCGCTCTCCCTCCCCTTCTCCCAGCATCCTCTTTGCCGTGAAGCCCTCTGCCAACAGCCTGCTCCTCTCCTCTCTCTCTCATTAACCACAACTGTCAGATCCTCCAGATGATGAGCAATTAAACCAGATAATAAACGCTTGCCATCAATTCCTGTTTGTTTGTTGTTGTTGTTGTCGTTGGCGGCAGGGGCTCCTCTCATGCCACCTTAGCGCTAACTAGTACTTCTGTAATGCACCACCGGTAGCAGGATCGCTCTCTCAGAGCCTTCTGCCAACACTAACAAAGCTCTAACTGCTCATTGTAAGGCACCAGATTGATAATAAGGCACACTGAATGTTAACAATTAGATCATAATCAGAGCCAGCACGCCAAGGCTGCTCTTTTATCCCTTGCTTGAAAGAATGGCAAACAAAGCTCTGCAAACTGCTAAGATAAAATATTACCTCTGAATAATCATGTCTCTCAGCTACCAAAAGCCACGTAAGCTGTACAGCGTCGTGCATACGACACACGGTAAAGACTCTTCTGTTTGCTCACGTATTAGCACGATAAGACGGTCTTACTACGCTTTACTAGCCGTCTCTTCCTGGAAAAGAGGTTAAAGGTGGAGTATGTGATTTCTGAGACATTTGCATAACCAAACTGAATTTTATGTATACACTGCTATTTAAAAGTTTGGGGACAGTAAGATTACATCTTTTAATTAAATACGTTTATTAAGTAAGTATGGACACATTACATTGATCAAAAGTGATTATCACTTTTCACTTGTCATACAATTTTTTGTGAAATGTTTACACGTGCATTTCAGTATTATATAATTTTTAGGGCTGTCAAACGATTAATCGCGATTAATCGCATCCAAAATAAAAGTTTATGTTTACATACTATATGTGTACATATTAATACACACACATACATGTGTATATATTAAAACAAAATATTTATATGTATATTTTTTTATACCTGTATACAATTTATATTATAAATAAAAATAAATATTTTAGATATAAACCTAACATATTTTTCCTTAATATATACATGCATGTGTGTGTAATTATATATATATATATATATATATATATATACATAATAAATATACACAGTACACAAATATATAGTATGTAAACATAAACTTTTATTTTGGATGCGATTAATCGTTTGACAGCACTAATTTTTGTTTGGTTATGAATTTTATATAACTTTTATTTTATATATATTTTTCATTATAAATTATAAAATCTAAATTATTCAACTCCCTTGACCTGCAAGATATTTTGCTGCAGAGAACTAAATTTAACAAAGGCATCAGTACACTATTGCAGAAAGTTTATTAATACACATTTGGGTAATTTTGATGAATAATGAAAAAAAAAAATCTTCTGCTTGGAAGTGCTTAGAAGCTTCTGTCACCTCTCCACTGCAATCTTGGCCCATTCCTCACCTGAAAAAGCTGTCATATCACTGATAATCTTTGGTTTTTACATTGCCACTGCTTTCTTCGAATTCAACCAAATATGTTCAATGAGAATTAAATTTGGAGACTGAACAGGCCACTCAAGAACATTTTATGACTGATCTCTGGACCAAGCATAAGTAGATTTTGATGTATACTTTGGGATGATTGTTCTGCAGGAAAGTCCATTGGTCATTTGCTTTAGTCTTTGCACCAAAGGTATCACAATTTTTGCCAAAATGGCCTGATATTTAAAAAAAATCCAAGATATTCTTCATACGGTCATGTTTTTCACTTCCTGCTACAGTAAAACAACCCCATAACAGGACTGGCCCACCTCCATGTTTGACCATGGAGATGTTGTTCTTCTGCTTATAAGCTTTTCCTTTTTGGCACCAGACATACCACCCATAATTCATGGGTCCAAAAAGTTTGTTTGGTCACATCACATAAAACATTCTTCCAGAAATCCACAGGTCTATCCATATAAATTTTAGCATGTTCAAGTCTGCCTTTTTTTTTGTTCTTGGTCAAGAGTGGTATTTGGGAAGATGCCTCAACATGAAGGCCATACTTGTCTTGTGTCCTTTTTATACACTGCACTGAAATATTTTTCCTCCTTTCGTTGCGTCATCTTGCAAGTCTTTGGCTGTACATTACAGGTTTTTCTCAGTTGCTCTGATCAAACATTTTATGATTTTGTGGGGTTTTTTTTGTTCAACACCCTCAAGTTTTTTCTGGTACAAGACACTTTAAACTAAGAAATAAGGCTGCCAGCTGTGTCTCTAGGAACATTTAATGCTTTGGAAATCTTCATGTAACCTTAGACTTTCTAATATAATAAAACTATTTCTTTTCTCAAGGCTTAAAAAAGACCTAAAAAAATGACAGACCACAAACCTTTGAATGGTAATGTGTTTTTGACTATTTTTAAAATATAGCTACATTTATTTTAAATGTTTAAATTGTGTAATTAATTGTACTATTTATTTGTGTGTGTTACTTAATTACCTAATATCCTAATCATTTTTGGCATAAAAGAAAAATGGATCATTTTGACCCATACAGTGTACTCTTGGCTATTGCTACAAATATACCTTTTCTACTTGCATCTGGTTTTGTGGTCCAGGGTCACATATAAAAAAATAAAAATAAAAATGAAGTCTACAAATCTTAGTTTACAAGTATATATCACATTATTAGTACGTTTTGTGAAACCACTGAACAAGATCAAAACGAGATCGGATTTGTTTGGTTTTGTCAAGTCTGTAACCCTGATTTTGTTGAACTCTCTTTGTGTTTCAGGCTCAAACACATCAATGTTTTGATGTAAAATCAACCGTCAAATGGCTTTCATTTATTTAGTATACTATTCCTGACCATGAGGTCTTGGATGAGTTACTTTTGTCTGTGTTACTGTTTAATTGTGGTGCGTCTAAAGTTAACAATTTCAACGTGTTGCTTCAACCCTTGTCCTGTAGATCACAACCGAAATGCTCTGAATGGCCCTCGCATTTTGAGCGTGGGCCAAGTAATAGTTTCAAACATCTTGAACTTTGAAACTTCCTTGCTACAGAGCCCTAAAAACAGGTTTTGTTATACTGGAAGTTTCTTGACAGAATAACAAAACAGTATCCATATATCTGTCACAACACAAGGGAGGCCTGCCAGGAAAAATACACGGGCTATTCACTTGGAGAAATAAAAAAAGAAGCACAGAAATCTCTGAAACATCTGATTTCCCCTTCTCCATGGAAAAAAATGTAGGTGCCTCTTTGTTTTGAAATAGAATTTCCCTCGAAAACACTTTGGAAACTAAACAAAAATTGACCATCATTAGATTTATTGTCTTTTTGGCCTTTGTTTCTGCAGGCTGTTTATGACTTTGCTATGGAAACGTAGGGATTATTTACTCTTGAGTCGGTTTACAATAACCTTCCCTTTCCTGACCAAACAACAAAGGAAATATCAGGTCAGGCGTCTCCCTGCTAACTTCATCTGGCAGATTCTGTCTCACTTTCAGTGTGTATACACAAACCCCGATAATGATGCGTTCGAGTGTCTATTTTTGAGCTGGAGCTGATGAAACTCTTGAACCTATCTGAGCGCTCTTCCTGTTTTGCCCAGCTTCTGGAGTTTAGTGGAAATGGTGAATATAGATTTTACTAAAACACTTCTATTTAAAAGTACACGCAGCATCCTGGACGTGAGGCACATTTGCGTCATGGCAAGTCAGCGAGTCGTCAGTGATTGGGACTTTGGAATTCTCCGTGGGGATTTGGGAAGAGATTGTTAATCTTGAGTGACAAAAGACCAATTTCCGCTGCAGTCTTGTGTATGAAGGGCTGATTTGAATAGATGTGGCATTGTGACCAAGAGGCAGGCTGGTGGTTTTGTGGGCTTTTGGGGGTTGGGCATGATGTTCCAGGGGACAGTATGTGCTGATAAATTCTAATGGCTGGAGATGCCCCTCTCTGACATGAGATGAGTCCGTGTGATGCCGTGTGGACGTGCTGTCTGACAGCCACCCAAAGGGTCCCGTGGCCTCAGGAACTGAGATTTCAGAGCAAACTGAAAATTGTTTTGTTTCTTTAGACAGATCAGTGCCTGAAGAGTTACTAGTGAAAGCGCTGAGTGAAAACTGTGAGATATCTTTTGAATATGAGTGATTTGCTGTCTAGATGTTAATTCATTTACATTATTTATTCATTTCATATTATGACATTTTGGACACACCCTCTCATTTAATGCTGTTTAAAGAAGTCTCTTATGCTCATCAAGACTGCATTTATTTGATCAAAATACAGAAAAAACTGTAATATTGCAAAATGTTATTACAATATAAAATAATGGTTTTTATTTTAATATACTTTACAATATAATTTATTCCTGTGATGCAAAGCAGAATTTTCAGCAGCTGTTACTCCAGTCTTAAGTGTCACATGATCCTTCAGAAATCATTCTAATATGCTGATTTATTATTAGAATTATCAATGTTGTGCTGCCAAATATTTGATGATTCTTTGATGAATAACAAGTTAAAAAGAACAGCATGTATTCAAAATCTAAATCTTTTCTAACAATGTAAACCTATGCTATCACTTTTTTATTAATTTACCACATCCTTGGTGAATAACAGAAATAATTTCTTTCAAAAAAAGAAAGAATAAAAATGTACTAACCCCAAACTTTTGAACAGTGGTGTATATTGTTAGAAAACCTTTCTATTTTGAAAGTTCTTTTTTAACCTTTTTTAACCTTTTATTGATAAAAAAATCCTGAAAAAAATATCACGGGTTCCAAAAAAATATTAAGCAGCACATGTGACACTGAAGACTGGTAATGATTCTGGAAATTCAACTTTAATTACAGATATAAATAAAATTTTAATGTGTGTGTATATATATATATATATATATATATATATATATATATATATTTATTTATGTATATGTAAATGTGTGTATATATACATGCATTTCAGTTTTTTTATTTAATCATTACTGATTTTATATTATTTAAAAAAATTTTATATTATGTGTATATATATATATAATATATATATATATATATATATAGTTTATATTAATTATTATATTTATATTAATCAAATTATATAATTTGAAGTATATATTATGTTATTTAGGTATTATACGCACACACATATATAACTTAAAAAAAAAAAAAAAAAAACTAATGAACTGCATATTTACAGGTTTAACTTAGTTTCACAGTGTTGTCTCAGACAGTTTGGGCTTATGGACTTATGAAAAATATTGTATCTGAGGGTGCATAAAAATCAAAATATTGAGAAAATAACCTTTAAAGTTGTCCAAAAGTTCTTAGCAGTGCATAGTTTTGATATATTTACGGTAGGAAATTTACAAAATATCTTCATGGAACATGATCTTTACTTGATACCTGATCTTGATGATTTTTTGGGCTAAAAGAAAAATTTATAATTTTGACCCTTACAATGTATTTTTGACTATTGCTGCAAATATATCCATGCTAATTAAGTTTTTGTGGTCCAGGGTCACATATTAGAACGTTTATGCTTTTAAAATTCATAATTACTCTGTTCTTATTTCGCAGGGTAATATTTTACACACAAGCAAAAATTATAATGACATTGACAAGATAAAATCAGAAAGAGCATGTCATGAATGTACTTAATGTGCGACAGTCCCACAGTAGATCAGGTACGATTTACATCAAGAGCTACTTTAATAAAATGTACATTGAAATTCAATTAGAGTGTTGAAAGCATAACCAAAGCCGTGAAAAATGAACTCATGGGGGGGTCCGTCCTCGATTTTGCCCTAAGGCAAAACAGCCCATTAATTTACTATAATCTCACTTTATTCACATATGCATTTCAATGTTACTGCACATTTCTATTCTTATGCACTAAAAACAGAACCCTTTTGAAAGCCTGACAAACAACTTAGAGGACAGAGAGAAACAGTGTAAAAGAGAAATACACTGATTTTGAAAGGCACTGTTAATATATTCCATAAATTGCTTCACTTTGGTTGTTAAATGGCCCATCTTAATTAGAAGATCGTCTAATTTTTTTTTTTTTCATTCTTGCATTAATGGGTATGAAGCTCTCCTTTGACTCCTGAACAAAAACAAAGCGTGAGGTCTGGGATCCTCATCCTCTAAGAGAGGAGCTAATCAAAGCTTTAGTCATTAACAGCTGCAAAGTAAATATACGTTTACCTGGAGGTCATTCCACTGCATCTGTTGAATTATGTAGCAATTACAGTGGATGGAAAGTTGTTGTTTGTAGGTTACAGTGTGCCCAGTAATGACAAGAGCAGGGCAGCCGTGTCAAAGAGGAGGACCTCCATTCCTGATTCAGATTTGGCAAGCTAATCATTTGAAGTATGCTTGTTAGGCCACTTAAAGTTTTACCATTAATTCAACCAGCACCTCTGATCTAAATAATGCAATATTTTGCATCCTATACAGCTTGCAGAAATGCAGGTGTTTTTGAAATCTTCATTACAAAAGCTTTATGAGAAGCAGGATATCAAGAAATGATTAGCTTTACCTTACAGAAATGATTTAGCTTTACCTTACCTTATTTTTTTTTTTAGCACTTACGAGTTTGTGTAATTAAAAAAAAAAAAAAAAAAAAAAAAAAAAATATATATATATATATATATATATATATATATTTTAATATATATTTATATTTAATATATATTTATATGTAAGCCTGTTTCTGCCAATGAATAAAAAATAAAAAAGGTAAATCCGACATTTTTTTTCACAGTTGCGAGTTTACATCTCGCATCTTTTTTCTCAGAATTGTGAGATATAAACTTGCAATTCTGAGAAATGAAGTCAGAATTGCATGATATACACCTGAAAATCTTACTTTTTCTCAGAATTGTGTGATATAAACTCACAATTGGGAGTTATAAAGTCAGAATTGCCAGACATAAACGTGCGATTCTGTGAAATAAACTTGCAATTCTCCGAAATAAAAGTCACAATTCTGAGAAATAAAGTCAGACTTGCAAGATATGAAGTTAGAATTCTGACTTTTTTCTTAGAATTGCGAGTTTGTATCTTACAATTATGACTTTTCTTTCAGAATTGATATACTCGTAAGTCTTACTTTTTTTCTCAAAATTGTGTGATACAAATTTGCAATTGTGAGTTAAGTCAGAATTGTGAGATATAAACATAAAATTCTGAGAACATATCAGTCTTTTTTTCCTTTCAAAATGGGACTTAGAATTTGTCACAATTCTGAGAAAAACCAGAATCACAGTTCTGACTTTATTTCTCAAAATTGTGAGTTGTCAAGTCAGAACGGCGAGTTTATATCTAGCAATTCTGAGAGAAAAAGTCAGAATTGTGAAATAAAAAGTTGCAATTACCTTTTTTTACATTTTTACTTTTTTTTTTTTCAGTGGTAGAAATGGGCTTTCATAATAAGCTGATAAAAATAAATGTGAAAAAGTGATTTCTCTATCAATATCATTTTAGTTGTGGTGTTGACTCCCTAACTCTCATAGAATTAGAATGACTATTGATTTTTGAATGGTTTTTACAGTCCTTTTCAAGATTTTAGGTTTTATTGCATTCTGCTGTTACGGCAAAGTTAAGTTAAAAAAAAAAAAAGTTAAGTCTAAAGATACGGTCCACCCAAAAAAGACAGTTCTGTCATCATTTATTTGCCTTCATGTCATTCCAATTCTGTATGATTTTCTTTCTTTGGTGGAACAGAAAATAAGATATTTTAGCACCTTTCACACTAATACCTGTAATTTAAATTGCTGTAAAATTACCGGAACAACTTTACCGGTAAATTCAAAAATGTGCTCACACAGGCTACGATGTGCTGACTTTTTAACGTTTTTTTGTTGATGGTGACTAGATGACTTCAAACTAAACTACACAGTGTGCAGTAAATGCGTCATCTGCGTCAGAATGTGATTGGCCCAGAGTAGACATCTTGCATCAGTGCATTTGAACTTGTACGTGTTCATACTGGTAATCTCATTCTGCGGTCACAGAGGAGGTTACTGGTAATTTACTGCCAATGTTACAACTTCCTATACTGGTAAATTGCCGGAACAAATTTACCGGTATTTTTGGAAAGGTCTTGTTCACACATGATCTCTTAACGGTAATTTACCGGTAATTTACCAGTAAAGTTTGTATATGTAAAAAGGGGCTTTTGAATTGTATGAGCAAAAACAAGGTTTTGACCGATGCAAGGGTGAGTAAATGATGACAGGATATGTATTTTTAGGTGAACTGTCATTTTAACTCACACTAAACCCAGAATATTCAGTTAATGTACTGCCTACTGCCCATTCAACAAATCTTTTTGGTATTTTAAATAAAAACAACACATTCAATTTGACAGATCTCTCAAAAATTTAAGACGCACAATGTTGAGAGTCATAAATTACACAAGAGAGGCAAGAAAACAGGACAGAAGTTGTTGGATGTGAGGGATATAAATAATTGATCGAAAAACTGTGTACGCAGTTCTGCTTTTCCTTGTTTCGGCATGCATTTCTCCATTTGTCTCGTGTTGCTAAATTTTTAAGGTTTTTCATGTCAGATGGATGCCACTTCTGATTACAGAATTTACACCCGAATCGCAACTGACAGGACTTGGTCGACACATTACGGCGGAAATCACCTGGGTATTGAAAGAGTAACAAGTCATTTAAATATTAAATGCACTTTCTCAGAAAAGTGGCAAAATCATTCGAATTAACAGAAAAGACGCGAGGCCCTAATTGCAAACGTTTTGATTTATTCATTCATATTTAGAAAGCGGCGCACATTTCCTGCTCCTCTGCAAACACACGCATTTCCTCTCTCTATAATAAAGCGAGAGGAACCTCTAAGTGCCTGTTTTATTTATTTATCCTAAAACAGAAGGATTCTTCAAGCTTAATGCAGATTTTGCCGTTCGGAGACGGAATAATGGATGGTGGCCTCATGTATTTTTAATGGCTGCATGTTGTGTGGCAGATAAACATGGTGTTTGAGATGTTTTCTCTCCGCTGAGCTGTGTATTCCCAAGATGTGGCTGTACTCTATACACCGGGAAACCGCAGCCACAAAAAGGCCATTTATACGAACAATAAAAAAATGACATTTTCAGTGAGTTTCAGTAAGTCATGCCGGTTTGCTTGAAAAAGGACATGAAATATATGGCTTCATATCACAGGAAAGAAACTTAATTTCCCCCGACCAATATCTGCTGTAATCTGGCCACTTTGCCTTGTTTCTCGACCTTTCAGAGACGTTGACACATTGACGGATGTTTGCGCTGCCCAAAATCTCTCAGGATTTTACCTGTTGCCATGGGCTTTCACTGAGGTCTCGTCTATTGTGCACAGCTTAAAAATAGAAGCGGTTTTAATGAATGAAATAATTTTGGCCACTGAGACTAACTGCAGTCTTACTAATAATGTGTTTGGGCTCATTTTTAATAAGTCATCATAATTACGTGGAGAATTTGATTGGGCATCTGTGCCCAGGAAGATGAAATATGTTGTGTGGGCATGACGGTAAAGGATATTGCTTGCTGTTCATACATAATTGAGAGATCTTGAATGTCAGACCTGCGGGAGCAAATGCCGGAAAAAGCATTGGAGTTCACCAACATCAGACGCATGGCAACCGCCGCATGCTGAATATCTGTACTAGAGAGACGTATGTCATAGATGAACTAGGTTTGGGATCTCATATGACAAGGGATGTTTGTTCATTATTGCGTTATATGTTGGCTTATGAACCCTAAGGAAAACTTTATTGTTAATGGATGCAAAATAAATAGATTTTAGCTATCAAATATATACATGTTCTTTTAAAAAGCCATTGTACTACTGTATAAATGCACTTTTAACATCCATTGTTATTTATTCTGCGAGTGAAAGTGTTTTGTTTTAGTACTAATATAACAGCTCCAAAGGAACTATAATGCTTAACAACTCCCATTGAGCAAGATAAAGACAATACATTTTTTTTCAAAAGACTGTTTGTAGATTTGGTTTTAAAAGCTACGACTGTCAGAAGAATGTCCATTATTACTGTCAGTATTACATATTGTGTAATTTGGTAAATGTAGCCCATATGTAACCTAAATGTATCCTTAACTTTATTGATTAAATAAGGCTAATTTTTTTTAATTACATTTCTTTACTTATAAATTCTGTTTACCATTTAAAATAAATAAATAGTAAACAGAATTGAATGAAAAAAATGCTAAAATATTGTGTAAAATATTGTTAAATTATGAAATATTATTGCAATTTAGAATATACTATTTTCTTTTATATAATCAATTTATATAATTTCTATAATTGTTTACAAATATTTTTAATATAATTAAATACTATAATCTGTGACCCTGGACCACAAAACCAGTCATAAGGGTCTTTTTTTTATTTAGGATAGGGCAATATTTGGCAGAGATACTGGAATTTGAGGGTGCAAAAAAATCCAAATATTTTTAAAGTTGTCCAAATTAAGTTCTTAGCAATATATATTACTAATAAAAAATGTATAAAATATCTTCATGGAACATGATCTTTACTTAATATCCTAATGATTTTTGGCATAAAAGAAAAACCGATAATGGCTATTGCTACAAAAATACCTATGCTGCTTAATATGCTTACATATGTTGATTTGGTGTGTAAGAAGCATTTCTTATTATTATCAGTGTTGAATACCGATATGCTGCCTAATATTTTTGTGGAATCAGTGATATGTTTTTTTCAGGATGCTTTCAAAAGCTCAAAGGAACTACATTTATTTGAAGCAGAAATCTCTTCTAACATTATGAATGGCTTTACTGTTATTTTAATTCATTTTTATTTCAAGTACAAATGATACCTATTCTTAGTTTGCCTGTATGATGGGATTTTGAGGGCGTTCCTAGTGAATTATTGTAAAGCAGCATGTTGATACTCTTGCCAATCACAACACCATGCACACAGCTAACAGCTCCTCTGGCATCACTTCTTCAACTTAGCTGACCTCTGTTTTCCAGTAGTTCACGTCCAGGATGGCGGTCAATCATCTTTCAGTCCTAGCCGCTCCCTTGCGGTTAACACGCCACATCTGTCTACCTTGCCTGCTTTCATTTCATGCATTATATATGACCATTTGAAATCATGATAAAAGCAGACACTGTCACTTTTCTCTAGTTTTTGTTTGCCTGCAATCTGATTTCATTGATCTTCCACTGTGAGCTTGAACTGCTCAGTTCTTGTAGTCTCCGACTTCATTTTTCATAGCACTCGCTCTCTTTCTCTCTCACAGGCCTCTTAGCTTATGCGTCTTCTAGGAGGTCTCTGCTATGAGAGTCGTCCATAACACGAAAACCTGACTGTGTAACTCAATGAAATACGGGAGCTGACAGGATGCTATTTATTTCCTGTTGAGCCACAGTCTCCACTAAGATGAATGGAGAGCCTGTCGTGCGAGCGAGGAGCCAGCTTTATTTTTCTGACGTTTTCGTGTTTAATGCGATATATATTTCATATGAGCCATCTTTGTGCTCTCTCCCCTTTTTGCATTTTCTTTTAAAGCTCAGATGCAGTTATTGATGCGCTGGCTTGAGTACATTATGCTTTATTTGTCGGTAAGCACCGTTTTTGCATATTGACAGTAACAAGCAAATGCATGTATGGAAATTCTAATATAAATTGACTGATGTTTAGAGGCCTGGTTTCTGCTCGCTAAGCTCTTCTGAGACTTATATACAGTTCTTTATTGCTAATCCTTGCAAGCAGCTTTAAAGAGTCCAACTTTTGACTTTTATCTTGTATTACAGTATATATGGCTCCTCTCTCTAATGCGTATAAAGCAGTGAGGGGGAAAAAAAGGCACCAGCATGATGAAAAGGGAGCTGGGTCTATCTTGATATTTCGGAATGGGCTGGGTAATCTTTCTATAATGGCTTTAGCTTTATGATGTCACTATTTCATTGGGTTGGCACACCTTTTATGGAATTTCTGTATTCATGAGAAAATAAATACAAAGACAAACTAACTGGGTGGAGTGGAAGGAAGACGCCGTTCTGTTGGATTATTTTTTTTTGTTTGTATTGGACACGACAGCCACATTGTAGTATTTTGTGGAAAAATGTGTATTGCACTCTGAATCTGCACTCTGAAGGCAATTGTGTTTATGTGAAGCCTATTTCTTTTTAGCAACATTAAGGCAGCATTTGCAACAATTTGGGATGATAGTTTATTTAATGTATTATGTGTACTAGGGTCAGAAAATAACTTTTTCATTAAGGGGCAATATTTTGTGATATTTTACATTTGTGAGGGCAATTTTTAATCACCTTATTATTTTAAAAATCATATGTTGTCTTTAATGTCAAATTACTTCAACTTCAATATTTTGAACTGTTGTCAATAACAATATACTGTTAAATTATATCTAAATTATACATGTGAAAAACAGGAGCTTGTGCAGTATTATGAGAAAAATCATTATTGTAGATTACTTCTCTTTATATTGTAATAATGATTATTAATATCAATATAGAAAACATTATGAATGGTCCATGACGTTAGCCTAGTCTAGCACAACTTATGCAAAATTCCCGTTATAATCACTGAAGCGAAGAAACTAATCTTTTATTTACATCGTATCTGCACTGTGTTGTTTACGATGAGGGACTTTGTAAGATTAGGGACATTGTTATGGGGCATTTTTAATTTTGGTGGCATTTTTGCTACAAGCCCTTGTTAATTTCTGACCCTGATTTCTACACTCTAAAAAATGATGGTTAAAAACAACCCAGCCTGAATGTGAAATATGGACAAACCCAGCAATTGGGTTAAATGTTTAACCCAGTCTTCTGGGTAGTTTTATTTAACTCAACTATTGCTTAAAAAGTATATATTTCTTGCTTAAAATGAACCTAAAATTGGTTGGAAATTAACATTTATTAATACGTTCAATAAATGAACATTTAATAGTCATTTGAATAAATAACAATTAAATAATAAACATTTTTAATGTGTCTGATTTTTAATTTTGGGTTCATTTTAAACCAACCATATTGTAATTTTTAAAGAATAGTTGAGTTAAATAAAACTACCCAGAAGGTTTGACCCATCCTTTGGGTCAAAACAACCCAGTTGCTGGGTGTATCCTTATTTCAGCCACTTCTATGTTGCTTTTAACCCATCATTTTTAGAGTGTAATTTTTGTGAATATTTTTGGTATTTAAAAAAATCTAACTTTTTGGGTTTGGTATAAAATATGACCCCCAATTTATTTGTTTGATTTAGTCTGTAATATTTATTATTCATGTAATACTGGGATGACTTTGTTAATGCAAAATATACTGGAAATGACATACACCTCAGTATTCTGTATTACAGGCTGAACCTCTTGAAAGAAAAGTGTATTTCAGTCAAAAAAGTCACCTGTTTTATCAACATTAAGGCAACCTTTTTGAATGGAAGTACTATTACTGCATTACATTTTTAAAACATTTTCAAAACATTCTTAAGAAGATTTTTTGTAATTAACACATCAAAATGAGCTTTTGAGAGGGGAAATATAAGAAGATACCAATAAAATGCAACACAGTGCGAGTTTCTTTTGAGTTTGGTATAAAATATGACTCCAGTTTTTTGTTTGATTTAGTCTAACATTTATCATTCATATAATACTGAGATGACTTGTTAATGCAAAATATACTAGAAATGACATACATATCTCCTCAGTATTCTGTACTGCAGGCTGAACCTCTTGAAAAAAAAAGTTTCTTTCACTCAAAAAATGCAGCTTGTTCAACATTTTTGGGATGTAAATGTCGTTATTAATACATTATAATTTTATAGGACACAATTCGAACATTTGTTTACGTTTGTAAATGTGTGTAGAAAACACATTTTACAGTTTTTCTATGACATGATATTTAATAATGCCTTAAATCCTTTCTTTATATACTAAGGATGTGCCTTTCATTAGTGAGGTCATTTTATAAGGTCAGCTAAAGCAACTTGGACCTGAGTTGAGTGGACAGGAGTGGATACAATTTGTTTTTGTTGTGTGTCTTGATCTCCAGTTGAATCTTGAGCGTCTATGACCTGTCTCGGTCTTTGTCCACCTCACCTTGTGATTTAGTGTCTCAACTGACAAGGCTGTTCACATCACAGTCCTGACCTCAACATTACTGTACACAAGAGGACAGAAGCAGGCCCAGCGAAAGCTCTGATTCTTGACAAGCTGTCGGAAGTGCCACTCTGTAACCAGAGACGAGCAAATTTGCAGTTAACTTATTTGTAGGCACTCACTTAGTATGTGTTTAGAAATGGCTTTGAAATGACCAAAAGGAGCATGAAACTTTGAACAGTCACACTTTTTCATACACATATAGTTGAAACCTTTTGAATGAGGTTCTCTTTGTGTTTCCAGTGCTTGAAGGTTTTATAAGAGATGCTTACAGACAGACTCAAACAGAATCAAGCTCTTTGAATCTGTTTAGATGATTTTAAAAGGAGTGGGAAGGCTACGACTCTGAGATTTATGGCTTTGCTGTCTTTCTCTGGATTGATGCTGAGCTTTTTCCGGCCCTTTCTGCTTTTACAGCATCATCTTGTATCCAGAGACATGGCATCCGCCCAGTAAAGGCCCGTTTATTGTTCAATACTCAGTGTTAAGGAATAAAAAATCCAATGTAAGCTTCTTTGGCTTTAGTTAAAGAACATTTGTTGCCGTCCATACGTCAATGACGTGTTTTTTGTTCTGTCAGAGTAAGCGCTCACAAACAAAATCTTAGAACGTAAGCAAGTAAAAGCAATTGTGCGATTTGCTTTTGTGAGCATTCTCTCTCCCCCCCCCTTTCTCCGGGTTCATTTTAATTCATGGTATTGCTATGTAAATGAGAGCGCTGGCTGAGAGCAAAGGAAGGTGAGTTATAAGGACAGGTGAAGCAACAGAAGGGCATCCGTTTTGATCGGTTGTTACGCCGCATCGCATTAAGGCTCTAATACAATCGGGCTTAACACAAGCTTATCGTTTGAACAAACAAGACAACTGTATCTTTGCCTCGGTTTCACAGCAGCGTGCAATACGGGGCAGTAAAATGAGTGATGTTTGTAAAACGGGACAGTTGTGCCCAGTAAGCAATTTTACATGGATGCTCTGGAGTTTTTATGTGGCGCTTCATGAGCCGGGCCGTCTAATGCACCCTGACACTCTGTTTTGATATCATTACTACATTATACTGGCAATTTTTGAGTGAAAAAATACACTACTTAGAAAGTCGAAATTCATAAATAAATTTATGTCAAACTGCACTTAATATTGATTTTGTTAGTGTTCAGATTCAGTAATAAGGTAAAGGGTACATGAATATTTAAATATGATCTTCATTTCTGCATCTCCTAATGGCCTGAGCTCCTCCACACTCAATTTAAACACAATTTAGAAACTATAATGTATTGAAAAATACAGGGATTTGGCAATAAATCATGAAGAGAATATCTCGGGCCTATTATAAGGTAGTTCAATATTGGCCCCCAGAGGGGCCCGCACAATTAGATTCCTGTTTTTAAGCTGTTCAATTATCCTCCTGCTCTCATTTCAAGGGACTTCTATACCTTTTAAAGCATTTAGCTTATAGAAACAACACAATGGTCTGGTATTAAAAAAAATCTAAGGGGAGGCAAGGGAGTTGAGGGGGGAGGTTATGGTCAATTTTGTCTGTGTGCATTTCTGGAGGGAAAATGACCTTTCCATAAGCAAAAATCATTTTCCTAATCATTATTTTTTTCTTGTTTCCTATTAAAATTATTACAACAGAGTTTATATGTTAGATTGTTATTTTCTGTTTTTTTTTTTTTTTTTAGCATAAAACCCAATTTGTGACCCTGGACCACAAAACTAGTCATAATTTTAATTTGAAATTGAGATTTATACATAATCTGAAAGCTGAATAAATAAGAGTTGTTAGGATAGGACAATATTTGTCAGAGATACAACTATTTGAAAATCTGAAATCTGAGGGTGCAAAAAAAAAACATCTACATTTTGAGAAAATCGCCTTTTAAAGATGTTCAAATGAAGTTCTTAGCAATGCATATTACTAATCAAAAAGTTTTGATCTATTTATAGTAGGAAATTTACAAAATATCTTCATGGAACACAATCTTTACTTAATATGCTAATGATTTTTGGCATAAAAGAAAAATAATATAATTTATATAATATAATAGAATTTTGACCCGTGCAACGTATTGTTGGCTATTGCTACAAATATATCAATGCTTACGGCTTTGTGGTTCAGGGTCACATTTATCAACATAAAATGTATTTATTTATTCATTTAGCACTTTCAGGTACATTTATATTTAGTTATTTTTAGTGCATAACACAAATATTGAGTAAGTATAAGTTTTACAGTAATATTTTAAATTTAAATCAATTTTATTAATTTTTTTTTTGTTAAACAGTTCTCAGGCAACTATGTTCTTTTAACTATATTTGTATGTTTCTACAAATAATAAGGAAATTTATTAAAATAGTTAATTTATATTTAATTAAATTATGTATTTCTTATATTTTTATTCTCTTAAAACAGTTCTTACATAACTTGTTTTAAGATTAGTTTGTGAGTGTAGTTATTTTCACTGCAAAACAAGACAAAAATGCTAATTAAGAAAATGATTTACCGGTTTCATAGTAATATTTTCAATTTCCAAGAGCTGCCTCGTTGTGAG
Organism: Cirrhinus molitorella; assembly: GCA_033026305.1. NCBI lineage: Eukaryota > Metazoa > Chordata > Actinopteri > Cypriniformes > Cyprinidae > Cirrhinus > Cirrhinus molitorella. The sequence goes on from CM065132.1 coordinate 9,906,584, forward strand.
AATATGTCCATTTAGCGCTTAATGAGAATCTCTCCCGTGCAGTCTCTAAAATGGTTTGTAATATTGCCAGGTTTGGTGTCTTGAGAGATGTTGTGGTGTCTAGTGGATGTGATTGGGGATGAGGTGAAACTAATGAGTGGTTTGAACGCTTCATCAGTGATTATTGAGTCAAAGGAAGGACTCGCACAATCGCTCAACTAACAGAATCTTAGATGACACTTTCAAAAGGTCAGCATAAGCAAAACATCCTCATTTGTCCACATGTCTGTAATGTCATCACTTGTTGATGTATATAGCCTTTATGTGAACCAAACGCTCTTTAGCGCACGCAAACACATTACAGAATTTTAAACGGTTCAGTGTGTGCAGTCCTACCACTGGCTCCATCCAGACCTCAACGGCTCTGTGTTTCACACCATCTCAGTTGAAACAGCTGATTCTGCTTCAGTTTTGGAAAAAGCCTTTGTGTACATTTATAACCCATATGGTTTCTATTCGCAAAATCACACATTGTCATTCTCGCTTGTTGTCCAATAATAAAAGAGACTGCCTCAGCACTGCTGAGAGGCATTTTGTCGACATATTTACATTCTCAGTGTCAATATGAAATAAGGACATCAAAAGGGAATGAATGGCGGCTGTCATATTCTCAACATGAGGTCATATCTTCCTATTTAACCACAATGGATGTCATATGTAAAAGTAAGAACGTGTGCATTTCTGCCACATTTTAAATACTTTACAACTGAATAATGATAATGATGACAGAATGTTCATTTTTAGCTTAACTTTCTCTTTTAAAGGGATAGTTCACCCAAAAATAAAAATAACCCTATTATTTACTTACTCTCAAGCCATCCTAGGTGCATGACTCTTCTTTTTCAGACGAATACAATTGGAATTGTATAAAAAAATAATGTGGCAAGTTTTTTTTTTAATGAGTTAATGGTGGTCGAGATTTTGAAATCCAATAAAGTGCATCCATCCATCATAAAAGGTACTCCACACGACTCCTGGGGGTTAATAAAGGCCTTCCTAAGCGAAGCAATGCGTTTGTGTAAGAAAAATATCCATATTTAAAACTTTATAAACCGCAATCTCTAGCTTCCGCTAACTGTCGTACATGCAAAACAAAACATGAGTCACAAATTAGAAGTGCAAAACGAGGATTTGTAAAGAAAATTGTTGGAGGATTTCGATATAAGCGAAGAGGAGACTGGTTTTCCTTTGCTGTAAACAAAACTTGGCTTTCACAAGGCTATCATACATCCTACACCATCCGCTGGAAAGGCGCAAATCTCTCGTAAACACATGTACGACAGTTAGCGGAAGCTAAAGATTGTGGTTTATAAAATTTTAAATATGTATATTTTTCTTACACAAATGTATCGATTCACTTCAGAAGGTCTTTATTAACCCCCCGGAGTCATGTGGAGTACTTTTAATGATGGATGAATGTACATTTTTTGGCCTTCAAAATCTCAACAGCCATTAACTGCCAAGGTAAAGCTTGAAAGCCAGGACATTTATTAATATAACTCTGATTGTATTCGTCTGAAAGCAGAAAGTCATATACACCTAGGATGGCTTGAGGGTGAGTAAATCATTGGGTAATTTTCATTTTTGGGTGAACTATCCCTTTAATGCTGTTGTTCTGCTATATCAGAATTGAAAATGTCACTATAGTATTCAGTATAGCACTTCTCATTTGTGGTCGTATAACTGGTGATTTTATTTAAAGGAGCATGATATACCACGTTTATCCTAAAATATATGTTCTGGGGTCTGCGTGATCTATTAGCTGTGTGACTGGGGTGGTCAGTGATTAGTATAGAGTGTATTATGTAAAGGTGGCCCGGCTCTGGTGGCTAATGGCCACGCTGTCTACATAAGTTATGGATGTACCCTTTTGAGCAGAGGGGTCGCACATAAAGGACCACCTTTTTAATTCACAGTCACCCACGGTCATGCTAAATGGCTGATACTGGAATTGAAATCCTAGTTTATACCCATACACACACTCTTTGTTCCAAATATAGCCATTAACTTTGATGGTTCAAGAGAGGTACATTTTCCCCCTCTTCATTTTCACAAGGTTAAACATTTTCTATGGCGGCTATAGTCTGTGTCTTATGAATATACCACTCTTATATCAATTGTGTTAACGGTGTACACAATTAGTATATCATGGCGACATGCAAAGCTATTAGTTTCTGCCAATGCAAAGAGTGGACAGTGATGTTAGTCAGTAGGATAGTTTTATTTTGGGGAAAGTTTGTAAAAAAATTAAGAAATAGCTTATTTGTTGTGTGACGCACAAAAGGATATATCTTAAAGAATTGCAATGATTGCTCTTTTCTGTGCATTTAAAATAAATACTGAGGCGAAAAACTTTTATAAACATACCATGACAGCTGTCTATATGCCGTATGCATTATATTCCATAGCTTTGTTTGATAAAAATGATTTTTGCCATGTTTGTGATGCATAAAAGAGTTCTGTTTGAATTAGGGCTGTCACTAGCGATTATTTTGGTAATTGAGTAATCTGATGATTATTTTGACGATTAATTGATTAATCTGATTATTTTAATAATTTGTTTGAGGTAATAAAATAGACCTGCGCAAACAGAAGCCTATGAAATTACTTCAAATTCATACATAATAGCAATGAAGCTACAATAATTAGTTTAAATAAAGTACCAAAATCAAGTATATCATATAGTTTTGATGTATTATAAACATAGAGATAATGTAGATTATGCATTATGACTGCAGAGGGCACCAATGGCCTGACGATTGTTTTTACACTTTACTACGCAATCTAACCGTTGTTTAATACCAACTAAACAACATTTAATTCTAGGGCTGGTAAGCAATTAATTAGATTAAACATTTTTTCTAAACATTAGATTAAACAGTCTTAATGATTAAGTCATCGCTGATTCATTCATGAGTGAAGTAAATGGTTCTCTTTATGAATGGTCCATTGGGCTTGTTCGACTAGAAGCGAACCATCATCACCATCAGACCGTTCAGTGTGTGACATCAAAGTACCACAAGAGCGATTAGAGAACATACAATTCCACATGCTTTTGAATTGTTCACGCGGTACTTTGATGTCATACACAGATCGACCTGTGCAGCGCGACTTCAAATCCAACAAGCCTAATGGTTTACCCAATTTGAACTTTTATTTTGAAATTGCGATAAACAGTTAGCATATTGAGAAAAATACTGATGTATTCTGTGTTTGCGTAGGTTATAAATGATTTACAAATCTGATAAAATTGTGCACGATGCGTTCCCAGATTAACATAATAATACACCAAAACTCACAACAATATGCAGAGATGGAGTTTGAGACACTTCACACATGTAATGATAACAGTTTGTGTGGATTACCATCCGTGGAAATCGCCACTTCCAGTATTTTGCTGGTTAAATGCAATCGAGAATTTTATATAAATTGAACTGAATCGAGGAATCGTGACAGCCTTAGTTTGAGTCATTCTTTTGAATCTGATCTTGTTCAAGTGATTTCAAATGTACATTTTGGCCTGTTCCTTACACAAAGCATCTTTAGAACACATTTTAACTATATTTTACTTTTGCAACACTTTTCATGGTACTTTAGTGTGTTTTTGAAGCTCATAAACCTCTGTCCTGTACACTTTTTTTTGTGTGTGTTTTTCTTTGTCTGTAGCAACATGAGTGTGAGTGAATGCTGACAGAAGATTTTCATTTTTAGGTAAACTGTCCCTTTAACATTTTCAAGTCCATTCTTGTCAGCCTCTGTTATGTACATATGGAAATATGAAATTCTCTGCTGGTGCTTTTACACAGTCAATAACACTTTTCATTCTCGCTTTGACACATGAACACACTTAGCGCGGGAACCTTTCATGTTAATTGTGTCTGTGTTCCAGCTAAGACCCTTAAAACACAGACGCCTAGTCCCCATCTGCCACATAACACTGATTGCGAATGTAGCAAAATCCTGATTACTGAATTTCTGAGCAGCTCCTTTGTGTACGGCACTTCATTTTTCCTCTCTTGAGTAGATTATTAAAAATTGATAATTCTTTGTAATGGCCTCATTTCTGTCAGTTTTCATATTTTAATCTGGTTTTAAGGAAAACAAGATACATTAATCAAATATGACAGAACACTCTCTTAATGTAATCATGCAGGGGAATATGAATTGCAAATGCACAAGCTGCCCCCCCACCCGCCCATGTTCTTCCATTAATGTTACAAAATAAAATAATCATGACCATTTTACATAGAGATCGACGACATGTGATGCAATGGAATATTTAAAATCGGCTTCGCTGGAAATGGTTGAAAGTCAAGGCTTTGCATCAAAGCACGGCACTGTGTGGTTTAAACAAATACGAAATGACACCAGTGTCGCTTAGACCGTATTTTCACCAGTGGGATGTTTTTCGTGTTAAAAGCAATGATTTTTTTTTCTTGGTACAACACTATCTGGGCCTTTACTTGTTCTTACCCTCTGAATACAGAGTTTTTATGATCATAACAGCCTTAAGCACTCTCAAAACATACATTGTACATGCTTTTAAAAATCATTTTAGAGGTGCAATTCTTTGCATTTAATCTGATACAGATGATACTTTTAATGCCAACAGTTTGGCTTTCTAAAAGAGGAGCACCGTTAACCAGCAGTCAATATCTCACACAGAGAATGGAAAGCCATAATTAGATTCATTTGCAACTCAGATCAATGTTTTCCTGAGGATTATGGTTATAAAGTAGAAGAGAGCATTAAAAAATCATAACTAAATAAATATGTGTTTGGGAAAAAAAAGAGCTTACGCCCAATAGTGCTCATAAACCGAATTCAGCGTGTGCGAAAAAACAGAATGAATATTTAAAGACGGCGGAAAGAAAATGGCACTAATGAAGAAAGGCAGTTCTAAAAGGCTGACCCAGGAGCGAGGGAATTCTTCGGAGGGTACCTTGGCCATACTTAGAGAAAAGCAGATAATTCGTTAATGTCACGCACTTGTTGGAAATGGCAGATAAATGGATTCCAGCCATTATTTGCCGGCCTAAGTGAAGTGAAGGAGGAAGTGTGGCAACGAGGACAAACCCAGTTATGAGTGATAAGTGTCTAAAAGCTAATGAAGGCTGGATAGGCCAAGGTCAATGGCTGCCGGTGAGGTGTCTGTATGGCTTTGCTGTCCCGGTGCTTAAATATAGTGGAATATACATTGAGCTTTTAACACCTTGAAACATAGGCGAGGCTGGAATGTGAAATATGGGCTTGTAATGGCGTTTTAATGACCCTTTCCCCACCCCCTTCCTGGCCTTAGATTGGAAATCAGAGGTGAACCTTGATATCACTGCGCTAAGTGCTTGTAATGTGCTGTAACTTTTTCTTCAGTGTGGCCACTAAGGCCATTTTGCATAGGTGACAAATGTCTTTTCCCCTCTAGATCACCAGTGCGGTGGAGGATCAAAACAGCAGCATGAACCAAAATATTGTGTATTAAAAGAATATTCCAGGTTCAGTGCAAGTTAAGCTCAATTTTGACTCATCTTTTGTTTTCTGGAAAAAAGGGGGGTTACATTGAGGCAATTGACCCTTGTTAGTGACAAACAGTGGCACTTTCACACTACATGTCATGTTCTCACGCAGTGAAAAATACAGCGCGGATAGAGCAGGTGTTAAAATGTTGTCATTTTTTTTTAAGAAATTCAAAATTGGCTTTTTAATGTGTCATGACAGATCACTGTATTCCCTTATTCGTCTTTTCTTATTTATTTTAAGCACAAAATAAACATGAATGAACAACAGAATGTATTTTATTTCAACTTTATTTCAATTTTTTAAGTTAAAATTAATCTACTCTCCTGTCTGAATTGTTTGTCGGACAAAATGCCAGATGATCATTATGATTGGTCAAATTGCCTGTCAGTCAAGCTGTTTGCGAAGGGTCAGTTACATTGAAGGAGTGTGGGAATGTTTTTTGAAGCAAAAATGTAAATCTTACAATTTTATAAAAACACCTTATTTCAGGTTTCCCACAGGTCATGGAATTTCTGGAATATCATGGGATTGTAAAAAGGTTTATTCCAGACATTTAAAGTCAGGGAATTTTTTTTTTTTTTCGTCCAATTCATTTAATATTAGGGGTTTTTGTTTGTCGCTTTAAAGTTTCCATTTATCAAAATGTAAATTTGCTACACTGTATTTTTAATGTGTTGTTCCACACGTTCTGCTGTATATGATTATATTGTTATATACAAGATGACCCCTTCAAAGACTGGGTGTTAAAAGTAGATAACGGAAAACTAAATATAAAGAAATAAAAAGACTGAATGATGAACTTGATGACAGACAAAAAATCCTTTAGCGCATTAAACCCCTGAATGCATAAAAACCTTACATTCATTTCTGTAGAAATAGAAAAATATCTTCATGCAAAAAAAAAGAAAAGTAGGTTGTATGTGTGTTTTATATATATATATATATATATATATATATATATATATATATATATATATAAATTTCAAATCAATTATTGTATTGATAATTAATTATCAAGTGCTGTTAATTGAGCTGCTTAACTTTTACTAAACCTGTAACATTCCTTTTGATTGTAATTAAATATTCCCTCAAGCAGTGAAGTGAAGATGTTTTGTTGTTTTGTATATTGTTGAATGAGTGAATAAACATTTCGTTGTTGTCACACTAGAAAATGTCGGTGTGATCGAAAGGGCTTAAAGTCTTCACTCTTAAGCTTGCTAAGGAGCCTTTTGGTTCCCTGCACTTGAGTGCTTAATGTCCTCTAAAGACCTATATTACACCCCAATTAGATGCCACTCTTGTTTCCCTACATCAAGGGCTTGACTCTACTGGCTTGTCACCTCTCTGTGCCCAATCAATTTCATTACTCCAGTTACAGCCCAGCTCGGGGAAAGCTATGCCCTTAAACTTCAGCTTCTGTCCAGATCGATCAATAGCCCACGTTGCTGCCAAGGTTCCATTTAAAGTTCATTTATTTCAAGCCATCATATAAAACAAGACAGAGCATCAATGTGGCCCCACTTTGTTTTATTTGTCTGAGGATTTCCAGTATGGCACGCTACCCTAAGTGCTGGGAGCGGAGTGGTTAGATTAGACGGCGCACTTTCCTTAGCACAGAGCCGTCTGACAGGTTATCTCGATAGTGGGGCTTCTGTATTTAACACCACACTCTCCAAGAATAACATCTTCAGAGCTTTGCATCTTAATTTTTGGTGAGAAGCCGATAAGTGTGTCTAATGATTTGTATGCTTATTAATTTTAAGAGGTATCAATAAAGGATACGTTACGAATTTACAGTCTACCTGCTTATAGACATGGGGTAATGGTGAAGTTAATATTTACATCATGAAATAATCCTGTAGGAATATTTTAACCGGACTGGCTAACATTGTTCTTTCCTCATCTCATGGTTACTGTCTCATAAACCACACCTTGACAGCTTAATGAGTTCGACAATGTCCAAGAAGTTTATAGAAACTAGGTCATATCGATATAATTGAGATTTAATTTTATAATTATTATTATTGCGTTTATGTGCGAGCATTGCATTATGGCACAGTTTATTGACAGAGGGTTGTCTACAGTCCTTCACAATCAATATTATGATTTTAAAAAAGACTGCACTGCTTTTAGGGAACTGCTGCACATAGATTTTTTTGTGGTCTTTCAGTGCAGAGCGAAATACACTCTTTGATATAACCTGGTATTTTTTTTTCTTTAAACACAATTAATTTATACTCTACACTGAGCACACACACACTGTGTGTGTGCGTGTGAGTATATGTGACCTTGGACCACAAAACCAGTCATAAATGTCAAAATTTAAAAATGTATGTGTTATAAATAAGCTTTCCATTGATGTATGGTTTGTTAGGATGGGGCAATATTTGGCCGAGATGCAACTATTTAAAAATCTGGAATCTCAAGATGGAAAAAAATTTTAAATATTGAGAAAATCGCCTTTAAAGTTGTCCAAATTAAGTTCTTAGCAATGCATATTACTAATGAAAAACTACGTTTTGATATATTTACTGTAGAAAATGAACAAAATATCTTCACTGAACATGATCTTAATATCCCAATGATTTTTGGCATAAAAGAGAAATCAATAATTTTGACCTATACAATGTATTTTTGGCTATTGCTACAAATATACCTGTGCTACTTAAGACTGGTTTTGTGGTTCAGGGACACATTATTTTTTGCGTAGCATAATTATATTCTGTAGATATCCGAATTTCATATCATAAATGCGGTGTTTGAAGCATGAAAACTCACTGAGCTCTTGAAAGTTGCACATTGCTATTAACATCTATCCTCCATAGATTTCCTGGGTATAATCTGAGACATTAATTAATTTTAACATATATAATGGAACAGGGTAGATTCTTTATTCCGCATTATGTTAATATTCATGTCTTGGGAACTCCTTGGAGATGCTTTTGTGGTTTGGTGAGCCGTTGTACATGCATCTGGTCTTTTTATATTCATGAAAGCTTCTGTACAACATCCTGGTAGTTTCAGGGTAAATAAGTTTGTTTCAGATTAAATGTTTTAAGTAGCATGGGTATATTTGTAGCAATAGCCAAAAATACATTGTATGAGTCAAAATTCTACATTTTTCTTTAATGCCAAAAAGCATTAGGGCATTCCATAAAAATGTTTGGCAAATTTCCTAAGGTAAATATATCAAAACTTAATTTTTGATTAGTAATATGCATTGCTAACAACTTCATTTGGACAACTTTAAAGGTGATTTTCTCAATATTTAGGATTTTTTGCACCCTCAGATTCCAGATTTTCAAATAGTTGTATCTCGACCGAGTATGGTCCTATCCTAACAAACCATACATCAGTGGAAAGCTTATTTATTTACCTTTCAGAGATGTATATGACTGGTTTTGTGGTCCAGGGTCACATATGTCTTTTCTGCTTGTGCTGTCATGCCAGACTTTTTAAATAGATTGTTATTAATAATCTCACTATTATTTTGAACTTCAGCCAATATTTGTTCAGGTGCTAAAAGTCTCCTCACCTTAGAAATATAGTCACGTTTTAATAAAGCTAGGCTTTTATCTGGATATTGAATATCACAGGCAGGCAAGTGGCCGTGTGTGTTTGCAAGTGTATTGAGAAGCCAGAACCCTGTAGTGTTTTAATGCGCGGTACTCTCGCTGCAGCGTCTCACGCTCCTCGCGGTAGTAGACTTGGCAGCGCGCACCAGATCTCTGGGAGTGATTCCTTGCAAAGCTGGCCCAAATGAAACCATCTTGTTTTAATCAGGGATTCTGGCTGGAGCAGCAGCAGCGAGAGCTGTGAAGCCTTGGCAGCGAGTCGACTGCAGTTTTGTGGCACCCGTACAAAATACACAAATATTTCCTCTGTAATTACGTGTCAAGTTGAACAAGCAATATAGACAGGGGGTGTACGTGTCGGGCACGTTGCAGTGGGACATCCAGGACGGAGAGAGACCCCCGGACTAAATGAGTCTTTCAGATTTTGATAGGTTTCAAATCGGCTTCCAGCAATGTAATGTAACTCAATCCATTGAGAAGTCTCAATTACAATGTGGTCCATCATGTGGTCTTGACGCTGTCTAATGAAGTGGAGAGGGCCTCCACCAGTTCACAGGATACTTCAAAGCTTGGGTGGATGGCCAAGAGACTAAGTAATTGTGAAATCATTGACTCTCTTTTTTGTGGTTCGTCAATTTTAATGACACTGTGGTGAACAAGCAATGGCATCAGAGCTGAAATATGATAAGCTCAATATCCATTTTTTGAGCTTGGAGTGATGGAGTACTTTTCAAAACGTTCCGTTTGCCTTCAGCTCCAATATTCAGACATGTAAAGCTGTGATATTGCAGTGACTTATTGTGTAACAGAGAAATCAAGCCTGGGCTGCAGTGATGTAGAACTGAAAAAGTATGACATCCTTAATTACACTCTTTTTAAATATAATGTTTATTATTTGTTATGTAGTATATATGGACTGTTCTGAATGCCATAAATAATCAAAATCGAAAAGATTTAATTGTTTTGGGATCCCTTTATCTCATCTAAACATGCAATATCAATTTCATGCTATATTTTCTTAGGTTTTTGAATGTGAGTTTGTGTGCACATGTGTGCAACACTTTGTGGTGAGGGGAAAAAAAAACCTATTGTTGTTTTATGTTCTTCTCAAGTATATTGTTTATGACAGTCAAGTCCGCCTAGCCTCTCAAGATTGCGTGCTAAGATCACCAGCCAAAAACTTGTCACAGATGCTGACTGATGAATTGGGGAACTGTAGTATTTCATGTTGCTCGGCTGTTGTTTAAATTTACTTTCATTTTTTTATATACATGATTTCTATATAAAATACAATTGTATATATTTTTTTGAAATATAATTTATATGACAGTGTATATATTCAACACGTATATTAAAAAAACCCTTTTAATAATATTTGTGTTTATATATATATATATGTGTATATATGTGTGTGTATGTGTGTGTTTTTTTTTTTTTTTTTTTTTTTTTTTTTTTGAGAAATTCACAAAATTGTTCACAAATTTGACACATTTATATATTTGACCCTATTTATTTCAAATATGTGACCCAGGACCACAAAACCTATCATAAGGGTCAATTTTTTGAAAATTAAGATTGAGAGAAATTTTAATAAATAAGCTTTTCATTGATGTATCGTTTGTTAATATAGGACAGCTATTTGAAAATCTGCAATCTGAAAGTGCAAAAAAATTGAAATACTGAGAAAATTGCCTTTAAAGATGAACTGAAGTTCTTTTAAAAATTATGTTTTGATATATTTACAACAGGAACTTTGCAAAATATCTTCATGGAACATGATCTTTACTTAATATCTCAATGATTTTTGACAAAAAATAAAAAGACTTATACAATGTATTTTTGGCTATCACTACAAATACTGGTTTCGTGGTCCAGGGTCACACATATATTTGTGATTATTTTAAATGATATGCATTTCTCAAAACAAATAGTACAAACGGTTAGTGCATAAAAAAGCAAATGCCTTGTAGTGAAATATGTATTTGATCTCCTATTTCTAAACATATCTGTCACCCATCTGTATTTAAAAGTGAGCAGCATCTGATAAAATGACTTGTGGAGTTCAGTGAGGATATCACACTGCTTCATGCTGTGCTGACTGAATTATTCCTGCCAGTAGGTGGCGCTTTAGCTATACATAATTGATATCCCATTCAGCAGAGAGGAATGTCCTCTAATTCCAGAAAGGAAACTTGTACCAAACGAATCTTGTCCAAGTCATCACAATATTTTGGCAAGTCTACTATGCAAAACTGCATAGGGGAGAAAATGTTTAACCTTTTTTTATTAGAAAAAGAATAGTTTTCATTAGAACATAGACAGATTTAATAAATATGTACATTTTCATTTAATATATATATATATATATATATATGAAAATAGATTGACTAGTGTTTAGTGTACTTGCATTAGATTTTATTAGAAGTAGTATAATTACAAAATACAAAAGACAGATGATAATAATAATAATAATAATAATAATATGAATTTTTATTAATATCATCATTTATAAATTTACTATACAATTACAAATATTTACTATAAGTACTGTTTTCCAAAAATTGTAATCAAATGATTTGAATGGGAGTGCACAAATTTAACATTTAAATGTTTCCCAGTGCCTCAATGAACGAACGCTCAGAACGTTCTGTTGTTGTGTTTTTAATCCTGGAATTCTTGGTAAATTTCATAGCAGTTCAGGTGTGGGTCAAGCGGTGTCTCAAATTTCGTTTCATTTGCACTAGGACAGAGAGACGCCCTTGCCTAATGATAGTCAATATTACGAATGACTTTTAGGACATAGTCAAACTCGTCTGCCTCTGCTTAAACTTGCCAGAAGGAGACAGGCTTTATTTTCCAGAACAGTCTGCTGATTTGCAACTGAAGAACACTGTCAATATAAGGAAAAGGTGAGGTTTCAAGGACTCTGACCGTTTACCTGTGTCATCTAGAAGGGTGCAATTGCTTTTCCCCCGCGAGGAGATGAAAACGCTTCTTAGTTTCTAATCTGTAGCCTATCATGTACTATGCAGAAATAAGCCTTTCAGAAATAGATGTATAACTGCAGGAGGTGCATCTCCTCTGTATTAAGCCATTCACATTAAAACAATGTCGAGGTGATATATTTAAATCCGAGTCCTATTATTTTTATTGTTATTTTGCATTTTCTCATTCCCTGCCTCGCATCTTTGGCTGCCAGATGTGTCCCAGGCTGAAGAATTATTCCTCATCCCTTGAGTCAAATAAATGCAATCAATATGAGCATTGCTCTCAGGCCTTGAAATATTACATTAATGTTCCATGTGGTGACATTTTAGCTGGAATTTTCAAATACATCATGAAGGCTCAAATTAATATTTATCAGTGAGAGCCTTTTTTATGATTTGCAAAACAGTATTAGCACTGAACTCGAATTAAACACGTGGTGAGATCACAGTTATTGTAGATTACCTTCAGATGAAAGGATATTTTTAACCTGTATCCCCGAGACCAAATGTGGATACAGAATACAAAAGATGTCTATTACAATATGCGGTCTTACCCACGCAAAACACAGTTATCTGCCAAGTTTCATCGTGTAAATTACACTTGAAAGTGTGTTTATTGCATTCTAGGATTGCTCTTTTTTCCCGAGCTCTTCTTACCTGTAATGAATACTGTAAATCAAATAAACTAAATTGTAATGTTTAATATTTTGATGGCATATTACATCCTAAGGCTCGTTTAACTATTTTCATGCATACAAAATGCTTTCGCAGTTAATGCAGAGAAGCTCGTCGCTTCGTCCGCTATGCAAAGTTTTTCTGTTTAAACCTTCCAAAACAATACTGTCAATTTAATAGTATGCATGCAGCACTTCTGGGAATTGCATCTTATCATTTATAGATCTGTTTTAAATTATTCTTGTCATTGAATCCAAATTTATGCTGCCATTGATCTCGAAGGGAAAATATTAAACGATTTGGGGTCGGTGTTTGGTGACCCACAGGTCAAGGAGAATTTAACATTGGTGTTATTGAGCGTCGCACGCTCTCACCTGCCGCGGCTCTCATGCTCCCTTTTGTTTCTGCTCATTTGCATTTTGTGTGCGTGCACGACGAACAGATTACCGGAATGCGATTTGAGACACAAAGTAATCATGGACTTAGCCTCTAGAGGACTTTTCAAGTCAGTGTTTTTAGTTGGAAACTATGGTATTATTTATCACTTTCCTTTCATGTGCTACTCAAATGTGATATACCACAAGACCAATTTTTTTTCCACTCATTTTTCCTCCCATTAAATGTGTAGTTCACCCAGAAAAGAACATTTACTGAAAATGTACTTACCCCCAGGCCAGTTTGTTTCCTCATCAGAATAGATTTGGAGAAATTTAGCATCATATCGCTTGCTCACCAAGAGACCCTCTGCAGTGAATGGGTGCCGCCAGATTAAGAGTTTAAACTGATAAAGACTGATAAAGCTGATAAAGACATCACAATAATTCACAATTAATCCACACAACTCCAGTCCATTACATCCAAGAGATGAAGACGTTTTACCTTTAAACTGTTTACGGCACCCATTGGTGAGCAATTGATGTAATGCAAAATTTCTTCAAATCTGTACATTTTCAGCACGTGAACACTTTCTTTAAAAGAACAGTTCACCCAACATGAAAATTCTTTCATTAATTACTCACCATCATGTCGTTCCAAACCCGTAAGACGTTTGTTCATCTTTGGAACACAAACAAAGATATTTTTGCTGAAATCCGAGAGCTTTCTGACCCTGCATAGACAGCAACACAACTACCACATTCAAGTCCTAGAAAGGTAGTAAGAACTTTGGTTTAAGTAGTTTTTTTTTGCTAGCTTAATCATGCTTTCAAGCTGTTTCCTTCTCGTAGATGATATAATGCATAAATTTAAAGGAGCAATAGATTTGAAGAAATTTAGCATCATATTGCTTGCTCATCATTAGACCCTTTGCAGTGAATGGGTGCTGTCATAATAAGAGTTCAAACAGCTGGTAAAGCAAGTAATGAAATCCAAGTTATGTAATGCTAAATTTCTCCAAATCTATGAGTAAATTTTAAGCAAGTGAACTATTTCTTTAAAGTGATAGTTCACCCAAAAATGAAAATACTGTCAGTAATTGCTCACCCTCAATACTCAGAAAGGTATTAAGGACATTGATAAAATAACTAACCTTTAATTTAACCTTAATTGAAAAATACATTTATTTTTATTTTCTTTGCACACAAAAAAAGTTTTTTCATAGCTTCGTAAAATTGAGGTTGAACCACTGATGTCCTTTCTATCTTTCTGGGCCTTTAGCATGTCAGTTGCATTACTGCCTATGCAGGGCCAGAAAGCTTTCAGGTTTCATCAGAAATATCTCTTAATTTGTGTTATGAAGATGAACAGGTTTGGAAAAATATAAGGGTGAGTAATTAAAGACATAATTTTAATTTCTGGGTGAGCTATCCATTTAAATCATAATTCCGGTTTAATTTATCCAGTTTTGTTTGTATGCGTGAACTAAAAATCTTTAAAGTGGCCAGTCTGCAAAGAATCCTTTTATGGGTGCATACAGTAGGACACAGTGCTGCATTGCCCACAAGTGAACTTACTATTTTAGGAAATTAAAGATTATACTGTCCAACAGCAGTCCCCCAGCCCCTAAAAATGCCAGTCGCCTTTCCCCTTCACCACCTACTCAGATCTCAGCTGAACGCTGTTCGTGAGCAAGTCTTAATGTCTGGCACTGATCGTGTGATCATGTAAACTGGTAGATATGCTGTTATGAAGCTTAGGACAGTAGAAATGCTGCCAGGGAAAGCCGCTCTGGCATTACTGTGTGCTATAAAATGAGCTGTTTTCCTGTCATTCGCAGTGCTTGTGTTTGGCCCGGTTGTGGCGGTTCTTGCAGAAGCAGGTGTTACAGCTCGGTGCAGTTCTCCCCCGTGGCCCTGTGATGGAGAACATCTGGAGAGCCTCTGTTCCGCCCCTTCTTTCCTGTTCCCGGTAAGACCAGGCAATGTAGTGAGCAGTATGGTGCATGTCGACACATGGCTCCCAAGTCCCCCCACAGGGTAAAGAGTGCCTCACATCCAAAATCACACACACGGCCTGTGTCACAGGGGGCCTCAATAAGTTTCATTCTGTGAATATAAAATAGAGATGGTTTGGGTGGTTTAAGCTTCCTCATTTCTTCAGTGAATGGGTAAGACTTTATGATAAGGCTATAGTTTATGCCGTAGGTAATAATGTTAAAATAATTTTACACAAACAATTATGTTATCAGTTAGATTTGTAATGTTTTTTGAAAAAAGTCTCTTATGCTCAGCAAGGCTGCATTTATGTGATGAAAAATACAGTAAAACACTATTACAACAGTGAAATAGCCTATTGTTGTGATTTAAAATAAGCAATTTATTTTAATAACCTTTAAAATATAATGTATTCCTGTGATGCTGTAACATTGATATTCAGAAATCATTCTAATATGCTGATTTAATGCTCAAGAAATATTTTGTATTATTATCAATGTTGAAAACAGTTATGTTGATTAATATTTTTGTGGGAAAAATATTTTTTTAAGGATTCTTTGAATATAGAAAGTTCAAAAGAACAGCATTTATTTGAAACAATCTTTTGTAAAATTGTAATGTATTTACTAGGGATGTGACGAGATCTCGTGGCACTAGATCTGATTCTGCAAGATCTGATGTTGTCTCGCGAGAATGAGATATTACATGCAGTGTTTACTTTAGAGCTGCACTATTAATCCTAAAAAGATTGCGATCTCTGTTCGAACGCCAAAGCAATCTTATTCCTGTCTTTCAATCACATAATGATCATTATTTCTGTGTTACAGACATTTAAATAACAGAAGTACTAGAATAAATGTTTATAGTTTGGGGATAAACACATAATGTCTATAATAGCGATGAAAACGAAAGTATCTTAACACCTGTGTATTGTAATGTTTATCCTCTTCCACCAGGAGGTGTCGACAACTGTACGTTTAAAAACGCATTTATCGATGAATCATTCATTCAGGAGATTCCAATAGTAAATTAAGTCTTCATTAATTAATTTGATCGAATATATATTTTTAAAAAGACTTAAGCAATTAATAAATACAATGTTGTGTCAGAATCACTAGTAAATTGTTATTTTGTTTAGATTTCTAATGTAATCCTTTTTTTTTCTTTAGAATCAGTTTACATGTTTATTACTGCATATAATTCATTAAAATAGAAGTTCATATCAAAATGCACCTATATTTTTTGTGTTTTTCAGTTGAATAAAATACTATTTTTCCCTATATATCTCATTATTAAGGATTTCTTTAAAAAAGATAAAATCTCGTCTCGTCTCGTGGGATAAGTGTCTCGTCACACCCCTAGTATTTACTGTCACTTTTGATCAATTTAATGCATCATTGCTGAATAGAAGTATCAATTTCATTAAAAAAGAAAAACTGACTGGCTGTAAAAATTTGAATTAATGTTAAAATGAACATTAAACCAATTCAGAATGATAGTAAATACATAAGTGAATAGTGATCTAGCTGAACAAATACTGTATAAAAATCATTGTTTATTGTTAGTTTATGGCACCTAGCTGAAGTAAATGAATTTAATTCTATTTTTCAGTTTTACAGATATAATCAATCAAATGATTCATTATTAATTTGACACATTAATGCTGTTTTTATTTAGATTAGGCAGACTTTACATTTCGGGCTAATGGCAAAAGAATGTTAAGAACTAGCTATTGAACTTTTGTGTAGCTGGCCAAAATTCTGATGCTGTATTTTTCATCATTCTATCTTGTTCTAAATGTGCATTGAAAATTAGCCAGATCCTGAATATTATGTACAACATGCATGCTAGATGACCATTAATGTGTTAAAATGCTCTCTTTTCTTGTGGTTACTGTATAAAATAATTTCAGCAGTAGTTCTATATATAATCATTTAAGTTAGAATTTCTCACTTTGACATTAAAATCTGGAGATGAAAAGGAGATGCTGGTCGATGAAAGAGTAATTAAGGTCCATGTAGAAATGATAGCGCTTTTATTCAAGGTCAAATAGCCCTTGAGGCAATTGAGCTGTTTTCTTCAAGTGCAAAGTGTACCAGTGCACTCTCACCTAAATCATGTAATGTCATCGCATCATTTGAGTGATCCCTGGAAGTGAGATTGCACATTGACTGGAATGAAACATTAAGATCTTGTGAGAAATAATTTCGAGTCGTACTGAAATCACTAGTCTGGAATCCCAGGCAACAGTGATTCAAAGGTAGTCGTAACTGCCGGAGGTCTGGAGTGTAAGCGGGCGCTGACGGTTTTTCTTCCCAGAAGCCCCTGCAGAAATAACATAACATACACAGGAATGTTTGAAGCAGAGATTTAATTTTCTTACCTCTCTCCATTCGAATAATATATGAAATGAACCTCCAAATTAATTTGCGGGAAGACTCTGTAGTAACAATGTAATCTCAGTGTTAGAGCACAGTTGCAAATGGATTTCTGTCTGTTGTAATTTCATAAGATGCATTCTGGGGGGTCACCTTAAAGGGTGTCACCATTTTTTAAAGCCAGAACTATCCTGCATGCTGTCAGCAGAGAGCTCCTTGCAATGCAATCGGGTTTGTGCCATCAATTTGCAAAGTATCACGTTCTGTCATTTGGAATATCTGTTTTATTGAGTGGTATTGGCACAGGTGAGTAATTTTATATCCAGATATAATAAAGTCAGGGTGTCTTCTTACTTGTGCTCTGTGTTGTGCTTAGAACTGATCGGAAGTTTACTAATGTTTGCATAGCGGAGCAGAACAGAGATATCTAAGGTGCTTTTTGTCTCATTGCTTAATGTGGAAGTTGCATCAATGCGTTTATCAATCTTTTAAACATTCTAATTCATACAGAGCAAAGTACATTAATGCTTTTGCATTCTCTCAGAAAATGTTTATGTCCCCCTGAGAAACTTTGCCTTAGTGAAGAAAATAAAATGGGAAAAATGAATAAGAATGCAAAGTTTTTTGGGGGGAACGCAGTACTTTTACAAAAGAACGCAAATGTTTTTTGAGAGAGCAGGAAAGTTTCTTTGGGGGAACGCAATATTCTTTAAGGCAACCCCAATTTTATTGACAGAAATCAATTCTTTTGCATAAATACGCATATGTTGTGTGAGAAAATGCTCAATTTCTTGGGGTAGTACAATACTTTTGCAAGGCAATGCAAATGTGTGAAAAAACACAACATTTCTTGGGGAAATGCCCTACTTTTGCTAGTAAGCGCAAAGTTTATTAGCGGAAATCAATACTTTTGCATAAATATGCCATTTTTTTGTGAGAAAATGCACAGTTTCTTGGGGGAATGCAATGCTTTTACAGGACAATGCAAATTTTATTGGCGGAAATCAATACTTTTGCATAAGAACGCAAATGTTTTGTGAGAAAATGCAACATTTCCTGGGAGAATACAGTATTTTTGCAAGACAACGCAAAGTTTATCGGCAGCAATCAATACTTTTGCATTAAAACGCAAATGTTTTGTGAGAAAATGCTCAATTTCTTGGGGTAGTACAATACTTTTGCAAGGCAATGCAAATGTGTGAAAAAACACATTTCTTGGGGAAATGCCCTACTTTTGCTAGTAAGCGCAAAGTTTATTGGCGGAAATCAATACTTTTGCATAAATATGCAATTTTTTTGTGAGAAAATGCACAATTTCTTGGGGGAATGAAATGCTTTTGCAGGACAATGCAAATTTTATTGGCGGAAATCAATACTTTTGCATAAGAACGCAAATGTTTTGTGAGAAAATGCAACATTTCCTGGGAGAATACAGTATTTTTGCAAGACAACGCAAAGTTTATCGGCAGCAATCAATACTTTTGCATTAAAACGCAAATGTTTTGTGAGAAAATGCTCAATTTCTTGGGGTAGTACAATACTTTTGCAACACAATGCAAAGTTTATTGGTGAAAATCAATATACTTCTGCATAAAAATGCAAATGTTGTCTGAGAAAATGCTAAATTTCTTGGGGGAATGCAGTACTTTTTTGTTTTGTGAAAAAATTAAACTTTGCTAGCAAAACTTGTGAGGAAAAAGTGAAGAAAGGCATTTGGTGGGAGGAAAAAACACTATATTGGGTGAAACACTATATTTTTACAGAGAATGCAAAAGCAGTGCCTTAGCAAGAGAATGCAAATGCTTTGAAAAAAAAACTGAGAAGTTCCTTTTTTTGATAGAATGTAAATGCATTAAAATGCATTTTTTTTTAGATGACAAAAATGTTGCATATTTCCGTTCCTTTAAAATTCCCAGAGTCTGCTCTTTCCTGTGAATGTGATAACATATTGTAAGTCAATTAGACACTAATCCACTAAAGTCGATCAAGCATGTTAAAAATGGCTGCACAGGTGCAATCAGATCAGCTCCGACCGAGCTTGATTACGCAGTTGGATGTATCAATGTCAGACATCTATGCCTCTTTTTCTGTCTTATATGGGAAGGAAAAAGAAAACTTTGTGACGGCACGTCTGAAAGTATTTCCATCTGTCTTGGTTTCAGCAGGGTTTGGGGTAACGGATCGCTACAGAAGGAAGGAAGTTTTTTAGGCATTATCGGATCTTCCTTTTAGCAAACATGTCACTTGAGGTTTAAAAAAAGTCAGCAACTTTCATATTTCTAAATGAGAGGTTCATCTGACACTGTGTTGCCTCCTCTAACACCTGTCAGGCTATCTGTCACGAGCTGTAGGTCTTCTCCACCACCATAATATTACCCCTTATACTGCAAATCCACTCAGCATTTGCAGAACTTTTCATACGTCAAATGATCCCACCCAAATGTCCCATAGGACATAACTCAGAGCCTAAATTTAGGCAATATATTAGGAGAACCTTTAACTGGCCCCAACTGGCTTTGCTTTTTTGTTTGCTGGGACATTTAACACTACTGGACAATTTAGCTACTCCTATTGAAGTTCTTCTTTATAGTGAATTTGTCTCAGAAAGTTCTGACATTTACTGGCCGACTTTATTCGACCGACAGTTATAAGGCGTCCCTTGTATAACTCGGTATGGTCTTTTAAAAAGGTTAATAGTAATCTGATGTCTTAACTAAATTAAAACGAAGAGGAACTTCCAGTATTCTCTCCGTCATCCTCCTTTCAACGGGAGACAAAAAAGCCACACTTTCCCTCGCCGGTCCTGAGGAAACCCGATCAGATTGCTTGTTAATTTCATCATTTCAGAGTTTTATGGATTTTCCAGTTGGTGCACTTTTCATAAACACGCTTTTCACCCCACACACCCCCTCCGGCCTCCCCTGTGTATGTCAGCATTTTCTCTGTAGGAAGAATCTGGAGGGCTGAAAGTTTATAAATAAGCCTTCTATCAAGTTCCACAACAGGTGTGACCTCCCTGTGTCCTAAAACTGAACACTTTCAAGGGCTGATATCTGAAAAGAGGGGGTTGGGAGCAGAAGAGAGGGGATTTACTGCTAGCTAAAATAGAGACCTTCATCAACCACTGACTATTACCTTCCAAAGCGATGCATGACTCCTGGCCTTAGTTTGTTTCACACAAAACACGCTTGCCCTTGCTTCTCCTTACTCACATATCAGGCCTTTAGTCGGCCCATTAAAGTTGGGCACGGTGGAGTGCAGCAACTGTAGTCATGATGAACAAACAGAATTTGCAGAGAAAAGCTCCAGGATCAGCGAAGACCTTCTCTTGTAGTGAACGTATGCTTGCGCTTAAACCAAATGTTCCATGGCGATATCCAAACCGCCTCCCTTCGAGCACTCATATACCTTCCCATCTACGGACTAGAAGAAAATGATTGCCTTTTCTCTTAACAGACTCATGGACTGTTCAATAG
Source organism: Cirrhinus molitorella (assembly GCA_033026305.1). Classification (NCBI taxonomy): domain Eukaryota; kingdom Metazoa; phylum Chordata; class Actinopteri; order Cypriniformes; family Cyprinidae; genus Cirrhinus; species Cirrhinus molitorella. The sequence goes on from CM065132.1 coordinate 9,927,603, forward strand.
GAGTCTAATGCCCATGGCAGATGGACAGTAAGTGCTATGAGCAGCTCCTTTAAAGCTCACCACTGACCACATTACGATGTTTGCATCATTTACAGAACAGGCACATATGCTTTTATGTGGTGTACGCTCAAAGCACATGATTTCTCTGCATTCGGATTATATTTTTCCATTTTACTCGGCAAGAAATCGTTCAATATTTCCACTAGAGCGTTTGCAAGTTGCTTTTGTGCTGTTTGGCTGAGTCTAGTACCTCGTCTGTCATTTGTATGGTAAAGAGGTGTCAAAGGGCTGGTCCCAAGTACACAGTGATTTTTGTTTTTTTCTACTCAACCTGAAGGGCACCTCCTTTCCCCTCACAGCAGATCTGTTGCAGACTGAGGGCAGCAAACAGGTGAGGGAGAGAGGGAAGGTTTGTTGGATTATTTTACATTATTTTGATTAATTATTCAGATGCCTCCCATTCTGCCCGTAATGACTTGGTATGCTACGGTTAGAACCACTGAGCTGTCATAACTTACCCTGAATGACTGGCATGAACTTGAGCAACTACACACCACATGATACATTTACACAACCTGCTAGCAATTTCAGGACACTTTGAATGAAACACTTTCCACCGCTGAATAAAAACACATTTTAAAAAGGCAATTGCAAGTTTTCATCTCACAATTCTGACTTTTTCCTGCAATTGCAAGTTTACATAATTTTTTCTCAGAATTGTGTAATATAAACTGGCAATTCTGACTTTTTTTTTTTCCAGAATTTTGATACATAAACTTGCAATTCTGAGAAAAAAAAAGTCTGAATTGCCAGTTTGTATTCTGTATTCCACAGAATTGTGACATTATTTCTCACAATTCTGACTTTATTTCTCAGAATTTCAGCATTGTTTCCCGGAATTGTGAGTTTATTTCTTGCAATTCTGACTATTTCTCACAAATGTAAATTTATATTTTGCATTTCTGACTTTAACAGAATTGCAACTTTATTTCTCAAAATTGTGAGTTTATATCTCACAACGCTGATTTTATTTCTCAGAATTTCAACGTTATTTTTCAGAATTGTGAGTTTATTTCTAGCAATTCTGACTTTTTTTCCCAGAATTGCAAAGTTAGGAGAGGATAGCAGGAAAGGGGGGTGAAGAGGGATTTATACATTCAGACAAAGAAAAAAGGACACAGAAAAAGTGGTTTATAAAGTTGATGAATCTGAAGCATGGAAATATAAAAAAACAGTTTGAGTTTTTTATTAATACTTTGATATAGTATTTATCTTTAGATTTTATGTTTTAGTTTTAGGTAATTTTGTCATAAAAACAAATGTGTCTATATTTTTTTCAGTTTATTTTAGTACACCATGTAAACAAACTCTAAATGTTACATTGGGAGCTAGCTAAAATAAAAAGTTTTAAGAATATTTAATTTTATTTCATTTCAGTATAAATTTGTTTTATGAAAATTATATTTATTTAGTTTTAGTTAATTATAATATTATACTATTCAGAATGCTATATTTTATTAAAATGTATTGTTTTCTGATCAGTATCAGATATAACATTACCTTTTGGTCATTTAAAGTTAATAAAAAAAAAATGCTCAGAATTGTGTAATATAAACTGGCAATTCTGAGAAAAAAAAAAGTCTGAATTGCCAGTTTGTATTCTGTATTCCACAGAATTGTGACATTACTTCTCACAATTCTGACTGATTTATTTCAGTTATTTCTCAGAATTTAGTTTATTTCTTGCAATTCTGACTATTTCTCACAAATGTAAATTTATATTTCGCATTTCTGACTTTATCAGAATTGCAACTTTATTTCTTAAAATTGTGAGTTTATATCTCACAGCACTGATTTTATTTCTTATTTCCTTATTTCTTTTATATTCTATTTTCAGAATTGTGAGTTTATTTCTAGCAATTCTGACTTTTTTTTCCCAGAATTGCAGTTACTTCTCAGAATTAAAATTGATAGTAAATATAAACTTTGAATTTTGATATAAATCTGCAGTTCTGAGAAAAAAGTCAGAAATGTTTATATCTTACAATTCTGACTTTATTTTTCAGAATTCTCACGTTATTTCTCAGAATTGTGGGTTTATTTTTCGCAATTGTGATTTGTCTCAGAATTGCAAATTTATATATTACAATTCTGACTCACAATTGCAACGTTATTTCTGAGAATTGTGAGTTTATTTCTCGCAATTTTGACTATTTCTCAGAATTGTGAATTTATATCTCACAAAACTGACTTTATTTCTCAGAATTTCAGTGTTATTTCTCAGAATTGTTTGTTTATATCTCACAAAACTGACTTTATTTCTCAGAATTTCAGTGTTATTTCTCATAATTGTGTTTATTTTTTGCAATTCTGACTTTATTTCACAGAATGTTTTTGCAATTTTTACTTTATTTCTTAGATTTGTGACGTTATTTCTCAGAGCTCCGAGTTTGTATCTCACAATTCTGACTTTCTTTCTCAGAATTCCAAATTTACATCTTGCAATTCTGCCTTGCAACATTATTTCTCAGAATTTAGTTTATTTCTCACAATTCTGACTTTATATCTGAAAATTCAAGTTTATATCTCAGACTTCATATGTATATATAATAGAAAAAAACCTTTCTTTTTCCAGGACTGCCCTGCTCTTTGCATTTCTTGCTGTAAGTAATAACTGAATTGCACATTCCCTTCATTCTTAAGATCTTTTAAGATCTTTTTTTCCCAGCATGCTCTTCAGGTTCCCCATAGTGGCTTAGTGATATTGAGATCCAAGGAAGCAGCACAGGATATTAAGAATTAAGTGTATGTAAACATTTGAACATGATACTATGATGAACCAAATTGTTTTGTCTTAGGCTACTTTTTTTTGGATATGTATCTGTAAAGTTACGAGCACAACTATAGCTTGTAAATCAATCAGTGAGCAATTATACATTTAGGCACACGTTTACCTAGTGCATTCAAGCAGTACATGCGTTCCCTGAGAAACAAACCCATGATCTTGGAGTTGTTAGCGAGCAGTAGCGCTCAATGTTTTTAGCTAGTCCCTCTCCATCAGGAAACACATCAGAGCCGTGTCTCTCTAATCTTTGTACTTCCTTTATACAGTGATATTAGCAGTAAATAAATGAAGTTTGCATTTAATTAATTTAAGGATGCATAATGTTATTTGATTGAAGTGTGCTATGAATTATTACATTGGGAGCTCGATGGGAGTTTGATTGGACGAAACTCTGAATGTGGCTAATGATTCAGTGAGGAGATAAACAGCTGAAATAGCTCCACGTCAAATGAGAGATTAGTATACAAGACCAAATGCACGGGGCACAGAGCACCCTTTGTCTCACCCCCTATCGGAGAGTGTCAAAAGCGTATAAATATTTCAGAATGAGGTGTGCGCACGGGCGAAACTCCCCCATCAGGCATCTGCTCTCTGGGTTCTCAGAGGGAGACAGGTGCAGATGCATGAAAGAGGATTTCATTTCTAAAATAGCATTTAGCATTTTCCTTCTTCTGGAGATCCCTGTCTGTGAGAAATTCTCGTGTAATCATACACCACGCTCTCAGAAAACTTTCAAAGTTGATCCTCCGAGACATATGGTGGCTTATCCAAAGGAGAGGACAGCAGGAAAGGGGGTGAAGAGGGATTTATACATTCAGACAAAGAAAAAAGGACACATAGAAAAAGTGGTTTATAGAGTTGATGAATCTGAAGCATGGAAATATGAAAAACAGTTTATTGAGTTTTTTTATTAATACTTTGATATAGTATTTATCTTTAGATTTTATGTTTTAGTTTTAGGTAATTTTGTCATAAAAACAAATGTGTCTATTTTTTTCAGTTTATTTTAGTACACCATGTAAACAAACTCTAAATGTTACATTGGGAGCTAGCTAAAATAAAAAGTTTTAAGAATATTTAATTTTATTTCATTTCAGTATAAATTTGTTTTATGAAAATTATATTTATTTAGTTTTAGTTAATTATAATATTATACTATTCAGAATGCTATATTTTATTAAAATGTATTGTTTTCTGATCAGTATCAGATATAACATTACCTTTTGGTCATTTAAAGTTAATAAAAAAACAAAAAAAACAAAACAATAATAATTCAATAATAGTGTTAAATGTAATCTTCGGAATATTTAAAGAAGATTTGTTAATTGTTTATCTGCCATAACATCAAAATAATTACAAGCTTTTTTGTGTGTACACACACACACACACACACACACACACACACACACACACACACACACATATTATATATATACACTGCCACTTAAACGTTTGGGATCAGAACTCTTATACCCATCAAAGTTCCATTTATTTGATCAAAAAAGTGATATTATGAAATATTATTGCAATTTAATTTATTTTATTTTATTTTAATATACTTTATTTTATTAAATATAATTTATTTCTGTGATACAATGCTGAATTTTCATCAGCTATTAATCCTTTCTTTACTGTCACATGATCCTTCAGAAATCATTTTAATATACTGATTTATTGTTAGAATCATCTATGTTGGCAACAGTTGTGCTATCTAAACATTTTTTTAGAACCTGTGATACTTTTTCTAGGATTCTTTGATGAATCAAAAATGATAAAGAACAGCATTTATTCAAAATATAAAACTTTTCTAACAATATAATTTTTTGCTATCACTTTTTATCAATTTTACACATCCTTGCTGAAACGTAAAAGTATAAAAGTAAAAATTTCTTTCAAAAAAATAAGTAATAAAAATGTACTGACCCCAAACTTTTAAACAGTAGTGCATATTATAGTGCATATATTTCTATTTTAAATAAATGATGTTCTTTTTAAGGTTTATCAAAAAATAATCCTGAAAAAAACTATCACAGGTTCAAAAAAATAAAAATAAATAAGCAGCTGTTCCCAACACTGATAATAAATCTGCATATTAGAATTATTTCTGAAGGATCATGTGACATTGAAGATTAGAGTAATGATGCTAAAAAAATACAGCTTTGATCACAGAAATAAATTATATTTTTAATGTATATTAAAATAGACTAATGTTATTTTACATCTTAATAACAATTGACAATATAACATTTTCCTGTATCTTTGATCAAATAAACACAGCCTTGATGAGCATTAGAAACTTAGAAAATACATTAAAAATCTTACTGATCCTGAACTTTTGAGCAGTAGTATATGAAGAGTTCAGATGCAAAAGCCTCTAAATCCATCTGACATCTTTCTTTAAAAAATGCATGTATAGGTTTCTATGTAAGTACTGGTACTTCTGATTTGGCTGAGGGTGAGATTTTAGCGAGTTTGAAGTAAAAGTATTTGATGGATGTATAATATGTGTCAAGAGCATTCACTCAGTATCATTATCTCATTTTTGACCGAGATGGCTTTTAGCTGGTTTTGCATCTGAACTCTTCATATATATATAATTGAAGTATAATTGAACACATACCAGATTTTGAATGTGTTTGCAGACGTTTCGATTCTGTATCTTGTAGAGCTTGTCTTGTTTCATAGTCCTCATATGGTGGTCTGTTTAGATCCTGTCTCATCTTTTTTGTTTTGCAAGTCAACATAAAGTTCTGCTCAGTGGCTTGTCTCCTTAACTTAACAAAGCTTAGTGCAACTCGGTTCAAAGATTTAATTGTGTTTTGCAAAGGATGTGCTAGACAGAATGGCAAAGTTACAAGGTCTCTTCCGCTGTTAAGCACCATGAAGAAAACCGCTGTGATATTAAGACTAATATCTTTGACATTGTCTTGTGATGCTTGTGTTAAAAGGCCTGTTTATTTTCATCATTAAAAGAATGTGTTGTCTCCTGAACACGCGGGCCGAGCTTGCACTCCCAGTGAGGCTGTACGTCTTGTGTGTGTGTGTGTGTGTGTGTGTGTGTGTTTTTTGTTTCTTTTCTTTTTTTTTTTTTTTTTAGTTTTTCCATTCCAGTCATCAAATGCCGCTCGCAACATAATGAGAGATGTGGCAATTAATTTTCTTTTAATCAAGGTCGAAATGAAGTAAATTGGTACAGCTCTGCAAGCCCTCATTTTCTATTTTTGCAGTGATGCAAAACAAATACGATAAAATTATGGCCCTCCTCACCTTCAGTAATTAGAAAGCGTGAATGATCAGAGAAGATGATATGTGATATACAGCGTCTGCAACTCTCTCCCCCAGAGATCACATTCCGTCTCTTTTGAAACAGATGACCATGTTTTCCTCCCCGCGCTCGCCGCTCTCCTCTTCCTTTTTTTTCCGCACTTGAGTTACAGACAGAGAGAGCAGCTCAACGTGACATTGACTGCTGTGTTGTTGTAATGCCTCTCAAATCTTATTAAAGACCACGACTGCAAAAGACCTCGCTGACTCCACACATTTCCATTAACTGTGTTGTTTCAGTATCCTACAAGCTGATTAAGAATTTATTAAAATTAGATTTTAACTCTGCGCCCAGATATCTTATCAGCACCATATGGCTGTATGACGAGCATTGTTGGGAGACAGCATTAATAAACACGGAGCACTGGGCCCTTTTAAAATGGTGCCACTATTTATATCACTGCTATTGGTTCAGAACCCAGATTTTCCGTCGCTCTTCCAACATGTTTGCAAAGTTGTTTGCAGAAGCCATTTGCAGAAGCCATCTGTAGGTTAATTGTCCCGAAAAATATAAACACTGTGGTACTTTAAGACAGAAATGCACAATATATTATAATCACATCAGCTTTAGAGATTTTGAAGCACTTTACAGTTTGTTTACATTTAGTTAACATGAACTAACAATGAACATTCTTCTAAGGCATTTATTAATCTTAGTCAATGTTAATTTCAACATTTACTAATACATTATTAAAATTTATATGATTTTATTTGTTAATATTATTGCTAATCTTTTATTTAATGGACCTGGACGTTAATAAAGATACTGTCTCAAACAAATTGCTCATTGTTAATACTTCCTTAAATGTATATTTGTTGTTGTTGTTGTATATATTTTTGCAATTAGATTACCTCTGTAATTTAAATTTTTTTGGACACTTTTTTTTTTTGCAATCAATCAATCAATCAATAAATTAATGAATTATTGAATGGATCAATAAATACAGTTGAAGTCCAAAGTTTACATACACCTTGCAGAATCTGCAAAATGTTTATTATTATTTTAACAAAATAAGAGGGATCATGCAAAATGCATGTTGTTTTTTTACGTACTACTGACCTGAATAAGATTTTTCACATAAAATACATTTACATATAGTCCACAAAAGAAAATAATAGTTGAATTTATAAAATTAACCCTTTTTTTTTAATACTTTGTTCTCTTGAACAGTTAAACTGCCTGCTGTTCTTCAGAAAAATTCTTCAGGTTCCACAAATTCTTTGTTTTTTCATCATTTTTGTGTATTTGAACCATTTCCAACAATTACTGTATGATTTGGAGATCCATCTTTTCACACTGAGGACAACTAAGGGACTCATAAGAAGCTATTACAGAAGGCTCAAAGACTCACTGATGCTCCAGAAGGAAAAACTATGCATTTAAAGCCAGGGGTGTAAACTTTTGAACAGAATGAACATTGTACATTTTTCTTATTTTGCTTAAATGTAATATATTTTTAATTTAGTAATTCCCTTTGGAAGATACTTACAGATTTCCCAGAAGACAAACTAAACAAAATTTACCCTAATATTTAAATTCAAAAAGTTTTTACTTCAGCATCAGTGGACCTCAAAATCATACAGTCATTTTTGGAAAGGGTTTAAATACACAAAAATGCTGAAAAACCAAAGAATCTGTGGGACCTGAAGGACTTTTCTGAAGAACAACAGGCAGTGTATCATCATTCAGGTAACAACACAGTGTTAAGAATCAAGTCATTTTTATAAATTCAGCTGTTCTCTTGGACTATATGAAGAGTTCAGATGCAAAAGCCTCTAAATCCACCTGACGTCTTTCTTAAAAAAAAAATTGATTTTTATCAGGCTCTGATGTATAGGTTTCTACCTAAGTTCCGGTACTTCTGATTGGGCTGAGGCTGGGATTTTAGCGAGTTTGAAGTAAAAGTATTTGATGGATGTAAAATATGTCGAGAGCATTCACTCAGTATCATTATCTCATTTTTGACCGAGATGGCTTTTAGGGGGTTTTGCATCTGAACTCTTCATATGTAAATGTCTTTTATGTAAAATATCATATACAGGTCAGTACTAAATAAAACATAACTCTCTTTTATTTTGGTAAAACAATAAACATTTTGCAGATTCTGAAAGGTTTATGTAAACTTTCGACTTCAGCTGCAGATGGATGGATGAATGTAAATTAGGCAGGCACAAAATGTTGCTGCCATATTGGATATTTGCTGATATTAAACTTTTTTTTGTAGTCAATATTAGTCAATACCAGATTTATTCAATTTTGCATGCTACTTTTCCCTATTTTCTTGAACAGATAATCTTTGCTGTCATCCAACACATTTAAAGCACTAATAATATTTAATAACACTGTCAAATGTGATCTGTAGCAAATTTAAAAATGATTATCCATTTTCATTTGTACATTACAATGCTGTGATGCCCAATTTTTTTTTAAATGCATTTTAATTGCTCTGTTTGTTTGAGCATCCCAGCTAATGATAAGATATTGGGACTCCATGTTTAGCTGACCAATGGCAGGCAGGTTTAGGCGTTATTATTTTTGCAGTTCTGTTTGGTGACACTAGGTTACCCCTATTATGCCATTTCGAATATTGCCTTTCATGCACTGTGTAATGTGAATGCAAACAATGTGCAAAGTTGTAAAGCCGAATGTGCACAATAAACGAAGTTATTGTCTGTTAAAAGAAAGAATTGACTTAAACAGCCTGAATGAGTCGTTAGCAATTTGAATTCCACGTCTGTAATCGCTACACGTCACAGTGTAACATTTGCATCATAACTTGACTCCGCCTACAAACTCTCTAATCTCGGTAGACAAATCACAACAAACTGGGCCATCTGACCAATCAGAGCAGAGTAGGCTAGGGGTTTTTAGACACTGAATCTTTGAACTGCTTCAAACTAATTGTTTGAGAATCGCTTAAGCAGCACAGGTGTATTTGTAGCAATAGCCAAAAAAATACATTGTATGGGTCAAAATGTTCAATTTTTATTTTATGCCAAAAATCATTAGGATATTACATAAAGATCATGTTCCATGAAGATATTTATTAAAGTTCCTAACATAAATATATCAAAATGTAGTTTGTGGTTATTAATATGCATTGCTAAGAACTTAATTTGGACAACTTTAAAGGTGATTTTCTCATATTTTTTGCACCCAGCATCAGTTTCCAGATATTGCCAAATATTGTCCTATCCTAATGTCAATGGAAAGCTTATTTATTAATGTATAAATCTCACTTAATTTTAGGAATCTTAAAAATGGCACTTTAAAATTGTAATAATTGTGGTGTGGGCAATATTGTTTTGTATTTTTTCTATATCTGCCTAATGTGGCTACAATGAATTTAGACCAAAATACTGTAGAGTTTGATGGGAAACTTGTTGCCAAGCATTTTCTCCTTCCTTTAAAGTTAATAAGCCTGTTTATGTTGGTTTCCTAACTATACACTATTATATGCTTATAGTTTCAGTTTATTATTTGCATATTGTTCACTGTGACCCTATCAAAACAGACCTGCAACCCATTTTTGGGCTGCCATGTACCAGTTGAACCCCTGCTGTAGAGCCTGATTGGATTCACAGCCATTGACGTCAATAACAAAAGGTATGGGAAGTGTTTTATACTCCGTTTTATTAGGTCATGACCAGTTGAGAACCACTGATTTATATTATACTGCAGACGAATGACTGCAGATGTGCTTTTGAGTGCTGAATAAGTGTGCTAAGATTTTGATTTATGTCTGCATTTAATAATATACATGTTTAGAGAGTTGAAATAATTTGATAAAGCGTCCTCCGATGCACACACACCAGGGTTTTTGTTTTGATTTGATACTATAATGTGCAGACAAGGCTCCACACTTTCATTTCCTGAGTAAGTGATTAAGGAAGTGACCACCTACCTGTTATTGTGTGCGAGTGGGACAAATAAATGAACAGGGAGAACACATTGTTACACAAGGAGGTTCCCAAACATTAGTGGCAGTATTTAGTGTTTTTATAAGCTTGGTTACTTAAACACCTGTTAAAGGCCCCACGTACTTAATTCTACAGGTACATAGTCTATGTAAGGTATACTGCAGATGAGTGCAATTAATAAAACAACCCAAAGGCTGAGGAAGCATTAACTCAAGTCAGCAAAGAAGGGATAGAATTATAACAGCTGCCCATTCGGTTAAACTTCTCTGTCTCCACCTTGTTCTCTCCCTCCCTCAATTCGCCCATCAACTCACAAAGCTGCTCCTTATTTACTGAGCACAGGCAGCTGCCAGGACTTCTAACTTCCGGTTGGAAGACAGGCGTCTGCTTCTAGAGGACATTGCTTGTACATATCTTTATCTAATTAAGGTAAATGCCAGTTGCCTGCCCTTCTACGATATGCCAGTGAGTTTCACAGTCGACCTTAATTACGCTCTAACAGGGATCTGTCTGAGGACAGGTAGCAAAACAGGGAGAAACGAGACTTTTTCATCTGACAGTAGTATTCAATCATGTAATGGGTTATTTTATGAAGCAAGCCTTAATGGGTGTATAAGAAGCAACTGAATTAAACTAAACTATAACTGCAACTGAGCTTATTTACTAAACAAACTAAATTATTTATTTATTGATTGTTTATTCATATATATATATATATATATATATATATAATATTTATATCCAACAATGCACATTCTAATCTGAAGATGATAGGTAGGTATTTTATTATTTTTATAGATATAGATTTTATAGGCATAGATAGATAGATATATATTTTTTTTAAAATATAGATACATGTTTTAAAAAAAATATTGATACATGTTTAAAAAAAGATTTAAAAAAGTTAGATATCTATCTGTAGAAATATAAAAAAAATCTATCTGTAGAAATATAAAATCTGTCTATCTATCTATCTGTAGATAGAAATATAAAAAATATCTATCTATCTGTAGAAATATAAAAATATCCATCTATAATTTTTATTTTGCACATTATACATATATGACCTGTATGGAGTACCTCAGCTCTGTTTACTTTGTCTGTCGGAATAATGACAAACGTCCTGAGATTTGCTTGCGCTGTACTGTCACTCCCATTTAAGTTGCAACAAACACCTAATATTTTAAGCCTAGTGTCTTCTTTTGGTGTATTATTCATGCAATGCGATTGAGAGGAGAGGAGACAACGTGTTAAAGCTCATTATGTTAGAGGTGATTATAGTCACCGAATCCAGTGTCAAGGCTTTCTGCTTGCGTAGGGCAAAGGTGTCCTCACATTAAAAATGCTTACATGTCAGCAGGGCCATATGGACAGTGCTTTATCACTTTGTCAATGCAGACGTTAGGAGTGATATTCATCAGTTTGTCAATTTCTATTGTTCTCGCCTGTTTGTGTAATTGTTTGCGTAGTTAGGTTTGCATGGAATGTACTAAAAGTATCTCTTTGTTCCAATTATTCATACACCCCTCCCATTCCAGTTCGACAGCAACAGACACCTAACAGAAACACATTTTACCTGCCCTTTTTTAAGACAAAATATTCTTGTTTATGTCACGCTAAAAATGTTGCTGCTGGAAGTTCCCTGTGTTGCTTTCCGCCTTCTAATGGCGATGACCAGTGACTTGAAAGAAAAATTCAACCAAATGTGGACAGAAGGAAACTAATTGCTTTAAGTGGTTCCACCTAGCAGTATGGCTCTTCTAACCTTGTCCTACATTGCGATTAGCTTTTAATGTTTCATAATTAGTGATGGCACTGGAGAAGAAGTCAGAAGGCTAAGGGTTTGTTGGGTCTGCCCTTGAGAGCCGCTCTAATGAATCAATGGATGGCAATAATTGTACTAGTCATTACTGAATCAAGTGATCTGCAGAATAATGTATTGATTTTTGCTCTTTCTTACTACATAATTATTCTGTATCACAGTATTGCACCATCAGGGGAATCGACTGAAGGGCAAGCAGAATCTGTTTGGAATTTTGGAACTGTCTCATTCGCTTTTAAAACAGAGAACTGAACATTTTTTTTAAAAGAAAGCTTTACATTAATAGGTTTCTAAACAACTTATTAAGCTTTATCAATCACAAGGCTATTCTGTGTGTGCCCCGTTTTTCTGCATGTCCCTTTCATACTTCTTGCGTTACCTCAGAGAAGTTCTTTTGTGTAACATGATGTTCAAACCAACCATTTAAAAGTGATGAACCCAACAGTCTGAACCGCAGAACATGAGCTTTACCTCTGAACATTGTGGGCTTGTGGGGCTATTTCATCATTAAATATGTACCGTTTGTAACAGTATCCCACAGGCAATAATAGGATGGGGATTTGAACTATGAACATGTCTTTCAATATTTATCAAGCCGCAGATATGAAATATAATTTTATTCCACTTTAATAGCTAAAAACGTGAAAGGTTATCCTTATGTTGTCATTTAAAATGATTTAGAGTAAATCCACTTCAAAAAAAATGCTGGACAGTGTGGTAAAATAATTGGTATTGTTTTGTTTATTTTGCATACATTTCTTTCTTAAAATTAAAAACTTTTCACAATTATCATTATCCTTTATTTTCAAGGATGCATTGTAAGGCAGTTATACTTTAAAGTAACACATTGAATTAAACATTACATTTTGAAGTAAATTTTTGAGCACATCACAAAACTGCTAATTAGCAATGATCTGTTAATATTCAACAACGGGTATATTTCTAGCAATAGCCAAAAATACATTATATGGGTCAAAATGATCAATTTTTCTTTTATGCCAGAAATTAGGATTTTAAGTAAAGATCATTTTCCATGAAGATATTTTGTAAGTTGTCTTTTTTGTAAGCTTAATTTTGTATAAGTAATATGCATTGCTAAGAACAAGATTTTCTATTTTCAAATGCTGTAACTTAACCAAATATTGTCCTATTCTAACAAACCATACATCATTGGAAAGCTTATTGCAATTTTAAACAATTAACCCTTATGGCTGGTTTTGTGGTCCTATAAGAGTGACTTATAGTTTTTTTCTTTGTTTTGTTTTTGGTGGTTCCTTTTTTTGTGATATGTTTGTCTTATGTTAATATGTAATAAAGTAATAAATAATGGTAGTACTTTATGACAGGGTTTATAGCCCATTTTGTTTGATATACTGTATGTTAAAGTAACACATTGAATTAAACGTAAACATTTTAAAGTAAAAAGATGAAAAATTTGCCTGTAAAACATGTTCCAATAAATATTTTTTTACAGTCTGTGTATATACACACACACACACACACACACACACACACACATATGTATGTATATGTATGCTGATTCAGTTGCAAAATATTTGCAAAAGTTGGTTTTGCAAGATCAGAGCATTACCTTGTTAGTTGATTATACTATTGATTACCCCTTATTCTTTTTTATGTCGAGCAGGGCACATCACAAAACTGCTAATTAGCAATAATCTGTTTGTCAATAATTCACAAGAGTGCAGAATTTAGATAAGGAGAAGTTCAGGTTTGAAATACATTATCACAGCTCTTTTTGTCCTTTGAGGTTGTTTTGTGTTATGGCCTTCATGATTCTGCAAAAACTAGCTTTGATAGTGAGAAATGACAGTCAAGGTAATTTCCATATTTTGTAAAATGTCTACATATGTTATATATGTATGAATAAAAGTTACTAAAAAACAAATGCTATAATCAGTGGAAATTCCACTTTATTTTAGTTCCTTGTCTAAATGTATAACAGTTATATTGTATGCCCTGAAATGGCTCAAATATAGTTCAACAGAGGAGATCTTATTTTTAAGACAGAAGGAATTTTATGAAAGCATCATCTGGATTGTGAATCCAGAAGGTGACCACAACAATGTCATATGAATGAACAGAATAAAATGTCCCATATCATCCACTGCAGTGCAGCTCGAATCAATACCACAGTGCAATTAACCTGACGGGGCGGATATGCGGAATCCATCCCGAGTTTTCCAGCTCGCTCACTGTGCTAACTGAGATATTCAATTAAGGATTCCTCTTCCCACTCTGAAGCGGCTCTCCAGGGCAGATCTTCCGAGCGACCCGCCCTATGTTAGAAATAGGAAAATCCAATAATAACAACACTAGAAAAAAATGAAAAAATGAGGCAACTTTGATCACGCATGCTCCCTTGTCATCCACCTTAAACACAACATTTGTTCTAAGTTGGAAAGTCGCGGAAAAGCCAGGAAGTAACGTTACAGGTAAGACTGTTGTTTTTGGATGAGCTACAGATCTCACTAGTCAGTTGTAACTATTTGTTTATGACTCCTGTGAGTTTTATACGACCAGGTGTTTACGAACACACCGCTTGTGTTTAATCCAACGCTTGCGTTTATAATGTAGCTAAACCTTGTGTTTTGAATAGAACGCGTCACTTAGTGCAGAACGTGAGAACTGAAACTCTGCGCACCTACAATCACCTACATGCGGGACAGACGCGGACCGGTTCAGGGAAACCGTGCGCTGTTTTCTACATGTCTAAAAGTAGTTCGCAACTTTTTGATCGCTTCCGATAACCCAAGACTTGTCTGTCTTTATCTGTCCGCTCGTTATACAGTTATTAATGCTTAAAAACACTGAGTTGTGTAGCATGTCGTGTCTTTGACACATACTGTGTATGGAAACAGTAGCCAAAAGCCGTAGTGCCTTTTTCCTTTGATGTCATTCTAGATGTAAATGTCAGTGAAAAACGAGAGAGTTTGACGTTGGAGGTTTTATAAAAGCTTTAAATAGGCTACCCACAACGTGATCGGGCACCTAACAGGTGTAAGCCACGAGAGTGCAAAGTGAAAGCACTAGTGAAGTATGTACTGAGTGTGAGTATATGTATACATATATAATATAGAACATATTTAATAACTAAATACATTTTAAATGGCCAGCAACTGACTTAGCCTATATAGGAATTTAGTTTTTTTTTTTTTTTTGGGTGCCACCTCATTTGTTTGTGATATGTTTGTGTTATGTAAATATATAATAAAGTAATAAATAATACCAGTACTTTATGACAGGGTTTATAGTCCATTTGTTTTGTTTATATTATTACTGTATAAACTGTTGCTATGGTTACCAGCACACGCACTTTTTGTATTTAGCGCACGCTTACTTGTAGAATAAAAGTTAGTTCTTTTGTTTTTGTTAATTAAACTTTTAAACAATATTTATTCTTAACTATTTATTAGTATTAATATTTCTAGCAGTAACACCTATTAGACCCCGCAACGTTTTGTTTTGGTTTCGCTAGGGGTTAAATCTTAACTGGTTGTAGTTGCATCACCAAGCAACACGGTTGGGTTTGTAACGACACGCTTGTCACAACATCACTGTATTTTTTACAGTTAAACTACATTTTTTTTGTAAGTTTAACATAAATATAATCTGATATAAATATTATAATAGTTTCAGGCTTAGTTATAAACGAATTGTTAGAAATTTTTATTCTGAGGTATAAGTATGTAACACCTTATGAAACAAGTAGGTCATTAGAGGACAGCAACAAGATAGTAACTTGTTTTATGTTTGCATTGTCCATTAAGTTTGTTTCTTGACATGACTTAGGGCAAATCTTTACATTACCCAATTCATTTTACACATATAATGCTTAAATTGCTATAGCAATAACAACAGCAATATGTTTACAAAAATAATTGTGCATTAAGTACATAATTAGTATTACTAAGCTTTTTACAGTTTCCTGAAGGCTAATGTAACTTGTGATCCAGTTATTTATATATACATTCAAGAAAACACTATACATATACAGTATTTTAAAATGATATGGATTTATTCACTGTAATAATTAATTGCGCTGTCTAACTTTTTCTACTGGCATTAGTTTATAAGGTGTTTTTTATTTTATGGTGTTTGTTTGTGCTCCATTTGCTGTGTTGTGTCTGAAAGCAATAGCGTGTAAAAAGATCACTGCCACTTTAAACCCCAGAGTTCGCATATTCTCGCTGGATCTTTCTGCTTTGCTAATTATTGTGTTGTTTTCTGAGCAAATATGTCATATCCATGGCGACCAGGCAGGTTTATTGTCTTTCTCATGCAATGGTTCACATAAGTAATTAATTACTCTCTTTTCTTTCTCCCTCCCTGTCTCCAGTAAGCCAATCAGTTGAGGGGAAGCATCTCGTGTTTAAAATGCCTGTGATATCCAAGAGAAGGTAAACAGAAACCTTGATGTTTAGAATGTAAGTGTTTTTGTGCCCTGAGCGTTTCGTGTGTGATGTGTGCCCACTGTCTATGTGTTTGTGTATCATACATTAGGGTTTTGAGCGTTGTGAAAAATTATACATATTTAATAAGTAATTAATGTGTGAGGACAGCCTTTTTTGTGCGTCTGGGTCTCATTCAAATGACAAGGCTCTGTGTCTGATTATTGGAATAATGAATGAATTCAGTGTATTATAAAAAGCTTAAGAAGTCAAATTATTAAAGCGTTTTGAAAAGCACAGAATACATTTGAAATCTTCACTGGTTGCTTGTAATTGGTTATTAATGTGGAAATTGTCAGGGACGAGCTTTGCTTGGGGCCCCGTCCCACAGTGTTGATCTACATCGTGTCTGTGGAATGTGGTGGCATGTGGCTCGTGCCCGGAGACGTGCTTCCATCTGGACAGCCGTCCAGCTTGAACTGTCAGAGCGGTTTTACAGGTGTTGATCAGTCTCAGGGCCCATCTGCCTTGAATATTCTCTTCCTCACTTCTCCATCTCCATCTCTGCTGTTTGTACTTTAACTTTTGGTTGCTGATAAGTTGTGCTAGAGTTTATGGTGATTGTAAGACATTTTGCATGCAAGTAGTAGAGAGAGCATTTTCGCATATTTTTTTTGTGATGTCTTTAAAGGAATAGTTCACCCAGAAATGAAAATGCACTCACTAGGGGTGGGCGATATGGCAAAAATATCATATCACAATTTTTTTTCCCAAAATATCATGATTCACGATTTTATCACGATTCTTTGTCATGTTGGTTTTACTGTTTTGCAAGTTGCCTGAGCAGAACTTATTTCTCTATTTTAAAATCAAAACCTTACAAGGGAACAATAAGAACAAAGATAGGCTACATGTTACAAATACACAAAATATACAATTAAATATAAAACAAACAGTCATTTAATTTTTAGGTACAGCAGGTGTATGTAGCCGTAGCATTCAAGAAATTGAATTAACAAATATAAAAATAAAACAATTATACATTGACCCTTATTAAAGCAACTATATTATAGTTCGTCATTCAATAACATGGGGGAGATTTCTTTGTGTTTAGTTTATTAGCCTATAATCACCCAAAAATGACAATTCTGTCATCATTTACTCACTCTCGAGTTGAAACACAAAACATGATGAACATAAAACTTATTTGGAAGAATGCGGGTAACCAAACAGTTGCTGGGTCCCCAGTTACTTCCACTGTCAAAGTCAGTGTGGACCCGCAACTGTTATCCATATTCTTTAAAATATCTTCTTTTGTGTTTAGCACAAGAAAAAAATGTATAGTGATTTGGGACAACATGTGAGTGAGTACATTTTTAGGTCAACTGTCCCTTTAATGACAATCGGCAGCATGTTTAGTTCTGTCGCTTTAAGAGCTGCACGCATCTAATATACAGGCGCTCATCAGTTTTTCTTTCAACTGTTTACTTTCACTTTAGACATAACCAACTGTGTTTATATGTAATCCTTGTGTGTTTTTGCCAGTATTAGTGAATCGGATGCGAAAAATTTGTCCAGTAATCAGGCGCTGTTTGACAGGCTTTTAGTGTGCGCTTCAGGTGTACTTGCTCATGAAGCACAAGCCAGAACAGATATAACATTGTTTAACCAACAAAAGCACATGCAAATAATGAACTTTGTGATTGCGAATAAGTGCAGTGTCCCGTCAGTGAATGTATGTCTTGTTGTACAGTATATTGAGACGGAGACACGCTGTAGCATGATACTATGATATATTTTCAAAAGCAGATCGTGGAGACATTTTAATCGTCTACAATCAACAATCTTCATATCGTAGATCCCTAGCACTCTAGGCCATCCAAGATGTTGATGAGTTCTTTGTCACAACAGATGGAAATCAAAAGAGAATTTGAGATCCTCTGCAGTGAATGGGTACCGTCAGAGTGAAAGTTTAAACAGCTGATGAAAACATCAAAATATTGTCCCTAGTCCATCAATTAACATATTGTGAAGTGAAAAGCTGTGTTTTTGATAAATTCATCAAGATGTGATTTAACTCCATAATCCATAATAATGCTTCCTCCAGTGAAAAATTTCCACCAATTTATTTGTTTAGGATGATTTTTAATGTTTTTGCATGTAAACAGTGCATATTTCTCTCTTGATTTAGATGACAACTATTTCACTGTTGAAAGCAATAGTATAGAGGACTTGTATTTTAGGTTTGAAGTTAATGTCTCTTCATGATTTTGTTTCTTATAAACACGCAGCTTTTTATTTCACAAGATGATAACTGATGGACTGGAGTTGGGTGAATTACTTTGTGGATTATTGTGGTGGTTTTATCAGCTGTTTGGACTCTGTGATGCAATGCTACGTTTCTTAAACTCTGTTCTGATGAAGGAACAAACTCATTTACATCTTGGATAGCCTGAGGGTATAAGTAAGTTGTCAGCAAATTTAAATGTTTCTGTAAACTGTTCCTTTAACTTGTTTCAGTCCAAATAAAAGATATATTTGAGGTTTTACTGATTTACTGCAAGTGTCAAGGAACTGGTGCTACCTAAGACCTGTGTTTTTTGTCTCTGACCTTGGCTTTGAACCCGTAACCCCTGTGTTCAAATGTACATTCATGATTCTGCGCTATGCTTGACAGCTCTCGAGATGTAATGCAATTGCTTTTTTACACCACCACTTTGTAAATTGCTTGCTGTAATGATTTGGTATCTGTATTCACACTATTGTGATCCTTGTAAAAATTTCCGTTCTCCACATGCAGGCGTGCATAGGCCACATGTTTGTTTAATAGTCATTATTATTTTTGTTTTAGTGCACTGGAAATGTCCTCTTTGCATGCTTGATCAACCAGTAGGGAAATCTAATATAATTGAGGTTCAAGGTGAATTGCATCCTGAGCATTTCCCCTTGACAGAAAGAGCATGCATATACTTGAGCAAAAAATAAACAAATCACACTGACAACAGTAATATAGGCTTGATTTTGAAGGCATGGAATAAGTATCGATTTAAGCCTTCACTTCATAGATGAAAATGGCCTTTTTGGTAATTTGTCCTGGGTCCTTTCAATGCAGGAGGAGGCGAGCAAGAGAAACGGTTGGGGGGTGGAGGGTGAGTGAGTGAGTGAGTGAGAGAGAGAGATCGAGTGAAAGAGAGGGAGAGAGAGCTAACAAGACAGAGAAAGGGACATACTGCCCCTTTCCGAGCTCATTATCATTCTTAATAAGTCTTAAGGAAAGAAGGAGCAGTGAGTGTAAATGCAAGGTAATCCTAACACTGGCCAAGGTTACTGGGGACAAAGGCACATGCACACCCCTCCCTGCTGGTTGCACTGGGACACAGAATGAGCCGTACCCCCAGCAGCACTTACAGAACCCTGCTGGATGCTAGAAGTGCATGAACTGATGCTTTCTACACTCAGAAACATTTTGTCTGGCAACTTGGGCTTCAGCTGTGAACCTTTAAATTGACAAGTTATAAAAATATTTGTAATTATATTATATTGCATAAAATATTGTTTAGTTACACTGAAAAAAAACTGACTGATATTTGGTTAAGCAATGTTAAGATTTAGATCATATATGTACTATTTGCACTGTATGCGTGACATCATTTTTTGGTCAAATGTTCAAATTGAAATTTCAGGGTCAGTAATATGTGGGGTCAAAATAAATATGACAGAAATGCAGTGTTGGGGAGTAACTATTTACATGTAACAGTATTACGTAATTTAATTACAAAATAAATGTAACTGTAATCCGCTAGTTACTGAGATAAAATGTAATTAAATTACAGTTACTGTATCTGATTTTTTTTTTTTTAGACACAAACACAGTCTGATAGTAATCAGTGTTCAGTACTGCCTGGTAAAATGTTTGAAAATGATTAACAGTTGAAAACATTCATTAGAAGTATAGAAAAGTAATAAAAAAAAATGTAATCAGTTACATTACTTCAATAAAGTAACTGAAAAAGTTACAATGCTTATTGCATCTTAAATAGGGAAGTTGTAATCTGTAACCTATTTCCAAAGTAACCTTTCCAACACTGTTGAAATGCCACAGAAAATCCATGTGACTATAAAAAAAATTCTGCACCTAAAAAAATACACACACACACACACACACACACACACACACACACACACACACACACACACAGTGTTTTTATTTGGTTTAAAAAACAAAATCTACCTAATAATATATTTTAGGGGAAAATATTGCTTCCAGCTGTTTTTAGCTGTACAAAACAGCTTGTTTTGCTTCTTGATATTGCAAACTGGTGTGGTGGTGTCTTACCATATTATTTTAATGTATTATCTTAATTATGAACACACTGGTTTTTAGTGCAAACAGTTTCCCGTTTACTGCACTTCGTTATTCTTTTCATTATTTCTCTATGGCGGCTTATGAACCAGAAGTCTAACACGTTACCAGAAAACAGCTTACTTCCCTATTGAAAAATAAGGTGAAAGTTATTCCTTACTGGTAAAAAAAAAAAGATATATTTATTTATTTTTTTAAATCCATCCAAATCACAAATATGCACCTTTAGTTTAAACAGTAATTGGATCATGTCACATTTATTTATTTTACCAGAAAACAGCTTACTTCCGCATTCAAAAACAAGGTCGAAGTTATTCCTTACTGATAAAAAAAATATATAGATATATTTATTTAGAATCCATCCAAATCACAAATATGCACCTTTAGTTTAAAGAGTATTTGGATCATGTTAAATTTGTTTATTTCGCATAACACATTTGTTAATACTGCACTCTACAGTATTAAACCAGTACTTATGTTTGCAGTGTGTACTTGTTTGCTGTCAGGTATTTATTACAGTTCTGAGAGGATTAAATGATTGCGTGGACAAAGCTGTGTTTAGCTTACTAGCGAGTTTAGTGCATCATCTGCCTGTCTTGTTTTAAATGCCCCTGGTTTGGAGGTCTCCCTGATCTATTTGTAGACCCTTACAATATTATACTCATCATAAAGCAGTTCTTGATTGACTAAAAACAGCTTGTGAACATGCAGCAGCTAAATGAACAAACACAACTCAGTCAGATCTGTTAAGCAGAGCTGCTGGCCTTTGTCTGTTTCGCAGTCGCATTTTCTCAGCTCCCCTCTGTCACCTAAAGATGATTTACTCCCAAACAGATGTTCAGAGTCTCACCATTTGTTCTATTTTCTGCCTTTCAAAGGTTATGAATGAAATGCAAAGCCTCAGCCCATAATTGCCCGTGTTTGTGCCACTGTTATTTTCTGGCAGAGAGAGGGAAAACGTTGAGAAAGCGGAGTGCTGAACCTCTGGGAGCGCTGGTTGGCGATACGGCATCGGTCCAGTCCTGCAGGAGCTTCTTTCCTGTTCCAGCGCTCCCCGTAGTCTCAACCCCTCCCTGGTCCTGGTTGGGGTTTGTATGGCAACCTGCTCTCATCGCCCCCTGGGGCAGCCTGGGAGGCAGAGAGCCATCGCCATGGTGATCAGAGCACAGAACCTCCGCAAAGCAGTCCATTGTGACTGGTGCGCGTTGAGGTGAGAGGAACAAAATGTCACAGCAACAGGTTTTTTTTCTTTTTGTTGTTTTTGCCTTTAATGCCCGTAGGGGTTTGTTTAGCCTTTGATTCATCTGTGCTGCCGTCTGCTAAACGAGTTGTTTGTGATATCTGTTAATTGCCTCTTTTAAGTCATCCGTTTTGGTGCACGGTAGAAGGCAACAGGAGGAAGTGAAAACAAATGAAAACTGAGTTTGCGCTCAACAATCTAGAGCGTATTGTCATGAGATGGTTATCACCCCGTTAGGAATGTTTTTTTTATTGTATGTGAATACTCTGTCAATAAAAATGTCCTCATGTGTTCAGGAGTATTAGTCAAGTCTGAAACTTAGATCATAAGGGAATTCCCAGCGCTCACAGGCCAAACTTAGAGTGAGATTCTAGCAAAACTACAGGCTGATTAATTTTACTTGAACTCCCCACTTTAATCTTCTTCTGAATGGATGTTGAAAAAAGTCTTCTTTTTGCACTGAGCTTATGAGATAGGTTGTTCTCCACTAGGGGCAGTAAGAACAAATTAAATCCTGCTGTAGGCTGATGCTGAGAGCCCCTCACAGAACAGCAAAGTCTTTCAATTACTGAAGAGGAAAAAAAGCTCAAACTTATTTCGTAAAACCTAAAGTACCGCTGAGATTTACCTCAAGCTGAACTGATCTGAGACTTATTCAAAGTGCCACATAAATTTCCTCTTATTTAAAGGGATAGTCCACCCAAAAATGAAACTTTTGTCATCGTTTTTTTTTTTTTTTTTTATAAATATTTTTGTGCTTTTTCAATTAAAGAAAAAAAATCAAAGAAGGCAAAATGGCAACTTACCACAATTTATTTTTAGTGTTTGAAAAAGTTCTGAGTATTTTTCTAGAGTAAATAATGACGTCATAGTAGTAGTAGTAATAATATTATTAAGATTATGATTATTACTACTATTACTACTTTCTGTCATCATTCATCATTACACAAACACACATACACTACCAGTCAAAAGTTTAAGATTTTTTGTTGGCGCTGATAGCCTTGTGGGCAGTGTGCCGAAATACAGTTGTTCAAATGTTCAAATATGTGTACTATTTAAAATAACTGTTTTCTATTTTAATATATTTTAAAATGTAATTTATTCCTGTGATTTAAAAGCTGAATTTTTAACATCATTACTCCAGTCACATAATCCTTCAGAAATCATTCCAATATTTTGATTTGCTGCTCAAAAACATTGTGTTGTTATTATTATTATGTTGGAAACAGCTGAGTAGATTTTTTTTCAGGTTTCTTTGATGAATAGAAAGTTCAAATAGCATTTATCTGAAATAGAAATCTTTTGTAACATTATAAATGCCTTTATCATCACTTTTGAACAATTTAAAGCATCCTTGCTAAATTAAAGTATTAATTTCTATAATTTCTTTATCAAAATAAATAAATAAATAATAATAAAAAAAATGGTATAGTTTATAATCTTACAAAAGCTTTTTTATTTCAGAAAAAGTCTTTAGATCTTTCTATTTATCCTGAAATCCTGAAATAAAATTGTAAAGTATTAAATGTTGATAATAATAATAATAATAATCATAATAATAAATGTTTCTTGAACAGCAGATCATATTAGAATGATTTCTGAAGGACCATATGAAACTGAAGACTGGAGTAATGTAGCCTTGATCACAGAAATATATTACATTTTAAAATATGTTCAAATAGAAAAAAGTAATTTTAAATATTGAAAATATTTCACAATGTTACTGCTTTTGCTGTATTTTGGATCAAATAAATGCAGGCTTGGTGAGCAGAAGAGAAGCAGATTCTTTAAAAAAAACATAAAACCTTACTGTTCAAAAACTTTTGACTGGTAGTGTATATAGTGTTTTGTTGAATTATTTTTATCATTCTAAAAATAATGTTAAAAATAAATAAAAAGGACTATTTATTTATTTAATAAGTGAATAAACCCTCTAACACTTTACCCTCTCTATTCTATTTTTTCTTTTATGTACACTTTTTTTTATTACAAAAAAATGTATCCCTCTATGACTATCATACTCTATTTGATACAATAGTGTTCAAAATTCTTTTTCTATTCTATATAACACTAGCATTCTCTAATGTTCTCTAGTGTTTCTCTTTCTTTTTCTATTCGATCTACTTGTATTATTTTTATTAAAAAAACAAAAAAACATATATAAACACCCCCCCCCCCCTCCCTATAGTGTTCTTTTATTTATTTTTATCATCATTATCTTTTTTTTTTTGCAATGAAAATCTATTTGATTCTAGAAATCTGAGGGGCAATGTGTTCCAAACACTTCTGTATCGTTGTTAAAGAACATGTTTCTTCATCTTCCTCTGTGGTGTTATTTATCATGTACTGTTGGGGGCTTTTAGTTTATGTTAATTGATGCACGTGCAGTAGCAGACATACGGTGCGGTGTGACAGGCAGGGCGGGAAGGCCGCGGCCGAGGGACAGGTCAGAAAAAGGGGCTGCAATCAGCGCGTCTGAGCGGGAGGAAGGCGCCTGTTTCTCCTCCTGTAACCTCGAGGAGGATGTGGGTTGCATTCTGTGACAGGTTCAGTGTTGAGTCTGGCCTCTGGTGTGGGAAGCAACCGCTGCTCTCCTGAGGTATGGAGAGGCTCAAACACCCAGCACAAAGTCTACCGCTCCTCTGACCTGTGCTGCACTGAGCCTTAGACTTAGACTTACTATGATCTTCATTTATCAAGTGCACTTCATTCCATACATTTAAAAGTGGGTTTTCTTAACATTTAAAGGGATAGTTCACCCAAAAATGAAAATTCTGTCAGTAATTACTCACCATCACGTCGTTCCAAACCTGTGAGATCTTTGTTCATCTTCAGAACACAAATTAAGATATTTTAGATGAAATCCGAGAGGGTGAACTTTCCCTTTAACTAAAAAGTGAATTTCACAATCTATTGAATTTCTTGCTGTTAACATCTAACATTAGCTAACATGTTAAAAGTTTGAAATGGCTATTTAAAGTGTAGAGTGGTGTTTGTTTTTTGAAGTCGTAAGGTAATGGAAGTAGTGACAGATGTTTTTTTCCAAACTGTAATGCGCGTTCAAATAGGGGTGTGCGATATTTATCATCTGCAATAATATTGTAATTGTTGTTTAAACAATATGCGAGCTGACATTGTTGGGTATGTCACTCACTTTGCAAAAAATAAACAAAACATATCTTAAAAGTCAAAAAGCCTATATGCGTAATGAAGCATATCAGAATGCACTTAAAATACCCCTGTAATTCAAATTATAAAAGTAAGACATATACCTGTATCGGTTTGTTTTTTTTATATTTACATAGTTAAGTAATATCACACAAGCGACAGTGCCATTTTCCTACATTTTAATGCAAGATTGTGATTGCGAATGTGATATTACTTCAAAACAACGGTGGTGTTTCATTCGTGAATGAATCAAAAGTCTGTGATTCAATAACCTATTCCTAAAGACAGTCACTTGCTTTGTTTCTAAATGAATCAGCCATTTTAAACAAATCATTTGAATTAATGATTCAGTGAATCATTAATTAAGACAGGAACTTGCTGCCACCTACTGGTGGTAGTGTCATATTTGTCATGACAGGCCTAAACTAGTCAAGGTACCAGCACAAAACAAACAAATATAGTTATTGTTATTGAAAAATTCCCAATAAAAATCAAGATAATCTTTTTTTGTCAGTATCACACACCCCACCTTCAAATTAAACAATGTACAGCACAGGGTTATTATTGTTAACTAAAACAAACAAACAAAAAAATTCAAAATATTTTGACTTCTTAAAAAAAAAAACTAAAATAAAACAGAATAAATTCTTTTAGTCATCCATGATAATAATACATTTTATTTCAGCTAGTTGCCAATGCAGCATTTCTCATTATCTTTTACATTAACTTAAATATAACTGAAACAAAACTGAATAAAAACTAAATTGCTATATATATATATATATATATAAGTCAGATAAAAAAATCAACATAAGTAATATTATAAATATGATATTTGAATGAAAAATTACAAGGTTAAAATTAGTAGTGTGGACAAAGCACTATTTAAAATAAATAGTTGTATGTTATCGTCGTAGAAATGTTTGATTAGCGATGATTAATTTCTGCAGTGAGCAAAAGTCCAATAACAGGGGAGTTACTTTGATAAAGTGATCTGAACATGGTGGCCAATGCAGGGCAACCCATTTCATATATAATATAACATTAAATTAAAACCAAGTTTTGTCCTAAAAAGTAAAACTGCCTGCTGTTCTTCAGAAAAATCCTTCAGGTCCCACAAATTCTTTGGTTTTTCAGCATTTGTGTGTATTTGAACCCTTTCCAACAGTGACTGTATGATTTTGAGATCCATCTTTTCATGCCGAGGACAACTGAGGGACTCATATGCAACTATTACAGAAGGTTCAAACGCTCACTGATGCTTCAGAAGGAAATTCAGTGCATTAAGTGCTGGGGTGAAAACTTTTTGAATTTGAATATCAGGGTAAATTTAACTTATTTTGTCTTCTGGGAAACATGTAAGTATCTTCTTTTATTATTAAATAAAAAATAATTAATTAAGGCAAAATAAGAAAAATGTACGTATCTTTATTCTGTTCAAACGTTTACACCCCTTCTGAAGCATCAGTGAGTGTTTGAACCTTCTACAACTGTTGCACATTCCCTCAGGCCCTCAGTTGTCATCAGTTTGAAAAGATAGATCTCAAAATCATACAGTCATTGTTGGAAAGGGTTCAAATAAACAAAAATGCTGAAAAACCAAAGAATTTGTGGGACCTGAAGGATTTTTCTGAAGAACAGCAGGCATTGTTCAGTACAAGCAAGGGACTCATAAACAACTATCACTAAAACAAAAACAGCTGTGGATCATTCAGGTAACAACACGGTATTAAGAATCAAGTGTATATAAACTTTAGAACGGGGTCATATTTATAAATTCAGCTATTATTTTCTCTTGTGGACTATATGTAAGCGTTTTTTTTTATGTGAAATATCTTATTCAGATTAGTACTAAAACAAATAAATAACATGCATTGTATAATCCTCTTATTTTGGTGGAATAATTAACATTTTGCAGATTCTGCAAGGTGTATGTAAACTTTAGACCTCGACTGTATTTTTAAATAAAAATATGTAATAATTTAAATGTATTTTTTCCCATAAAATGTATTCATTTTTATTTGTATTTTATTTGTATTTTTTTAAGCCGCAGTGATTTTAAAGCTGCTTCTTTTTCAAAAGAGAAAGTGGATTGTCAGCACTGACGTCTCTGTTTTTACTCTCACCTTCAGCGACTGGATACTTGGCCTCTAATGTTACGGAACAACCTTATTGACCGCTTATTTGTCCGCTCCCTTTTCTTCCTTGACAGAGACCTCAGCGGTTGCCGTCTCAATCAGCTCGTGTGGTAATTCCACTTCAGAATTCCACTTGGCTGTCTGAGTAAATAAATTTTTCAGCGTTTATTAGTACGCGGCGTCGCCAGAAGGAATTCCTCCCTTCTCCTATAGCCACTCCAGTAATTAGCAAATTGATTAGGAGAACTTCAGCACACCTCCTCGGTTCTTATCTCCTCGTTCTAGGACAGTATCGCGGTGCCATGGGACGGTGTAAATATTTTAAGGGGAAACCCTCAGCGAATCTCATTAATGGCTGTGGGGCTCTGCAGCTGTCTCCTGTTGAAGATCCCAGCCAATTTTCTAAACTGTGATTAAAGAAAAGTTTTGTATTATTTAAACATGCCGCGTCCTGCGGGTTTGGGGTGCCACAGAGGTCCTCCCTGAGCTTTCGTGTGTGTTATTTTCTTCTACTTTTCTCTCCTCCGCTCCCTTCAGATCGATTAGTTTTGATTCACAGGAGCAAAAGAGCTTTGAACGTAGTGGTCATTCTGGGATGCATTTTGCAAAATGTGACAAAGACCTCTCTTTTATGTACGAATGCTAATTAAATTTTTACCCCATCCCTACGCTACAGACTTGGTAGCAATTTGGCAGCTAATCACATTGAATTTTAAATGGGACTGTTTAAAGATGGCTTTAGATGCTCTCAGGATGGCACACTAGTGCAAATTAAGTCAGAATAGCATGCTGTTTGGAGAGAGGAACAATAAAGCCAAATCCACATCACAATTGTCTTATGCACTTACGTCAACAGACGTCTTACAATATTTGCTTTTCTCTTTTAATTAGTTGAAAGGAACACAGGTAAACAATCAGCTGTTTTTCTTCCTAAATGGAGACAGGAAAACCGCTTTTCTTTTAATTATTCTGCCTGTTATGTTATTCCGTCTTGTCCTTACGATTTACGTAAATGAGGGAAAATGCGCAATCTAACGAACACTGAGGCTGCTTGATTGGTAAAAGGATTTGGCACCCTAGAAACGATTCATCACTTCTAATTTGAGAGTAAAGCCTTGGTGAAATGGCAAACTCTTCTGGAAAAGCTTGTCAACAAATGTGTTTGTGCATAGAAAAAAAATCAACCAAGAAGCTGTCCTCACACATTTAGTATACATCATTAAGTTCCTTGTAGCCAATCGTATTGCCCATTCACCCAGCATTCCAGAACATATTAGTGACATCTCGTTAGCAGAAAACAGATAACTGAGGGAAAAAAATTACCAAGTGGGCTTCAATTGTTTTTTTTTTTTTTTGTTTTTTTCAAGTGGAATGACTGGAAAGAGCAATTCTCACCAAATGGGATTTTTGAACCGGTCTTTCGGTCTATTACATTTTGTTTAAGAGAAGCTTTTTTTTTTTCACCCCTTTATAAAATGTTCATCATTTGTCTTTCCTTTTTATTTTCACATCAACATTTTTACAACTGGATGAAAGCAAAGAGCAAACAATGAAGCCTTTTATATAGTACAATGAAGGTATTTTTCCTTGTATAATGCACTTTATGTCTGGAATAAGATGGATAGGTAGATTTGTTTGATCGATTTGTTTCTTAACGGTCATATTACTCTTGCATTGTTGATGTGGTTTATGTAAAAACATGGGAACCTTTAATTTCATTAGTGTTACTAGAGTGGCGTTTATATACAGTACATTCATGTTGTAGTTTGCACAGTACATGATTGTTCCCAGAGGAAACTTTTTTTTATTGCTGAGAAGTCAAGAGTCTAAATGAAGTTCTCAGCTAAGTTTTGTGGAAGTATGAGTGTCAAATGTTCTTTAGGACAAATACCTAAAAGTACTGAGCTGTAAAATGAATGTGGACAGCATAGTTCTGATAACCATGAATTCTCTGACTTTTAAAAGCAAATCTTGGCAAATCCGAGCAGTATTGGAGGCATTTGGTTAGAAATTTTCTAAGATTACTGTGGTCTTTTTGTTGAGAACAAAAAGTCTTAATTTGCTCTCGATTCCATCTCATTATCACTAGGAGGAAAAAGAGGTCTCATTTATCATGTTTGTGATAAAAACACAGAAAATGTGACCTGTATATTTTTTAAGAATAGAAATGACTCTGTAAGGCTCTGTTTTGGAAACTGACCCATTTGATTTCAGTTTCAAACTAAAAACCTGTGCTACACCTACAGTAAAAGTGGGGGGAAAAAAAAACAAGGCCTAGCAGTTAAAACTTTCTCATAGTATCAATAAGACGTCATCTTGACAGTGCCAGCTACTGTTTGACTCTGCTGTGTGATCATTATGGGAAAATATAAAAAAAGAATGTACAAACACATTTTTGCTGTTTATTTTTGCAACCACACCTCAACATTCTGTACTATTTAACTTGGGTGGAGATGGGTGGGGAAGTGAATTTTGTCAACATAAAAAGCTCTCCAACTATAGTGAAATGAATAGATAAGGTAGAAAAGTTGATTTGCCTATTGATTGTTAGCTTTGGAACGACCCATTCGCTTTATGATACGAAAGATGAGTGCGAGTTTTATTGGGGTTTAACCGTCAGAAGCAGCCTCTGCTGTCAGTCTCTTCTGAATCCACATTCCAAACACTCCATGGGTCATCTTGCTCTTTAGCTGATCTATTTTGGGTCTTGTGATAGTGCTATACTGTATGTATGGACACAGACAGGAAAGACACGTGTTTGGCCGTGCTCGAAAATGTGTAGTTCAGTTTCAGCCGGCTGCACCTCCCACTATCCTTGGGAATTCATTGGTTGCTTTTTGGACTTGATGTCAGTGGCATAACTCACCTTTATTTGTAGTCGTTTTTTCTTACCTCACTGTTCTGAATGAGCACTGTTTTGTTTAGGGCCGTTGAAAAAAAACAAAAAAAGTGGATGTCCTGAGTAGCAGTATCAACAACTTGAACCACATGACATCGATTTGCAAATATTGTTTTAAGGTTTATAGCGCAATGTAAATTAATGAATTGATCAAGACGATGACTGATTGTACCAAAACGATAACGCAAAGACACACCCCACATTAAACATCCTGTCAAGCAGAGCTCACCGACTCATTTTCAGATCCACACGACATGTTGTTTGTTCACAACAGTTTGATAACTGACGATACTGTCAGACAATACTTGTTATTTGCACATTTAGCCAATTTGCATCAACTTATGTGAATCATTCTCTGAAAATGTTCAATATTTACTCACCTGTATGCTCTAAACCTGTATGACTTGAGTGGAACTCAAAAGAAGATGTTTTGCAGAATATCCAAGTTGCTCTTTTCCACACAGTAAAGGTGCACCACTGATTTTTAGTGATTAATGACTTTTTTTTTTTTTTTTTATGGAGGATAACTGCTCCTGAAAAGCATACAGGTTTAAAACGACATGAGAGCAAGTAAAGATGACAGAATGTCATTTTCGGGTGAACTGTCCTTCATCTTAAATGAGTTTTGCGTTTCAGTCTGTAGACCACAAATTATGGCGTTTAAAATAAAACTTCCATCTGGTCATGCAAATGGTTTTTCACCCTCTAAAACAATACAGAAGAATTGTTTAAAAGGCGGTAGACTTTATCGTTTTTAATAAAAACCTCTGACTTGGTGAAAGTTTAATTAATAAGGGGCTTAAATCTGTGGGAAGAGGAGGGAATAGGGTCTTTAAGGGGTACTTATTTTTCCATCTGGGCTATCCTCCAAAAAAACTAGTCAATTAGTCTCTTAAGCTGCAGAGACAAAAACGTTATTAGTTCTAGCAAAAAGAATAATGGGTTTAGAAGGTTTTGCTTGAGAGGCAGGCAAAACCCCAAGCTGAATCCTGGGTATTCAGATTTTTTCATTTTCACATAATCGTGAAATACCAAGCAGATTATTATGCATGCAAGTGTGTTTTTTTCTTCTCTAATAAAAGGCAGTTGGGAAGAAGGCCTGTCATGGTTAACAGACACAAAATAAAAGTTCCATAATGGGTGCTCAAGTAATCATTCAGTCGGATACCTTCGCAATATGCCGGCTTTGAAGTTTATGGATTTTTGCTTTGAGAAACACAGAATAACTCCCAAGTAACTCCTTAACTGCCACGCAGGATTGAATACGGCCTGACCATTGTCTGTCAATGTTTGTGCAACCTTTTGTTTGCTTTGTTGGTTAGCTGCCAGTCTATTTAAGGTTTGGGAATCCTTCTGAGATGGGATATTATTGAAGTGTAATTCCAAAATAATTGTCTTCCCAGCACGATAGCTCCATAAATCAACCACACCCTTACATGTACTTTCAGGATATTTACCTTCTCGCCATCAGCTGCCCCCAAAGCCAGGCACCAGGTAATCCTGTTGGCACGGTTCCTCACCTGCAAAGTCTAGAGAGCCAAGGAAAAAAAGTGCTTTTTATATTCCGCACCCGCCTAACCATGATGTATTTCAGCAGATTTTAGCAAATAGTCTCAGCCTAGGGCCGCGTTGGGAATTAAATACGTTTAACCTTCAGCTTGGCTGTGGGAGCCTTAAATGATAAAAAGGTAACCGGAGATCAGCGCTCAGAGACGGCAGCCGCCTTCCTTTTGAGACGCTTGAACGATATTTCTCTCGTCTAGGGTGACGGTATAGATTAGAGAAGGATTGCGTAACGGCGTCAGCGTCCCAAAATGCGTCCGGCTTTCGCGCCATGGGCTTTGTTTTGCTCTCAGGAGCATAGAGAGTGGCGATTGGCTACATAGGATCATCAAAGAAATTAATTGTTTCCCCTCCATGGTAAGAAGGTGCTACTCTTCCAAATCGAGTGCCTGCACTTGGTTATTACACTTTAATGGCTTGCTCGCCAAACTAACCATATATTACTGCGTGTGCAGACTCAGATCAGAGAAGATGAATAGGCTATTAATTAGAGTTGCGCAGAGAGGGCACAGGGGAGAGACTACTCATAGCCCTGCAATCAGTGTCAACGGGGCCCTTCTCTCTGCGCGCTAGCCAGGCCATTGCCAGGTCAAACGACTTGATATCAGACTCTCGGAGCGCAAGCCAACAAGGCCAGACGGGCAGAGTGGGTGCGGGTGGGACGGTGCGCCAGGTAGCTTTAAATCGATAATGCAGCTCCGAGCTTAGTCAACAGCTTTAACGTTGAAAATTATGGATTAAATATTTGACAAGATTTGCGGCGGAAACGATTGTTTGGCTCGCTCGCCTCAGAATTAGCTTTTTATGGCAATTAATTAAAAGACTCCGTAGGAGACGTTCCATCTTGCACTCGTAGTCACGGGATAAATAACTCAGGGAGGAGGATATATGTCCCTTTATTAGCTGACATGATCTCGGAAGCATCTGTAGCGGGACGCTGTCTGCGCGCAAGCGACTTTGCCTAGAAGTTGCGCACCATCACTCACGCTGAGTGTTGTCTTTATGGCTTGTTTTGTTAAAATCCTGTTTTTTATTTTTTTTACTCCAGGTATCAGAGTTACGGCCTGTCTATGCAAATGAGGCAGTTTTGACAGTTTGTTATTCATGTCATCGCCTTTTTAAACACTTAAGGGACGTAAATTTGCCGTTGACAGGCTGCTCTGAAATTGCCACTAAATATTATTAAATATTTTAACAAGTTCCTTGTAAATATGTCTTAAATGTTTGAACGATGGGCAGCGAGAAAAATGGCCTTGCATCAACTTATTAGAGGCAATAAACCAGACGTGATTTATGGCGATAGTGGAGCAACTTAGGACATGCAGTTTTTTTTTTCCTTTCGCTTATCCTCGTTTCCTCGTTCGTCCTGATGCGCTCAGTAAACAGCTAAGCATTGTTTAAAACCCAGTGATTTTTATAAGTCATGGGACATTGGGGTGGGAGATGAGAGAGGCAGCCCATCAGTAAGACAATCACACTGATGGCGTGCCGAACACACTTTTAACATCTTTTGAAGTGCCCTTTATCTTTTACTGTGAAATGCTTTAAATTTTGTGGCACTGTCCAACATGAATGATGAGAGTTGTTGAAGACGCCATTGTGTGTTTACGTGTTTGTTATGACTGTGAGTGTTCTGTTATGATTACCAGTATGAAATCACTTTAATATAATGGAGCACTGCCTGAGATTAGAGGGATGTGGATGAGTTATATGTCCTCTGTAACAAAACTTTAAGTCTTGCCATGGAATTTTAATGGCTTTCTCATCAACATGTCTGCTGTTGAACTACGTGATTTTGGGGAAGGATTAGTTGCCGTAGTAGTTAATGTTTACTGTGGTTCTGTTCAGATGTCTGTCACGATGGCAGTCAAATGAACCAGAAGACAGTCTGTTATGACTGAGAAAAACAGTACAAGCTAATATTTACAGATACTGAAAAACACTAATGATTTTTACTCTAAATCCTCACCAAGGCTGCATTTATTTGATCAAAAATAGAGTAAAACAGTAATATTGTGAAAGTAGTAATATACTGATTTTGTGCCCAAGAAACATTTTCTAATATAGATAATGTTGAAAACTGCTGTCAGAGCATCATTTACTTAAAATAGAAATGCTTTACATTATAAATGTATTTACTGACACTTTTATCTAGTTTAATATATCTTTGCTGAAGTAAATAAAAACTGATCTCAATCTATTGAACAGTACATAAGTACATGAATTAAATCATTTGTTGTTTAATAATAAACACCACCAATGTACTAGGAAAATATTGTCCCATACTTCCTCTTTTAAGAGTGTGCAGCTGTGAAGTGAAGCTGGAGATTGTTAGTTATTCTTTGAAATGTAGCTTGAAATCTTTTTGCCCACATGTTCAGTCAGGACCCCCTTACCGCCGCAGCTCTGGGGCCTTTACTTAATCGTCACATCATGCCACTAATTTGTCTTATTAAAAAGTCCAATAAGCTTCCAGATTCTTAAAATAGCTTAGATGATGACACAATAATGGAAGCGGGTGCATGGTTTGTGGTCTTTACCAAATATTAAAAACTGGAAACTGGGAGAGGAGGAACTGACTGGGACTTATGTCTGCTATAGTGCTTAAGTGGCCATGTGTTGCTCACTCACAGTTGCACAGATTTGGTTCAGCGTTATGTGGGAGAATGGTTTCAATTTTCCATCTCTTTGAACTGAATCTGTGAATCCGAAAACAACTTCATGTGATACTTCACAACAAATTATTGATTGAAAATATACATTGTTTTTAGAGTTTTAGTTCATTTCCAGAATAAAAATGTATACCTTACCCACCCCTGTCATCCAAGATGTTCATGTTTTTCTTTCTTCAGTCGAAAAGATATTAAGGTTTTTGAGGAAAACATTCCAAGATTTTTTCCATATAGTGGACTTCAGTGGGGATCAACGGGTTGAAGTTTCAAATTGTAGTTTCAATTTAGCTTCAAAGGGCTCTACACAATCCCAGCTGAGGAATAAGGGTCTTAAAAAAATAACAATTCATTAAAATACTTTTTAACCACTCGTCAAATGCTCGTCTTGCACTAGCTTGACCTCATGCATTACATAGTCACATTGGTAAGGTCACATGTGATGTAGGCGGAGGTACCGACCCAGTATTTACAAAGCAAATGTGCAAAAAAAGTCAAACACCCTCTAGTAAAAAAAAAAAAAAGGTAAAATGGCGATGTTGGATGATTTTGAAGTTGGAGGAGGAAATTATACCTTTTTGAACCGAAGTACACAGGCAAAGACCGAACCATGCTAACCTTTCCAACATTACTATGTAATTTGTGAAACTGTAGATGCGTATCACAGAGTTAGTGCAAGACGAGCATTTGTTGTTAAAAAGTATATACATTTTTATTTTTATTTTTTTGAAAATGGCAGATTTGCTAGATAAGAGCATTATTTCTCTGCTGGGATCGTGTAGAGCCCTTTGAAGCTGCACTGAAACCGCAGTTTGGACTTTCAACCCGTTAGCCACCATAGAAGTCCACTATATGAAGAAAAATCCTGGAATGTTTTTCTCAAAAACCTTAATTTCTGTTCGACTGAAGAAAGGAAGAAATAAACAACAAGAATTTTTCATTATTAGGAAGTGAACTAATCCTTTGAGGAACACAGTGAACAATGGTTTGCTCTTTCACTGGGATCCAAAAGACCAAATATTGAAAAGTTAAACATTTAAACCTATTTTTTTTTTCCAGTTAAAGCTAATATTTACAGATAATGGGAAATTAGTGGGTAATTGTGCCCTATATGTGTTTAGCATAACCAATATTTGTTCATTTTCATTATATTTGTATATACACACTATTCTTCAAATATGGAAGAATAGTGAAACTAAAACGTCAAAAGCTACAAAGCAAATAGTGACTTTCTATATAGCAATTCTGGGAATTTCAAGATATACAATTCTAAGAAGAAAAGCCAGAATTTTTAAATAAAAAAGTCACAGTTACCTTTTTGTTTTGCATTCTGTGAGATGTGAACTCAGAATTCAGAGGGAGAAAAGTCAGAAATTACTAAATTTTTCCTCAGATTTGTGTTTAAATTGTGAGATAAAAAGTTGCAATTACCTTTTTGAATGTGTATTGTGTATTTTACAAAAAGTTAGATTAGTTACTTGCAATTTAAAAATATGTAATAAATTGAATAATTTATATGCATTAGTGGTCTCAGGCTTTTGGGCCCCACTATATCCCATCAACATCTACTACATAATGCGACTGACCCTCTCCAGCAGAGAGCATTTGTTTTTCCAATATTTTCCCATGTGACATTGATCTAAAGCTGATTCCATGGCGTTAACAGTGTGGTTGTCTGACTGGTTGGTCCCATAGGGTGGCAGCTGTATTTCCTGTACTGACCCCCTCTATGTGCGCAGCCATCCAGCGCTGTCCGGGCACATCAGTCTTTCCAGCCGCAGTGAGGTGACGGCTGCCTTGTCAGCAGAGCGCATCTTTTCACTCCAAGCCCTCTTCAAGTTTTTTGCCGGCTTGGCAGAATACGAGTGTCCCTCGTCTTCCTGGCTGTAACCTTGCCACCAGCTTTTGTCCCTGGTCTACAGACCTAAACAGTGATGACTCAAGCCACACCAAGTGCACCTCGGGGGTAGACAATAAGAAACGAGGGGGTGGGAGGGGAGGGAGGATGGATTTAATGTTGGTTTAGGGTGGGCTTCAGGACGCAGGACTAAAAGCTCGGGCAGCTCTCGCCTCAGCTCATTTGATTAGCCTGTCTCATGCACAGGAAGTGCTGAAAGGCGCTGGCGATTGTATCGCTGCGAGCGCCGCTGTCCGTAGATCTGGAGACAGCTGCTGGCCCTTCCGCCCAAATGCCAAAGTGGTCTTCAATTCAGTTAGAGCAGCGCTGCCGTATCTCTCCGCAAACTCCCCCCTGAGGTCCTGATTAGCAGGGTTAAGCATGAGGGGCCTTGTGTTGGTATTTCTGTGATCGCTCGTGTGCTCCGCACATGAATTTTTCAAACCATTTATTTTCCTGACACCACCATATGGTGCTGCAACTTGTGTGTGTCTTCAGTTGCAGTTGCACTGGGCCTTGATCATGTTACAACTTCACTTTGTTTTTACATCAAGCACTTTGTGTTTTTTTTTATGATATTTTGAACTTGACTGAGAACCTTGATTGCATTTTTTCTGAACTAAACAGCTGTATTTTATTCATATAGTATTATTCATATATTTATGTATTTTTTGTATTGTTTTTATTTTGAATAAGCTTTATAATTTCTGTTTGTAATTTTAGTTGAAGTTCCAGTGATTTTTATTTTTATTTTTATTTATTTTTTTTTTGATTCTCTTTCACTTTAATTTACTAATCGCAAAGCCTGTTTTGCAGGGTTATTGTAATTTACTAAAACTGTTTTATACATTAACTGGAATAAAATATTTTAAATTAACAAAATGACAGAAACACAAAAAAATTACTAAAAATTTGAATGAAAATTATATGAGCCAACTTGCCCTGACTTGAAATTGTATAGCCCTTGTGAAAACTAGCGAAATAAAATGGCATTGAACAAATTTGTGTTGAAATAGACAAAAATAGACAAGAAAGTCTTGAGTGCATTTTTTCTGAACTAAAAAGTTTTAAGTATTATAGTTATTTTAATATATATTTAAATTAACATTCAACTGTACTTTTTAGTTTAATTTTCAATAATTTAATGTGCTTTTGTAATTTTTTGTTTTAATTTCTCATTAGGTTTCATTAATTTTACATTTTTAAATTTAATTTTAATTTTATTTCTGTTATTCGCCAAGGCCAGATTTTAAATATTCATTCAGGTTTATATTTATATTTATGTTTTATTTTAATTTCAGCTTTAATTTAAATAAATTATTTGAAATTGTTTTAAATTTAGCTAAAATAACTAAACGAAATGGGCAAGCAATACTTTATTTACCTATGATATCTATAGAATGTGGCTTTTTCTTTTTGCTTTCTGTTATGTCTTATTAATATATTAGTTGTTGTATTATTTACAATATAATAATAAATTTATATTTAGTAATTGTATGTCTATATAAATGTACATTTTAACAGTTTGTAAATTTGTTCCATTTTTATTAATAAAATATATTTTTTATATCAAGTATATTTATTATTATTATTATTATTATTATTATTATTATTATTCTCATGTGACCACTCATTTATTAATGTGGCAAATCACTGCATTGCTTAGCAACTGTAAACTACAGTTAATGAAACATGTATTCCACTTATTAATATTAATACATTTACTTATGTCGTTTTGCTGTTACTGCCATTTTTAAAAAGTGTTAGTTCACTCAAGGCAACGTTACAGTGTTACCACATATAAGGGGCTTTTAGAACGAGAACACGCCTTACCTGTGGTAAAATCACTAATGCGTGGTTTCAAGTGGCTTATTGCTTTAATATAAAACACAAAAGAGCGACCACATATACATTTGCAAAGAGCGACATCAATTTTGCACCATTGGTTGAGTGAGTGCAGAAGATCTCTCTTGATGTGAATCCGATGGGAGGGGGACGAAGGAGAATGGCTTGGGAAGGCCCTGGAAAAATGGGGTCCTGATCTTCTCAGAAATGCCACAATAAATCGCAGCGCCTCCCTATGCACGGATGATTAAATGTGCTCCTAAACTGCCCTGATTTGTGGGGGCACCTTGCCGATTTTATTTGCCACTGTTAACATTTTCATTCCTGCATTATGCATGCCACTCCGGGACCAGGAAGTGCTACAAACAAATGGCCTGAGGGATGTGCATAAACAGGAGCTGCCTCCAGAGCAAAAACTGCCAGAGACGGAGAAACAGAGAAAACAAAACATCATTCTTTTTGTGCTCCGCAATCATACGGTACAGTACAGACCGCTGGCCGAGCTCCTCCAGGGCATGGCTTTTAGTGTTAAAGGGGGCACTGCTGTGATATTTAGTCTTGACAATCTATTTGAATATCAATGGTCACACCAAATGCCTACGTTCAATAATCGGACCTTAACCAATTTTCTCATTTTACTTCAATTGCAAATTCTACATTCTTTTTTTTGTTGTTGTTCTGAGCACTGAAACTCCAAAAAAAGAATTTATATTTTATATTTTTTTGATAAGTTTATTCTTATGTTACCAGTGTCTCTCAAGCTCTTTGATTGGACCGTTTAAGGTAATTTGCCTTTCTGTTCATGAGTCATTTCAGTGTTACTTTACCCTTGTGTCTGATATCATTGTCCTGTTGAAATATGAACGTTCTTCCAAGCGTAAATTTTTTAGCAGCTTCTGTTGTATTTTGCAATATATATTGTTCTCAGGCATCTCAGTCTTTGCTGTAACCCCACAGCACCGCCTTTTACATTTGATGTTTGTTAAGGATTTCTCGCATTAAGTTTATACAGTAAACATCGCTTCAAAATCTTTGAACCTCTCATTTTAAAACGCTTGGTTTCATCTGACCAAAAACTTTTACTTCTTGCACTTTTGAATTCAAACTTTTTATTCATCTTCTGTGTTGAATGTTGTTTTTGTACCTTTTTCTGAATATATACATCTTTGGCACTTTAATTTTCTGTTAACCGTTAAGAGGTATATTGTTGCAATGAAATCTGCCATGAAATTGACTATTTTGCAGGGTTATCACAGTTAACTGAAACTAAAAATAAAACCATAAAAACATTTGGTAACACTTCAGCATATGGACAAATTCTTACTATTAACTAGTTGGTTACTAGCATGCCTATTATTAACATATTGGCTGTTTATTATAAATTAAAAATGAATTTTAATATAAAAAAAGAGAAAAAAGAAAAACTTTTTATAAACTTAAGCTGCCAAGGGAACATTTCTCATTTTAATTTAGTTTAACTTGTATTAAAAAAAGAAGTCTTTAAGCTCTGTGATGCAAAGCTGAATTTTCTGCATCATTATTCCAGTCTTCAGTGTCACATGATCTTTCAGAAATCATTCTAATATGCTGATTTATTATGAATGTTGGAAATGGTTGTGATGCTTTTTATACTTATTTCAGGATTTTTTGAAGACTATAAAGTTAAAAAGAACAGCAGCAACTTAAAATATAAATCTTTTGTAACAATATACACTACATACACAATATATATACAATATATATACAAACATATACACAGTATACACAGTTCAAAACAATGGGGTCAGTAATTTTTTTTTTTGTTTCTTTTTTTTTAAAGAAATTAATACTTTTATTCAGCAAGGATGTGTTAAATTGATACAAAGTGGTAGTAAAGACTTGCATTGTTAGAAGAAATTTCTTAGCTTTATTCATCAAAAAGAAAGTAAACAAAAAGAAGTATCACAGGTTCCAAAAGAAATTCCAGTTTTTCCAGTTTCCATCATTGATAATACATCAGCGTATTAGAATGATTTCAAACACACTAAATGACAAAACACACTAAAAATACTAAAACTTTAACTAAAATTAAAATGAAAATGAAAACTATACGAGCCAATTTGCCCTGGCCTGAGATTGTATAGCCCTTGTGAATTTAAACAGATTTTAAACAAATTTGTGTTAAATTTTAGTTTCAGTACAGATTCTGTAGGATAGACCAAAACGGATAAGAAAACAGAGGGGTGTGAATATATGTGAAAATTTATCAGTGGTTTTAACGAAACAGAGCCACAAGGACATTACGTCTGTTTTGCAATCATTTGTTTTTTATGATTTTATAGGCTCAGTCCCCTTATAAATGTAGCTGATAATTAACTAGCATTTTCACAAGCTCTGAAAACTTATTTTCTCTTTCACAATGTGAACAGACATCTGTTTACTCGCATAAAAAATTTGTAATGCCGCTGTTCTCGCTGCTTGATGAGTCCTCCACTTGCTCTGAGGCAGCACTGTGTGTGCGTGTGTGTGTTTGTTTGGGATGGGATTGACGTTTAGGAGAGCATGTCAGCTCTTTTAGCATCACAGAGCAGTCAGTGGCTTGTCAGCTCTCCCTCCCTCACTGCATCCTGACAATGCAAATCTATGCAAATGACGTCTCACTGTTGGACAGTTCTCCGCAGGCCCGCGCTGCATGAATGGGTTACTCATTTGAAAGAAAACTATTTCTAAATGGTGCCGATGATTTAAGCGAAAGAACAGAATAAAGTACAATATTAGCTGATTGCTTCGTAATCTCTCAGGTACCGTTCCGAGGATATAAATTTGATAAATTTGCTGTTTGATATTCAGGTGGGAACTAGTGGTTACACATAATGGACGCAGTAACACGGAGGTACTTGTGCCGTCTTCTGATACGATGTGAAGGTACTCCGGCACACCTTCCACAGTTCCTTTATCTTTTCGTGTTGAGAGAGCTCTCTTTTGGTTAACATAATGTGACTCTTGCACGGAGCGTTGAGACGGGCCTGATATTGTTTTTTTATGACTTGACCTTTGAGTTATTATTTTCCCCTTTGATGAATAATTGTTGTCTCAGTCTCAACGAATGAGCTGATCTTCATTGCTCCGTGTGGGTGCTGTCTGAGCCACATCTTGGTGTGTGAGGGATCAAGAATATACTGTTTTGCAAGAATTATGATAATGTACACTGTTTATAGAACTTAACAAAATAATTTGCTTGAATATTTTAAGATTATTTTGATTATGTATGTCTGGTGCTGGGTGGTAACTAATTACATGTAATTAAAAGTGCTTGTAGTTAGAGTATATTACATTTTAAAATGTTCATAATCAGATTATGGTTACTTTTTTTTATGGACTACATGATTACATATTATTCACAAAATGGCAGTAAATTATTCACAATTTATTGATTGTCCCAAATTCTTATTTTTTCTCTTTACATTTAAATAGCTTTTAGCTTTTCCTCACAATATAGAATGGTCATGTAAATGTCATGTAGTACATTTGCAAACCTTGCTTCTGAATTTGGTTGAAGAAAAAGTACCTCTCAAGCAAATAATTATTAAGCACCGGTGATGGTAATATTTCAAATTATTTAACAACACATTTGCAAGTTTACAGTTCGATGTCGCTTAATGGTCACACTGACATGCCGGTAAACAAACTAAATATTTATTTATATTTAAAGTTCAAGCGTTGAAATTATTTATTTTACATTTTTATGATTTAATTATTATTGGCTTTTTATCAACTCTTCAACCTACTATAGTTCTTTAAACATTAAACCCAATTTGGGAAAACCAAGTTTAATGTAATTATTGTTGATATAAAAAAATGACTTTTTTCTTTTACTTCTCTTTTTTTATATCAATATGTTACATGTAATGGTAAGTTTAGAAACTACAGTAGTTAGATAAAAAAGTAATCTAAAAGTAATTTGTAATCAGTAACTCCAATTTGTAAATAATGTACTCACTCTATGTATGTCTTTAGTTTTCTGAAGTTTAACTTAAAAGAGTTTTTAAATTGCTCATGAAATGAGATTCATTTCATGTTTATTCAAGTCAGCCACAATCAATCAAACAATGCAACCATATTAATAATTCATATCCCAGTGCATGCTGGGAGGAGGTGAATGGGCCTGAACTACAAAAACTTTTTCAGTGTAGGCGTAATTTATATAAAAATTGCATTAATTCAGCTTTTCTATTCTTATTAGACTGAGTATAGAACTGCAGCACTGAGATGCAATAAACTAGAAAAAATGACGCTGAAACCATTTTCACACTAGAACATTTTGCAAATAAAATTTTGTTTTATTTATTTTTATTTGAATAAAAAATATTTATTTTATTTTATAAAGTGTACTTGTGTTCCTAAGAGTTGTTAGAACCTAATAAATAATGCAAAAAAATACAATAATCAGGTAAATAATGGCTTATTTTTCATCATTTATATGTTTTTTTTACAATGTAATGTGAATAGTTTGTTGTGGTGCAGATCATTTTGTTTTGTGGAAAATTCTCAATAATTCTTAAAATAATAATTCTTGAATGTAGCCATATGGGAATCTGGCAGTTCCATATGTCAGTTGTCCCTATTTACTGGTAAATTTGAGCTTGTCTGTTGATTTGTTGTGTATTGATTTAAGCAAATGCTCAATATGTTTTATAATTTGTTATAATCACATGCGTAATTGTATTTATTGTCATATAAAAAAGAAATCGAAAGCATATGGGGTCTTGGCTGTGGATGTTTTTTTCTTCTAAATGTGAGGCGAATGGCTGTGAGCCACGAAGATATATTAGATGTGAGAGATATTGGCGTTTATGCTGATTTGGGATGAAACAGCAGGGTTCGTGGGATTGCCGCGTTATCAATGTAGGTGGAATATTTTAAAGTGTAGAAGTCATAACCTTTCACTCTTCCTTCCTCTCACATATTAAATCACCGACTGTGGCAACAACAGAGCTGAAATGATGAAATATAGACTCACTGTTGTGGCTGTTGTTTTTCTAATGGCGCTCTCTGCATAGAAATTCTCACTCCTTCTGCTTGGCGTGTTGATAAAGCATTTCTAGGAGAAGGCAGCAAATATTTAAGGTATCTGCGAGCGTGATGCACATCTGTCTAACAGCCCCGGGGCCAGACCCAGCACACAACAAGGCAACAAATGCTGATCCTGGCCTTCTCTGCAGCAAAATAAAATATGGCTCAAGTTTTCATTAAGGTGCTATTGATTAGCTTTTCCTTGCAATGAGTTATGGGTGACATTAAATAAAAAGGAAAATATTTTTATGACTTTTCACAGGCCATTCCAGAACCAGCATGCTTCTCACTCGCCAGCCCGACAGGCGTTTTGTTTTCTATCAAATTGTTGTGGCTAGGAAAGCTCTGGGTATTTTTTAGTGTATTTATTTATTTATTTATTTTAATGAAAATGAGTGCTAAGGGTTTGCACCATGCAATTCCTTTCTTATGCGTTCACAAAAAAAAGGAAATGACACAATTGTCACTAAGCTTACCCGGAGGTTTGTCGAAATATTACAGAATAGCTTATTAACAGTTTACTTACATTATAAAATGTATTTTTATAATACCTCTGTAAACCCTTTTTAATCCCCATGGGTCTCACAGACTCATGTGAAATGTTCACAATTATTTGACGACTGTCATCGTAACGGTAAAGGGAAAAGCAAAATGTTAAAAGAATATAAAAAAATCATTAAAAGAGGCTCGTTGAAGACTGTCAAATGTTGGAGATGTCTCTGTGTGGATTTATGTTCAGCCTGCTTCAGAACATATCCTACAGTCTTTTGTTTTTACTTTGTCATCAAAGGAGCGTGATATTTCTTTCCTTTTAAAATTTAGCCTGGAGTTCACTTTTCTCTATTTTTATTTCCCTCTGTAGGTGTATCAGATTCCATGCGGTGCAGTTTGGACCTATAAGGGGATGTTTAAAGAATAAAAGCCTAGGTGCGGCAGTGCAGGGATTTCTAAAAAGATGAAAGGCATGCGGTTATCAAAGATCTTTATCCTTCCTGCTGCTTGAAATGAGACTGACAAACAACTGTATTCTAAAATTACACAGTGATAAATGACTGTACATAGGCAGCCTATAGATTTCAAATAGCTTTTGCCAAACAAAAAAAAACATTTTAAGTAAAATCATTCAGCTGTGCAATTATTTTAGCTCTCTTAGCTATTTGAAAATGTACTTGCTCCTGAATCAGATTTTAAAAAATATATAATTAAATTTAAAATACTTTTCACCTACATTAGTATAGGTTCATTTCCCTGACAGATGTATTTTGTAGCTCTGTTGCACTATTAAAATATTGCTTAATTTCAGCATCCCAACCAATCTCACACAGCAAAGT
Source organism: Cirrhinus molitorella (assembly GCA_033026305.1). Classification (NCBI taxonomy): domain Eukaryota; kingdom Metazoa; phylum Chordata; class Actinopteri; order Cypriniformes; family Cyprinidae; genus Cirrhinus; species Cirrhinus molitorella. The sequence continues at coordinate 9,972,092 of CM065132.1, forward strand.
TAGCTTAACCAATGGCGTGAGTTTTGGGTGGGGTTATCTGCTTACTGAATAACAGCCTATTTGTTAGCAGTCATTATTTTTCCAACTCTGTTTTTGGCACTAATTACACAAAAAAAAACACACACTTAATATTAATAAGAGATAGTTATGAATGAAAAACTAACCCCCTTGTTGTTCTAATGTATGGTTTTCTTTTTAAAAACAATTTTGGACCCCATTTACTTTCATTTTATTGACAAAAGCACTACAGAACATCTTTTGTTGTGTTTCACAAAAGAATAAAAGTCATATAGGCTTGGAATGACATGAAGAAGAGTAAATGATGACAGGATATTCAGTCTTTAAAATCACAAAATATCACATTTGCTTGTTCTTAAGCAAACCGTGACTGTGTCAAGATATAAAAATGTGTGAATTTGTGTCATAGCTGACGTGGTTAGCCGGCGGTGCAACAGAAAAAAAAAAAAAAAAAAAACCTGGCATGCATCCTAACTTTGGTGTGTACCTAGGGAATATAGCATTGTTTGTCTCAGGCACAGTTTTATTAGAATAATTATATCTGTCATGTCAGAAAATGTTGTGGAAGAAAAAAAAACCCTCAGTGGATTACATGGGCCTTTCCTGGCGTGACCTGAACTGAGTTCATTTATTTAATTCTCTCATCTAGATTGATTGGCCTCAGTGCGCACAAACAAGTGATGAGGATTCAACTGGACATTTGTGAAATTCTGGGACAGAAAGCATTTCTTGCGTGTCCGTGTACTCGGCAAGGGGAGATGGGCCCTGCAGGCTTTGAAACATGAGGCTTCAGAGATAACATTTCACGTCCAATAGTGCTGCCTAACCATGCAGCCCACATGAAATAAGCCCTTGGTCTCCGTTTTGGCTTTCATTTTCAGCATTTTATGTCGACAGACTCTTGAAAATGGGCTGAAAATAGATCTTAAAGTGCACATTCCAGATCTTTTCTGTCCATTCATTGAAAGCTCCTTTCATTGCATGCACATTCCTAAACGTTTAAAGGTGTGTTTTTTTATTTATAAACCACGAATTCTGAACATACAGTTGTAACTTACAGTTTCCTGCAGGACTTGTTTTTCTAGCTAAATTGCAACAAAAAAAGACAAAAGAGTCAAATAAATGCAGTTGGAGCAGATGTGTCAAGCCAGATATGCAGTGACGTAAAAAAGCCAAAAAGTCTATGATGAAATAAGAAAACAAAATAAATATTGGATTCAAGATTTAGATTCTATGGAATAAATAAATCTCTCAAATCGCAAGATGTAAAAAAAAGTCAGAATTACGAGATACAAACTCACATTTGCAAGAAAAAGGTCCAAATTGCAAATTTTTATCTCACAATTCTGACTTGAAAACTCGTAATCGTGAGTTTTACATCTTGCAGTTCTGACTTAATAACTCACACTTGCGAGTTTGTATTTTACAGTTCTGGAAAAAAAAAAGTCAGAATTGCGAGATGAAAAGTCACAATAACCGTTTTTATTTTTTATTCAGTAGGGGAAATGGGTTTCCATAGTATTCTAATCTGCCAAAAAAAAAAAAAATTATATATAGTAGTGGTGTCAAAATTAGCGTGTTAACGCATGCGATTATTTCATTTTAACAGAAGCATTTTTCACTTTTTAATTTTAGTTTTTTTGGCTACTCTCAAATGAACTGGCTTAGTACCACTGTAAAACAAGTATGTTTAATATTTATTTGTATTGCACCTCTTTTTCACCAGAGAATTTGATTTTACTAGATTTGATCAATTTGTAGTATGTAAAATTGCCACTGGATTATTTCCACTTTATTTTTATAAGTCTTGAGGAAAATGTACTTACTTTGTAGACTGGCAAATAGTTTTATTAGTAATATTTTATTATGCTAAGCCTGAGGTAAAACCAGGTGTTTTGTCCCGATTTGTTTTTCCACAGATCAAATGGAAAAATGCCATACCCCTGTAACAACCTATAAATATATGTCCAAGTTTTTTGCCAGATCAAGCCTTAAAATGTGGTTTTATTGCAGAATCTTGTTGTTGTGAGACATAGCTTCTAGTTTACGTTTCAGTTAATAATAGTTCTGCGCACACAGCTGTGACACAAATTAGCACTTTGGGCAAAAGATCAGTTGGCTCAGTTTCCGTAAGCACCAGTGTATCGCCAGGGCATGAAAAGCAGAAACACACACACACACACACACACACACACACACACACAGACACGTGTACAATTTTAAGGCTGGGCGTGCATGTTTATGACCACGTATTGGGAGACAGATCTCTTGTTCTCTTGGTGTGGGTCACACTGTGAATAATTGGCAGAAGGTGTTAGGGGTGTTACTCGCGCTGTTCACTGTGAACTCGTTTCCTGCAAAGGCCACCGGGCGAAGGGAGAGAGAGAGAGAAAGATCCATGCTCATCCGGGTCATTTCCACCACTGTTCCCATGAGGGCCACACATAAGATATCAATTAGCCAATCAGGTCCGTGCCAGGAGCATTTTGCTCGCAGATTTGTTGGGAGAGTGAAATGGATGTTGAGGCACAGGGCTGTGATAACAGCACAAGCACAACTGGAGGACGACAGTTCAAACCAGTTTCTTCTCATTACAAGTGGAATTTCCTCTGCACTGATTGAAGTTTCAGCATATTGTTACCACGTTCTTTCATGCTGAAATGCTTCTGTAGTGTAGTTTAAAGGATTAGTTCACATAACAATGACTATGCTGTCATCATTTGCTCACCCTCATGTTGTTTCAATCCACATAGGAACTTTTTGGACTGTTTTAGATGCTCTTTTCAGTTAAAATGAACATTGAAATTCAAGCTCTCAAGATTTTTTTTTTTTTTTTTTTTTAATATAGAAAAACAGATAGGAGTCTAAATGTCAATCAAAAATATTTTCAATACACAAATATCAACAAATATCAAAGAAGGATTTTTTTTTCACTATTTACAGGGTATCTGCAGAACTTTTAAATATCAATTTAAGGCAATTTATGACCCTTTTTATACGCTGCACAAGTAAAATGAACAAAGTATGAGTGGGGTTGGACAATGTATGGTAGCATATTGAGCCATGAAATTATGATTTACAGTTCAGATACAGGTTTTCACAAAAACCAAATACGTTATACAACAGCATTTTAGCCTTTATACCATATTACTGTCTTAATTGTTAATTTTTAGAAAGCACATTAACTTATTTTACATTTACAACTCTATGTGTTTGCTGCATGGGTCGATATTTGCAATAATCTGACCAAAAATGATTGGAAATGCAAATTCATTCTCTGCCACGAGTTGGCGCTTTAGGAGTGCTGAAATATTACGGTTTCCATAGAAACGGCTGTACACAAAGCAGCACTGAGCTTATTAACGCTGTTTTATTAGGCATTATAGGTACGATGAAATGACAATGCAAAGGACACGTTTCTAAAAACAGACGTTTCCCTTCAGATACATTTGACTTTGAAACGGGCAGCGCGCATATTTATTCAGTGACATCATTGCCTTTTGAAGTTAAATCCAGCCCTATCGTGATTTTCCGTCCCCAAACTGTAGACCTCTTAACATTAGGATTAAAAGACTTTTCTTATACTATTTAACATATGGAAAACTTTTTATGGCCTTCAATTTTATACAACTAAATTGAGGAGTATTTAAGGACCTGCAGGAGCCCTTTACTTTAAGATAGCCCGTCGGGCAGGGTGGTGTAATATTTTGGTAGCCCGACTAGAAAACACAATAGCTCCGGGACGTCGGGCTAGCGATTTTGCGAGCCCTGCAAAGGATCATGAAAGTATCAGAGAATGTCCATGTGCTGTAATCCAAGTCTTTACGATGTAATCTAAGTCATACGATGGATTGGTGTGAGGAAAAGACTTATTTAAGTTGTTGCTCTTTAAAAACGTTGACATGACATTCTTGAACGGTTACATTGACTAATCTTTTGAATCAAATTCTTTCAACAGAATAATTAATGAATTGATGTTAAATCTACTGAATCTAGATTAAGCTCTGGATTGAATAATGACTTTAATTTCAGTATGTTCATCACGCAAAGCTATGTTGTACAGCTTCACAAGACTTGGAATATAATGCAAAGGTCATACTTTAAGAACATTTTATAATACTTTATGAGATTTAACACTCCCGGTTCTCTATTACTGTCATTATAATGCTGAAAAAAAAAAGGTTGTGCCCGTTTGAAACAGTGTGAGAAAATAATGCACATTTTATTTTCATTTTTGGGCGAACTGTCCCTTTAAGAGCTTGTATCACAGAAACTGTGCTTTACACTTAGCCGAGCTATGACCAGAACTTCAAAGTCACTTGATTTACTGGAAGGACCGTTTCTGTCATCATTTAACCCCAGGATTGTTTCAGAAGTGACTTCCAGAAACTTAATGATTTATATGGTGACCTCAATTACGATCAGTTGCATGAGTTGGCAGAAGAGTTTTGACTGTTTTTTTTTTTTTTTTTTGAAGTCAGATCCGAACATCATGAATTCGTTTAATAAAAAATGTGATATTGATATTCTATTTTTAATCAAAAAGCATAGAATGGAATGCAGCTATAATCAAAGTGACGCCATTTAGCTCCTCTCTGCTAAGTTAATGGAATCTTCCTAATGTTTACTGGGAAGCATCAATCATGCAAAAATCTATTGTAGCATTAGCCTTGAAAGAACAGTAATAATAAAAACGTTATAATGGCCTCAGCTTCCTTACTATAAATCATGCTGGTGTGTTTGTGCGTGCGTGAGTTTATACGTGTGTGAATTGGGTAGTAACTTTGTAAAATATGCCATTTCAGTCTTTTCAGTCCATTGAGGACTCAGAGGATATTGATATAATATTGACCAATGCTCGTTGTTTGCGGCTCATGTTTCTTTTTAACCTTTTGTGTCAGCTGAGCGGAGTGTATGACAGCGTGTATTTCTGTTTGACTGCATCGGTTCCGGCACCTTTGGCCGTGACTCACAGCGGGTTTCTGCTCGATAGCCACTCAACATTGTGTTGTAAATCAACTGCAAATGCATAAAAACCGTGTCAAGAGGGAGATTTACTGTAACACTGAAAATCCTTTTAAACAAATATTAAAATAAGGCAAAAAGCCGTCTGAAAGTCGTTTAAGAGGTCATTGCACCTCAGTTTAGAGGCGTGCGGCGAGAGCTGACAATGCATGTGAATTTACATTGGTATTAGCATTTGATTGATGACACAATGCATGTATGCGGCTTTCATTAAGTGTATTGGGGGTGGGGGGGGGGGTGTCCACAACATTGCAGTGCCAACACAAGTCATTCCTAGCTGGTTGACAAGTCACAGGACACTTGGGGGAAATTCACGTTTATAAGTGTTATTGCAACACAAAAACCTGCATTCTATTTCCTAAACACCCATAATATGGTATACCGCTGCACATTTGATATTTCAATGAAGTCGTCTTCCAAAAGCTATCCCCATGAACTAGCCTGCAAGATGAGGAACTGCGGCGTGCAAATTGCGTTCAGCACCCATTTTTGGTTGTGTTTGTGCCGTTCCTTCATTTGCATAATTCTTTTAATGAATTAGGGGTTAAAACAATGCAGACAGCGCATGCAAATAAACGACATCACGTCATCATGATAGACAGCACAACTAGGATCTGTGGCCTAGCGGTTTAGATAAAATGCACCAAATTTATGCAGGTTTTATTCTGAAACGTCATTTTTTTTTGTGTGTGTGTTATTTTTATTACTAATGCAAATACCATTGTATATGAATATGGATATAATTCAATGCTGCTCTGTATATCTGCCATGCTTTTGCTATTTGTTACCATCACTATACTATGGTATAACCATAGTACTCTTTAGTCCAAAAAAGAATCACATGCATATCAAGAAATATTATTAGTTATCTGAAAACATTTTTTGTGACTTGAAACTGACATTTGTAACTGTTTATTATTATTTATTTGTCTATTTTGTATAATTATTTACAACTATTTTATTATATATTATTTTATGCATTTTATTTCAGCTGATTTAGTTTCATTCATTGGAGCACTTAAATAACTAAAACAAAGTAAACAAAACAAAACAAACAAACAAAAAAAAATTATAGTCATAGAAAATATGAAAAGGCCAAAACACAAAAATGTAAATTAAAAACCGGAATTTAAAAAGAGATTCTAATGCAAAATATTAACAAAAACTTTTAAATATATAATATAAATAGTATAATTTTAATATTTAAAATAATTATAATCACACTATACACTACCAGTCAAACGTTTTTAAACAGTAAGACTTAATCTTTTTTAAAGAAGTCTCTTCTGCTTACCATGCCTGCATTTATTTGATTCAAAGCAAAAGCAATACAATTCTGAAATAATTTTACCATTTAAAATAACTGTTTTCTATTTTAATAAGTTTTAAAATGTAATTTATTCTTGTGATTTCAAATCTGAATTTTAGCATCATTACTGCAGTCACTTGATCCTTCAGAAATCATTCTATCTGAAGAAAACATTTATTATTACTATTATTGTATTGAAAACAGTTGAGTAGAATTTTTTTCAGGTTTCTTTGATGAATAGAAAGTTCAGAAGAACAGCATTTATCTGAAATATACATCTTTTGTAACATTATAAATGTCTTTAATATCACTGTTGATCAATTAAAAGCATCCTTGCTAAATAAAAGTATTAATTTCAGTAATTCAAACAAATAAAATTATACTGACTCCAAGCTTTTAAATAAAAATAAAAAATGTTTCTTGAACAGCAAATCAGCATATTAGAATGATTTATGTATTTATGATTTATAATAGTAATGATGCTGAGAATTTAGCTTTGATCACCGGAATAAATTACATTTAAATATATTCAAATAGAAAACAGTTATTTTAAATAGAAAAATATGTTACTGTTTTTGCTGTACTTGGATCAAATAAAGGCAGGCTTTTTGAGCAGAAGAGACTTCTTTTAAAAAAAAAAAAAACATACAAAAACAATTATGAATAATGACATATATTGATATATGCGCTCACACAGTACTGTAGGAGGTTAAGAATAAAGGTCTTAGCCCAAGGAGCATGCTGACCGGTGAGAGGGCCGTCTGTTGTCTGCATGGACTCTCAGCCAGCCTTGTATCCACTTCACAGCAGAGAGAGCCTGAGAAAACCTCTCCATTACACAGCTAAAAGCTAAACGCTCAGCGCTGCTCCCACACAGTGGGAGGAGAAGATAATACTCTAAAAAGTCAGGGGAGAAAAAAACGCTGAAATTAATAAAGCTTTTTAGTCAGCATAATAAGTCATTTTGAACTCAACTGAAAAGAGCAACAAAACAAATAATATTTTGGGGAGAGAATACATGTATTTTAATGCCTTCAAGCAAAACTAATTAAAGACGACACCTCATTTACATAAATAAGCATTATAATTTGCATGGAGGCACCAGGGAATATGCGCAGAAAAGAAAGCAATATTTTGCAGTCTGCTAATTTCATTTTATTTAGGATTTAAGCTTAATAAAGATTCATTTTGGAGGGGAAGGGAATAATCAAAGGGGGGGAATGTGAACTATCTCCAAAGATGCAGCAGCCCCTATTCAAAGGGGCCTTTCAGAGTCAGCAGAAGACTCCTAATCAGGAGTGGCACTTCCTGGCTCCACTCCAGCACCAACTCCTTGAAAGGTAAAAAATTTTAGAGCCCAATTTATTAGTATGCAGTTCCGGCATCGGTGGCTGAATTAATGGCGCTGACTGATAATGACTGTAATCGTGGCACAAATGGGGTGTTGAAATAGCAAACAACGGCCACAAGGCATGTAATGGAGCTTTTATTAATTACTCAAGCCCCGGCTCCAGCTATAGCTCCAGGATTTACAGTGGCACTGCCAGCCGGTGGGCAAAGGTGGGCCAGGTGGAATCCTGCCGTGACACAGTCAGAGTTGGCGTCCGTTCGGGAGTGCGGGGCAGGGGAAGGGCGCTCTCGCACGCTTTTAAAGTGGTTTATAATGCAGGACAGATTCCCCGGGAGGAAAGAGATGCACAGCTACATTAATGTGGCACTTTTAGGCTCCAAGCAGCCATCGTGCTCACGTCCCTGGGCTTGATAATAGGAGTCATTATAAAGCATTTAAATACAGTTCAATAGTATAGCAATCGTGTATAAAATAATAGGAAACTAAACTTCAAGGAAACTAAAGCCAGAATTGTCTGAGGACAAGTTACACCCAATGCCAGTAAACCAGCCAATATCTAAAATACAATTTAGTCAAGGAGGAAATACATGAAATACCTATATCCTTTAGAAGTCATTTTAAAATGCTGGAACCTTTCATAACAACATAGGTCTTTACCATCATTTTTGATCAATTTAACATATCCCTGTTGAATGAAAGTATTCATTCCTTTAAAAATAAAACATACTGATCCCAAACTTTTGAACGGTAATGTATATTGTTACGAAAGACTTCCATTTTGAATAAATGCTGTTGTTTTTAACTTTTTATTAATCAGGGGATTCTGACAAAATATCATAGTTTCATAGGCACATTAATATATATATATATATATATATTCATGTTTCCTCAATGAATTGTATGTTACATATTGGCTAATCTATGTTGGGTGTAACCTGTTCCCAGATAATTTTGGCTTTAGTTTCCTTGAAGAAATAGGTAGAGATGGATTTGAAATATGCGGTGACTCATATGTTTCCCAGTGATACCAGGATTAGCTGACGAACATCTTTATTTCGCACAATACAATATGACCCAAATAAAACATTACATATTATAGAGATGACCTGTACACTAGATGCATATGTTAACAGAATCATAGCAGAAGAGTTGAGAAAAGGGCCAAGTGTTGCAAAGCCCCAGTCACTTACAAGATGTCCTAATATTTTAGCCTATATTGTTCTCAGCAGTAAAAGCTTGCATTGTACGCCAGGCAAGACTGTTCAAACGCCAACCCATCAACAAGAGAGGGTTGATTAAAAATGCTCTTTATTACCCACCGATTCCTTAATGGAGGATAGACTTTAAAAATGGAAGAAACAATTAGAGTTTTACTGCTTTGTGGGCACTGCTGATTTCTATAAATCACACCAAGGGTGTAAATTTCCCAATAAAAGACAGCGGCACTCCTCGCATGCGTAATCAACAAGTACACAAGCACATTCACACCCTATTCGGAGCACATTTGTCTTTTGAGGTAAACTACACACTGTTTGAAAGGGCACACGATAAACTCTAAAACGGAAGTTCTGCAGTATACAAAACAGTGTTTTTTTTTTAATACAAGCACAAAATACAAAATACAAGCACATTTAAAAAATAATGAAAAGTGAAAGGAAGTGCCGAACCTTAGGTTTGATTGTCATCCACAGTAGGTCATATTGTTACTCACAATACATTTTTTTTAGATGTATGGTTTTCTATTTATAGATGAGTTCTGCCATTTTTGCACCACTTTTACCAAGCTAAAGTTTCAAAATGTAATTTATGTCGGTAAACATCAGTCAAACATCAAAATAAATAGACAATATTTGTTACATTTTTTTCTCTAAAAATTACATTTTTGAAAAAAAGTGTATGTCTTTGATATTTTCATTTGAAGGAAAGTTAGCTTTATTTAGTTTTATATGAAGGAAAGTTCTTTTTACATTAAAACAAGTTAATAATTAAGTACCCATGTGAATGTCAATTAACTGAATATCAGTTTAGCGGTTTATGCCAGTGTATGATTTTAGATTTCAAGCTAGGCTAATTTTATGCTAGATAGTAGTTTATCAAACCCAGGATTTGTGCTTCTAATGCTTTCAAATGTTTGAAAACCACTGGACCAAATAGTACTCCTCCTGTGGAAGCGTGTTTATGTAGTTTGTTTGGTAGGGTCTTGGTCAGAATTACACGCTAATTAGTTTTACCACTTGGGTAGCTTGTAAAAACACTTGTTGGTAATATGCTGTAGAGTGTAAAATGTGAATATTTTTGTGTAAAAAAAAAAAAAAAAAAACAGTGATATTTATCCTTTTTTTGTGTTCCCTCTCTCTTTTTTTTCCCTCCCAACCCCCCTCCATGTCGCACCAAAAGCACATACACCCACACAGACTCACTACAAAGAGAGCAGCTGGGTTTTATTCCAGAGAATAAAAGCAATAATGGTTGGAAGCCTTTGAAATCATTAATAGATAAAAAGAACGAATGATCACGTTACATCTGGAGCAAGAATAAAGCTTGATCCCTTCTCCTCTCAGATCCGCCGTTCAGAAAAGATTTAGTTGAAACCAACTTGTTTGTTGCGGATGTGCGATGGGTTTGAATGACTCAATCAACATTGCAGAACGCTCACAAAACGGTAGTCACACGCTCCTTCTCGTGTGTTTTCTAGAGCAACGATAATTGATTGTAAGTCAGGGAGGTACCTGATATAAATACTGTGGTTTGGGGAAAAATCCAGCTCTTCTAGTTCAGACTCTGATTTGAATGCTTGTGACCTAACCCTGAGTTTTGGAAAGGAGTTGTGTTTGTTGTGTTTATTATCAGAAACGCTAGGGAACAGAGGGGAAATTTATGTAACAGTTCAGATCTTTTTATCATGAAGCCCATGTCAACACTCTTGTACCAATGTGTTTAAACCTGCATTTCTCTCTTTCCGCAATGTGCTGAAAATTGCACAGGTGGAGACAGGTGGTGTATTGTTAGGAAAATTATTAATTTGGATTTGATAATGAGAAGTTGGCATGTTACATATTCCCTCCCTGTATTGCTGTGATTAAGCCATGCAGCTGTAGTCACAGGTTGTTATTTGCATGCACAGATCAGCAGATATCCCAAAAATTCATTCTTTCATTCTGAGGGATGAACGGACTCTGTCATTAACTTTCCTTATTCCTGACACAGTGTCTTATCTGTGTTATTAATGGGCGTGTTATGTTTTCTAACCCTTTCCTTATTGAACTAAAATGCCATTTTTCTGTTGTTTTTTTGCCACCCACTTTTCGTCAACCTCTGTAAAGATAAACATTGTTTCATTGTTTTATTGAACAATGACAAACCTAGATAAGGTTTTCCTGTAGAACAGGTGACCACGGATCTAAACACGACGGTTACCTGGCAGTGCAAACATACACTCTTTATTCTTTTCATATGTCAGGGCCTTCATATACCCTGGCATTCACAATACATACTTGATCCCCCCCATCTGGAGATAAATATCCAGATCAATGGAATGACAGAATTTATTCAGTGTGAATCTCTGTGAATCATAGCTACGGTAATACGCATATGCGTAAATGAATCATCGTTCATTTATTTAATATCGAGACATCAGAAAGAACGATTGGTTTCTCTTGTGCCTTTTTGGGTGTGTGCTTTCTTCTTTTCTTTTCTTTTTTTTTTTGTTTTGTTTGTGAGATCATGCTTAAAAAATGTAGTGAAAAACATTTCGTGTCACGACAGGTCATCCCATCCTCAAGCATAATGAAGTGAATATTTTTATGTCAAACATTGCACTCTCAAAGCATGCAATAAGCGTTCCTGACATGTCATTGTTTCTGCTTTCTGGATCCACAGGAACAAGATGTAAACTTTATTTTTCTGTCACAAAATGTGATCATTTATTTTTATTTTAAACTTACAAAAAAAAAAAAAAAAAAAAAATCGGGATGAATTTATTGTTTTCTTAAATGCATGTATTGTTAAGCCCGGTCTTCTTTTTAAGGAAGTTAAAATCAATATTTAACACTACATTTATCCTCAACAAAGCTGCAGTATAGTAATAAAATGCAGAATAAAACAGCAATTATAATCTAATCTAATCTATTATAATAAAATAAAATATAATATAATAATTACAAGATTATTTTTACATTGTCACATGATCCTTCAGAAATTCTTTGAATATGCTGATTTGATGCACAAGACCATATCCTAACATTGTCATTGTTGAAAACAGTGTGCTGCTTAATATTTTTGTGAAAACTCTAAAACTTTTTTTTAGGATTCTTTGATTAATATCAAATTGCAGGCATGCATTTAAATCATCCTTGTTGAATTAAATTATACATTTTAATTAAAAAAAAGAAAAAGAAATTAACTGATGCCAAACTTCTGAATTGCAATGTACGTCATTTCATTACATTTATTTTTTTTCCAGACTAAGGGAGGAGAGGGATAAATACATCAATAATGTTATATCATGTAGTATTTATATTTGATAGTGGGATATTTGATGTAATACTATTGATTTGAGTACAGTAGGTTTAGTGTGTGTGTGTGTATGCCTCAGATCACACAGAAGCAGAGTCAGAGAGAGAAAAAAATGTTAGAGAGAAAATTTAATTGATGTATGTTTTGTTAGGATAGGACAATATTTGTCCAAGAACTATTTGAAAATCTGGAATCTGAGGGTGCAAGAAAAAAAAAAAAAATAGAGAAAATCGCCTTTAAAGTTGTCCAAATTAAGTTCTTAGTAATGCATATTACTAATCAAAAATTAAGTTTATGTATGTTTATGGTAGGAAATTTACAAAATTTATTCATGGAACATGATCTTTACTTAATATCCTAATGATTTTTGACATAACAGAAAAATCAATAATTTTGACCCATACAGTGTATTGTTGGCTATTGCTACAAATATAACACTGTTTTTGTGGCCCGGGGTCACATATAATGTCTGTCAGTGTTTGAAGTCTTCCTGTTGAATTCATGTGTGTTACATGTTTCTAAGTCTACATTTACCTCAGATGCCAGGGTCAGGAGATTATATGGGGACTATAATCTATCTACCTTTTCCTGGCACTCTAAATCAAGTTCATTCTCCATTCGGGCCATCTTCCAAGATGGTTTTAGAAAGGAATAATTTGAGAACCTGATTAGTCAACCTCTTCAGTTTGTAAGTCCAAAGGTCTTTGCAATGATATCATTCCACAACGGTCACATGGACAGTGGAAATATGTTGCCGATAGGACATTTGAATGTTAATACACAATCAGTTGATAATATTAAAACAAACATATTGTCATCAGCGGTGCTCTTATCATTTAGACTGAAGTCCGTTTTGACTTTGTTTCTGTGTGATCTGAGGCGTAGTGAAGGCCCCATCCACAGTATACATCACAATAAGCTAATTAGCAATATAATTAGCATTGTAATTACCAGCTGCAATAATTACTTTTATTTATTATGTTTTTAGTGTATTTATCTGGTCTAAAAAAATCATCTGGTTATTAGTCTGTTCTTTAATTTGGAATTTCAAGCCTTTAATTCTGTTGTTTTCAGCTCTTATCTAAAACAAAAAGCTTATTAAAGTGCATAAGTGTTTTAGGGTAAATGAAATAACTCTGTTTTATATTGATAGGTGTATGAATGAGACAGACTTCACCTGGTGAGAAAAAATATATATATTTAAAATACAAGATGCTGGAATAAATCGGCTTATTTCCTTTTTATCACTCACTCTCGTGAAATCTGTTTTTCAGAGACTACACGCTCCCCTCGTGTTTTACCCACAAACCCTTGTTTCTCTTGAAAGGATAGCATGCATAAATACACAATCTAATAAGAGCACAAGATGGATGATAATGCCTTTTTATTAACTTACGGAGTGGTTTGTTTGGGCAAATTGAAAGTCGTATTTTTCTCTCTAAACATCTAATTGGAGTTTTGACAGGTTTTACAATGAAATGAAAGTAGTTACTGTGCTGCGGAAACAGCACTGTTTATAAAATTCTGAGTGTGATACAAGCCACTGACAGCGCTGGTATAAAAAGATGCATTAAAAACCGTCACACAACCCGAATGTTGATTTGTCAAAGTGGCGAGGGGAGGCGTTTTTTAAAAGTTCATCAATATCTTTGTTTGCGTTTCTGGTTTATGGTTTGGTGGTAAAATATGTACCCATAACTGTTCTCTGTGTCCTTACAGGCGTCAACAAACAGCTATGTAAGAGTCTAGTGCAAGCTAACTTTTGGCAAGTGACCCACAGGACCGAGCGCTCAATATATCTTCAAGGTCAGTGTCACAATGTACCATAATGCATCTGTAGTTTACTAATGACTATTTTAGTGTCCAGACCTGATAAACAGCCATTTTAGTCTTCTTCCGGCTGATGTTGTTTGTTTTTAATGCAAATTATGTAGGTAAACAATGACTTGATTCATAAATGCATTGGTTTGACGTTACACCAGCACATACAGTGGTTAGTTAAGTTGGATTGCGGGTGGTTAGTGAATAGGATGCGGGTTTTGGTACTGAAATAGCTCATGCTAAAGTAGCGTAACTATTCAGTACGTTCTCCTTGCTGTGTTATGTCAGTGAAGCAGATAAAGACACGACTTTGTTTGGAATTGCCTCAGTTCGCCCAAAGCACTAATGCTAACCACAGCTCGTGTGATAGTAGTGACTCTAAGCAATATTGAAGTCACACCTCTGGTTCATGAAACAACTTAATTGAGTCACACACACGGAGAAGCCCAGCCATGTCATAATACCCAGAGGCCTTGATTAATTAAGCCCTAAAAGCCCAGGAGCGCTCAACGTTCACCAGGTGCCTGTTCATCTGCCACTAGTTCCGCTTCTCAACCCATAAATACAATCCTGAGACATAAATGCAACTATATCTAGTAATAAAACATATAGGAACTGGCGTGAATCATCCAAGCTTAAATATATTGCTTATTTAATATACTGAAGATCTTTCTGTAGTTGTGTTCATCTTTAGTAAATTAAATTGTTTTTCTCTTTCTCTTAGTGATTATATTCTTTCGGTTTAGTTAACAAAAACTGTTTTTGTGTAAAAAGTTCCTGAAATAGTATAGGATGCATTTGAGTTAATTAACCTGCTAGCAAAGTACTTCATAAAACCAGTGTTCATTCAGAATCCCTGACGTTATTGAATATGATCGGGTCAAAGTGTTAGAATTCATTTGAAAAATTATTGGGTTTTTTTGGTCAACGATGATGAGACCAAAAAGTGCAAATCATGATGAAAATGAAATGTTTTTAAAAGAGAACAAAACAAAAAGAGCAAAAATGTATAGATAATTTACTCACCCCCTTGTCTTTCAAGATGTTCATGTCTTTCTTTCTTCAGTGGTAAAGAAATGATGTTTTTTGAGGAAAACATTTGAGGAATTATCTCCATATAGTGGACTTCTATGGTGCCCCCGAGTTTAAACTTCCAAAATGCAGTTTAAATGCAACTTCAAAGAGCTCTAAATGATCCCAGCTGAGGAGGAAGGGTCTTATCCAGCGAAACGATTGGTTATTTTCTATTTAAATTGACAATTTATATACCTTTTAACCTCAAATGCTTGGCTTGTCTAGCTCTGCGTGAACTTTGTGTATTCCGGTTCATGACAGTTGGTCGAAAATCTCCCATCTCATTCTTTTCTCCAACTTCAAAATCGTCCTACATCACTGCAGAAGTACCGACCCAGTGTTTACCAAGTTAACATACAAAGAAGATTAAACGCCCCTCCACCATATGGAGAGAAATTCTAAAATGTTTTCCTCAAAAAACATGATTTCTTTACAACTGAAAAAAGAAAGACATGAACATCTTGGATGACAAGGAGGTGAGTAAATTATCTGTACATTTTTGTTCCGCAAGTGAACTTCTACTTTTACAGCAGTTTCACGGAGTTGGACAGTAACTGATTTCGTGTAATGTGGATTATGTAGTCAGATTCCAAAAATTAAGTAATTAGATTAAATTACATTTTAAAATACTTGTAATCAGACTATAGTTTTTTTTTTTTTTTTTATTACATGATTACATATTATTCACGCAGTAGCAATGCATGTGTGTGTGTGTGTATATATATATATATATATATATATATATATATATATAAAATTTTTTTATTTTTATGTCAGTATGGTAGGAGATCATCCTATTTAAATCCAGTTCAAAAGTCATCTAAAAGTAGTCTGATTTATATTACCTAAAATGTGTGATGTCATTGATTACATTACTAACTACACTTTTTGTCAAGTAATTTGGAATCATTAATGGATTACAGTTTTCAAGTAACCTAGCTCTAACTGTTGACTAATTACGATGAGAGAGAAAAAAATAACAGTGCTGATGAACAATGATATTGAAAAATCTAGAAATAAAATGATTTAGATAACCCAATAATACTCAATAATGTCTGGAATTCAGATATGTGAGCTGAAGCTGAGCAATATATGAAGCGCTTCGTTAGCAAACATTTTTGTCCGTAATTTTGTTAATGAGATTAGCATGTCAGAAAAAAAACGCATATAAGGACATTGTTTGCCAGTATTTCTGTCCTTCTGGGCATCTTACTGGTCCGGCAGGTGTTGTACGCCTTAACTAGTCATTGAGGAGTCATCACCTAAACCAGTGCTTACAGCCTCCCAATTCCCTCTAATCCAAAACAAGCAGATTTAGCTAGCTCTCTAGACCGCTCTCCACAAAACAAACACACCGGCCCCCTGCAGACTGCACCGATGCCCTCCTCCCTCCCTTCGCACCCCCACTGCTCGATGCTCGGTTAGCCAGGCTAAGTGAATAGGGAGAGGCAGGTCTCCATGGGTAACGGCTGCCATGGAGGCACCTGGCAGGAGAGCGAGAAGGATGCTGCGAGAGCCAGCAGGCGCACGCAGATGAGCGGGGAGATTTGGGGGCCGCGCTCTGCGTCTTTATCCCGCTCCCCTGCCGTTCAGGGGGTGGTCACCACTGCCAGAGGGTGCGTCTGCCAAGAACTGAAGAATGTTAGCCCTGCGGCCCTGTGAGTGGGAATGAGCAGAAAATTGAAGTTAACAAGCATGCCGTATGCTAAGTGGTGACGAGAGTCCCCGAGCTTTCCGTTAGGGCCCTGGTCCAGCTTCCATTCTCCTCGTAGAGTCGCTGCCAGCATCCGTTGGCTCTGACTGCAGGCTGGAGGTGACCGGCATTATGCGCCTGTAGGCAAATTAAGACATCATGATCTCCTGTATACAAGACTCCTGTGTTGCAGATGGATATAATAGATGGATTTGTGCTGTTGGTTAGTAGTTTTTAGCATTGAGTTCCATTGCAAAAGAAATGATATTTTACCTGATTTGTGTATGTGAGTTTGCAGTCTGTATTGATTGTGAGGTAATAAAAAAGGCCATGTACTGTGAAATAATGGCAAGGTATTATGCAACCAATGTAGTTTGATTCATAAATGAATGACTCTTGTGAATCAGTTGTTTTTAGTGAATCCAAAACATACAGGGCAGATAGTGTACACTAAATCTCAACTACATTCAACTATTTGTTGAGTTAACTTTGAGTTGACTGAACTTAAAATTTTAAGGCAGCCAGGTAACAAATAATTTTAAGTTAACTCAACAAATAGTTTTTTACAGTCCCGTTCATGATCAAATGACTTCTATGAACCAATTCTTTTTAGTAATTCAAACATACAGCATTGACGGTGTAGTCTGATTCACAAACAAGTGACTCTTACAAACCAGCTGTGACCAATGTAATTTGATTCATAAATTAATGACTCTTGTGAACCAATTGTTTTTAGTGAGTCCAAAACATACAGTGCAGACAGTGTAGACTGATTCACAAACAAATTACTTTTATGAAGCATTTTTTTAACAAATCAAAACATACAGCACTTACAGTGTAGACTGATTCACAAACTGATTACTTTATTGAACTGATTCTCTTAAGTGAATCAAAACATACAGCACTTAACAGTGTAGACTGATTCACAAACAATGACTTTATTGAATGATTCTTTTTAGTGAGTCAAAACATACAGTACTAACAGTGTAGACTGATTTACAAACAAATGACTTTTATGAACCAGTTCTTTTTAGTGAATCAAAACATACAGCACTAGTAGTGTAGAATGATTCACAAATTACTTTTACCAACCCCTTTTTTAGTGAATCAAAATATACAGCTCTAAAATTGTAAACTCATTTACGAACGAATTACTTTTATGAACCAGTTCTTTTTAGTGAATCAAAACATACAGCACTAACAGCGCAGACTAATTCACAAACAAATGACTTCATTGAATGATTCTTTATAGTGAATCAAAATATACAGCACTAACAGTGTAGACTGATTCACAAACCAATTACTTTATTGAACCGATTCTTTTAATGAATCAAAACATACAGCAATAACAGTGTAGACTGATTCACGAACCAATTACTTTATTGAACCGATTCTTTTAATGAATCAAAACATACAACACTAACAGTGTAGAGTGATTCACAACAAATGACTTTATTGAATGATTCTTTATAGTGAATCAAAATATACAGTACTAACAATGTATGAACCAGTTCTTTTTAGTGAATCAAAACATACAGCAATAACAGTTTAGACTGATTCACAACAAATGACTTTTATGAACCAATTTTTTTTTAGTGAATCAAAACAGTTCTTCACTAACAGTGTAGACTTACTCGCAAACAAATGACTTATGAAAATGTTCTTCTTAGTGAATCAAAACATACAGCTCTAACAGTGTAGACTGATTCACAACAAATGACTTTATTAAATGATTCTTTTTAGTGAATCAAAACATGCAGCACTAACAGTGTAGACTGATTCACAAACAAATGGCTTTATTAAATGATTCTTTTTAGTGAATCAAAACATGCAGCACTAACAGTGTAGACTGATTCACAACAAATGACTTTATTAAATGATTCTTTTTAGTGAATCAAAACATGCAGCACTAACAGTGTAGACTGATTCACAAACAAATGACTTTTATGAACCAGTTATTTTCAATGAATCAAAATATACAGCACCAACAGTGTAGACTGATTCGCAAACAAGTGACTCTTACAGACCAGTTGTGACCAATGTAGCTTGATTCACAAACAAATGACTTTATCGAACAATTCTTTTTAGTGAATCAAAAAATACAGCACTGACAGTGTAGACTGATTCACAAACAAATTACTTTTATGGACTGGTTGTTTTTAAATGATCAAAACATACAGTGAAGCAGTGTTTTCTGATTCATTTTTGAAAACACTTGATATGAATCGGTTGTTTTTAGCGAATCAGAAACATACAGCATATGTAGTCTGACTCACAGTCTAGTGACTCTTATAAACCACTCATGACCAGTTTGGTCAGATTCATGAACAATTGACCATTATGAACCATTTTTTAGTAAATCAAAATATACAGCACGATCAGTGTAGTCCGAAATCGAATGATTCTTATAAGCCTATTCTTTTGATGGATAGTTCAAAAAGATAAGTTACCAGTTTGAGGCAATCTGAAAACAATACCCTATACTAAGCAGTAGTAGACATTTAGCATTTAGCAGCAGTGTAAGCAAAATGGATATTATAACTTAAATATACCCAAATGAATTATCTGAATTGAATCAAACTTAATCAACTTAAATCACAAATTGAATTTAATCGAAAACCCAACCTAATTATTTTGAAATTAAATGCTCAAAAGACATATGGATTGCCACATTCTTTTTAGTGTACTTTGACAGTGAATACGTAAGTATTGTACTTTTTTTTTTTTTTTTTTTTTTTTTTTTTTTTTGAATATGAAACAATTGAAATACAAGGATTTTATCTTGCACCTCTTCCAAGCATTGTTCTTTTGGGAACAATTACCTTACTTTTGCACAATGGCTGATATCCTGTTTTTCGGCCAAGGATATTATGCAGGACCACCGCGGCTGCGGTCAGTCACATGCCACGCACGCATCCTCCTGTAGCGGGCCGCCCCACCTCCTCTCCTTTATGCTGCAGTGTGCAGCCCAAGGGAGCGCTGTGCTCTATGTGTATAATAAGGGTAGCTGATATAATGAAGGTCATTGTAATCAGAGCTAATGTGCCAGGGAGTCGAGACACTTCGGCTTTATTTGAGGGTTAGGCCCAGCACCGCTGGCCCGGGGGGAGGAGGCTGATAGTGTTATCAGAACTAACCTGCCGCTAATAACGACACGCTCCTCTGTTCGTGTCAGCATCAACCTGAACTTTCACTGATATCTACAGTATGGAAGTAGGGAAGCGGATTGAGCTACTGAACGCTTCACATCTTACTTAAATCCCCTCCCCGGGTGTTTGAAGGTGTGCTGTTTATTTTCAAACAGCAGAAGGAACGTGCCCGGTCTGCTTGATGTGCACTTAAAGGAATAGTTCATAAAATGAAAACTCTCTTGTTATTTACTTGTTATTACAGGTTTGGAAACAACATGAGGGTGAGTAAATGATGAGAGAATTTTCTTTTTTTGGGTGAACTGGTCTATTATTGTTCGGACTGTGAGGAAGTGATGTTAACGCTCATTTGTTTTGGTCTGAACGATAGAGAGTAAGCTATTAAATAAGAGTCCGCTCTAGAAAGTGGAGGTACCTTTGCCCTTTTCCCTTTCCTTAGTGTTCTAACTGAAGTTAAATGATGGTGTCCCACAGCGTGGTATCGTGGTCTGAATGGACCCCTAGGTGAATGATATATGGGATTTCTTTTGTCATTGAAATCTAGGCTGTATGGATATCAGAACGCTCTTTGTGCACTTAACTCATATGCTCTTGCAGTACAAGCCTTTGAACTTATGCAGATCTGTTTTTATAGAACAATGTACATTTGCATGCGTCCCCTTCAATAGTTTAATTTATCTAAATTGAAAAAGTGTTTTGTTAGGTGACCTAAAAATATGCTTATATCATTTTTAAGGGTCAGATGAGGTTGACTGATAAAATCTGCACATTTTTTACAGTGCTATTTTTAACAATAATGATGGCACAGGGCAGTTGTGAGTTTTAATGGAGTGTTCAACATTTATTATAATAATAAAATATATCTAGATTTATATTTAATATATTGTAATATTATTATTCAGATTATTATATGTATGGTTTTTGTTAAGAATTATTTCATATGAATTATTTATTAAAAACTCATTTAAATATTTATTCAAATAAACTGCTTTGTGATGGGAGCTGTAAAAATGCTGACATATAGATAGATATAGATGTATAGATAGATCATATATACAATTATATATACAAGATATATATATATATATATATATATATATATAATTTTTTTAAATAATACATTATTTTAATTAAAATATATATTTATATGTATTAGTTTTTATTGCTTTGTTCATAATGATTTAATATTCATTATTTATTTATTAAATAATTATTTGATTATTTATTAAAATAAAATAGATTTAATAATAATAAAAATGTTATTATATTTTTTTATTATATATATATATATATATATATATATAGTTGTATTATAATATAATTGTAATAAAATATTGTTATTATTCTATTTAAATTATATATTTATTATTTTCTATTGCTTTGTTCATAATGCTTTAATATTCATTATCTATTAAATAATTATTTATTTTATTATTTATTCAAATAAACTCACTTGTGGTGGGACCTGTGAAAATGTTGGCAGGGCAAGCAGAAAAAAAAAATCTTTATTGTTGATTCTTGAGTTCATTTGAAAGCTTTTTGAAATGTTCATTGAGCGCATTAGTGTCTTCCAGTCTTTTATTCCTCAGTGCTCGTACAAGAACATCAAACTGTACATTCGCCGTGAAGTCATGCGTCTTCAAAAAACAGGGGATTTCCTGCTGACAGGGCTCATAAAAAAGGATGAAAAAGAGATTGGCAGAGGCCCTAGTCTTCCACTTTTCATATTTCCCTTTTAAAAAGTGGCGCTCTGGTTCTGTGAGAGACATCAAAGAGGCCGAAGGAGGGCCAGGGAGCCTCTATTCACTTTTCCACCTCCATAAAAGCTTCCCATATCTAACCCCTAGTGACTGGCTGGCCCTATCATTCAAATGTCCCAGCACTCTTTGTGGCTTCCCCAGGACCACAGTGAAATGATCTCTTTTGTTGCGCATCATTAGTTCCATCTGTTGTGAGAGCCTGGCTGTCTGTTCCGAGGGCAGGCCGACGTGATGGTGGCCGGGGGCGACGCGAAAGGGCCGCGTCCCCGCGACTCGTGTCCCGACCTCGTCCTCCTCCTCCTGGAACATCGATGCTCCCTTTCTTTCCCTCCCTCTCTCTCTCCTCACAGATGACACTCTGTCTGTCACTGCTTACTTATTTATGCATCCGGAGGAAGGCGAAGCATCTTGCGCACATTTTATTAAAACTGGACTTTTTGCTCCTCATGTTAAGCCTCAGAAACAAAAACCTAAGCATATTTTGAATGAAAGAAGGAGACTTACATACCATGATGTCATGGGAACAAAAATCTTTTTAATAAAACTAATGCAAAATAGAGTTTCATAGCCATTAAAGAATATTTATAGCCACTAGCCAGTGAGTTTTCATATGCACGATAGTATATTAAGTGAACAACAAAAAAAAAAACTGCTATTCCTCTGAAGCTCGTGGGCGGATGCGAAGTGAAAAGAGATACAAATATTGTCTGTGTTTTCACAACACTGTATTAAAGTGGCTTTGGCTTGTGAATATTCATGAGGATAATGAAGTATCAACATAAAGCTGGACAGCAAAATTGTACTCCAAAGTCAAGAGGCAAACGTCTCAATTATTTGGTACATAACTAAAGGCTTATGCAAATGTGCAGTAAAAACAAAATTAAAACGGCTTTATTCATATTAATGAATTCAACATCTGTTTAATCTAATTTCATGCTGTGTAGGAAAAAAAAGAACCATTTTGGGTCCATAAACTCTGTCCGTTTTGTGTTCGTTTAGGTGGTCACCGGCGTCTTCCAGTTCGGGTTTTTCTTGCATCATGGTGTCTGTGATGCACCAAACAGATGTAACATTTTCTCTTGGCAAGGAAATATTTTATTCATGATTTACATGAATGATAAATCTTGTGAAAGTCTTAGTGCTGATGGGCATACGCAATTTAACATCTGTCTTCCTCAGAATAATTAATAGAGCAGCAGAACACAGGGGACTGAGGACTCTTCTTCTTGTTCACTTTCTGTAATTATTGTCAAAAACAAAGCAAGCCTAGATTTGCATCTTGCAGTCGACTCGCTGTTCTCTTGCCTAACAAAACAACTTTTTAAAAAGTGATTTCCAGATTTACTCAATGTGGAACTTTCTTTTAAACATTCTTTCTGTCATTGTGTTGTATGGTGAAAGTGACTTCAAACGGCAGTTTTATTGTTCTCTTTCTTTCTTTTTTTAAACCTCAAGTTGTGTTTGAGAGCTTGAAAACATTTTACCTTTAGAAGAAAAATAAATATTTTTTTTGTTTATGTTTAAATACTAAATGTGTGTTTACTGTGTATATTTATTATGTACATATAAATACACACACTTACATGTATATATTTAAACAAAATATTTATATGTATATATATATATATATATATATATATATATATATTTACACCTGTATACAATTTAGATTATAAATAAATATAAATTTAGATATAAATCTAAAATATTTTTCCTTAATATATACATGCTTGTGTGTGCATTTATATATACATATTAATTATACACAGTACAGAAATATATAGTATATAAACATAAACTATTATTTTGGATGTGATTAATCGCGATTAATCGCGATTAATCGCTTGACAGCACTACTTTAAATATATAATGTAATATTTTAATATATATATATATATATATATATATATATATATATATATATATATATACTTCATATAAAATAAATGTTATTTAATATTTAAATATGTATGGGTTCCCATTTTTCAGGCACCCACAATTTCAAATATGTGCTGTAGTTAATGAATTTATATTTCTGTGACCCCAAACATTAAAGAGTTTAAGATAAGTCTCTGTAGAACAGAACGGTTAAAAGAAACCCCGGTGATGGCTTTAACCGTTTAAAGTAATGCGGTTTGTTGAGGCTGCTACCACACCCGTTCTCTCTGAACACAGTCCCTGGTGTTTGAACAGGATTGGCCGAGGTCCATCTGGCTGTGAGTTCAGCTCTCTCAGTTGCTGTTCGCGATGACGGGCCCGAGGCTGCTCTCTTTTGAAGTGCGCCGTGAGTCTGCTAGACCGGTCGTGTTGTAGCTCAACGGTTTTAGTCCGTGCAGCAAGCCGCAGAGGTCATCTGATATGACCTGACCTCATATGTAACACTTTGGTCTAAAAGTGAGCTAATCCTTTCCTGTGGGATCAATGTAGCGTCTGGCTAATGCTCACAGAGCCGAAATAGAGTGAATCGAAACACGCGGTCTGCGCGTTGGTTTTAGGACTCGACTCTATTGGATAAATGACTCTGTTGCTATCGCCCTGAGTGACACCCCGTTGCCCGAGAGCCAAAGTGCTGTATTTGTTGGAGCCATTATGAAATAAAAACCTAGAGAAAAAGGACCACTATTTGGTTTGAATTGATTCCCTGAAAACTCCAGCAGTGAATATGCTTTCATTTTGATGGTATTACCACAGACAAAGTGTGTTGTGTCAGTTCCACCTCTCCATTACTTTGTCCATTAGGGTGAAACTGGCTGATTTTATTTCTCACACTCTATTTTCTGTGATAAAATGGAAATTCAAAAGCTTATTAAGTTCTGAGTGACATCTATATCGGGGCGCGAACGGGAAAGTAAGTCGACTATATCTAGTTTCAGTTCATTTTTGCTCAATTTCCCTCTCGTGATCAAATATTTCACTTTTCAGGAGGGTCCTAATGGGAGTGTCAGGTTCTAGTGGGCTCTCTTTCCTCTTTCCCTCCCATTACCAGCCATATGGCTGTTTCAAATTTCTACCTGTCAACAGCCAAAGAGCAGGTCTCAATTTTAACTGATTTCTTTCCCGCCGCAAGAACTTTAGCACTGAGTGAAAGCACTTCCAGCACAAAATGGGATGTTTAAACGCCCATATCAATTTATTCTGGAAAGGTAGAATTTATGCTAAGACAGACTGTCTGCCTGATTCAGTTCCTGTCTTGTGTCTGTAATTTATACGGGTACAGTATACCATGCTGTTGACTAGAAATCGTTTTCTTCAGTTACTCAGACTGTTTAAATATGTCTACACTTCATAAAGACCAAGCCGTGGCTGTCTTATACGCAAAAATAGGATAAATATCAGCTTTAAAGGGATTGTTCAAACATGAATTACTCATTAATTACATTAATTAATTACTGACATGTCGTTCCAAACCCATCGTTCCAAATTTGTTCATCTTCAGAGCACAAATTAAGATATTTTTGATAAAATCAAGGCCCAGACAGGTAGTAAAAACATCATTCATATATTCCATGTGACATCAGTGGTTCAACCGTTAATTAATGAAGCTATGAAAATACTTTTTGTGTGCACATATAACAAAAATAATGACTTTATTTAACAATTTCTCCTCTTCTGCGTCAGTCTTCGATGTGTGTATTCTTGTAGCACTGATGTGACATGGTTTTAACCACTGTTGGAGAAAGTTATTTTTAAAAGTAATGCATTACAATATTGTGTTACTCCCTAAAAAAAATAACTAATTACATTACTTAGTTGCTTTTTATGTGTTACATTACTTTTACGTTACTTTTTTTTAACTGGGCAGGGCTTGCTTGTTTGTTTTTAATATAACAAGATTTTTAGCAAACGTAAAAGCCCTTTCACACCAGAAAGTGAAATGAATAAGCCTAAGGCTAAAGGAAAAGTAAATTCATGTATGTACAGTAGAACTGTAGGAGAAGGAAGTCCCACACCTTTCAGCAATGAGAAAAATGAAGCACAAATGTTCATCTAAAGTGTGTTTTATTTATGGTTGAATTGGATCAACAAAGGTCAGCAGCAGACATTGGTTAATAAAATGGGATTAAATACATAAAGGAAACTAAAAGTAACTGCCGTTACTTTTTTGAAAAAGTAATGCGTTACTTTACTATTTACTTGAAAAAAGTAATATGATTATGTAACTCACTTGACTTGTAATGCGCTACCCCCAGACTGTTTTTAACAATTTCCTTGCTACATTTCTGGACCTTGAATGTGGTAGTACGTAAAAATATCTTGATTTGTGTTGAAGATGAATTAAGGTCTTACAGGTTTGGAAGGTCATGAAGGTGCGCAATTAATGACAGAATTTTCTTTTTTGGCTGAACTATGCCTTTAAGTTCCCTTTGTATTACAATTTCTTTTTCAACTCTTTCCTTTCCCATAAATTTAAAATGTATCATTATTCCCTTTGTCCTGTCACATTATTTCAAACCAGTGTACTGTTCTTTTGTCTGTGGACCACCAATTTTGGGGAATAACTGCAATTGGAATTAAATGCAATTGGAATCACTACTACTAAATTTCTCCTTTTGTGTTCAAAAGAGAAAAA
Source organism: Cirrhinus molitorella (assembly GCA_033026305.1). Taxonomy (NCBI): domain Eukaryota; kingdom Metazoa; phylum Chordata; class Actinopteri; order Cypriniformes; family Cyprinidae; genus Cirrhinus; species Cirrhinus molitorella. The sequence goes on from CM065132.1 coordinate 9,998,377, forward strand.
AAAAATCTGTGCTTGGTGCACAATGCATTCTTATTTTTAGGTGAAATAATCTAATAAAATGCTTTTCATGCTTTATCAATCAATACCTTCAGTTAATTTCCTTTTAGAGTACAGTCATTGACTAAAAGTCCTAAAAATAAAAAAATCTGTCGTCATTTACTCACTTTCATGTTGTTCTAAAAAGAACACTGGACCCCATTGACATTCAGTTTATCAAATTTCTAGGTGCAGATCATCTAAAAGTGAAAATTTGCTAAAAAATGTACTCACCCCCAGGTCACCAGATGTAGTAGGTGTTTTGTTGTAGTTGAAGTTTGTTGATTCATCACATCACTTGCTCACCAATGGATCCTCTACAGTAAATGGGTGCCATCAGAATGAGCGTTCAGGCTCATCTACATCTTAAATGGCCTGAGGATGAATAGATGTTATTATTTTTAGGTAAACTATTCCCTAAATTATTACCTCAAACAGGTTTGGAAAAACATGAGGATGAGTTAAAAAAAAAAAAAAAAAAAATCAGGTGAAATATTCCTGTAAGTGTCCTGCATTACTTAAGCAGAACAAACACAAGCCTAGATGCTCAAAACTACTGTATGCCGTGTTCTGCTACTAAAACTAGTTCCCTTAGGTTTCCCTCTGGGAGTCTGTATTATTTTGGGTTTTTTATTTAATCTTGTAGGGAGGGTCTGGATTTTTTTATAGAGTGAGGCTTATACCAGACAAAATGAAAGGGTATGTTTATTTAAAGTTTAAACATCTGCTTAATATAATCTGTGTGGCAGGTCATGCCAGTTTTAGCCCCTTCACACAGAGGCGTGTTGAGACTTTGGCTCTTTTAACAGGTTTTGTATTAACTGATCATTCAAAATCATACAGCTGAAGTCAAAAGTTTACATACACCTTGAAGAATCTGCAAAATGTTAATTATTTTACCAAAATGAGAGGGATCATACAAAATGCATGTTATTTTTTATTTAGTACTGACCTGAATATGATATTTAACATAAAAGACATTTAAATATAGTCTACAAGAGAAAATAATAGTTGATTTTATAAAAATGACTCTGTTCAAAAGTTTACATACACTTGATTCTTAATACTGTGTTGTTACTCGAATGATCCACAGCTGTTTTTTTTAAGTGATAGTTGTGCAGTCCTTTGTCCTGAACACTTAAGCTGCCCGTTATTCTTCTTAAAAGTCCTTCAGGTCCCACAAATTCTTTGGTTTTCGAGACTCATATGCAACTATTACAGAAGGTTCAAACGCTCACTGATGCTTCAGAAGTAAAAAACCTGCCTCAAATATAAACCATGAAAACAAGAATAAAGTTGTACGATATAAATACTGTTCAGTTTCTCGCACAAACCAATCGCTTCGTGTCTTAGGACATCAGTGTATCGTCACGAGCCACAAGGTTTAATTTGGTTTTGTTTGTGTATGTTTTTTTTTTACTCTCAAATATTTGGTAGCCATTGACAGCCATTATATGACTGACAGACTGCAACAGTTTGAGTTAAAATCTTCGATTGTGTTCTACTGAAGAAACTAAGTCACCTACATCTTGGATGCCCTGGGGGTAAGCAGAAAAACATCAAATGTTCACTTTTGGGTGAACTATCCCTTTAAGAGCAGGGGGGTGAAAACTTCAATATCAGGCTAAATATAACTTATTTTGTCTTCTGTAGCTTCTGAAGGGCAGTACTATATATATATATATATATATATATATAGACAAAATAAGAAAAGTGTACACATTCTGTTCAAAAGTTTACACCCCTGGCTCTTAATGCATTATTTTTCATTCTAAAGCATCAGTGAAAAGATGGATCTCAAAATCATACAGTCATTGTTGGAAAGGGTTTAAATACACAAAAATGCTGAAAAACCAAAGATTTTGAGGGGTCTGACAGGTTTTTTGAAGAACAGCAGGCAGTTTAATTGTTCAGGACAAACAAGGGACTCATGAACTAAAAAACAAAAAACAACAAAAACACAGTATTAAGAATCAAGTGTATGCAAACTTTTAAACAGGGTCGTATTTATAAATTCAGCTATCATATGTAAATGTCTTTTATGTGAAATATCTTTTTTTTTTTATGAAAAATGTAAAAATAATATTCATTTTGTATGATCCCTCTTATTTTGCTAAAATAATGAACATTTTTGCAGATTCTCCAAGGTGTATGTAAACTTTATACCTCTACTGTAAATCAGTGTTATAGAGAGACTTATTACATATGGCTAGATATGTAACACTAGTTAAAGGGTCTTCGAGTGGGCTTCTCTACCTTCTGACCATCATGTTACCTCTCTTGTCAAGTCTATTATTATATAACAGATCCAAACAAAACCAAGAAATGCTGTATAAATATTAATACAGCATTTGGAATCTCTCTTTAATGATTTACTGCTCTTGCTTTTTATTTTGCACTAAAGATGTTTAATGTTTTCTTTATGCCTTGATCAACTGCAGTTTGTTTGTGCAAAGAGTAATAACTGTTGTGTTAATGTTTTTTTTTTTTCATTCGTATGATTTATTTACTCATAAAAGGCCAAATGTTTGTGTGCACACTGACATTTCACTGAACCCACTTTTCCATCAAAGTTTTTTTTTTTTCCCTTTTTTTTTGCACCATCGTATGAAGATAATTGTACTTGGGCCAAGAGCGTATTGGACCATTAAACCACTGCCTCTCCCAGTAAAGCAATTCTCTTTTGTGTAAATGCATTGGAATTACTTTCAGGGGGCGTTGCAGAAGGAATATGTGAAAGGCTACTTATTCTCCTAATGATTCTTTGTCCTTTTAAAAGTCATCAGGCACATTTATAAGTGGATATGTACAAGGGAAGAGTTGCCCCTGGAGACTGAGGTCATCTCTACCTCCTTGTCCAAGGCCAGGAAGTAAGTTTGCGTGAATGGACCTCTGCCAGCAGAGGTTGGTCATATTGGTAATGTAGGCTGTCCATCTGTATCCTGGCACATGGGCCGTAATGACTGAGGTGAGAAGAAGAGTGCGGCAGGCTAACACAATAGAGATGGAGAGCCGTGTGCAGCGTTGTGTAAGCGTATTTTGATGGAAATGTTTCATAATGCAGTCTGGCAAAATAATTTTCATGGGAGTGTCCCACAGAATCATAATCCTGCTTTGGTCATTTTCAAAAGCGCTTTATTATGGTATGTCTTCTGTGGCTTTTGCAAATGTTGCCTCAGAAAATGACTACGAGTTGAAAAATGTGTGTAAATACCGTTAAAACTAGATCAAATCAGCAGAAGAGATTTACATTTTCTATGAAGACAATGAAATATTTTTCTCAAAAAAAGGTGTGTTTTTCTTATAAATAGATTATCTGAATCTTTTACATCTAAACCTGGAGTCCAAAATGATTGCAGGCTCACATATGTGGTATGAAGTTTAATTTTTGACATTTTCTATCCGCATGGCTGGTTCCAATTATGTATTTAGTTTGGTTTTCTCCCTGTGAGTTCATGACATCTTTCACACAGATCTTTTTGGGAGCTCAACACTACAAAAATCTTTAAAATCACTCAGACTGTGCTAAAACTTGCATAATTAAACACAAAAAAATCAAGGTGATATGTATGATATACTAAAACAGAGTGATCTGCACTGCAAGTAAGAACAGCAGCAATTTTTCAAATTAAAAATAATTTAAAATTCTTAGTATTATATGTGTATAAAATACTAAAATTCACCTTTTTTCTTATGTAAGCACCTAATTTGGAATTATCGGTGGAATAAAGAGCGGGAAAAGCATCAGAAGACATAAAATACTTTTCAAGGACTGATCGAGAGACATGTGGAGTTCATTAAATTTTGCTGACATTTTAGCGGCTAAATGGCAGATAGTTACAGTCTCTGGGGGCTGCAGGCTTTTTCATATCCTTCCCCCAATGTCACTCCCCCAGCTCACCGTAACAGAAAGAGAGCAAGAAAGAGGAGTGTGAAGATAAGAGTGTTCATTGGGATTTTTGTCCCAGCTGTGGTTTGAGCGGCAGTGTGTGTTGTTTTTGTGGTTTGAGTGACATCGGACACAACAGGCGGCAATGAAAATTGTAGGTGAATAGGTCTATTTGAGTTGAAAATTCAAGGAGAAAGGAATCCATCTGGATGATGAATAATTTAGATGGCTCAAGTTGGTTCCTGTTGCTGTTGTGTTTGTGCTCTCTCTTTCTCTCCTCCTCTGCAGACACAGCCCCCCCCTCAGCCGACATGACTCTGGAGGCTTGTTCTTGATGCTCTGAGGTTACACATGCCACTGTACGTGTGGGATTGAGCCACTAAACAACACAAGCCTTCATACACAAAATCGGCCACATGGAATTTTTGTTCACTCAGGAGTGTCAGGCCTAATTCTTAACATTTGGATTTGCCTTGAACCCTGCTGTCTTACTCAATATGTATGAGATCACATGGAGAACATGGAGAAGTTGCTTTTTTCTTCCTGTTAAGTGGCAACAGAAACCATAAATGTGGGGTCCAAAACTCTCAGACCACATAATAAAGGGGGAAATTTAATTGAAATAAAATTAAAGAATAAAAAGAGAAGACTTTATTGCAACATAATTATTATATTTAATTATTAATGAAATATGTGCTTATGATTCTGCACTATTGGACGCAAAATTGGTATTAAATTAACAAAATGCAAAAAATAGAATTGTTTTGACTTGCGGTTTTAGACCCTGCTGTATATGACGGATATGTTTTCATATCATATGTTAACATCCATTAGTGATCACTTAGGAGGGAGAGAATAAGGGACGGAGTGCGAAAGAGAAACATCTTTATGCTTTTATTCTAAATAATAAATTTAAATATAATTATTATTCTAATAACACTTCATCATTATTATAACATTACAATGTAAAATGTTAAAAAGACAAAGTAATTTAATGTAATGTAAGAAATGTAATAATTTACATTAATAGTAATTCTTATACTGTTGTTATTATTTAATATTTAATAATATTATTTTAAAAAGTAATAATTATTCTACATATATCATTATTCCAAATAATAATATTTGTAATAATATTTCATCATTATTAGAACAGTACGATGTAAAACATAAAAGACATAAAAGAATAATTATAAATAATTATAATACTTTTTTAAATAGTAACTCTCATTATTATCGTTGCAATGTAAAATGTAAAAGAATAAAAGAAAATAAAAATAAGATTTAATAGCATGTTAATGTATGCCTTTATAATGATATGTATGCTAACAGTATATTAAATCAATTATTTTAAAAACAAATAACAATTATTATACATAATAATATTCAAAATATTTCATCATTATTATAACATTATGATGTAAAATATAAAAGAGATAAAGTAATTTAATTTCATGTGATAAATGTATTCATTTCTAATAATATGTGTTAATTATATATTTAATCATTTAGAAATTAATAATTATTATAAATATCTAATTAATATAAATAATAATAATAATAATAATAATATTTCATCATTATTATAACATGACAATGTAAAATATAAAAGAGATAGTTATTTAATTTAATGTAAGAAATGTAATCATTTACATTAATAATAATTAATATACTTTATTAAATAATAACTGTCTTTATTAACATTGCAATGCAAAATGTAAAAGGAATTTAATTTAATACAATGTAATAAAATCTATTAATTTATACTAATATATATGCTAATAATATTGTTAATTATTCAAACAATTAATACTACTAATAATAATTTTAATGCATTATTAATTATTAAATTATGAATGAATTAATAATTTAATTAATAATTACATTTCTAATTTTCATTATAGATTTTATTACTACATATTATAATGAATTATTTAAATTAAAGAGAGATAACATCTATATACTTTAATTCTGAATAATATATTTTAATATAACTTCAAAATAATGTTACAATGTAAAATATAAAAGATACAAAGTCATTTAATTTAATGTATTAAATGTAATAATTGACATTAATAATAACGGTAATTAATAATACATATACTTTAATGAATAATAATAATAAATATAATTTATTAAATAAGTGTCATTAATATTGCAATGTAAAATCTAAAAGAAAAATGAATTTAATTTAATCAAATGTAATGTGTAATAATTTATACTAATATATATTAGTATAAGTTATACTTATAAATAAAAATAATAATACTTTCCACCATTGACCTACTATTGACTTTATTACATACTTATTCAATTTCATTCATCATAAACTGCATTCTAATGATTCTGATATTTAATTGATAATAAAATTAAACAAATGCAGAAAATAACAGAAGCATTAGTGGTCTCAGACGTTTTAGACCAGGCTGTATGTGACGGATATATTTTCATACCATATGTTAACGTCCATTAGTAATCATTTTGAAAAGAGGAGGAAAAACAAACATCTTTATGCTTTTCCAGGAGTGACAGAAGTAAAGAAGTTCATCAACCTGAAAAAGATCAAAATGCTAATTAGAAAACACACACACACACACACATGCAAACGTCGGCGTGTTTGTGCCGCAGCGGCGGCGTGTAAAGGAGCTTACGGCATTTCTCTTTTTAAGAGGAGCTGAATGAGATGGGGGTGTTGGGAGGGTTGATGTGACAGGCCCGTGGAATCCCAACCTCTCTCTCCTGGCGCCTCGCACTAATCAACCCCTGTAATTTATGCAAAAAATATGATTTATATTTAATTTCACTACACTTGCATTGTTAATTTGAGATGTAATTAACGCGTCGCCACGGCAACTAATTTCTCAATGCCGTAAATTATCGCCGCCTTTTCATCAAAATTCAGTTACTTTGGCTCCTGTGTGCAATGTACTGATGCAATTAGGTTACCAGGGCAACCCAAAAGTGTTCATTTTCTTTTGTATAATTGCAATGAGGCAGAAGTTTTTATAACCGAGAGTCATGTTGAGGTTTTTAGGGGAACAAAGAGCACGTACACATTATAGCACCTCTACAAAAGGGATGTGGTATAACAAATATGCCCTCTGCCATTTTTCTCCCTGCTTTTTCTCTCACTCGTGCACACACACCACGCAGCCACAGCGTATAATCCAATGCGTTGACTTTACATCTATATCTGATTAAGTTTTCCCCTTTGGGCTGTGTCTCTTTTTCTCCAAGTGAGGCAATCTGTTTGTCAGATGTGCGTGGATCTCGGCTGGCCTGCATGTATATCAGCCGCATATCTCTAGCACATCTCCTCCACCCCTCATCCTTTTGTTCCTGGCTGGAATATTTTAATGAAGTGGATCTAATTTGCTCTCAAGACTGAGGCCACCAGCACGCCTCGCACGGAGCATGCCCGCCGGTGAGGAGTAAATGGGCACGAGTCTCGTGCCAGTCTGGCCTGTCTCCTGTGCCCACTCATGCCTGCAGCCTCTAACCCCCTCCCTCCACACTCCATAGAGACTAAATACCAGCTCATTGGCTTCTAAGCTCTGGTTAACTGAAAAGGTAATGCCTTTTTTTTTTTTTTAAGCACTGATTGTTATATAAGCCAATATCACAATGCAAGTCTTTTTCTACTAAAATCATCCGTAAAACAAGATAAAATAAGAGTTTTTAAAGAATACATTTTGAATTATATATATATATATATATATTGTTAATGTTTTTTTATGTTTAAATATATATTTAAATCTTTCTTAAAGCAAGATGAAATATAAGTTTTTAGAGAATATATTTTGAATTATATTTAGTTTTTTTCTGAATAAATTCCTGCTTATATGTTTAAATATATATTTAAATCTCTCTTAAAACAACATGAATTTACTTTACAAATGTGCATAAAATAAGAGTTTTTAGAGAATATATTTTGAATTATATTTAGTTTTTTCTGAATAAATTCCTGCTTATATGTTTAAATATATATTTAAATCTCTCTTAAAACAACATGAATTTACTTTACAAATGTGCATAAAATAAGAGTTTTTAGAGAATATATTTTGAATTATATTTAGTTTTTTCTAAATAAATTCCTGCTTATGTTTAAATGTATATTTAAATCTTTCTTAAAACAAGATTAATTTACTTGCCAATTCTGCATAAAATAATACATACTAAAATCATATTTAAAACAAGATGAATTTACTTGACAACTGTGCATAAAATAAGGGTTTTTAGAGAATATATTTTGAATTATATATATATTTTTCTAAATAAATTCCTGCTTATATGTTTAAGTGTATACTAAAATCATGCATAAATAAGATGAATTTACTTGACAAATGTGCATAAAATAAGTGTTTTTAGGGAATGTATTTTTTTTTCAAAATATATTCCTGTGTATATGTTTACATGTATAAGCAGGCATTTTGAATATTTTTAGCATCAGATGTTATAGTAGCTTAAAACATTATTTACTTGACAAATATGCATTTGTGTTTGAGTTTGTAGAGAATTCTTTTTTTCTGACGCCACAATCCCAGTTAACAAATTGTAAAAGTACTTGTTTTTAAGTATAAATCACATAAATAAATTAAAAAATTCTATTTCTGCTTATTTGTTTTACCATCAATTATTATACAAGAAAATGTCACACTTCAAAAATAAATACATAATTTTCTAATAAAATACAATTTTCCTTAAAACAAGATGAATTTAATAGTGAATTATGCATAAGATTTTTCAATAGAATGTCCCTTACATTTTTTTTCATAAACTAACTTTTAAATATAAACCTTTCCTTATATATATTTTTAAATGTCATGCATTATTATTATTATTGCTGCTGTTGTTGTTGTTTTAACTTTCATAAGTTACTATACTACTAATATGTACCTTTAAAGTACTAAAATGTAACCTTTATGGATAATAAGATAGAAATGTGTTCTTTTTAAAAAGGTACTGCCCAGGTGACATCTTTTGTACCTTTTTATTATTATTTCTTTCAAACAATGATTTTTGGCATCGTGTCCACATGTTCAGACACAGCTGTAGTTTGACTCCGAAGCCACGCTGGCCAAGAACCAACAGCCAGACCAACTCTACTTTTCTTAACCTCATAATTAGCTTTGGTTTCCCTCTCTTTCCTCCACATTCTCAACAAGCTCTGTCAGCGTTGTTTATCCAGCTAAACCAAAGTTAACATTGTTTTAGTAAAGAATAAATACTGTATTGGTATTAGCATATTTTCCCATTAAACCTGTGTGTACACATCCTCTAGCTGGGTTTTAACCTGATCACAAGAACATATTCTCTTTACAAGATCTTTATTTTCCTTTCGCTGAATCTCCAGAAGCATCGAACGCAGCTGTCAAGAGTAACCCCGGCATGTACTTAACACCCTTGATATTTCTGTTCTGTTTGATTCCGTGTGATTTTACCAAGGGATTGACTTGCCGTATCCATGTCTCAAAGTGAGCGGGGATTGGGAAGGGGGGGTTAAAGACGTCTTCCCCTGCTCCATTGTTCCTGCTGACAGCAAACAAGCGATTACCATCATTCACAGAGACAGCGTATTGCGAAAGGAAAGAGGCGATGGCCTCCCAGGACCCCCCTCGAAAAACGCGGCCCCTTTAAAATCATGTTCCTCACCACACCGGTGACACGTTAGATTTCCAGCGTGACCGATCTCAAGCTGTATCTTTACTACTGAAGCCCAGTACTGAGAGACGAGCGAGTCGAGGAGATCTGTTCTTGTTTGAATGAAGTGGCTACAGCGTAATTACTACTGCTACGTTTTGCTCTTTGATCAAATGCTGTTGTTCTTTATGCCTGACATTCTCTCCATATGTGTCAAAACATGCAAAAGCCTCTTGCTGCACATTACTCATGAGATTTAGCAGGGTTTTCACTTTAGTTTGGATTGTTTTAAAGGACTATCGATGCAGTTTCATGTTAGAAACCGGTCACTTCTATTAAGTAAAGGCAAGGTCACCTGAATGTTTGAGAGATTAACTTATACTACGCATATGCTTGGATCTTTTTTTTTTTTTAATTAACTGTTTTAAAAAGTCTAGTATTCTGCCTGGATGTCTGGATTTTGCAAGAAAAATCCCAGATGCAATACACTGTAAGATGTTTGTGTTTTTAAGTTAATTTGAGACTTTTTGAGACCGATTTGGGTTTATACTGATTTGCGTTAGTTATATTAACCCTTTAACTGTCACTCCCATTTTTGAACATAGATGTTAAAATGCAGTATTCAAGCTAAAATTTTTATAATTCATTAACGAAAACATTTTGTAATATGATTTTGATGCACATTTTCCATGGTAATGCAATGTCTGATTTTAAAATGGTTTTCAAAGGATGAATTTTGAGATTTTACGTTTTCAAGTGATATATAATTTCTTATGATTTCTAAAGCATGATAGGGAAAAAGGCAATGAAGAAAGTCTTTTTGTGACAAAGGTCAGAAATTAAATGATTACTTTTTCTACATAATTTGTAAACACAAAAGGAGTCTTAGACCTTTCCAACGGTATATATAGTTTGTCATGATTAAATTAGGATTTTTCTGTAAAAGTGAAGCAAACTTAGGCGTCCCATTTAGGGGACGGGTGACAATTAAGCGGTTAAAGGAATATTATCAGAAATGAATATATTCATTTCAATGTCAGTATTTTTTCATGCATGTTGTTCCAAACCTTTATATGACTTTATTTTACATGTGAAACACCAAAGGAGAAGTTTAGCAGATTGTCCTAGCTGCTCTTTTCCATGCAATAAAAATGAAAGGGGACTGGAATGATCAAGCTCCAAAAAGGCCAATATTGTACCATAAAAGTGGCCCATATGACTTTATTTCCTTTACTGCTATTTTCTGAACACTTTTGGGCTGAAAACTATGGGAGCCAGTTTCTGCTACTGAACAAAAAAGGCAACTTTTTATCTCATCATTTTGACTTTTTTTCTCAGAACTGCATGATACAAACTCACGATTTTGACTTTTTTTTTTGGTCACAGTTGTGTGATATAAACTCACAATTGCAAGATAAAAACAGTTCAACCTTTTTATCTCACAAGTGACTTTTTTCCCCATTAGAATTGTGAGATATAAACTCGCAATTCTGCCCTTCTATCTCACAGTTGACACTTTTTCTCAGAATTGTGTGACATAAACTCACAATTATAAGTTATGAAGTTACAGTTGTGATATAAACTCTCAGTTGCGAGTTATAAATTCAGAATTGTGAGATATAAACTCTGAATTCTGCCTTTTTAACTCACAATTTACTTTTTTTCCTCAGAATTGTGAGATAAACTTGCAATTCTGCATTTTTTATCTCAGTGTACTTTTTTCTGAGAATTGTAAGATACAAACTTACAGTTGTAAGTTATGAAGTCAGAATTGTGATATAAACTCTCAATTGCGAGTTATAAAGTCAGAATTGTGAGATATAAACTCAAAACTGAGAGATAAAAACAACTGGCTTTTTTTCTCTCAAATGCTCGTTTGTATCATGCAATTCAGCCTTTTTTCTTGCAATTCTGACTTTTCTCAAAACTGTGAGATATAAACTCGCAACTGTGAATTATAAAGTCCAATTCTAAAGACAGAAAAAAAGACAGATTCCAAGTTTATATCTCGCGATTCTGCCTTTTTATCTCAGTGTACTTTTTTTCTCAGAATTGTAAGATACAAACTCGCAATTGTGAGTTATGAAGTCAGAATTGTGAGATGTAAACTCAAAAATGTAAAAAAAAAAATGTGAACATTTTCATTGTATATAAAAGAGCAGATAGACATGAAGAGGGTGAGTAAATGATGACAGAATTTTCATTTTTGTCTGATCTATTCCACAAAGAAATACTGTGCATTTGAAGAACGTTAGTTTTTGTGAAATATGTAATGGAAACACACCTATGAAAACTGGATTATACTTGTTTACTTACTGGAGTCTGAAGCAGTATTTGCTTTTGTCACATTTATTCCCATTTTACCAGCGCAAGGGGCCCAGGAAGACGAGTTACCAAGGAACACAAAATTTTAATTAGTGTATTTTAATCATTCAGGCTTTTCAAGCTAATCCACAGACCCCAGAGAATTCCCAAGATGCAGCTCTGTGCTGCTTTACCATTTATTGTTGAGTCTATTATAATTACTGTTAGCAGGTGGGGGCTGGGAGGCCTTTATTATGTTTTTCCATCTTTATTATAATTACTTAAAAAAAAAATTAAAGGATGCTGTTTCATTAAGTTTAGAGAGGATGCCATTTCAACCCTTCTTTTCTCCCTTCATCTCATTGCTCTTCCTGCCTCTGCGTTCGCCGTAATTCTCAGATATTTATACGTCGCACAGCTTTATACCAAACACATATAAACACAATAAAAAAGCGAAAGCAAGAGGAAGAAAGATGCACTTAATGAAATGCTTTTCTAGGAGTGCTTTGTAAAATCCATCTAATGCTCGGAAAACTTGACATGCATGCATCCTCTAAAATCCAATTGTTTCAGCTCATAATTGGAGCTCAATCAGAATACGCAGGCAGACGCTAGAATATATTTTCTTCATTTTCCCACTCAGCAGCGAATAAAGATAAGAAGTCACGAGTGAGTTTTTAAGCCCCGAGCTTTGGGTGTTCTACAGGGATTTTTGGATCTTCTTGAATTCTATTTTATGCGATTGCAGTTATCGGCAGTGTTGTTTGAAGAAAGTAGTCTTCTCACAGCCAAGAAGTAAAATTCAAAGGGAGTTTTTTCTTGGGCCGCTCTGTGGAAGTGCTGTCCTCATTGGAAGTGGTTCATGGCAAATGATGTGAACAAACAGCTCTCATGTGTGAAGTGTCTCTTTTTACTCTTTTCCCTCTCTCTGTTCTGTCCCCTTTACTCATTCCCATACACAAACTCAATCCATACATATATATTTAACTCAGCATGCCAAAAATTTTCCATTGTATTTATTCATTCTGATATGCTGGTTATATTTTCCAACTACAATTCCATTGTTCGCAAGGATGGTATAGAATGGTATACTGTCGTGTTTTTCAATTCATATGCAATTATTACTATGATTGTGATTGTTTAAATTTCAAATGGCAAACATTCTATCAGTGTAAGTCAATGGGAGATTTTTTTAGCATTTTAAATATTAAACTGACAGTTCATACAAAAATGAACATCCTATCATCATCAAAATGACTAAGCTGTGTTTTTCTCCATACAGTTTTCTATTTAAGTATTAAAAAAAATCCTGTGATGGCAATGCTGAGAATTTATTCTAATTAGCAGATTTTGGTGCTAAGTATTTTTTTTATTATAACCGATTCTGAAAACAGCTGTGCTGTTTAATATTTTTGTGAAAACAGTGATGGATGTTTTTCCAAATTCTCTGACTAATTGAAAGTTTACAAGAACAGCATTTATTTGGAATGGGAAGTTTCTATAACAAAAGTCTTTACTGTCACTTTTGATCATCTGAGTAAAACTACCATCTTTTAAACTGTAATTAAAAGGTCATATGGACTTTCTTTCTTTTTTAAACAATGCTTTTATGGTGCTGTATTGTGCTTTTTGTAACTTGAGTATGAGTAAATGTTATTTATTTATTTATTTATTTATTTATAGGTGCCTTTCATGACACTCAAGGTGACAATTTGTCCTAAAACATCAATATAACAGCAAACGTTAAATTACTAAAAGTAACTAGTCAAGTAACTAATCAACACATGTGCAATCATATTTATTCAGCTATTTAATTTTAGTGAACTGTCTTTAAAGTTATGTTAAATAAAGCATACATATGGTGACGTTAACCTTATGAATGATTCGTTGAAGACTAATTTCATGGAAGTGAATCACAAGTGAATGATTGTGGTCTGTCATTGCATTCGAGCAGTGACATGTGATTGGTTGGAAGTTTCTTTTTCAGATGACTAATGTAGATCTACTGCCTCATGTTTTGAATTCTTGCATGTCCAATGTGTATTTAGCACCAAATCATGGGGCTATTCTTGGGCCCCTCTGAAAGCCAGCAGAAAGCGCTAGCAGAGGCCCGCTGCTGAGACTGGCAGTTTTTTTGTATTTTCATGGAAAATTCCACATCTCCCTACGAGCTGCGTTTCATAAGCAGAAATACGTTTCAGGACAGATCCTGGGAAAATTAATTAATGGACCTTTGCGGTGAGCAAAAGGCCAGCACAAGGCAATTATAGTGTCTTTGTGAAGTGTCAGGATTTTGGAATTATAAAATCACACTGGATTGGCAGCAGTAATTATGCTGGAAAGAAGAGCTCACCTTTACTGATATTTAACAATTTTTACAGCTTAATTTGTAGACCTCAGCTTTCCTTTCTACCCTAAAGCCTCTAATGATTTTGAAGGGGTTTAGCATGCCTCAATCGATTCTGTCTTTGGATCATTTGTGTTTAAACTATGAATCTAATGGCATACTTGCTGTTGCAACCATTTACACACTAGCATCCAATCTGTCTCTCGAGTGAGTTATTCATTACAGGATTTGCCTCTCTTTAAATTAATATGACTACATTAATAGTCCACGAGAGAGCCCACAGAGAATCTGCCAAAAACCACAATAAAGCTTATTTTTAACAGAAAAAAACGTGTAAATGTGGGTCTTCCGTACTGAAAAAGCCACCTGTCTTATGTGGTCTGTCTGAGCCCAGTAATGGACAGATGATTTAGACAGGGCCTGTTTTGGGTGGGGATGTTCAGACAACAGTCTGTTTGTGTTTGACGTGCGCTTCATTACATGAACTGTGTGGTGGGCTTATCTCCTGTTTTCATAGATTACGACCAAAGGAGGTTTTACAGACTTCAGTCTACACAGAGAATCTTGTTAACTACAGCAGTTGTTATTCTAAAGTTGAGCTGGTGAAAGAGGAGTTAAACACACACTAAACTCTAATGGTATTGCAGTGTTCTGTATGACAAAACCTTAAAGATTTTATTTACTTTTACTTTTATTAAAACATTTTATTTAACATTTTATTAATTGACATTAATTTAAGTCTGATTCATTCATTTATTTAATTTGTATTCAGAATCAGAATGTTATGTTAAATCTTGCCATTTTTATGGTCTCATGGAGCTGTGCATTTTTGTTACTTTGTTAGTATTCCAGCTCAGAATCTATAGTTTTGTCATTTTCATAATCTTGTCAATTTCACAGTCCGGTGAAATGGTCTCATGGAGCTGTGCATTTTTGTTGGTTTGTCAATTCAGTCTCAGATTCTGTTATTTGTTAAATCTTGTAATTTTACAACCCATTAGAGCTGTATTTGGTTAGTTAGTATTCTGGCTCAGAATGTTATTTGTTAGATTTGGTCCTTTTTACAATTTTTGGAGCTGTATTTAGTTATTTAGTTAGTTGGTTAGTTAGTTAGTAATTTAGTTTGTTTGTTAGTTATTTGTTTAGTATTCTGGCTCAAAATCTGTTTTTTGTTAAATCTTGTAATTTTTTACAATTCTATAGAGCTGTGTGTTAGTTTGTTTCGTTAGTTAATATTCCGGCTCAGAATGTTACTTGTTAAATCTTGGAATGTTTACAATTTTTATAGAGCTGTATTTATTTATTTAGTTAGTTAGTTAGTTAGTTAGTATTCTGGCACAGAATCTGTTGTTAAATTTTGTCATTTTTACAGTTTTATGGAGCTGTATTTAGTTATTTTGTTAGTTAGAATTTCAGCTCAGAATCTCTTATTTGTTAAATTTGATCATTTTTACAACTTTATGGTGCTGTATTTAGTTATTTTGTTAGTTAGTATTCCAGCTCAGAATCTGTTATTTGTTAAATCTTGTAATTTTTACAATTCTTGTGTTTAGTTAGTTAGTTAGTTAGTTTGTTCGTTAGTTAGTATTCCGGCTCAGAATATGGCACTGGTTAAATCTTGTAATTTTTTAATATTCTGTCTCAGAATCCGTTATTTGTAAAATCTTTTAATTTTTACAATCATACAGAGCTGTATTTAGTTAATTAGTATTCCAGCTCGGAATCTGTTATTTGTTAAATCTTGTAATTTATTCAGTCCATAGAGCTGTGTGGTTATTTATTTATTTTGTTTGTTTGTTGATAATGTGGTCTGTTTATTTTGGAAATTTTAATTTCAAATTCTGTCTTGAAATCTATAATTTAAGTTATCAGAGAGCTATGTATTTATTTATTTGTTTGTTTGCTTAAATATTGAATTGGCTTTGTTGG
Organism: Cirrhinus molitorella; assembly: GCA_033026305.1. Lineage (NCBI taxonomy): Eukaryota > Metazoa > Chordata > Actinopteri > Cypriniformes > Cyprinidae > Cirrhinus > Cirrhinus molitorella. Next base: position 10,014,522 of record CM065132.1, read on the forward strand.
CAATCAAGGTAGATCAACAATATGCGCAAGACCTTTATACAAGGTCAGTTACAGAGGCACAATTGTTTCTGACCTCAAAGTGTGTTCTATTGATTCATTGATCCTCCACTTCCAAAAAAGAAACCCTTATGTACCTGAAGTAACTCTAAATTAGACTTTACAGAATCTCAGATTGGTTTTTGAAAGTAAAAGAGCTGTTTCACTGTAGTGTGGCATAGAATCATCATCATCAAAAAAAAAAGACTTTGTAAGGAAAACGCAAGTCTATTTTTCCTGTCTTGGTTATTGTGTTGAACATTTAGTGCTTACCATAATGTATTCCATAAGTAAGGAATACGGTATAACAATTAGTACATTAGTGCCAAGTCTCATACACTACAGTGTGATTTGTGATGTTGATGTTTTTCTGTGGCACCTCAGGGAAGTGCAGAAAAACATGCAATTAGCATCGGTCTCAGCACAGGAGGGGCTGTGCTACATGGAAATGCAGAGAGTGGCATATCTTGAACAGGGACTGAAATCTGTCATAGGAAGATGTTTGTCAGCATAGGAGGCTCTCTGGAGACCTCAGACCCAGGTGTGACACCTAACAGGGACATTTCAATGTGAACAATTCCATCACCGTGCTTTTAGCATTATTACTTATTAAGCCTGCCACGGATGCTAAAAATAAGCATTTCAAGTCAAAATCATATTAGAATTTATTGTTTACTTTCTTAACACAATCATGTTCCTGTTCTTTTAATCATTACAAAATTGTAATCTTTCTTTTTTTTTTTTTAACTTGGATCAAACAGTGCATTGCTAGAAATATACGTGAGCATTTTCTAGAATTTTCTTGCTGACTGTAAACCAACGAGGTCGGAAAAATCCCCCTGTGAATGACCTGTTTTTACATCAGCGCTGACCCTGGCTCAGTTACGCTCTGAACTCTGTTTGAAAGGTTAATGTAGAAATCTGGAGTGAATTAACTTAAAATTGCTTACAATGATCTTAAAATCCTGTGCTGGTTTTGTTGTGGCTGTAAATTAATTTCAACAGGGAGCTTTGGAGTTCTTAAAGAGACAGGGGCCAAAAAAATAACAGAAAACCCAAGAAGAAAATGAATGAGTGGAAGAGTGGGCCGTGTAATGCTTCTGGCTAAGCCAGTCCATGTTTTAAATGAAGAGAAAAAGAAATTAGGCTTAACTGAAAACATATGGTATTGCGCTGGGGAAGAGGTCTGCTTAAGAGGATCGTGGCAGGGTAATAAAGAGAGACAGGAAAAGGGCACGTGTGGCGGTTTGGGTGCAGGATGGGGATTTTTTTTTTCTTTCAGGGCAGTGATACAGTCTGAGCTCCTTTTAAAGGGCCAGCAATGCAAAGTGAACTGTCTTAATCATTGAACATTCAACCACACAAAAGTGGCATAAGCCTCAAAACCCACACAATGCCATATTTCCTATTAAAATTTTATGTCTCTAATTATTACCATTAAACTAGGCACCCTTGTTGCACCCTATGTAATTTTGTAATTATAATTAGGATTTCTTGATCTTGTCTTGTTCCTTGTTCTCCCTGATATGACTGCTGAATTGAAATGCGTGTCTAAGTTTAATAATGACGCCCCTCTGGATAAAGATTCATACGCCACCAATTATTCTCTTTTTCTCAACAGATACATTTTATGTGGCTTCTCCGTGATGTTGTCAGCCTTTCTTTGCTGAGTCTAAAATTCATTCATCTTAATTTTTCATGATGCTTAGACTAATTGAAAACAGCAACCCTCTTTTTGCATTTATATTTGTATTATCCAGCCTTTTGGAGCTATCCTTTAGGAGTTAAATGCTTTCAAGACCAATATTGTTACATTTTAATATTTAATATGTATTTTTATTGCATATTAATTATGTATTATTTATATTAGCAATTAAATGACTGGTGTTAATATTATTAAATAATATGAAATTAATTACAATTTGAATTAATTATTGTAATTTTAGTAGATTTAAAATGTATTTGTTGTTTTTTTATTTAATATTTAATTGTCATTTTATTTGTTGGCCATTGTTGGTTTGAGCTCTATAAGCAAGTCCAGAAATATATAGTAATGTAAAACATACTTTTGAGTGGTTTTGAAATCATTTTGTGCTTGTTTTGTAAGGATAATTTGTATGATCTTGTAGAAACTGCAACATTGGCCAATTGGAAATTCATGTCTCTATATACATTTCTGCAAAACTATAATCACTGCAGTTTCCAGTTGAAATGAACACTAGAGGCAGTAAAACTCGAACAACTTTTATTTCTTTTCACACAAAGTATGCTTTACACACAGAGTTTTGATTAAAATTACTTGTGGGATATTATATAATGGTTTTAAAACGATCTTGTGAACTGAAAACTTTTGAGCATTGTCGTCACATATATGTGTATATATATATATATCAGCTATATATGCATGAGTTTCTAATTCGGTAAGTTTGCATGAGTGATGAAGCAGCATAATAAAGTGCAGCAGTACGTACCTGTACCGACATAATAAAAACGTGCCACGATCACATATTGAACGTGTTTTAGCGCCACTATTTGGACAATTCACTTTGAAACTGCGGTGAAACGTCCAGTAAGGTACATAATTACTGTGTTGCAGAAATATATAAATATATAGAGGCACATACTGTATTTTCAATGAGCCTGGATTGAGAAACTGTTACAGGGTCGCAAATGTTACAACTTTTTGGTTCAGTTTAGTTCAGTGTGTCTTTTCTGTGGCTATATACTATACTTGCAGAATTGCAAAAAAACTGACTTTTTTCAGACAGGCCTCCTGAACACTTTCTAATCTGTGATTGGTTGAGCCAGTGTTGTGTGTTAGCCATTTTTATGCCTTTGAGGTCAGTACAGGTAATTTGCTGTTGGTTGGTTAATCATTCTAAACTGAATTAGTTTATGGTCCTGCTTTATCAGACTTTCTAACCCTGGAAAACTGAGCATGTAGAGGAAGCTGCTCTCCTTACAGTCTTTAATGTATTCATTGATGCAGTCGTAGAGACTGTAGTGTCACCTCCTTTTTAGTGTGAATCTCCTCTACATTAAATGTGAGCCCTTATAAGACCCAGAGGGGCTCAGCAGTCTATTTTTCAATGATGTTGTCAGACATGTTGCTGGTTCCCCAGGAGAGAGGCAGAGTAATCAGCCTTTTCATCTCCAGAGGAGAAGAGCCAGGTTCAGTGTGACGCTGTCACTTCCACTGGCCCAGCCAAGACTCACTCGTCTGCGCATACACTCCTCGGGTCCTCCTTAGAAAAACCGCTGGCTCTGGAAACTAACATTTAAACAACAGCAAGTCTTGGTGTGATGTTTGTTTTCTGGGATGCTCCATTTTGACATGTGGAACGATTTAAAAGCAGCGTCTTGCAGATCTGCAGCGCATTAGGAGATTTGTTTGTTTTTTAATTCTGAATCATGAAGGTTCTATACTGAATATTCCACATCTTCAATAAATATTGAGTGTAGTTTCATAGTGATTGCCTTTTGTCTAAAGAAAAACATATTTGGAGATTGAAAACCACATTTTTCCAGTTTTCAAACAGATTAAAATGTTTTTTGCTGGCTTTTAAGGGAAAACACCTGAAACGTATCACATTTGTTTCTTTTTATTGTTATTAGAAGCAGTTTGGAAGTAAATTGCATAACAGGAACATGGCACCTGGGTTTATAAATGCGAGTGGCTTCAGGCTTAATACCTAGCCAAATGCCAGTTTAGTTGAAGATCAAAACCAAGACTTGTTTTATTAAAGAGCAAATTGCTTTTATGGCTTTAATTCACTTTTTCTTTTCAAAAGGTAGATTCACAATCCCCTTTCTTTGTGTAGGTGTTGGAACAATTGTTCTGTTCGGCGCACCTCCCTAAAATAGCAGACGTACCGGGCTTGTAAGAAAATTAGCGAATTTAATTTCCTTGAGTAATGGAAATGTCATGCACCATTTAATAAAAGTCCATGAAAAAAGGCAACATTCTATGCAGTGCAGATAGCTGAGCCCCATGGATTTGAAAGTTACACTATTGCTTCGTTTGATGTTTTCTCGCAGTTTTGTTCTTTTTTTTCTCGATTTGATTTCGAATTAATCTGAACAGCTTCGATGTAAATACGAAAATGAAAGTTGTTTGGTGTCCCCCAGAAACTCACAGCACAGCAACTTGAGCGCACAGATAACTGCCTCCTTTTAAAGCGTGAATTATTTTACCTTTATGAGTTTGTCTCATCTTCAAGGTCAGAAATGTAATTTTTGCTCTTTCAAAGGGTTATAACCTTAAAAGGGAGCCTACATCCTAGGTGATTAATGAGAGACTCCCGCATTTGATGTTTCAACGCTGACATTTTAAACTTTAAATATTTTATATGCACACCTAGGAAAAAAAAAAAAATGAAGATACGCATTCATGTGGAATAAACGGTATTGCGGAGAAGAAAGGCCTGGCCGGGTATCATTTTAATAGAACAGTTAGAGTGCAATGGTTTTTCTTGGTGATTTTTATTTGAGGTTTTTATGTGTGCGCAAGCTGATTTAAAGGCACACTAAATCATCGGGGATGGGGAGTAGTGGATTATGCATTTAATCAAGTAGCAGGCCTTGGAAAAGTGGCTGGCCGAGCCACTAGGGCATCAGCTTTAGGCCCCAGAATGCTTTGCCTGCCCTTTGAGTCTGGTTTAAAAGAGAGAAAAAAAAAATCCAAAGCCATTTTCACCTCCGTCTGAGGTGAAATAAACTCTGGCCGAGACGTGGGAGAGGGAGGGAGAGTATCCTCCAATGCACCGGATTACTTGTGCTTCAAATTTACTGTAGGATTTTCCGCTTTTTCATGATGCGCACCAGTCTATTAGTTAGCAAAGAATGGAATTGGGCCGATCTACTTGTTATTAAAATTTCTCGCCCTACCGCATTTGTTTTGAAAAAAGCTTTTAAGGGCCTGGAAGGATGCGCAGGCCTGTGCCCATCATCGCATCTAATACGCTTTTTATATGTGGCATAATAAAAGCCCGGAGAATGAAAACCTGCTACCTGGTATAAGAATACTGCAGTTAGCCATAAAAGCCATAGCAATCTGCCTTTAACACAACCGCTGCCTCAATCTCACATAGGCAGTCCCGACCATCATTCAAATGTCCCGGTGAAGACCATTTCACGGGACTGTATCGCAGGGTCAGAGCCAGATTTGCAGCTCTGTGACATGTCCAAAAGTTGCACCTACATTTGAAGACAAGACCGTGCGCAGGGCACCGGGGGTGACGGTGCGCAATAGCACCTTGTTTGATGCGGGCCGGTTGACGGGTAAGACCACAGTGATTTCCTGTTCATAAAACATTCCCATTATTGCTGGTCCATTGAAAATTAATATGTGCTTAATGCTTGATGACTTGCATTTTCCTGCAGGACAACAAAGCTTTTAGCTCACTGGTTAATTTATACATGACAGTGCTTAGCCTGACACTGCTGTAAAAATGCATGAGGCCTTCATTACAGCCAGTCAGTGGCCGCAAATTAGCGGGAAGAGAGATAGAAGCTACGGAAAGTTCTGGAATGTTCCACGGTGATGTAGTATGCTTCCAGGCATTTCAGTTTGTTTAGATTGATTAGCTATGGAAACCCGTTTCTGCCTCAGAATACAACATAGAATGAAATTTAAAGTAAGTCATATGGTGAGATATAAAGGCATACTGTGAGATTGAAAGTCACAAAGTTGTAAATGTGAGATAGATAGATAGATAGATAGATAGATAGATAGATAGAAATTTGCAATTGTGAGATGTAAATTCAAATTGGGAGATATAAGTTGTTTTTTTTTTCAAATGTTTTTTAAAGAAGTCTTGCAGTCACCAAAGCTGCATTTATTTATTCAAAAACACAGTTAAAACTATGGCTGGTTAAAATATTTGTTCATCTAGCCTGTTTTCAGTTAAATAACTGAACATTGTAGCACACCTTCCATCCAATAAATCATAATAGTTTTGTGCTTTGTTACTTCTGATATGAAACAAAGTCTCAGATTTCAAATTCAGTCCATTTTATTACAGCATTCAAACAGCTGCTTAATGTGGAGTGACAGATTCAGAGGGAGCATGAATCGCGCATGAACTGGTCGTCTCCTTCGCTTTAATACCATTTTCAGCATGAAATAAACATGAATAAACATAAAAAGGTATGGTAAAAGAAAAAGTACAATTTACTAAAATCTGTATCCTGTCTCATGTAATCGCTCAATCAGTGTTTCGATCGTGCAAAGACGTTGATATAACAACTTCTAAACAATGTCACATAATGTCACATTTACCTCAGAAAAAAACATATTTTGTGACTATAAACTCATCAACTAGAAAAATTTACTCTAGAGAGGAGTATTTGCTAAATATATACACAATATAACATATTCATTATAATTTTTTACTGTTTTTTAGTGTTTGAATTAATCCATCAAATTTTTATGACGGCCACCATTTAAGTGTTTCAAAAAACGAATTGGAGTAGAAATACAATTATGTAATTGTAACTTTATTACTGTAAAAACTTCATTGTGAGTTTAATTCGAGTGTTCATATATAAATCAGTTCATTTTGACCTTCAGTGTTATAGTAATGTAGTACCAACTCACTCTCATGTACTGTATATTTTACAGCATTGGTTGAGACATTTTTTTTCCCCTTGAGAAAATTTGCCATGTACTGTACCTGATATATATTCAAAATAATGGATATCGAATCAGAAATTGATTCAAATCACAAGGTTGTGAATCAGAATCGAATCATGAAATTTGTGTCAAACATTGGAAATTCTGTTCAAATGTAACCCTCTGGGATCTGAGGGGGTTTTGGCGCCCTGGAGAAGTAGAAAACAATGGTTTTCTATTTCCAGATTTGGTGTTAAGTAAACATTCCCTATTATCAATGTTGAAATAGAGTGCTGAATATAAAGTTGAAAATAACAGCATTTACTTCAAATAGACTTTTTGTAACATTATATAAATGTCTTTAAGGTCACTTTTTATATAATTTAATGCATCCGTGCTGAATAAAAGTATTAATGTCTTTTAAAAAGTACTGACCCTAAACTTTTAAACAGTACTGTACCTGTAAAGTTGCCCTTGGGAGATATAATGACAAATTTTGATGTATAAAATTTTGTGATATTAGGTCACATTGCAAAGTTTAATGTAGCAACTGAAATATACAAAGCCACATTGTAATATATGAGCTTTTGCTCTAATGCAAAAAAAAAAGGACTTACATAATTATCAGCTAAAAGACAGTCAGGTCAAAATTTAGGGACAACAGTTACAGTTTTTTTTTTTTTTTTTTAATAAGTTTCCACTGAATATTTAGTTAATATCATTTATTTGTGAGCCTTAAAAGTAACATGCACTTTTTTTCTGTATACATACTTTATTCTATATAGAGCACAGAAAGGCAAAGGTACATTAAATTGGATTTACAAACAAACATTGTATATCAGGGCTGGGTTTGTCTTCTCCTTCTATTTGCTCCTGGGGGGGATTAAAACCGTCAATCACATTGACTGACGGCTCTCAAATCACATGTTTGCAGCAAACTGACTGATTTTTGTCAGCCCTTGTCAGGGAGAGAATGGCGTTATCGGAAGCACCTTGTTTGGAGATGCGCAAAACTGCTAAACCTGCAATTCATGAGAGATCTGTTTACAATCTGCCCTGGCCACTAACTGCTAAGCAGTGTGCAGCGGAGCATTATGGGCCGCTTCAAGGAGAGGAGCGAGTGATTACATCCTCAAATAGCTGCCTTGTCTGTTCCAGCCTCTTTAGAGGAGAAAGAACATAGTGAGCCGGAAGATATTATCTTTATAGCGTGCACACACACACACACACACACACACACACACACACACCGTCATGCAACAGTCGTTTTAGCCTTGTTTTAGGGTTAATCTCGCTGTGTTTAGTTCATGTCACTGAGGTATTCATTCATAAGAAAATGTTTTTTCTTATCCGATTCATTTTTGTGTCATACACTCAATCTTGCGGCGTTAAGTCGTTTGTCAGTGGCAGTTCGATGTCTTAAGCTTGACAGCTCTGCCGCTGCTGCTCCATTGATAAAGTGTCTTTTTCAAGACCATTATTTCCAATCTTCCAATTACATGCTAGTTAGTTTTATAGACTGAGGCTGGCTTAAAAAACAAGGCTAAAACAGCTGCAAATTGATCATTCTGAACTAATTTGTTACTTTTTCCTCTCAACGTAGAATCCTTGAGGGTGTTTGCATTGAATGCTCACATATTATCAGTTGGATTAGCATATTAACCCTTTCCTTGACTGTTGAGGTGCACTTTTTTTAGTTTTGTGGCATAATAGGGTTCTGTTGCTTTAAAAGTGGACCGGTGGTTTTTATTTAGCTGGCTTTGTTGGAAGGCCACATCTTTTGTCTTAAGTCAATCACTGTATATGGTATATTGCTTCATACATTAAGGCTATAGGATGGTGCAAACACCAGATTATATTGCACTGTCCATTAAATGTTTTTAATAATGAAGCTGCATTAGAGATTTGATTTTTACAGTAATAAATACATCACTTATTGAAGCTTTTTCCCAGTAGAGGCCAAACTGCATTAGTACACTGACCATTAGGATACAGGAAACACGCGTTACGTCTGATGTATATCGCGTTTGATAGAAGAAACAAGCATTTTGTGTTCTACTCAGACGGAAACAGAGAAGCAGACAGGGAGAGGACTGTTTATCCCGCTCAACGCTGGCCGCTCTGATCTATACGACCCCTTTGTAAATAAATCTTCACAAAGTGCAAGCGCGAATTTTATCTGAAATGTGGTATTTAGGAGATTCAGAGTGAATGATGATATGTGACAATCAGTCACAGCAATTAGTGTAACTGTTAAGAGCCCTTTTTGTTTTCTCTCACCCATACAGAATGTCACAAATAAATCCTCGCTTGCATTTGCATATTAATTGGATCGGAGACGTCAAGCATCTTTCATTAAGCAAAATGATCTGCATATTTGGAGACATAAAATAGTTTATTTCGACGTGGGAAAAGAAGTCATTGAAAATTGACCGCACATATGATGTAAACTTTGTTGATGGAGCCTGACAGCTTAACCCCTTAGGTGCCAGCCGTAACTGTGGTGACTGCCTATTGTTATTGAGACAAAGCTGTAATTTGGCATTGTAGGAGCCTAAATGAGACATCGCGAGGACAAGTTCCTTATTGCGTGTTGTTTAAGTCTATGTTTTTTTTTCTGTCGGGGAGGTGAATGATAATAGATCAAGCCAATCAAGCACGGGGCATTTCAGGTTATCGCAGTGTACGCCTTTCGGTCGATTAGACGAGTTAATGCGCAAATTCAGCGCAGAAAGAAAAAAAGTGACATTATTTCGAGTGATTAACTTATGATCTTGGGCTCACAATGGAACGGCAAATTATCTGTTTCTTTGTATCGCAGTTTGTTTAACCCTAGCGCCGATATTCTCTCCTTTGAAATGTGTCGGATGAAAAGCAAATATAATGGAGGACTAATTTGAGATGGCAAGCGAAATGGACCTGGAGGGAAAAGACTGTTGTGTGTGTCAGACATTGCGATGCTTTTGTTTTCCGCCGCTGCCTTCCATTCTAAAGGGAAAATCGACACTGGTTTTGGTTCGATATGATTAAGGAAGAGAGAGGACGGTAATGGAAGGGCTGTGTATCGCGGGGTCTACATGGTTAGGGGCTAGACTTGTGAATAATTTGATTAGGTTGCAGGGGAATATATCTGAAGGATTATGTAAATAGCCTTGCCCCCATGCCGAATTCTTTTGAACTCCTCAGAAGTCGCATCTGCCGGGGTCGGCTGCCAGACAGGACGGCCGCCTTCGCGTTGGCTGATTCCTCTGTGTTTCGGCGAAGTGTTTAAAGGTCATATTGAGAACAAACAACGCTGGCCCTGATGCAGCTTAAAGGGCCTCCGTCTCAAACGACTCGAATTTATCTTTTGTCGATTAAAAATGAATAATGATTACGAATGCGTAAACATTCTCCCGCTTTAATGCGTTTATTGTCCCAGAATAATTAGTCTTCATCATCATCTTAGCGCATTTCCAGCTCTAATACGCTCTTTAATGCAACGCATGTATATTTGGAAGCATTTTCCACTCTTGTTTCACCTCTTTGATTATGAGATTTTTCCCTTGGCCTTATTTGGTGCATTTCTGGGTGGGGATGTGTTTGTATGGAGCGCTATGGCAACCAAAGTCAAGGTGACCAAGACCATGTTGAACACATTAGATTAGCAGAACACAGAAGCAGAGACAATGCAGCTTGCACAAAATGCAATTTATCTGGTGCCTGATTGTGGGCCTTTCAGAAAGCAGCCCTGCTCTCCTGCCTGCCGGTGGATTTATTGCGGAGTAAGTCTTACCGTTCTTCTCCCCGTCTGCTGTCGTGCCTGTGGCTGTGTGCTCAATGACTAGCTGGAAGAACATTTTGGCCAGTTAAGGATTAAAGAGAATATGTGTTGATGATTCCGGGACAGGAATGTCTGTGAACAGAGAAAATTTAGTTCCTACACGTCGGGAGCGCCTGGGATGTATCTTCGTCCACTTTTTTTTCCCTTATTAAGAAACTTCCTTGAACTGAAATGCACATTTTTTGCTCTTGTGTTAGGCTGTTTATATTGTTGCTAGAGCAGTTACTATGCAGAGCAACTGGCCATGTTTATCTTGAGAGGTGAAAAAAATGCTGTGTCAAGACTGGTTTGTGACTTAATTTATACATACAGTGATGCTCTTTTGAATGAGGAATGAAGTAGTTTAACAATATAAAAAATGCTGAATACATGTTATAAATTTCGCAGGTGAAAAATAACCACGCTCGCAGCAAGCGATTTTACGAGAACTATATCCTTCTTAGGATTTGATGTATTTGATTCCTGAGAGGTGGAGGCATTTGATTTGTATGGTTTATGATGATCAGAAAACATTTTTCATATGAAGGTGAATCTAACAGAAACATGTCCAGACTACATTTCACTATAGTTGAATACACTACTAATATTATTATTATTATAAGTGGTGTGAGGTGGTGTTCTGAAATGAGAAGGCAAGGTCTTCAGGTTTGTTTGTTTTTTTAATTAAATGTAAAATCATGCCCCAGTCACATTTTCTTGGTTAAATTAACATTACTTTTACTATCAGGAAAAAAAAAGTTAGTGTTCTTAAGCATTTTACATTCATTCCAAAATAACTCAAGGCAGTAAAAATGTAACAACATATTTAATTTGTGAAGTTATGTTCAGCTATTGTTTTTAATAGTTAACTTTTAACTATTTGTGACCCTGGACCACAAAACCAGTCACCAGTCACATACTTCGCTGAAGTGTATTTGTAGCAATAGCCAAAAATACACTATATGGGTCAAAATTATTGATTTTTTTTTTTTTATGGCAAAAAACATTAGGATATTAAGTAAAGATCATGTTCCATGAAGATATTTTGTAAATTTCCTACCGTAAATATATCAAAATGTAATTTTTGATAAGTAATATGCATTGCAAAGAACTTCATTTGGATAACTTTAAAGGCGATTTTCTCTATATGTTTTTTTTTTTTTTTTTTTTGCACCCTCAGATTCCAGATTTTCAAATAGTTGTATCTCAGACAAATATTGTCCTATCATAACAAACAAAGTGTATTTATTCAGCTTTCAGATGATGTATAAATCTCAGTTTTGAAAAAATTTACCCTTATGATTGGTTTTGTGGTCCAGGGTCACATTTTTACATTTTTCTGATCATCAGTCATCTAAGTTGGTAAATATTGGTCACAGACACAGATATCCACTTAAAATTTCACCAGATTACTCACTAAAAACTTGTACAGATCATGTTTTCAGGCCACTTTAAGTTTTATTTTGACGTAACAAAATAGTTATATTTAATGGTGTGAGTTGTTTACTTATGATTTTAAATTAGTTTTCCCATTAACAGCATTATATTATGAATTGAAACTGATTTGCGAATGTGGATTTATCGCATAAATCAGTCATATCCAGTCATATCGCAATGGAGACATTGCCTCCTCTTGTGGCTTTCCCCCATTCATTTTCAATTACCCCCATCAAACTCACCGCACACAGGGGGTATGTTAAAACGTAATGGGCTCAGGGGAGGCGAGAGAGATGCAGGCTTCCTCTGTAATTTTACCTGCTGGTGCCGCTGTTGGACAATGTTTTTTTTTTTTTAGGAAATTTGATTCATACATTTTTAATGTGATGTTTTGTAATATTTGCATTATTTTTGTACTACGAATTTGTGTGTGTGTTTGTGTTTTTCAACATTTAGTTTCTTATTTCTTTCTTTTGATTTAGAGGAAAGATGTGACCTGGAGGATTTGTGAGATTTGCTCATCTAGTTGTTTGTTACAGGCAGCATCAGGCCCCAAATGATCAATTTCCAAAACAGCTAAATGCCACTAATTTTGGCAGCTGGTTTGAAGTGCGGCTCCTCCCAGGCAGCACGTTAAATATCAGTGATAATTTATGCTCCCCTCTGTGCTGTGGCCGGGGCTGCACTTTGCGTTAGAGCACATGGCTGTTAAGAAGGGAAGTGTTAAAGAATGCTTCATAGAAACTGCGCTGGGGCTTGCCAATGTTAAAAGTAATCGCTTTGGCAGACGCTATATTTGAAACCTTCAAACGCGTCTAACTTTACATAAAGTAGAAAACCTGAGAACTGTTAAGCTCAGTGTTCTCCGTGTTGCCAAGTGCGCCGTCTGTCCCTGTCTTTCAGTTGGGGTGTAATGCACGAGGGTCCTGTACGTGAGTATGTCCCACTCACTGCCGCATGAATTCTGGGACTGTTTTACACTCTCTCTGTGTTCGGGTTTGGGGTTAGGGTCTGTCTGTACCGGCAGTGGCCTTGCACCGGCTGTGGAATGCAAGGCACTAGTCATTGCCTCATCAGGAAGAAGGGAGCATACTGAAAAGAGTTTAAAAAGGCATTCTGCTTATGGATATCTCAGTTGTTGAGTTTGAGAAAAGCAATGGCAGGTTGAGGTCTCTGCTGAAGCAGTCACAGTGGCTGTGAGTGATTTAAAGGGGACAGCTGGATAACAGCATTTTTATTCTATTTTAATTCTATTTTTAGCCTGCCTTTTCTGTTAGGAAAGCTCATTGTGCAGTTGCTGTTTGGCTTGTTAGTGCGTGCTGGGTGTAAAGTTTAAATAGGAAGGGGAAAATATGAGCAGACTAGCTGTTTTGTTAAAAACTGGAAAAAATGAAAAAAAAAAAAAACAGGAAATTGCGACCAGGAGACAAGGCTGCATTTATCTGCTTCCTTTTCAAAATCTCAAGGAAAAATGGAAAGGAAAACAGAATTTCTCAATAAGGGTCAGGGAGCGTTTCTTCTGATTGGAAAAGAACGGAACTAACCTTTGAAAGAAAAGAAAGCACTGATAGAGAGGTTAGTAATGGGTGCTGTAGGTTTAATTTAGGCCTCAGTACTCACTGTTCTCAGTGCACTGTAAAAACTTCTCAAATTTAAAATAAGCTTAATTTCTAGTTCAACCAGAAATGCCAGCACTTATACGTGACCCTGGACCACAAAACCAGTCAGAAGTAGCATGGGTATATTTGTAGCACTAGCCAAAAATACACCATATGGGTCAAAATTATAATTTCTTCATAGGATATGAAGATCAAATTTCATTAAGTACATTTCCAACTGTAAATATATCAAAACTTAATTTTTGAGTAGTAATTGCATTGCTAAGAACTTCATTTGGACAACTTTAAAGGCAATTTTCTCTATATTTAGAATTTTTTTGCACCCTCAGATTTCAGATTTTCAAAAAGTTGTATCTCGGCCAAATGTTGTTCTATCCTAACAAACCAGTTGAATGTATAAATCCCAAATTAAAAAAAAGACCCTTATGACTGGTTTTGTGGTTCAGGGTCACATACAGAGTTTTGTTTGAGCATTCCAACTGGCATTTATAGCAACCAATGGTGTGGATTTGGGGGTGGGGCTATCTGTTTTTTTGACCAATGACAGTCAGAGAGAGGGAAATTAACTTACATGCACATGGCACATATTACATACTGTACCTTTAAAATGTTAAAACAAACTGTGCAAAAAGTCCATGTATATAGCACAACTATTTTCAACTGGACTCATGGCTGCTGAAAATTCAGCTTTGCCATCACATGAATAAACTAAAATACATTAAAATAGAAAACAGTTATTTAAATTCTAATAATATTTCACAGTATTACTGTTTTACTGCATACTGTATATAGTGCTGGCCTAGCATAAAGATCCATAGTCAGCACCACATCAGTCACCTGGATAGTTGTTCATGCTTTGCAGCCGCGTGTGTGTGTGTGTGTGTGTGTGTGTGTGTGTGTAGCAAGATATAGAGGTATTATTACCCCTGAGAGGTGAAAGGTCAAGCATTAAGCAAACTGCCTGCTTAGAGCTGTGCACTAGAGATCTCACTCCTCTGGCCCTGAAAATACTCCAGTGACTTGTCTAAATAATCAGGCAGTCCTCTAGCATAGATAACAGCACTGATAAATAAACACCAGAGGCTGAAGCTAAACACAGACAGCGCTATAAGAGCGTGCAGCCATGCAGTTCTTCAAAGCATGGGGATTTGTAGCGTGTCAAGTGCTCGGACCCATCTAAGGGGTTAATTTGTTTTTCTGGTTAGTGCTGCGTGGGACTACCTTTGGTCCAGAGTGCTTTTCTCCTATTATGTTTTTTGACCTTCTAAAAAGGAACAGTCGGTTTCGACCTCATTCATGAAAAAAGGGGAAAAACAATGGACTGGGTGGGTTAAGGAAGTCACATCGTATCAAAATGAGATTAGAAACTAAAGAAAGGGCATTAAAATTCCACCCTTGATAAATAAAACCACTGTAAACCTCTTGACATTGAAATAAATTGTTGTTTGCAAGATTTTTATAGTGCCAAAAAAGGTTTAGCAGAAGAAAAGGTTTACCAGAAGAAGTACATCCTTAAAGCACTAAATTACTTAAATGGCAAAATTGCACAGGATGTTTAATAGGCATACGTTTATGCATAAATAGTGTGGTTTATGCTTTAAAAATAATAATATAATATGATAAACTTACTGATTATGAAAATTTGAATTTGATGATTTGTATTGTATGTTATTTATTATTTATAAAAAATTTGCTACCTTGTTTTGTCCCTTCTGTTTGTGTTAATTATTGTTTATCAGACTCTGTCCATAATGGGTTCAGTATCAGAATCAGAATTTAATACTATGTACTACTATGTTGCTGCAGGAAAATATACTAGGATCTGTAGGGAGCAGAGAGAAAGAAAGACAGAGACAAAGAGAGCACATTATCACACATAGTCAAAAGATCTCCAAATGCTTAGGGTCCCATATTAGGTAATGAATCTCCAGCAGAAAGCAAGTTAATGAGAAATATATTGACACACTGGTGTTACTGTGGACCTGAAGCAAGAACAGAGTAACATCTGCTTACGGCTGTTACACTGTGTGCTAGAAGCCTGGATATGAGATAGACGGAAAACAGAAGTTTGAGAGAGATATGTTTTAGCTTCAGCTTTAAACCCATGAAATAATAATTTGAGCAAATTATATCTTTAACATCTCATGGTTTCTATTAGACAGATTTCACAGATTTGTGTCCTGCTGTAATCTCCTGTTGTATCTCCTGTAGACTTTCAGATAAAATCTAAATAATGTCACAAAGATTTGCTGAGATATCAAAGTCAGAGATATGAACTCAAATATTTCTCATCAGATACCTTTGAGAGGTTTATCTAAACTAATATTACTATATGTCACTTGTTTCAATATGTTCTATTGATTTTGCATTATATCTCTTGAAAGAACTAAGAAAGAACAAGCAGGTCATAAATTAATATATTGTATTTTTGGTGGCCCGAAAGAAAAACAAACATAGAGCCCAAAATCATTTGTCCAGTGTGTTTGCCAAGGTGTTTGGTATTTTGCTGGCCCTCAGACAAGAACTCTCATGGTCGCACTTGTTCAGAGATAGCTGTCTGTTTCGTAATGCACCTTACTTGAATTTTGTTCTATTTTTGTCAAGATTTTCTCTTCTAAATGGAGGAAAGGGAGGCAGGGGGGCGTCATGTGCGTCACGGCCTCTGTTTTAGGAAAAGTGACACTCTGCCTTTAAAGACTCTTCAGAGCGCCGAGATAAGGAATTTAGGGGCTTTATCTGAAATGCCACGGTTTAATTTAAAGGGGTGAGGCACTTAGGTTCTGGCACCGGCCTTTCAGTCTAGTGATAAATTTGCAAGAAAGTGGAAAAGATTGGAGCCCAGAGAGCAGATTAGTGGGATACAAATATAGAAGTGACATTGTAGTGGGTATTAGTCAGGTGCTCGTCTGAGCGAGTGGCCGGCCTCTGATAGGCTGGAGTGTATGGCTGCTGAACGATTGATTGGTGAGCCAGATTGATTGGGCCAGTGAAGCATCGGTCGTTTGTGTTTCCCTTAACTACTGCCTGCCGCCTCTCCGTTTCCTCCTTCTCCCTTCGTTTTCTTCCTCCCTGATTCTCTCTCCCTCTCTCGCTCCGCAACAGTTGGTGTGTGTTCATCTTGGCTGTTCTCCATAGCCTGTTTGATGTGGTTTCCAGAAGTCCTGATCTGCAGTCCCTGGCCACTCTTTTTGTCATCGCTAGACCTGCTGTCTCTTTAGCCTCCATTGACTCCTTTTAACCTCCTCCTGTCTCCCTCACATTTAAACAGCTGTTTGCCTCCCCACCCGCTCGCTGGAGATAATAGCGCTCCTGTTTTCCAAAGAAGTCACCTCTCTGTGTTTCATTCTGGCGGATTGTGTTGATTTCAGTTGTTTTGCATTTGAGGAACACTTCAGTGGAGAAACCATCCGAGCTCAGTACACCCGCGATCCGTTCACGGTCTGTCTGATGCGTATTGCACACAAAACTGACAAGACTGTATCTGAAAATCGCTAGTTCAGATCTGATTGGCTGACTTTATGCGGCTTCCAGGTGTGTTTACAAAGTAGCAGACTGACACAGTGAGCACTTCTGAGGAAGAGCTAATCACTGGATTTGCTGATGTTTGCCAGATTAGTGGCATCAGAACTTTGTAAGATGCTCAGAGTTTTCTTTTGAGGCACTGAATTATAAGGTGTGAGATACACTTCCGCTTTATTTGGTCTTTATTTTATTCAAAATATAGTAAAAAAATATATTGTGAAATATTATTGACATTTTTTTAATTTAATATACTTTAAAATGTAATTTATTCCTGTGACAGCAAAGCTGAATTTTCAGCAGTCTTCAGTGTCACATGATTCTTTAGAAATCATTATATGCGTATTTGAAATCATTTCTTATTACTTTAAATGTGGAAAACAGTTTTGCTGATTAAAAGATTAGTTGATTAATGAATTAAAATGTCCTGATAATTTACCCCCATGTCATCCAAGATGTTCATGTCTTGCTCTTGCTTTCTTCAGTTTAAAAAATAAATGTTTTTTGAGAAAAACATTCCAGGATTTTTCTCCATATAGTGGACTTTAGTGGGATTGAAGGTTTAAATTGCAGCTTCAAATGTCTCTACACGATCCCAGCTGATGAATAAGCTATGAAGAATATCTATCAACATTTTTGTCAAAGAATAAAAACGAGACGAAAATGTTAGGGAGGGATGATTTAGGAAGAGCTTCATTCAGAACGAAAAATGTAACGTAACGTTAAAAAATGTCAATATCTGGGAGTAAGAGAAAAGCAGACATATGGATACATTTGATGACAAAAGAGAACTCAATTTGGTCCGGTTTTCTGAGCGCCTCTCACAAAAAATGATGGAGTATTCATGTAAACGCACTCGGTTAGGTCTTATGTGAACATAAACAATTGGGAGACTATCAGACGTGTATCAGTACATTGTTTTAAAGGGGAAGCAGCCCAATTTAGTAGCTATTGTCTGTGGCGCTGATGTTAAGCAAGCAACAAAAGAAAGACAGAAAATCACTCACTACTCTTAACTGAACCACTTTAGTAGCCCTAATAAAGATTACATTTATTTAAAAATAAATAAATGTCTGCATGAAAGAATGAAGAATGTAGTAAACAAGTTGTTATAAAGAATGCATAATCAGCCTTTATAACCATTTCACTGAAAAGACAATGTTCTTGTTCCTTTATGAGAAGTGGTTTCATTTCATTTTAATATAAAGGCATTTTGCGTGTCACAGCAGTTAAATCTGTGTCTATCATGATAAAACCTTAATATGAAACCTATATAATGAGAAAATTTAGAGAAATGTTTAATAAATATATTACACTATACACTATAACCATTAGATTTTAGCCAACTAAATCTACTGTAGATTTTGTTGATTAAAATCTTATGATATTTAGTTGACTAAAACTAGACTAAAGCTAAAAACAATTCAGATGACTAAAATATGACTAAAACTAAATGGCATTTTAGTCAAAAGACTATGACTAAAACTAAATTAACATTTGCTTTCAGAATTAACACTGGTACAAGATGAGCATTTGTGGTTAAAAAGTGTACAAATGTTTATTTATTTATTTATTTATTTTAGAGAATAATCATTCCTCGGCAGGGATCGTGTAGATCCCTTTGAAGCTACATTGAAACTGCAATTTGGACCTTCAACCCACTGATCCCAATTGAAGTCCACTATATGGAGAATAATCCTGGGATGTTTTCCTCAAAAACCTTAATATCTTTCCAACTGAAGAAAGACGGACATGAACCTCTTTAACTGACATAGCCATGAGTAAATTATCACACAATTTTAATTCTGGAGTAAACTAATCCTTTAATATCCACCACCCACCCCTAAGATTCTTAGATGAATTGAAAGTTAAAAAGAACATTAATTTGAAATTGAATTACACTGCCCTCCAAAAGTTTGGAAACGCCCTAGAAAAGTGGGGTTTTGGTATGAATCCTTTTTAATTTGTGATCATTTTGCACTGATAAGGGACAACACAAACTACGAAAACATATTTTATTACATAAACAGTTTATACATAGAAAAAAACTAAATTTTTCGATTCATCAAAATATCCACCATTAGCAGCTATTACAGCTCTGCATAATCTAGGCATCCAAGCTGTCAGTTTATTCAAACATTGACTTGATATATTACTCCAAGCCTCCTGAAGGATTGCCCAAAGATAATTCACACTGGTTGGACACTTCTTACAGACATCATGGTCCAGTTCCTCCCATAGTAGCTCAATTGGGTTGAGGTCGGTGATTGGGGAGGCCATTCCATGACAGACATGATAGTCTTCAAAGATAATGTCAAGTTACTTCAATGTATTTGCACCAAAAAAATGATAAGGATGA
The DNA here is from genome assembly GCA_033026305.1 of Cirrhinus molitorella. NCBI lineage: Eukaryota > Metazoa > Chordata > Actinopteri > Cypriniformes > Cyprinidae > Cirrhinus > Cirrhinus molitorella. The sequence goes on from CM065132.1 coordinate 10,033,907, forward strand.
TAAGGATTATGCTGATATCGTCCAAAACCACACTTTGCCTGTCTTTTTTCATAGGGGTGTTTCAAACTTTTGGAGGGCAGTGTATTTTGTAACAATGTGAAAGTCTTTACTGTCATTTTTTATCACTTTAATGCACCCTTGATAATAATTCAAAATAATTAAAGCTGCAGTCCGTAACTTTTTTGGTTAAAAATTATACAAAATAATTTCTGAGAAAGTACATAACCAGCCAGTGTTCAGAAGTATCGCCCGGTTCACAACGGTTAGCTTATAATAATATTTTTAAATTGAGTGGTACGGGTAGGTTTTCACGGGAAATTACAGCATGCGTCATTCCGTCACGTCTGTAAACATAAAGAAGGCGTCCCGGCTAGTAGCTTTATCGCATGTGAGAATGCTGCAAGTGCCGGATTATTTATAGCCTTTTCTCACAGCGGCTGAAATAATTAAACTTATTTTTTGGTTGTGGATTTGAATCCAAAAAGTTTATGTGTTTATGAAACACAATGGACTGAAATTTGATTACTCCAGTTTTAAATATGCATCTGTTTGCAGATAGCATATGTGGGATTACACAAGTTTTGTATTTTAAAGAGAACACCGGTCCTAAGGAAGAATGATTAGCTTTTTCGGCTAAAAGAATTTCTTGATATGAATTTTGAATTTTATGTCAATCAGAGATTAGACTGTGCAGAAACAGAAACGCTAATACACAATACATGCACGCAGTTACGCAATACTGATGTTGTTAACATGAACAATTTGAGAACAGTATAACAGTAATAATGTCTTGCTAGTTTGATGTGATATGAGATTATAACCAATTGTTAGATTTAAACACGTGTAGCGTTTTTCCTCAGAAACAAACGTTTTAGACTTGCTACTTACCCTTAGATGACAATATCCGATGAAAATTCTTATTTGGGCCATATATTGAATCTGATAATCTGTGATTCCTAAATACAGTGAATATCCACAACGGTGCAGTGACTGACAGCTACCAAAACATTAGATCCATCCACGTTGGAGCCGTGCCAAAGCACAACCCACAAATGGAAGATAATTCCGCAATTAACTGCAATTGCAGGTTTTGAGACAGAGATGGCGACAAAGAGGTAAAACTTACGGACTGCAGCTTTAAAGAAATTTAAAGAAATTAAAATAAATAAATGAATACATTAAATCTGAATGACCCCACCCCCATGTAAAAACAAAGTGAACACTGGTCAGTCACTTTTTATGTCATACAGTCTGCTATCTACATAGGTGGTCTTGGAATTAGTTACGACCACTAAAAAACTGGCTATGAGAGACAAAAGTCCTGTTGATGTGAGCTATGTGGCGGCCATCTTCAAAAATCTGTGTACAAATGGCCTTCTCACCCTTACACTCTAGTCTCTAATCAGACTAGGCTTGTGTTTGAGGCCTTTTGTTGATGTTTTAGTGCTTAACCTTTCCACAGTCAACTAAACTGATGGCTTTCTGCTACCGGATTGATTTTTGTTGTCAGTAGATATGGCCGAGCGCTGAAAATATGCATAAGCTCAGCCAAATCTCTTACCAACGTCAACCGCTGCTGATTCTCAAAGTGCCACCGAGGGTTGTGTTACTTGTGGGCATTTTATCAAGCCTTCTCAGACATGCAACTCAGCACTACATTCCACTCTGAAGAGCATGCCATATTTTCCATCCAGAGAGAGAGAAAGAGAGGGTACAGAGCAAAACAAATGGCCCTAGACAGGCAGTGTTGATTCAGAGGGACGTTCGGAGAAGAGTCACTGACCCTACATGGGCACCTTTCCTGCATATACCAGCACGTATAAGGTAAACCGATAGCCGGTTGAAATATCTCCCACTTACATAAAAGAGACAAAAGTGCAGACGGGACAGACATGGATTTTCTCACAAAGCTGACGAGGTCCCGATTTGGAAATAAATAGTCTATGCCAGGCACATTCACTGAGTGTTGAGTAAAGCGTGGGTCACCCTTCCTAACGCCTGCGTGTTTGTGAAACAGGAGTCATTGTAAACAGCAGGGGGTCCTGGTTCTTTATGACTGTTCACACATATACTGTTTGGAGTTCTAAATACACTTTTGTTCACACACCGTTCAATAAGAGCTCTTGGTTGGAATTGTAAAGATTTTTTCTTAACCGTTCCAATGATGATTCTTTAAATACTTCAAGGAATAAATATTGAGAAAGAAAAAAAAACAATGCCATTGCCTAATGATGAGATAATTTCAGTAATTAATAGGTGTGTTTACACTGACTTTTTAATGACGTCACAGTATTTTTACCCCTAATCCACTAATTGGCCATACAAAAAAATCTAAAAATAAGTGGTATTTAATGAATTAACCCTTTAACTGTCACTCTCATTTTTGAACAGAGACAAAAATGCAGTATTTAAACTTAAATTTTTATAATTCATGAACGAAAACTTGTAATGTGATTTTGATGTACATTTTCCATGGTAATGCGATGTTTGATTTCAAAACGGTTTTCAAAGGATGAATTTTGAGATTTAAGTTTTCAGCTGATATATAATTTCTTATGATTTCTAAAGCGTGATAGGGAAAAAGGCAACAAAGAAAGTCTTTTTGTGACAAAGGTCAGAACTCCTGTTATGAAGTATATTTTTGTGGTGCACTCTTGTCATAAATTAATCTATTACTTTTCCTACATAATTTGTAATACAAAAAATGGTAAAATATCTATTTAGGAGTCTTAAACCTTTCCAACGATATATAGTTTGTCATGATTAGATTAGGATTTATCTGTAAATAAATAGCGTTCCACTGAGGGGATGGGTGCAATTAAGGGGTTAATTTTGAAATAAAATACTACTGACAAAAACACATAACGTGCTCTGAGATTCATTTGGATGAATTTGATGGATGAACTTGCGTCATGTTTGGGGCAAGTTTGTTAAACAGGGTTGCGTCAATTGTAACAGTCTTTATATAAGATATCTTTGATATTTGCTTTAGTTATAGCTGAGTTTACTTAGAAAAGGAGATTGACTTTGTTATTCTTTCTGTTGTATGAACAATGTTTGGGTCACACCTGTTAGTAAACACAGTTGTCAATCCCAAAACACTTATCGTGCGAACATAGCCAAAGATACATCGGGATATAAACTTTTTTTGTTTTTTTTTAGGTGTACATCTAAGCTGATTCTTAGCTGGTTTGAACTGGTCTAGTTGATTTCACAGCCTGGCCAATATGGTACATCCTCAAAACTACTCTAAAACCAGCAAACTAGATCCTCTTCTTAAAGCCAGGGTGATCTGAACTGGTTGAAGCAGTGATGGGGAATGGGAAGTGATATGTAGGGTCCAATTCTTGCCCAGAGGGGAGGACCCAGGAGTAGGCTCTCGCTTTCAGGGCCAAGCTAACATGTACAGGGAGCAGACACTGCTGTCAGATCTCCCTCACCTCTTTCTGTCAGCCAGCGGCTATATGCGGTCAGGCTGCAGTGTATTGGAGGCTGTTGTTGTCGCACAGAAACAGACATGGACACACAAATCTGTTATCAAGTGCTGAATGCATATGCATCTTTTATTTCTCTTGCTTTTACTCTGGGAACACACTGGGAATGTTTGGAACAGCATACAACTTTTAAAAGTATTACAGTTGCGGTGGTGTTATAAAAAGAGGATTTTGTTTATTTAAAAAAAATTTTAACATAAAATCATATCCTGGTCACATTTTCTTGGTTAAATAAACATTACTTTCACATCAGAAAAAACGAAAATAAATAAATAAATAATTCTATTTAATATTTTATTAAAGCATTTTACATTTATTCTAAAATAACAACTTAAGGCAGTAACCATTTCAAACAATTTTTTTTTTTTTGTGAACTTGAGTTCAGCTGTTCTTTTCAATAGTTAACTTTTAACTATTTTTGAATAGTCATCAAGAATCAGTCATCAAAGCTCAGTAAATATTGGTCACAGACAGATTTACTTTAAATTTCACAAAGCTGATTAAAAACTCCCACAGATCATGTTTTTATGCCATTTTTAGTCTTATTTTGATGTAAGAAAGTGGTTACAACTAAGTGTGTGAGTTGTTTACTTACTTTTTTAAATTAGTCTTCCCATTAACACCATTGTTCATTCAGACTGATTTGCAAGTGCGGAATGTGCACGAACACAACAGGTGGGATTTATCGCATGAACCAATCACAGCCAAACATAACCAGTCATATCCAATCTTATCGCGATGGGAGACATTGCCTCCTCTCACGTGACTTTCCCTTATTCATTCTCAGTTACCCCCCAGAAAAGTCACAGCATGCTTTAATGGGTCTGTTAAAACTCAGTGGGCTCAGCTTACCTCTGCTGTAACTTTACCTGCTAGTGTCGCTGTCGGACAATGTTTCTTTAGAAACACAAGTGATTTATACACTTTTCAATGCTATATTTTGTAATATTGGTGTTGTTTTATTTTTGTACCACAGTTTTATTTTTTTTTTTCTTATCCAACATTTTGAGGAGACACTGCCTTCTTTGCTTCCTTGGAGGAAACGCCCCTGATATAAATATATCTATTCTAAATGTGGTATTTTAATAATATCTTTGGTAATATCACAGTCTTCAGAGACATTCTCAGCCCAGGAACTCCTTTAAAAAAAAAAAAAATTAAACCGAGAAAAAAAACAAACAAACAGCTAAATTACATTACGAGAATCTGAAGATTTGAATGTTTTCAATAGCATTTCAGCCTATTCTGCTATTGAAACCCACAATTTTGGCCCTGATAGCACTGGCAGCAACATTGTTGGAGAGAGACACCTCTGGATCCAGTCAGTTCTGTCCTCATAAGTCATATGGACCCATTCCAGTAGGTCTTACTCACTGCCAGCTCACATTAACTAATGCAGCTTCTGAAAATATTTGCTTCGTTTATCACAAAGTGTGGCAAGATGAGATTAAATTCAACCTAAAAGGCCCAATTTAGATAAATTAAACTGGCATTTTCATCTTTTCCTAGTTTTTCTTGCTTCATGCTGTGTGTGCGGACATGCAAACAACTAAACAGCCTGAAAAAGTATCTTAGAATTAGACTTTATTTTTAACTCTGGCCAGCAGGGAGGCATTTAACCCTGATCACTTTATAGGGCAACTCTGCTTATTGGATGCTATTAGGATTTAGCAAATTTATTTAAACGTATATGGCCTTATAAACAAATAACAGCAGCATTAATGAATCTGATTGAATAACGCGATGCACGTGTGATATAATCATGGAGTCGTTGTTTTTATGCATGTAGAGAATATATTTACGTTCTTAAAACACATTAGGCAGCATAATTTGTCTATTTGTTATTATTCATGAATTAAAAATAAGGTGTGCTGTTACAGTATTTTACAATAGAAATGTGAAAAAAACTTGAGGTGTTATTGGCTCTTGTCACAGCGAGCTGAACGCTGTCACTGTTTAGCTCCCCATGAACTGGGCTAATACTTGTCTATTCCGATTAGGATTAGTATGTGTCGCACTGACTCAGGCAGAGCCAGGAAGGGCTTATAATCTAATAAATCTAGATAAAAAACACCGAGATTGGTTTACAGAGGAGAAGGATTTAGAGCTGACCATCTCGGAGTGACACGCGGATTAGCCGGGCTTTCTGTGCTGCTCTCTACAGGCAGAGAGGGTGACCACAGGAAACGGGAGGAGACACAGCGAGATGACCAGGGCTTTATATTGCAGAATAGACAGTGAGTTTAACTGGTAGTGACAAGGTCAGGGTAAGGCTTGTACAAAAAGGCTTTGTTCCATAGGCAGATTAGAAGGCTCTTCCACAGTTTTTATACTTTTGGATCTTGTAGGACATGTTGTGTGTTAATCCGGGCAGGATAGCGCTGCTGGCGGGAGGTGGAGAGGCCTGTGGGAAACAGTTGGGCTGAATAAATTTGTGAATTTTTAAATATTTGCCATGTGTAGAGGCAGATTTTGTCGAAGTCTTGGGGATGAACTTTGTTTGATATTCTTGTTGAGTGATCCATGTATTTCCTTCCTCTGACTGTTTTTATGTGAACGCTTCCATATTTGTGTCTGTTGGCTGCGTGTAGCCGTGGAAACAGGCCAGGCCCGGGCACGTTGCAGGTCTCCTATTTAACTTGGGTTTGACTATACTGTTTGTTTTGATCATTTATTAAATGAAATGGTACTTCAACTCAAATAAATTCTTGAATGGTGTCCTGTTTCATATAATACGATAAGTACAGGTAAACAGTACTTTTCATATATATATATTTGTAAAGGTCATTGTTGCTTCATTTATTGTAATTGTGACTATATTTTATATCATAATTAAAACGTTTTATCTCACAATTTGTATTTTCTTCTTACATTTGTGGCTTTTAGTTTTATCTTTTAGACTTCTATCAGTATTATTAATAGATAAATAAATAAGTAAATAAATAATAACTACTTGTATAACTAATTCTCGTAATTGAAACTTAAAGTGCCCCTATTATGCCATTTTAGGGTTCCTAATATTGTTTTGGGAGTGCCCTGCAATAGGTTTACATGCATGCAAGGTCAAACAACGCTTTTGTTTTCTCAAAATATGCATTTAATATAACCTAATTTTCCAGCGATTTTCAAATGATTAGTTCGAAGCAGTTCAAAGATTCAGTCCAACTCAGGATGAAAAGTAAACTTCGACTGACCACATCTAAAAAATGCATTTAAGACCATATGGCAATATGGTTAATAAACACTGCAATAAGACATGAAAGTGCCAATTGTGTTTTACGTTTTCTTTTATATTGCAATAATTTCACATTCAATCTTTAAATTGTAAAGACAACATAAAGACAGTATATTTTTGTTAATTGTTTACTGGCATGTTTTTATGATTGGCGAGTATCACTAATACTAATACTACTGATGTCTCTAACAATTTATTTTGTTCTTAATATTTAACCATTGAATACAGCCATTCAATGTTGCAATATAATTGAGAGCTATCAATTTGAACATTTATTAGACTTAAAAAATAACTTAATTCAAGTGAACTTAAAAAAAAAAAAAAACTTCACTTAAACCCATTATAACCAATCTCATATTTACCTGTGCCTCTTAGCAATTATGAAATATACAGAAATTGAATAAAGTTATCAAATACTAAATACTAAATTCTAAATTAAATATAGATGAATCCTTAAAGTTACAAAAGTTATTGATTTCCTCTTTTTTCTTTTGTTCTTTGATTAACAGACATCACAGCTGGGTTATTAGCTTATTTGGCTGCTATTACTTTAAGAACGTGATGCGGATCTGACGCACACTTGTAGTTTCATTATTTCATTAATATGAGAAAATACAGGCTACAGTGCAGTGAAGAAGCACAGTTTATGATATCATTGTTGATTTGACATGTTATTGAAACGTAATGTTCACTCTAAAGCTGCGTTCACACGAGCAGCGACTTTTGTTGCTGCATGTCGCCAGGGACTGGCAATGAGGTTGCTAGTGGGCATTCCCACTACTGGTTGCCTTGACAGTGCAAACACAAACATTTTAGAGTCAAAAGACTAAATATAATATAAATATAAACTAAATCCGTACATACAAACATACAAAAAATGAATGAGAAGCAGAGCCTACTTTTTAGGAGAACAATCACACAAGCTCCTTCCTATTGGCTGTCACTCCCGAAAGTTGCTTTTCATTTGCATAAAGTTGAAGGATTCTCAACTTTGTCGCATCGCTGGACATGCCCCATTCAGTCGCCAATGGCCGCTGTTGCTCTTGTTGCCAGAAGTCGCTGCGTGTCTCTTGTATTGTGAACAAGATGTCAGTAGAGACTTTGATACTTTTCCCTTTATCTCACTAACCTTTCTATTATCTGACATTTTTGATTCATTATTTTATGGGTTATAGTGACCTGTGAATTAAGGTTGGGCCGATACATGATACCATCGTCCATCGTAGATGGCTGACAGACATCACGATGTTGAGCCAGCATCGTGATTCCTGTCCAATGCTGTTAATATGCTGGGCATTGAAATCGCTTTTGAATGCATGCTTGCCTTTTACCTTCGCTTTCGAGATCTGTGATCACACGTGCTCTGTGTGTGTATACTACGAACAACAGTGCTTACCACACATTTTACAAGATTAGATGTTTGTTTTGTGGTACTTAGGATCTGCAAATCATTTGCTATCAGTCATCTCTCTTTACTCTGTTTATGTGGAATGTTAAATTTGTGTAGCTACCAGTAGTAAGCTCCATAGAACACAATATCTGTTTTCTGTGCCTTTCTGAATACAGATTCACAATTTGAGCACACCCCTAATAACCCCCCACCCACTGATGTCATTGTCCACCGCAAAGTTTCACTGTAGACATTGTGTGATGCCAATTTGGTAGACATCGCCCAATCCTAGTGTGAATAAATTAATCCAAAGTGTCATTTGTAAATGGACACATTTTTTGATACTGCATTCAATAGTAGTCAGTATGAAGTCTGAAGAAATAAAGACATGGTGAAACATAGTGAAAAAATAAATTAATTAAAAAAATTTCTCAGTCTTTCTTTAACCAACTGCGCTTTTCTGGTGTTTAAAACTGACCTGTCATTCTAATATTTGTGTTTATTAACAATTCAAAGAGTTGCTCCCTATCTTAAGCAGAAGAGTTTCAAAGGCAAAAGAGCACAGCCCCACCAAAACGCTTTCCTCTTTCCTTGGGAGACAGTTAGCAATATCATCTGGCAATTAAGAAGAAAACGAGAGAGAAATGGAAAAGCCAATTACCTCTCAGAGTTAGCTAAAGGCCATTTAAACAGTGTGCCCATGACATAATAATGTTTATTGTAAATATTATAGTCAGAGCCGGAGTGAGCCTGGCGTGAGAGGGAGGGAAAAAATGGCATCAGTCTGAGACAGAGAATAATTTATTAAGATCTGAGATGCGCCAATTATGTGGAAAGGACCAAAAAGAAAAAAAAAAATCAAACTCTCCAGGAACCGCATACATGATTGCAATCTTGATTAAATCCCCCTGGATCTAATGAGTTGATTTTCTGCTGTTAATATTGCATTGGCTGATGATGGATTCGTTAAGATAATGGAACGGAGCTAAAATATAAATGACTCCCTGTCAAGGAGCAGATTTTTGTCATTTTGCGGCTGACACCTCCACCGTGGGGATTTGCTAAGGCTCTTTTTTGAGCCCAGATTGGCCAGATCTGGAATACTAATTTTCTCCTGCCAAGACTCATGATGCCAGAGCACACCCCCTCCCACACGCTTGGTAAATATCCCCTTTTTCATCCGAATAAAGGCAGCTGGGATGAAACATTACATGTGCATGTCTGCCTCATACCAGCTAATAAAGGCCATTTACAATCCGAGATGTTTTCAACGTAAACATTTTCATTTTTTTCCCCACCTTTTGTTGTTTTTCAAGCCGTAATGATCTGCAAAAGAAATGTGTGAGCGGATAAAAGCCATCAGGTGCTGATGAACTGGTTGTATTGACTTGTTTCTGGAGATGAATAAATGTTGCGGCCCGACTCGGGCGCGGATCTGGCCCGCTGGATCCGCCTCACTTCATATTAAATGGCCTGTCACTTAGGCCAACAAGATACATGAAATGTGCTCTGTGTAGCATATTGATCTCTCGCTTTACTCGAGTCGCACGAGCAGGTTATACAGATGTGTAGATGAAAGTTAATGCAAAAAGCATTTCTCTAACCAAGGCTGGGAATTAGTGGAGATTATGTGCTGGCATTGATAGCGGTGAAGCAGAGATCATGAATCAGACTGAAGGTGGGTAGTTATGGTAACATGGCTAATTAAATGTGCCAGGGAGGATTTTGTTGGAAATGAAACAAGTTCCATAACGGGTTGATGTATGAACTCTCGGGGTGGGTATTAAAATCAACATTTTTGAGTGTAACAGGATACTTTATCCATTGAGAATTAATTTCATCACTCCAAGTGTTTGGAGGAAGTGGTTTAGTTCGTCAGCCCCTGCTGGTATGTGTGTGAACTACACCATCTGTATGGTGATACGAGATTTTTGATTACATTTATTACTAAATTAATTCTGGAAAGTATTTATTTTGACATTTGTTTATGCATGTATATATTATATAAATATTTATATTAATTTTTTTTTTTTTTTTATACGGAGAGTATTTACACAGTTTTCCAAGCATTGGATAAAATTATAAATACCAGTGTTATTAAGATTATATATTTTTTTTATTACAGGTTTTGTTAATGTTTTTTTTATATTTTCTAGTTTCATTTTATTTTAGTTACCTTTTTTTTAGTAATTTTGTTTTGTGTGTGTGTGTGTGTGTGTGTGTGTGTTTTTGTCTTATTTAAAAGATGTTACTGTTTAGTGTTTATTCAATTTCAATTTCACTTTAATTTTAGTTGTTTTGTACATCAAGTATAAAATGAATATGTGACCCTGGACTAAAAAGCCAGTCTTAAGTAGCACAGGTACATTTGTAGCAATAGCTTACAGTTCATTTTATGGATCAAAATTCTACATTTTTCTTTTATGCCAAAAACTATTAGGATATTATGTAAAGATCATGTTCCATAAATATATATTTTGTACATTACATTCCATAAATATATCAAAACTTAATTTCAATATTTAAATTTTTTTGCACCCTCAGATTCCAGATTCCTATCCTAACAAACCATACATCAGTGGGAATCGTATTTATGCGGCTGTCAGATGATGTATAAATCTCAACTTCACAAAATTGACCCTCATGACTGGTTTTGTGGTCCAGGGTCACATATGAGAAATGATACCTCAGAAACTCATTTTAAGTTTTTAACATTTAGCATTTTTATCAAGTAACAAAAATCTTTAGTGTTACTTTTAGTTAACTAAAGTAAGTACATACTGTATATTCTCTCAGTATAATTTTTTTTTTTTAGGGTCACCTTTTTTTCTTTAACAAATGTCTAATAAATAAAGGCTAGGAGCACGTTTTTAGAAGTAGATAGGGTCAGTTTTGATTTCATGTTGGTCACGAGATGAGCTCACTTCCCAAATGTCTTTGCCTTTCTCCCGATCATCTTAATCGCAATTGTGGTCGGTTTTCATGCTCTCGCTGACCTCGACTCCCCCTCCCGACCCCTTCTCTTTTTTTCATATTACCGGGGAAACAGCATGATAGAAGCTCACCCCCGGCCCTTTCTTCCATGTGTCACTTTTTTTGTCTCGTTACATGGTTTTGCTAAAAAGTTCTTTAATCAATCAAGTACGAGGCAGAAAATAGGCTTTGTCACGGCCGGGCCCGGGGTCGTGTGATGCTCGCTTTGCGCGGTGACAGCTCCTCAAAAGGGCCAGAAAGGAATATTTTGAGAGGAAAATAGTGGTTTCCATGGCGCCGGCACTTGTTGCACATCGCTCACCATTCTTCGCTCCCACGTGAGTGCCGGATTTCAAAGAGATGGACGACAAAAATTAGGGCAGGAGGGCAGGGTGGGGTGCAGAGGTAGCTGCCCCTCGGCCCAGTGTCCTTCTCTCCAGCAGGCAGCGGAGAATAGCGCTGAGAAGTGACAGCAAAAAGGGGGGCCTTCTCGCCTCTGTCAGCTCCGCATAAGCAGCGCTATTAAGTAAATGTTCGATTTTTCATTGTGCCACAGTCGTTGAATAGCGACTCAGAGGGGAGTACGTAAAGAATGAAAAGGTCTGAGCCAGGGAGGAAAGGCTGCTCGCTTTAATGGCTCCCAAAGTATGTCATCTGAATCATGTAATTAGCGATTAGCTTTTATTTGGGCCGAGTCTGCGTCCACCAGAAAGGGTTCCCGAGTTTCTAATTTTATAAGTTACAAACACAGCCAGGAAATGGAAACAATGGATCGGCCATAAATCCTAACTAAGAGGACAGAGGATTGTTATCTCAAGCTGTTTTGTATGCTACTTTGAATGTGTATGTTCCTGTTTTTAATTATTAAACCTACAGGTCCTCTGTGGATTCTCTGGGAGCAGCTGACTTCGCTTTCAGGATAGGAAGCTGTCATGTAAGAGTTTTGTCATGCACGTAGACTCTGGGGTTTTAAAGAAAATCAAGTTCTGCGGAAGAAAAAAAAATCTTTAATGGATGTTTTCTTCAAGGTGTGAGAAGCGCATTAACAGAACTTGCTCTCCTGGTTCGTGCGCTTAGAAGTATATTTCATGCCTGATTTGATCTGAGCACGAACTTATGGCGAGACCGATTTCACCTTTCGATGCTTTTCTATTTGTGAAATGACTTAATAAGGTCAAGTTTTTTGGTGTGTGCGTGTCAGGGCTACTTTATACAATTTGCAATAATTTCCATAGCATCATCACTAGCCACAATAACAAACAAGGTTACTGCTTCCCTTCAACACTTCTTGTCATGTACATGACCGTTTTTGTGTTTCTAGCGCTGAGGGAAGTGCGGCGCTCATCACTTTCTGTTGGTTTAACAGGTGTCGCGGCTTCTGCACGGGTTTGTTAAAAAGTACACGAGCTCTTGATTGAGTTACTTAACTAATAAGACTAACCCATGGTGGGTATAACTGTGACGGCGACTGAAAGGTAGCATCTAAATGTCATGTTTTCATGTCAACTGTCCGCTGCATAATTTCTCCGCCGAACGAAGCCCAGTCGTATGTGTCAATAATTTGTGAGCTAGTTTGTCTTTGAGATCCTCGGCAATCTGCTGTCAGTCTTCAGTAAAGGTTAAGGGGGTGCTGGGATATCTTCCTTGATGGCGTTTTATCATGCGAAGCATGCCCTGTTTCCTGATGAATATATTAAAATTATTACTGTGCAAACAGACTTTCTAATTACTGACCTGCTTGCCATTGTACTCTGCGTTCTTTCTTCATGTTTTTTTCCCCTCTCTCTCCCTCGCTCGCTCTCTCTCTCTTTCTTCATGCCTTGTTTATTTATCTGCACCAGTGAATACAGAATAGTCAGAGCAATGTCATTTCCATCCACATGAAAATGATTTTGAAAATGCCAATCTTGCCTATTATACAGTGTAATTACAAGTCTGTTTTTTTTATCGTATCTTTAACCAATGGGGAGACCCTTGAGAGGGTAAATATCTCATCTATGCTCTGTTCCAAAACCTAGCGAGCTGCCTACAGAGGCAGCATTGTGAGGCGACGCAAAGGGTAGGTAACTTAATTACGCTGCCTTGTTTTAGCCAAATTCTAAGGCAGTATTATTTGCAGAGAAGGTGATTCCAGAATGCATTGTGATGAGATCTGAAAAATGTTTATATAAATGAATAATTAGAATTTTTACTTGTTAAAACATTAAGGCTTTGAAAACAAAAATTATTGATTTCTCATTTTTTTTAATCGATTCTCATTTTTACGAAACAATATTGATTCTTAAATCCCGAAATAAACATGAATGAATACCAAAGGTATGTTAAAAGAAAGAGTACAAATTACCAAAATCGATATCCAGTCTCCTGTAATAGCTCAATCAGTGTTTCAGCTGAGAAAAGATGTCAATATAACAGCTTGTAAACAATGTCACATAACATCACATTTACCTCAGAAAAAAACATATTCGGTGACCATAAACTCATTAGTCAGCTAGAAAAATTAACTCTTGATGAGCGTTTGGCTCCATATAGCATATTCATTATAATTTTGACTGTTCTTCAGTGTTTCATTATTATTATTATTTTTATAAATCCTTACATTTTTAATCATAATTTTTTTATATTTTTGTTTAAAATGATTTGGAGTATAAATATAATTATGAAATAGTAACTTTATTATTATAAAAACTTAAGCGTTTGTGTAGAAGTCAGTTTGTTTTAAACTTATATTATATTATTGTATTATATTACAGTAATGTATTACCAACTGACTTTCATATATATTTTAAACAATTAGTCAAGGGATTTTTTTCCTTGAGAACATTTAGCACTGTACCTGTTATACTGTATATCCAAAATAATCAATATTGAATCAAAAACTGAATTGAATCGAAGCTTGTGAATCAAAATCAAATAGGATTGTGAAATTTTGTGCCAAAACCCAGCCCTATAAAACATATCACATAAAAACAGTATAAATAAAACAAATTGTTTTAGCAAATATTTGTGTTTATTCCTTTTTGTTCTATATTTTCTTTACATCATGTTAATATGTTGCTAAGCAACAAAATCAATTTGAGTGACCTATTTGGAGCACTATTTGTATCGTAGTTGTGTCCCAAATCTAGTTGGTTCCATGATGGTTAGCTCCGTTAGACGCTCCCTTAGAAAACAGCTGTCTGTGCAGTGAAGCAACTCAGTAGATGTGTGTTGAGGTGAAAAAAGGTACATTTTGATATATATACTTGTTTTTCTCAAAATAAAGTTAAATAAAGTCCAAATAAAGTCTGTTCCAAAACCTAGTGTGGTGCATATATAGGCAGCTGCCTTTCTAGGGAGCGTCTTAGCAATCATAGAACAGCCAACATCATCAGCAACTCAACAAAAAGGCAACAGAGACTCAGCTGGAGTTTGATGTTAGCTTGTTGCTGAGCTAACAGTGCAATACTCTTAAGCATGCAAATACAAACACAAATACTGGGTACAATACTCTATTTTTAATGGCACTAAACTCTTTTTTGGTACTAAATGTAATATAAGTTCATGCATATCACAATTTCTTGTCAAAACTTGTCCACCTCTATTACAAAACCTGACTTGTCTCATTGCCTACTACAAAGGTAGCTGCCTTCTAAGGGAGCATCTTAATTGTCACAGAACCTGATAAGTGACTTGTTTGGTATGACCATGATTGCCAGCAACTCTACACCCTGCACAAATAGCACTGCACAGGGGAGACTCAACTCAAGTTGGTTGTTAGCATGTTGCTAAGCTAACAGTGTTAAAATATGGGGTGAAACAGTCCATTTTTAATTACACCAAACACTTTTTTCATCTGAATGAAATGGTAATTTTAGGACTTCTCCAGAATGATATAAGACAAAATGAAAAGATCAAACATGCATTTTTATCACAGGTTACATAATTGTGCCTGGATGGGGTATAGGTGTGTCTCTTATATTTGCAAGAATGAGGAATACCACACTTTCTCATGTGTGAAAGAGAAAAACTTGGCAAAGGTTCTCAAGCAGATCATCATAAATTTTAAACATGCACTTGATTAGCCTCTCTATTATGTTTGTGTTCTTGTCGCATTGGTAAAGAATGTGAAATATGGGGAGGTTGGAAAACAGTCACATTCCTCCCAGTTTCAGGCCAGCTTTTGTTCTGTTTCCTTCTCAGCAGGTTGCATAAAATGCAACGTTTTCTTTGCAGCTTTTATAACGTACACCCTGTCGTGGCGTGCGTATGACGTGAGCGCCAAACGTGTTATTAAAGTCACCTATTTACCGGCACATTCCGCCCGCGCCACTTCATGCAAAAGGGCAAGCCTGTTGTTTACTCTGCGCCGGAGATGTTGCACAGGGGTTTGATCTGGGGAGTTGATAGGAGCGGCAATTTAAAGAGAGGACACTGCAGCTCCCAACAAAAACAATTAAAGGAAAATGAAAGGCAGCCCCTACGGGTTAAAAATAGAAAATTAGCAACATGGATGCCGGAATGCACGACTCCCCCTCATCCCAAACTTACGGGGCCTGCATTGTTATGTACGATCAGATCTGCCAGTTCCTCCTCTAAGCTCCTTGTCACATTTTGACTTAATGAAGTGCAACTTAGAAGGGAATTGGGTTCATCATGCTAGTCGCACGATGCTCCCTTGTTGTAGCAAACAGGGGCGGCGTGGGACCAGAGCGCTACAGCGCGAGTCGTTATCATTCCGGTCAGTCTGTTTAACACAAAATTAAACAAAGAACTAATTAGTGCCTCATGAATTAATAACTGCACTGTTGCCGAGTAGAAGTTAGGTTGCTGAGGGGAGATATAAAATAAGTAGGAAGATCAGGTTAGAATTATTATTACTTTTTCGCTTGCTTGTGCTCTCAAGGTTAGGAAACTTTGCTGGTTGCCACAGTCTCTCATTTGGGTGTTTGTTTTCCTATGTGTGTGTGTATTAACTTTTTCTACATGATTGTCTAAACTTAAGACCCCATGACATTGCTTGTCGAGGGCACTTTTTTTTTGCTTATGTTGACATGAAAGCCAAATAAAGCCAATCTGCTATAGTTACGTTACTCATTAATAAACCACAAATTGCCATGTTACTGTTGAAAAACCAGCGTATGCTGGTTAGGTATGTTTTGAAGCATTGTAGCTGGTTTAATCTGGTCATGTGCTGGTCCTAAGCTAGCCCTAAACAACTAGCTCCTGCTCAGGACCATCTTAAACCAGCTTAAACCAGCTGCCATGCTTCAAAGTAGAGTTAACCAGCATATGCTGTGTTTTTCAACAGGGTTGTGTTAGTCACAGGGGGAGGGGCTTTCTAGATTGAGTAGAGAGCATCTGATTGGACAAAAATCGGTGTAGTGCAGGATGAGTCATCAATATTTTGGGTGTGTTTTTCCATTAGAGTAAAAGAAATTGTAAATTGTAAATTGTGTAAATCTGGTAATAATGTCATTTTTAGGTCTACACTAGAAGAAATAAAACTAAAAAAAGACAAAAATCCACAAAACAGGATTACAGATTTCAAGACTTGGCTTGTTAAGATACTTTATTCTGCCTTATTGTAATACACAGATATAACTATAAACAGGCTGATTTCGGGGAAAAAAACATCTGGACAGCTATCAAAACATTGATTTGTTTGTTTGTGCATCCAAAACAGCTGACATAGCAACTCTGGTTTAACCAATCACGTCAGTTTGAGGTGGAGCTATCAGTATGCTTGACCAATAGCAGGCAGAGTATGTGTTTTGAAAACCTGTTTGCAACAATAATTATTTAAAGCTATTTTCACAATTCCAGTTGGTGTCGCTAGTGGCACAAAAATTAGACAGTTGTCCTTTAAACAAACATTAAATTGATACAGTTATGTTCCAGAGTGAAGAATAACTAAGAATTACCCTGCTGTGTGCTCATCTCATAGCGTTAAACAATGCTTATCTCGCTCTCTCATCCACGCTCAGTTAGGCTCTGCTGTTCAAACCACATATATCACCAGACATCTCATCATGGATGTTTGCTTACAGAGAAATCAGAAGAAAGTGGTCACAGTTGGCTTGGCTTTACTGCCCACTGTAATATGAGTGTTGTGCTGGCCTTGGTTAATGCACGCCGGCCAAGGTCATAGTGGCTAATAAAATCCTCCCTCAATCAGATTTTAGGATTACTGATTCTAAGTAAATTATCATCGGCAGGCCACGTTGGAATATTTGTGAAAAACTGGCTAACTGATGGCACACCTGCTCTCCTAGGCTCGGATGAGTAATGTGAGGGGGGTTTGTGGTGGGTTTCTGTCACCTGTCAGTCCCCACCAACTGCGACACCATACAGTAGTATTCTGTGTGTATGCAATGGGTCACAACGGGGGCCGTTTGAGAGCCTTTTGTTCAGTCAGCACTGAGTTTCTGCACCCAGAATGCTAAGGGGAAGACATATCTTCACATTTAGACACTCAGCCAGTGTGGATACGGGGGTATTAATGGAGTGTTTTATGTAAAGCCTGATAAATAGAGGTTTGGATTTTATTTACTCTAAAGTGTTTTTTCTCTCTGTCTTGCAGATGAAGTAAGCCTGTGAGTGGAGTGACTTTTTCTGTCAGAGAAAGAGAAAGGTAGGGGAAGCATGCACATTGACAGATGGTTCATGTTCGGTTCAGTGTCAGAATATTTAAATGGTTTTATTCTTATATGTATAGGAATAACCTTGTGCTATGATTACAGTTGTATAATTGTGCCTTCTGTATAACATAAAAGGAGAAATGCTGAAAAATTTAATTTTCTGTATAAAGAGTGAAAGGGATCTTGAACTACCAAAACTCAAAAATTACAAAATCTTTTTTTTTTTCAAAAGTTTGGAGTTAGATTTTTTTTTTTTTTTTTTGGTAAGTTTGGTAAGAAGTATCTAATGCTGTATTTATTTAATCACAAATATATATATATATATATATATATATAAATATGATTGTTAAATCATATTACAATTTAAAATATGTGTAATTTTTTTTCATGGCAAAGCTGAATTTTCACCAGCCATTACTCCAGTTTTCCTCTAATGTTCATTCTAATATGCTGATTTGGTGCTCAAGAAACATTTCTTTTTTTGTGTTATGTTTCTCATTTTATATTTTTGTGGAAACCAGCCTATTCAAGATTTTTGAAGAATAAATATCTAGTATCTAGAACACCATTTTATTCGAACATTATACACTGAAATACAAATATTTACTGTCACCTTTGATCAATTTAGGGCATCCTGGCAGAATAAAATACAATGAAATAAAATAATAAAATTTAAATAAATAATAATAATAAAAACAATACTTAAAAAAGGGAAAACAAACTGAATATAGTGTATGAATCATAATGACTACTTTTATGGAACTTTCATCATATTTATATTGTACTTTGCATCCTTTCTGAAACGTGAAAGCTTGCCATTCATATCCAGGTAGTACTTCTCCTTTCACAAAATAAAGTCATACAGTGAGTGATTACATGCTGGCAAAATGTTAATTTCCCTTTTTTAGGTTTCAAGGCGTTGGTGTTTTATGTTGCTAACTTTTTTACTGTTACTTAGAGGTTGCAGTGTTTGTTAAAAGTGCATGCAGCTTAGCACACGGTTTTCCATTATCATCATATTTACTGTAGCACTTGACAGCTGCCATCTCGATAAGCATAAGATGCCACGAATGATTAATACAGCTCACGGAAGTTTACAGACAAAGTTAAGAGCATAAAGATCTGCTCTCTGGGATGAATGACACTCTTTTCCATGGCTTTGCCCATGGCTCCTGAGTCAGCAGCGATCTCAGCGGAGAGGAGTGATGTTGTGCGTTGTCTTGTGTCAGTCTCGGGGTCATACTCATGTCCAGGGGGTGCTGGCCTGACCATGATACGCAGCTCAGAGAAACCAACACTCCTTTGTCCTGCCAGTGTCTTTCAGTGCAGGGCGAAATACACACTTGCAGCATCAATCACAGGCAAACTATGTCTAAACAATGTCTCGGCAGCCACCGGCAGTCATGCATGGCTGGTCAGGGAATGGAGAGGGAACAACACAGATCATGCTCTTTGTGTCAGGCGATATGTGGATGAGATGTACTCCAATTCGAACATCTTTGTTCTTTAGAGGCTTTTTAAAGCTCATTTTTTTTCTTGTAAGATAACAGCGCTTGGTTTTGCTATCAGGTAGGGGTGAGCGGCAAGAGTCATGGTAAAGGTATACGTCACATTTTTTATTGATTTTTTTAACATTTAATTTATTCAAATTGTTTTAATTAATTTAAAATGTATTAAATATTTAGTTGTTTTTGCTTAAAATTAGGCCACTTTTTTTTTTTTTTTTTTACTTGTTGGATGCAAACCTAGATATAATTTTTTTTAATGAATCATAATAAATTAATTTGGCTTCTGTTTAAAAACAGGTTCATATTATGTGACACTCTTAATAAAACTATTGAAACCATAATACATTCTATACATATGCTATAGGCACCAGGTTATTCCATGCAATAGATTGACACATTACTACTGTTCCATTGCATATACTGTCATACCCAGGCTTGCTTTCAAGTCAAAGCAATGTTTTTCTGCGTCTCGGTCTAATAAGCCAGATGCTTTAGGAGTCCCTCTTCGCATTCAGACATAGGACAGTGTGCCAAGCCAGGCAGCCCCAGCATCATGACCCAATTCTCTCCTCATTGCAACCTGAATGGCTGGAGTATAGTTAGCTTAATTGGGTTTTGATATATTTAATTCGGCTAATCAGCCAAACTGGCTCCAACATGGGGCCTTGCATGCCTTTTCCCTTCCCCAAAAGCTCCCAGAGACCAGGCGGGTGTAGCGCAGAAGCCTCCCAGAATGGATTCCCTCTCAAACAGTGGGAAGAAAATTAAACTGCCAAATTTGTTTTTGTTGGTTCAGGCCTTCTGCGGGGAGTTGGAAGGCTTTTAATTGCGCTTGCTGTGAAGAATTGGATGAGCTGTTTTTAAGACAACAAAAAGCAGGCTCCCTCTCGCTAGACCGCCGAACTGAGCTGTTTTCAGAGATCGCTTGGGTCAAATGTAGTGCAAAGACAGATTGCGGAGACCATTCTCTCTTATTTACGTAATTACAGACATTGATATATTAAACCCTCTTTTATATGGCCAAAGGGAGCATGTATCTGCTGAGTTAACAAGTTACATTGTCAGCTTACTTTCCTTTGGTATATCAGTCCAAACTGTGATAACAAAAAAGCCATCACCTCTTTTGTACGCCGTCGTCTATTTACTTTTTCTCTTTTTGCACTCTATTTTTTTGGCCTTTGAATTTTTTTTCCAGTGTGTCAAAACAAGAAGAGGCTACATGGAAACGGCAGCCCTGTGTAAATATTTATGATGTAACATCTCCATGTGAATAGACTTTCTTTCTAGCCCATCCATCAAAACCGCCACCTCCTCAAATCGCCCCCTCGACCCCCCCAACGCCTGGCCGCCACTCAGGCCGCAGGAAGCCAAGACAGGAGCATCGCGTTCCCCTCGCGCTCAAAGTAATTGTTTTTCTTTTGAACCGGGGCCTCCGGGCCGCCACAGCTTTTGAGACCGTGGTCTCTTGCCTTTCACAAACCCTGAAACTTCAAAGCCTATAGGGCTTTTTGTCTCAGTGGTACGTCCACTGGCCCCCAAAATGGTGCGACAGGGAAATGTGATGTAGGTCAAATTACAGCAGTTGCGCTTATAAAAAGTGAAATTTCTTAGCATGTCGACGGAAGGCCTTGGTTACCTCTCATGCCAAATGGCCCAGTCCAAAGTTAACACATGCCAAATGCAAAATGGGATTTGATGATTATATACCACAAGTAACATCATTAGGCTGGAAACGTTTTTGAATACATAGCTTTAATGTGAAATATATGTGATGTTTTACTTTTCTTGATATAAGCCAACAAAAACGTACTAAATAAATATAAATATTATGCATACTATTATACACGCATTTATAAATGTAATGCATTAATTCTAATTTATTATTATTTAGATTATTGATTACATTTTTTTATTGTATTAAATGAATAGCAATACAGTTTCATGCAAAACACTCACTGATGCTTGAGAAGAAAAAACTATGTATTAAGAGCAGGGCGGCGAAAACTTTTTGAATTTGAAGATCAGGATAAATGTAACTTATTTTGTCTACTGGGGAACATGTAAGTATCTCCTGTAACTTCTGAAGGGCAGCACTAGATGAAAAAATATGATATTTAGGCAAAATTAAAAAAAAAAAAAAAAAAAAGTACATATCCTCATTGGCTTTAGCATCAGTGAGCATTTGAACCTTCTGTAATAGTTGCATATAAGTCCCTCATTTGTCCTCAGTGTGAAAAGATGGATCTCAAAATCATACAGTCATTATTGGAAATGGTTCAAAAGAATCTGTAGGACTTTTCTGAAGAACAGTAGGCAGGACAAACAAGGGACTATCACTAAAAAACAAACAAACAAACAAAAAAACACAGCTGTGGATCATTTAGGTTAAAAAAAAAACACTATTAAGAATGTAAACTTTTGAACAGGGTCATTTTTATAAATTCAACTATTATTTTTTTATTGTGGACTATATGTAAACGTCTTTAATGTGAAATATCTTATTCAGGTCAGTATACAAAATAAAAATAAAAAAAACATGCATTTTGTATTATCCCTCTTATTTTGGTAAAATAATTAACATTTTGCAGATTCTGCAAGGTGTATGTAAACTTTTGACTTCATCTGTATGTATACCTGTATAATAATTGTTTTGTTCTGTTGCCTTTTCACAAAAATGTGGTATTGTGAGCCAGCAAAATGAAAGAGATAAACCCCCAAATATAATTTCCTCACCCTTACGTTGTTTAAAAGCTGTATATCTACTGTGGATATCTACCATGGAGATATTTTGAATTAGTAAATATTGACAACTTTCATTTTTGGGTGTACTATATTTTTAAGTTACCTACCTTTCGAAACAGGCCTCATGCCTGGAGTGTATTTGCGATGCCTTTACATTTTGCCTACGGCAGCTCGCTAGATTTTGGAAGTCTTTTAGTCTCTTTACAAATCCTTATGTCAATTATGGAATCGCAAAAACAGCGTAACGAATGCAAACAGATATAGTGACAGCAGACATCATTGTGCAGAAAATTCATCTGTTGCATTTGGGCCTGCTGTAAACAGGTGTGGTTTAAGTTGGCTTCTTCCCGGATGTGGTGGATTACAGCCGTCTCCCTTTATGTAATTTCTCTCTGTGTTGGGTGGGAAATTAGGCATTGCAGCGTCTCTCAATAGAGCGACGTTACAGTGCCACTCTCTGCCTTTTTTATCAGAACAGACGGTTGCTAAGATGTAATTATCACCGTCTCTCCCTGATAGACTGTGCTGAGGACTGAAAAGGTAATATGGATTATCACAATAGTTGTACAGCTCAATACTGCTATCTAACTTTATCCATTTATCTGCAATGATGGGAATCCTTTGTGTTGTGCAGCGGTGTAGCATCTATCTAAATAATAAAGGCCATTGTCTCCCTCTTGAAGAGAAGGGATTGTCTTTTTAATTTCATCGCAGTTTTATTATTGTTAATATTCAAGCTGTGACTGCTCTGTGCTGATGAAATTGAAATATTAAACCCAAAACAGAAGTTGAAAGCCAGAGCAAGCTTAAGGAAGTGGAATATATAGCCATTTTTGTAATTACTTTTAACCAGCTGGTCTCAAGGTGATTTCAACTGGGAGTATGAAGTCACCTGCCCTCAAGTTCACACAGGTGAATGCTTTTTTTTTTTTTTTTTAACCAGTATATCTATTGTTTTATCATTTAAAACCTAACAAACTTCTTTTCATGACAGCCTTTGCTTTTATAGTGTGCTTGTTCTGCTTTTAAAATAATTGTGAATATGTGATATTGTATGTTGGGAAAAGAATGTAGCCATTAAGTATTACTGAGAGCTTCTCTTTAATCTTTATCTGTCTTGTGTGTGTCTGCATTTGTGTGACACAAGGACAGCGGACGCTTTGAAGAGCTCATATAGAATAGACAACACTCGTTTTCACCTCTTTCTCACATATTTGGAGTGGCTCTTCTCTCCTGGCAGATCTATTGAAGCTTTCAATACCTTTTTCTCCTTCTCCGTCCCTGCTCCTTTCTCAGCGAGCAGGAGGGTTTTACTTTACCCCTTTGTCATCCTAATTGATTGCATTAACCTTTTGAGTATTGAATTTCCCCTGCATCACACAGAGCACAATGTGGAATATTATCATAATCTCTCCTAGTAATGGACACAGGGCAATCAACGATGCTTTAGGAAAAGTACATCTTTGAAAGATGGAACGACGTATTATTTTCAATCAAACGGATACCCTGGACTGGCAGGCTTTGAGAAACTTTGACGCTCTTGTGAAGGGTTATGTCTTTTTATGTGCCCGACAGTTGACACTTTGAACTGCACAGTCTTTAAAACACAAGACTGCTTGACTCAACAAAACCATTTTTCCTTAAGATCCCTCTTATCTTGATGATAATGATATATGCCAGCCCGTATGAGTAAAATGTAATTTTACATTATAGTAGAGCATAGCTGAACATTATATTCCAAATCATCAAGATGTTTTTTTTTTTTTAATAAAATGTGTTAAATAAAGGATTATATGTGTGTGTGTGTGTGTGTGTGTGTATGTCTATATATATATATATATATATATATATATATACTACCAGTCAAAAGTTTGGACACACCCTCTCATTTAATGTTTTTTAAGTTTCTTATGCTTATAAAGGCTGTTTTCACTTGATCAAAAATACAGAAAAAAATATAATATTGTGAAATATTATTACAATGTAAATCACAGTTTTTCTATATTAATATACATTAAAATTTAATTTATATCTGTAATTAAATTCGCATTTCCAGGATCATTACTCCAGTACTCACATGATCCTTCAAGAATCATTCTAATATGCTGATTTATTATCAGTGCTGGAGTTGCGCTGTTTAATATTTTTTTGGAACCTGTGATACTTTTTTCAGGATTTTTTGATCAATAAAAAGTAAAAAAAAAAAAAAAAAACAGCATTTATTTAAATATGGTTTTCTAACAATATACACTACTGTTCAAAAGTTTCTGGTCAGTAAATTTTTATTCTTTCTTTTTTTTTTTTTTTTGAAAAAAATTAATACTTTTATTCACCAAGGATGTGTTAAATTAATAAAAAGTGATAGCATAGCAGTGTTAGAAAAGATTTATATTTTAAATAAATGCTGTTCTTTTTAATTTGTTATTCATCAAAGAATCCTAAAAAAAGAATCACAGGTTGCAAAAAAATATTTGGCAGCACAACTGTTTCCAACATTGATAATTCTAATAATAAATCAGTATATTAGAATGATTTCGGAAGGATCACATGACACTTAAGACTGGAGTAACAGCTGATGAAAATTCAGCTTTGCATCACAGGAATAAATTATATTGTAAAGTACATTAAAATAAAAACCATTATTTTATATTGTAATAACATTTTGCAATATTACAGTTTTTTCAGTATTTTTGATCAAATAAATGCAGCCTTGATGAGCATAAGAGACTTCTTTAAAAAACATTAAATAAGAGGGTGTGTCCAAACTTTTGACTGGTAGTATATATATATATATATATATATAATGAGGAGCTTCCTATGTTGAAACAGAGGCAGTGGATGTCTATTGATATGATAATTTGTGTTTGTATTGGTGTGGGTGTACGGCCCAGCCACCCGCTCACCTGAAAAGACCCCTGTTGTGTTTTTCTCTTACTGCTAGTTTGAAGTCTTAGGGGTCAGGAGATACTGGCTTTAAAGGCAAGATTAGCCCTCGGTTTACTTTGCAATTGCTGGGCTACATCATTTAATCCGTTTACCCTCTTTACATTAGCCTGTCAGCGTTTAGAGGGATGTTGAAGTTCATTTTCTCAACAAGGCACTCGTCACACACATATTTGAAAGAGTTTTTATAGTCAAAAATAAAAATGTTGTCATCATTTACTCATCCTTTTTATTCACACTGTTCACAATGCTGTTTTTCATACAATGAAAGTGGATGGTGACCAAATTCTGTCAGAACCAAAAATTACAAGAAAAGCTCCATAAAAGTATCTTAAAAGGTCCAAATGACTCATGCACTATTTTCCAAGTCCTCTGATGTCGTCATATAGCTTTATGTAAGAAACAGACTGAAATGTAATTTGTTTTTTACTAAAAATCTTCCCCTCTGCCAAAACTCTCAATTCTCATTTGTGTATTTTGAATATACACATATTCAGTTATGAAACACACTAGAACAGTGATATTTAGCATCATTGACTTTAAACCTACTGTGCCATGACATGACACATTTGAATATATAAGATTATTATTAAAGAATTATAATGAATAGATGTCTTGTATTTTCCTCACACAAAGCTGTTTTTATGGTGCTTTTATATAATTTTTGACCTTGACAACTGTTGGTCAACATTGACTTTTTTTATATATGAAATTATATTATAAATCATGATAAAGAGCAGCATGAACATTCTGCTAAACATCTCTTTTTGTGTTATAAAGTGTCATATAAGTTTGAGACCACATGAGGGTGAGTGATGACAGAATCACTATGTAGAATTTTTTAATATCTGTTTCCAGAAGGTTTATATTTACAATATGATAAAGCTGCTGTATTAAGAGCTGAACAAAACGGCTGCATATGACGAGGAATGGTATCTGTTCACTATAAGCCAGGCTAATGCTTTTGATTAAAATGGATAAAAGTCAATGCTTTGTCATGCCCCCTCATTAGAAGAATGGTGACATAAAAACATCCTTTCAACAAAAACATAGCTTCTATTCGTGATGGGGCATGGTTTGTTGAATTTCAGCATCCCAACAAAAGGCCACGTCTGTGTGTGGAGCTGCTGTACTCACAGCCACCTGGCTTCTCTCTCACTCTCTTTTGTATTTCAGGATTTATTCAACAAAACCCGAAAACTGGAGCGCTGCAAAAAGCTAAACTGACTTTTCAGGTTTTAATGGGAGAGTAAACAGCGGTACAAAGCATAAAATTAATTGATTGTTTAGCAACAAGGAGTCTGTGTTATCACGTTTCCCTGGTAACATGAAATTATTGTCTGGTTGCTTAGATGAATTGAAGCAAAACAGCCTTTAATTCATACCAACTCTATTATATTTTTTTTCAGGCAGGAGAGAAAAAAAATCAATTGAAAGGGACCCTTATGAGCAGCCAGAGCGGACTTATGATCAATAATTATTGTAAACAGGGATACAGTGTCTTGATTTGATGGCTTCGGGTTTGACGTTCAAATGCTCACATTTATAGAAAAAATGCTCGGATGATGAACAGCGGTGCCGATATCTCAATTTTGGGTCACGGGGGCCATTTCACGTTAGTTACATGCAACATAAACTCCAAAACAAAATGGAGGTTTTGGGTGAACGATTGGTCAAGGTCAATTAATAAGACAAAAACATCCCGCTGTGACTCATCTCACTCCTGGGTCCGCCGTCGCTGATGTCCGTTTAATGAACGTCATACAGTAGTTTCACACAAATGTTCAATATATCGCCATTTCACCGAGCAAGGTCAACCAGTCGATGAGTGTTATTTTTATACTCTGACAGTGAAAAATCCAGTCTGGGTGTCAATCGCTCATTCAATAGATCTGCTTCCTTTTCTGTAAGTAAGCAAACCGAAACATACTGCTCATACTATTCATTGTGTTCCCTGTGGGTTGGTCTGTCATATCGTGCACAAACCCTCACATTTGTGCTGGTTTTAAAGAGGAACAACACAAAAAAATGAAACATTGAGAAGTTTTGAAGGGTCTGGGAGTGAGTACATTAGAGGAACCTATTCATTACTCTAGCCTGTGCCGGCTGACAGGCCCCTTCTACATTAATATTAATTATCATCTGATAAATTGCGCAAAACGGTCGGCACCGCATCAGTTTTTCGTATATTTTAACCGCGCTGTCAAACCTGCTAGTGTTGTATGTTCCTGACCCATCCTCAGATTTGCAGTTTGAGCTGAGAGCTGCCATTTTCAACATTTATTTGAGCAACTGACACACAGTGTCGTATTTCCTGGCTTTGCCCAAACCAGCTGTCAGCTATTGCAGGCTTAAACTCTTCACTTGTGTCTCAGGTTCTCTCGGGTCAAGATTAACAGCATGTTAGGCGAGTATACGTATACACACATTTCTCACACTTGGTAAATTCAGGCGTATTCCACATGCAGGCGGTTGTTTGATTAGCTCCACCCAAACATTTTATGACCTTATAACTTTGTTTAAACAAAACGGTCTGTTCATCTCTCTTCCTGTCTTTTTTTTCTCCTCTCCCCCCATTGCTTTTTTTCTCTGTTATCCTCTCTCTGGGTAGTATTCAAAGACAGATATAGCAACAATCCTTATTGATCTAATCTGTTTACTCCATGCTATTTTCGACAGTTCCATCGAAAACTCCCTCCCTTCGCAAGCCCCACCGCCACCCACCGCTCTACCCCCGTTTGCCTGACCTACATGGCGGTCACATGGCCTGGTTCCCTGGCCCGGCATTTTATGGAAAATCAGCGGGTGAGATAAAGCTGTGAGGTTTTAAGTGTTATCCTCTCTATCCTCTCAAGATGGCTAGTGTTGAAAGAGGCACCACTGTCACAAGTCAGGCCAATTTTGGGCCTCCCTGACAGCCCTCCATTACAGTTTGATTGGATTTGTTCGCTTTCTGTTAAGGATTTTTGCCTTCATGCCACCGTTTGTCATGTTAAAGTGATAGTTCACATTAAAGTGACAGTTCTGTCATTATTAACTCACCCTTATGTTGTTCTAAACCAGTTTGAGTTTCTCTGCAACACAAAAAGAGATGTTTTTAATAAAGTACTGATTTCTTTTTTTCCCCATGCAGTTACAATGAACTGGGAGCGTTCAAGTTTTTTTTTTTTAAGTGCTATCATAAAAGCATCATAAATCTTGTCCAGATGACTAATACACTAAATTCAACGACTGTTTTTTATTGATAATATTCCTTTTTAATTACCTGTAAACCATACTGAGTCAACGAATCAGTCTAACATGAATGAATCATTCAGACCAAACTGAATTAATTCATTCATTTTAAGGATCTTTTTTTTTTTTTTAGACATTGTTATTTTTCACATGAATATGCCAGGGAGAACTAGAGTAAAGATTTACAGTAAATTATAATGTCTTTTTGCAAAAGTTTGAGGTTGGTAAGATTTTCTTGGTAGGAAGTATTTTATGCTCACAAAGGCTGCATTTATTTCATCAAAAAAACAGTAGAAACAGTGGAATATTATTACAATTTAAGTAGCAATGATTAATCGCTTCCAAAATTTAAGTTTTTGTTTATATAATAAATCAACTGTGCATATTTATTATTTATATATAAAGACACACACATACAGTATATATTTTGAAAATATTTACATGTATATATTTATATTAATATCATTTATATTATATATTAATATATTTGTGATGCAATCTTGGAAAACCCGTCGGATGTCACACTGGGACATTTTCAGGAAGGTCGAATGTCATTTTTTGACAAAATTAGGTTTTCATTAAATTATTATTCCATAACATCTTGCCTATCATCTCTGAAAATATTTTGGCAAAAGTCCTATGTAAACTACTGCACACAAAGTATAATTTATTTATTTATTAATATTGTGAGATGGTGGAGCGCAAGAGAACAGCG
The DNA here is from genome assembly GCA_033026305.1 of Cirrhinus molitorella. Taxonomy (NCBI): domain Eukaryota; kingdom Metazoa; phylum Chordata; class Actinopteri; order Cypriniformes; family Cyprinidae; genus Cirrhinus; species Cirrhinus molitorella. The sequence goes on from CM065132.1 coordinate 10,062,761, forward strand.
CAGTGTGAAGTACTGTAGCTGCTCACTTAAATTACCTTACTCGTTTCAATCTGCTCAGTCTTGGTGATGTCAGTGCCATAAACGATGTTATAATGGACTATTACACATCCAAAGATTAAGGATCGGATGATGAAGTTACTAAAGAGGAGGAGTCTGATGATAGTTATATGCACAGGTGCGTGAACAGTTGCGCTGCGCTCACTTTTCTCAGTGTAAACTACAAGGTACAATTCGTGCTATCTAGACATACAAGGAATAATCAAAAGTTCAGAGAATATGCCCATGATAAACAACGGGAAGCAGATGTTGTGTAATGATGCAGTATAGCACTCCTGACTTGACAAACAGCTCTGTTTAAACCTGTGAAGTGAAAGTAAAACCCGTCTCACCTTAAACCCGTTTTTTCTCAAAATTCCATTCTTGAAAATCATAGTTATCAGCCAACTTAAGATAGCTATAGCTTTTGTTACTTTCAGATAAAAACAGTTGCTTGAATTTTGAACAAATTTCACCATGTGTGGGGTTTTCCTAGATCGCATCACATTTAATAGATAAGCATAACATATTTGTCTTAAATCTGTACATGCATGTGTGTGTATTTATGTAAACGTAATACATATACACAGTACACACACATATATTATATACACAACTTTTATTTTGGATGCCCAGGTCTAAATATAAGTAACTGATCCTTCTGAAATCATTCTAATATTTTAATTTGGCATTTAATTATTATTAATGTTAATACAGTTGTGCTGCTTAAGATATTTGTTGAAAACATGATTTGCATTTTTTTCAGGATTCTTTGTTGAATAAAAATTCTAAACTAATTCTAAAATTTATTCTAAATTCAAATAATTCTAAAATGTTTAATTTCTTATAAAAATGTTTATTTACATTTTTTTTTTTTTTTTTGATGTTGTTGTTTTAGTTTTTTTGTTGTTGCTGTTTGGAGTTTGACACATTCCTATGGAAACCTGTTTCCACCAATGAATAATAATAAAAAAAAAAATAATTGCAAAATTTTTCTCACATTTCTGACTTTTTTTCTCACAATTGTGAGTTTACATCTTGCAATTCTGACTTTTTTCCCTCCGAATTGTGATATATAAACTCACAATCACAAGTTATAAAGTCACACTTCTAAGAAATAAAGTCAGAATTGTAAGATATAAATGTACAGTTCTGACTTTCTTTTTTAGAATTTGCGTGATATAAACTTGTAGTTGCGTGTTATGAAGTCAGCATTGCATGATATAAACTCACAGTTATGACTTTTTTCTCAGATTTGCACACAATTCTGAGAAAGAAAGTCAGAATTGCAAAATATAAGCTCACAGTTCTCTTTTTCTCAGAATTGCAAGTTTATCTCACAATTGTGACTTTTTTCTCAGAATTGTGAGTTTGTGACTATAAAACTATGAGTCTTTTTTCCCCACGGAACTGGGCGTTATAACTTGCAATTGTAAGTTTTGAAGTTCTGGGGAAAAAAAGTTGCAAGTTTATATCTCACAAGTCAGAATTGTGAGAGGAAAAAGTCATAATTACCTTTTTTAATTTTTTATTCTTTGGCAGTAACGGACTTCCATACATTCCACAAGCACTATAATTTTATTAAAAAGATTTGTATTTATTTATTTATTTTTTGTTGAGTGAACTGTTCCTTTAAAAGCATTTAGTTACCGCATGACGGTAGTCTGTAGTGCTTTCCGTCTAGTGTAGGTGGGCCAGCACAGCACTGGATGATCTCAGTGCCAAGCCAGAGGCTAAAATCCAGGCTAGAGCGGAGCAGTCAGTGCTGAGGGCTCGCTTTTGTGCGGTGACCGAGTCCCCTTCACACTGTCGTCTGCCTGTAAATTTTCTGCTGTCCTTGCTGTTCAGCCAATTACACCAAAAGAGCTTTAGTGATTTTTTTTTTCCCCCCCCGCCTCTTGTCGGCATTTATATATTTATTTATTTTACAGATGAATGCAAAGCATCTCTGAAGGTTAAAAAAATGCTGAATTTCACTCTGCCTATAATATAAACTTTTTTCAGCTCCTTAGCTCACAGTCGGACTGATCAATAGATGTCAGCTATGCTTGCTAGTTTCAACAAGCATTTGTGTTACATAAATCAACTCTACCATGCTTTTATTTTCAAATTTAGATTTATCCAACTTGTTGTGTTTCTTTAAAGCAGCAAATAAGTAATTTTATTACAAGCTAACCTGTGCCGTACAAATGAAATAAAACTGTCGAATGAAACACTAACATGCTGACAAAGTGTACAAAAGAAGATACGTTTGTGCCTGTGCATACAGCTTCTTTCAAATTTTGGAGATTGTTCATACACGTTTGTGGTCAGAATGAAAGGCTTGGATCACTTGTTTTTGACTTAAAAAAAAAGATGAACATTAGGGGACTGGGATAATATATCACTGTAGTCTATTTGTCCTGGTGGAGTGACAGGCTTTCTGCCTCACACCTTCACTGATCTCTGATCTGTCTGTCCAGCTTATGATGCTCAGCTTTGTTCTTCTCTTTCTGTCTCAGTCACACAGTTGCTCATAAGGGGCCTCTCATCTGAGGGAGGGTGGTGTTTAACTTCTTAAAAAGCCTTTTCTTTATGTGAACTGCCATGTTGGCACTGTTCCTTAAATAGGGCTTTAAAGGCTCATTTCCTCCTGAACACTTCTATTTGTAGATTGTTCTTTCTAATGCTTCAATTCAGTCAATAATGACCTGCCTTTTTAGTGGACTGTACTTTAATAGATAGATAAACAGATAGATAATATATACATACTATACAGTATAATTCTATATTAATTAATTTATTTATTTACTATCAATAAATGACCCTGGACCACAAAACCAGTCATTTTTTTTGAAATTGAGATTTATACATAACCTTAAAGTTAAATAAATAAGCTTTCCATTGACATATGGTTTGTTATGGTAGGATAATATTTGGCCGAGATACAACTATTGGAAAATATGGAATCTGTGGGTATTGAGAAAATCACCTTTAAAGTTGTCCAAATGAATTTCTTAGCAATGTATATTACTAATTAAAAATGAAGGTTTGATATATTTACGTTAGTAAATTTACAAAATATCTTCATTTAACATGATCTTTACTTAATATCCTAATGATTTTTAACATAAAAGAAAAATCGGTTTGACCCATGCAATGTATTTTTGGCTATTGCTACAAATATACCCAAGCTACTTAAAACTGGATTTGTGTTCCAGGGTCACATATAGTGTCCTTTATTTATATATTTATTTATTTGTTTATTTCTTCCAATTTTCTTGTCCACATATTTTGCAATATGTTTTGAAGGATCATTTTGAAACATATATTTCCACTGGTGCATGTTTTGTTATCCTTAATCAACATTTTGGTCCACCTCTGAAAGGCGGACTTTCTTTATTCACTAAAGTTTGCAAAAGTATAAAGGGGAAAGGAATGAGCTTCATTTGGAAAAGTAAACAAGAAAATTACCCAGTGGGTTTGTAGTTGGCGTCCTTAAAAATTTATGCCACATTCTAAATAAAATTTTTTCCTTGTCTCCATATTAGAAAAAGAAAGAGTTGTAAAGTTAGCTCGGTGTTGCATTTTTAATAATTGCAGAGGAAGTAGCCAGGCAAACAACGAGGAAGAATAGAGAATAAACAGCGAGAAAACTGCAGCATCGAAAAACACTCGCCGCTTTGCTAACTAGCTGAGGGCGGCGTTTGGGGTGTTAGCACAGGTTGCAGTTAGTCGTTCCAAGGCTAACTCAGGTCTGGACTGGGTGCTGAGAGCTCCACACCATCTGCATTTTGCTGTTAACGCGCCTTCACATCCGTGGGAGGATTAGTGGAAAATCCCCAGGTTTTTTCAAGCAGTTGACAAATATCAGATTTGTCTCTAAAAATTAGCTCCATCCATATCTCCCACCATATGACACACAAAAAAGATTAGCTTTAATACCCAGCCAGCTTGAGTGTGGAAAAAAGCAGATTAAAGTTTCAGTTTAGTAATATTTACCGAGCCTCTTCTGTCGGATCCCGGCTCGGCATCGGGCAGAGTCTTCCAGAAGCCGCACTCCCCCACACTCTCTCTCTTTCTCTCTCTCTCTCTCTCAGACGGCGAGATGTTTGTCTAGCAACAATTAATGCCAATATTTATCTAATTCATCATCGCCCAATCCAGTGCCTGAAGGTTGTCTTTTTAGGATATGGCTTTTAAACAAACACAGGGAGCAGTTAAAGAGCGTTAAGTGAATAAAGGCAGCAGGTGTCCTTTCAGACTGAGCTTTGTAGTCCTCCCAGGCTGCTGTGCTGTTGTTTTAGCCGCCCATTGGCGTGGAGTAGGGGGTGGCTGGGAAACGGGCCTAGTAGGTGACCCGAGACCCCTCTACTGTCCCATTGTGAGCACTTTTGTGGAAAGGTAGCAGCAGCGTTTGATGTCGCTTTAAAAGAGTCAGCCCTACGCATTACGGCACGGCGTGCTGAAACCCGTTCATCCGCAAATTTGCTGTTTATGAATTCGTGTTATGATATACCGAGCTTTCGGTGGGTAAACATAATTTAAGCGGCGCATTTCACATCACCTAGAAAAACAGCCTTTATCACGTATTCTAGCAAAAAGAATTATCGCAGGGAAACAAATTGATGCCCAATGAGGCAAGTTGCAGGGATATTGGCTGCGCACGCACGATTGAACCCCCGCAGCTGTCATCGTTAGCAGGTACGGAGGATTTTAGCGTATTCCGGGAGCATTCGCTCAGTCAATATGTTTCCCTTTGCCATTTAATTATCGTACTCGCGATCGCAGGCGTCTAGGGGGGAGAGCGGGGCTCGGATCCACCTGCACGCAGGGTACTGGCTCGCTGCTGCCTTCTTCCTGGACCACCTCCATACCCAGAGGTTGACTCCTCAATGCAGGAGCCCATAAATGAAATTAAGGTGTCAATTAGTCAATTATGGCGTAATAACTCGGAGGGCAGACGTTTAGAAGCAGAGCGTACCTCAGCTAAGTTCATTTCCTCTGGTCCAGGAGTCCTCGGTCCTGGCCGCACGTCACTCTTCCACCCAGAGCCGCTGAATAAGGCCTCTGCTCAGCTAATTTTATTTTCCGTCGGCTATCTTTTTTGGATCGACAATTTCCTCTGCTGGTTTTATTTTGAGTCGCGCTTATTTATTTATATTTACGGCCCTGCCCCCTCCGATGCAGGGATGTACTTTTTTCTTCCCCAATTTGGCTTTAGAGACTTTTATAATTTAGTAATTAAAATCTTTGATAGGCTTTTGAAATTGCATCTAATTGAATTTAATGGGGAGATGAATTTCAATTTTATTTGATTACCGGGACCCCTGGCATAGGTATTTATGGAAAAAACTCTACAAAAATATGCTGTGTGGGCTAAGATGGCATAATAAAATTAGAGGTAATCAGATTTCTCTGTCGTGAATTTCGCTCTAATTTCACTATAATTTTCCATTAGATAGCTAGTTTACAAATATTTGCTCATCTGCGATGGGAGAAGCTATCTGTCTAAAATGATTATGGTCAGGGCCTTCAGAAATGTGGCCCTTTCTCTCATTCCCTTTTAAAACCAGATTGCGAGAGACCGAAATTAGGAAGATTGCATTAGGACTGTCTGCATCCGGGAGAGATACTGAAATGTAATGATGGGAGGCAGGGGATGAAAGCTGCGTCAAGACAAATGTTTAGACTTTTAAGTAATGTTTTTTAAGTGAACTGGACATTTCAGCCTGCCGCTAGATAGACGTGCACCTTTCTTCGCTCCAGGAACAGCTTTAACCTTTTTTTTTTTCTAGCCGCATTTTCATTTGTTTGCAAAATGATGATAGGCTAATTTAATAAAGATATTTTCATTATAAAGATCACCGCCACAAGTCGGCCAATTAGTTTATGATAAGTAACTTCTGACCGCTCCTTTCGGAGCTCACATTTTGGTATGCAATACGCTTACCCCGGGAAAAATAAATATATAATGCTATCCAAATAGACGTGAGGGGGAATAATATCCAACATCACAGGCTTCGCTAGAACAATACAAGGGCAAATGCTTTCTCAGGCCTTCTTTTCAAGCCACTGCACTAGACTCCAGATTTGTCATATTCAATTTCCTGTCAATTTCACAATTGAGATTTGAGAGGGAAAAAAATTCTCTGTGGGAAAGCTTCTTTTTCAGGCCAGAGAGAGATGATGATGATGATGGTGGTGGTGATGATGATGCTCCCTTTTCTGTCTTTTTTTTTGGGGGGCTTTCTTTTTTGTGACGCCCTCCACCTCACAGTTGTCCACTCGGTCTGTGTGCCGTCCCACTGGCTGAGACAGCGAGAGGGTTCAAACACAATCTAACTCCCAGCAAAGGTCAGTTTTCTCACTCCGCATGGCCCCGGGCCCTAGGCACAAAAGCCCCTCAATTCACATCTTTCAACTGGGCGCTGGCTTTTGTCCCGGCGGAGCGAGGCGCTTGGAGCGGGCGGCCATCAGACCAGCCCCTCCTGGAGTGCGCGGTCAGGGGCAGCTAAACGTCTGGCCCCTGCATCCCTTTGACGGATGCAGCCCTGCCATGTCACAGTCCCCCCTCCCCGCTCGCCCCCATGCCCTGAGCATACCATCATAATGGGCCACATCAAACGCCATTCAGCTCCTCTCCGAGAAACAGAAATGGCAGCGAAAAGAAAAATGATCTGCGACCGCTGGCCGTTCGCTACCGTACAAAGCGTTCCGCCGGATCGGTGCACGTCTTGTTACGGTGTCAGTCAGCGCTTTGAATGCGCTCGACACGTGTTGCTGTACTAATTCAGAGACGTCCCGCGCATAAAGGTGGCATTATGCTGTTTTGTTGCAAAACTTTTATGAAGTTGGCAGAGATCGATAGGTGTGGCGCGTCTGCTGATATTTTGCATGTTTAGGGTTTTCTCCGGAACGTCTCGAAGATATTTGATGACTGACTACGCTGGTTCTTCCCTTCTGGATTATTGAGTTTAAGGTGGGAACATTTTGCCATTGTTGCTTTATGAGTCATCCGTATAATCACTAAATCAACCAAAACCTGTTTTATGCTCACAAATGAGATGTAACAGTTAGCAAACAGGAACTTGAGATTGACTCATTTCTCACAGTTATGAGACAGTACCCAGAATATGCATTTCCCCTTTTTATTGGCCTTATTTCTCAGGGCTTTCAAGAAATTAAGCTCTTTTTGTTTTGGCCAAAACTTGGCACTTCCTGCCTGGATGTTTACTCATATCATTTGCGGTGCGAGTTGCAAATGAAAATATTTCCAAAGTTGACGTGTTTAGATAGAAAATATGCTGAAAATATGCTGTCCGGGTGCGCTTTTGCATGCCACAGCGGAAGAAACTGCCAGGCAAATAAGGGCTTTGTCTTATAAAGTATTCATTGTCACCTGGTAACGGCTGCCGTTTATCATTTCACCTGAAATTACAATGAAAACTGATACCTTATCAGAGGGACAAGCACATAGAGAGCAGGCGAAGATGAATGAAGAAGAGAAGGAGGGAAAAAGGGAGGGAGAAGAAGGGAACGGGGGATGGGACATGTAGCTTCCCCCCCCCCTTCCTCGTAATATACAACCAACTGTTCCGAGGATAAGGTTACTTCACCATGTGACCGCTGTTCAATACTGATGCTTTTTTTTTATGAGGAAACTTTAAAATATGCAATAAAATGTAACTGATACTAGACTTTTTTTCCCTTTTATATAACCACCCTAGCTTCACACGTGAATTTGCTGGTATGCTTTTCTTTTTTGCAATATTCCGCAAACTTCCTGTTTTCAGTAAATAACACTCATAAAATGAACAGTGATAGTCAAATGTACAGTAGGCCAGAGAGGGTCTTTCCCACAACGTGAGATAAACAAAAACCAGAACACTTTGTTCATTTTAAAACGGGCGTGCTGTTATCATCAGAATCGCATGCAAAAATGTCCGACTGATATATCTAATGAGCTTGATATTTTCTCTGAGCCTTTGAGTTTTCCCTCCCTCCTCATTTTCATGGAATCGTGGAAGGCTCCTCCCCGAGAGACTTGAAAGGCTAGAAGAGCCCAAAGATGGGAAGGCCAGCCCACTAAGGGGAGGAAAAAAGTGTGCTCAGGTTCCTCCACTGCTGTAATTTCCTATCTGCCTATTCAGACATCGCCAACTGCTTGGTGTGTGTGCGTGTGTACAGGAGCAGAACCGTAGACCGGGAGAGAGAGAGAGAGAGAGAGAGAGAGAGAGAGTAAGAGAGGGAGAGAGAGGCAGGAGGAGCAGTCGAGGAAGGGGCCGGCTCTGTATTCTCTCACCTACCCCCCGTCAAACCACAGGAGGGAGGGGCCAAGCCAAGCTGCCAATCAAGCTCACTCGTGGCAGCCGGCATTATCTCTGCTACAAACTATTGACAGATTACATGTCAAGGAGTTTAGTACATGATTGAGAGCAAAAAAGGCGTTTATTGTCAACTTCTTTTAGTTTTCCTTTTCTCACAGACCAGCTTACATCTGATGATTTTCAAACAGAGTTCAGTAATATTATGAAAGTTACATGCTTGACAGGATTTAACTTCGACTACCCTGAATATGGTAAGTGACCCTCCTCTCTAACCTTTCTGTGTGTGTGTCCATAGGTGAGTGTTTTAATATAAAATACGTCTTGAACAGGGAAGTTGCTCTTGTCTGAAGTGTCGCCTATCGTCGCTCTGAGTTTACTGTACCTTTATTTATAACTGTGTGACAAGCCCTGAGAAGATGGCAGTGTTTAATACGATCACTCTGTCCCTGAGTCCCGTGTTTTCTTTTCGTACTTTACTCATGCCTCTCAGGAGGGAAAGAATTTAAGTAGACTACTTTCATTTTAAAACTGGAAGTAGTCGAGCTTATTTGTTATTTAGACACAGTGTATCACTCTTACCTACAGGCGTCCGGCGACGTTTGAAACTCATATATCTGTGTTTATTAAAGCAGTCATGTTTGTCTGAGTTCAGGGGATTTTTTTTTCTTTTTGTTGTTACTGCTGATATAACTTTATAGAGGCAGCGATGTGGCATAAACATACATAGGCATGTAAAAATATTAGTGAAGTGACTGGTGTGGCCTAGGGGTTTGTTGCCAAGGGGACTGAGTAAACAAAATGCTGTAGTAACGTTGTTTTGACACATGTAGGGGCACACAGAACAAATGATATCCCTCTCCGTTTTCCTTGTTCCTCCGTTTAGGGATATTATGAAATTGATATCAGTCATATTGTCCCATCCTATTTCCTAATTTCATTACCTAATAATCCGGCTTTCGGAGCTTTAAATATTATTATAAAATGTTCCTGAAATAAATAATGCTGTTTTAGAATAGTTTGTGGCTTGAGTTGGATTTCTATTTCAGTTTAGTCCCAAATAGAGTTCCTGGAAAATTAAACTTGTTTGTTTTTAAATAGTTTTAATTTAGGCCAGAATTGTAGTGTTTATTCACACACTTGTTTGCTTGGCTCTCGATGTGTTTTACTCGATGCTGTTCAGATCGAGTTTTAGACGTCCCTTATTTGATTGACACTTATTTGATTATATACTGTGGTGTATATTTTAAAAATAGATATTTTTATATTAAATCATTTTTATGTTTTGTACTTTTTTTTTGTTTTAGAATAGGACTGTGTGTTTAACTAGTCAATAACCATGATTTGTTTTTTAGCTTGGAAAATAAATACACATGCATCAGTGAATTTTTTCAAGTCAGTTTTGTCATAACTGAAACATTCAATCAATAATTTTAGCGAGTTTTTGATGCGATATCTTCATGTCTTGTTGCCCTCAGGCTAGAAAGCTTCTTTTTTTTTTTTTTAGCTTTGCTTTGCTTGACACTAATGAACACTGTTTGTTCTAAAAGATAAATGGTGAAAGACTAAATTAAACAAAGTGAAAAAAATGTCATTGTGACTTCTTTTAAAGAGCGTATCTTGAACTTTCAGAACTGGCTTAAGATGAATTTCGTCATATTTATTATCAGAAACTTCACACAATTTGCTTTCTGTTCTATTCTTATTCTAAATGAGACACACCCGAGATTTTTTTAAATCGTTGTCATATTGCTGCATGCCCTCTGTTCAGATGACTGGAGTTATTTTATTACTCCACTCGTTTTTTTTTTTCTTCTGTGCGAGCGAAAGCAGTTTTAGCCTCTGTCCACTCTGAGCACCTTTACCACTCATCTGCAAAATAGGATCAAATGAGGAGGAAAAAACAACCCAAGGTCTGCAGCCCTCAATAACCTTTATCACAATTTAGCAACAACCGAATCAATTTGATGTCTTAAGCAATAAAAAAGGCTGTTGCTGTCCTAATTCTGCAGCTCTTCGGATGACAGTAAATTTACATTTTTTAATTAAACTAGCTGGAATTTTTATGAGGGGGCTGGGCTATGCTAATGGGAATGTTGTGTGCCGCAGATTAACAGAGTTTTGAAGTACATTTGGAAGGGGGGACATTAAAGGGGGAGAGGATGCTAGGCATCACATTTAACCCCTTTTATGCTTATTTTTCCTGAGGGACCCCCGGCACACCCGACCGCTGAGAGAGGCGAGAGCGCTCTTTAGTGAAGGGGTGATCAGTGTTGCCATGTCAACTCATGCATATTCTTTAAATTCTAATCTATAATTGATGACACGCACAGATGACACAGAAGAAAGGTGAGCTCCTTTTAGAAGGACGTCTAAAATGCATTTTGTACATTGTACTTTTTCAGCCATTTAAAACTAAAATGTTTCTGTTCATTTTTACATATTGAAATAAGGCAATAATTAAATTTACTAAATTATTTATACATAGCTGTATTTATTTAACTGTTGAATTCATAGCTCATACATCATTTTTTTTCTTTTTGCACAAAATACAGTTTAATTTGCAACGCTAATATATAAATAGTGTAGCTTATTATTTATAATTATCAGTGCAATGTACTGTAGATTTAACTGCTATAGTAGATATATCTTCTTGTTTAATTTTATATATGCCTGTCTTCCAAATAAAAAAAAAGGCAAAGGCTAGCAAAGACAGAAAGAGGGCGACTAAGTCTAGCTTGAGTTTCCAGATCAGTCACCGGCCCCCCACCATCAAAATGAACTTTGTCATCCTAATACCCCAACAGTCCCCGAGCTCACAGTCGGGCAAACGATAACGGAGGCTAATACAGGAACGGATCAATCTCGAGGCATGTGAACGTGATGCTCTCTTCTCCTCTCCTCTCCTCTCCTCTCCTCTCCTCTCCTCTCCTCTCCTCTCCTCTCCTCCTGTGCATTCATGCAGACACCAGACCCTAATTAAAACTTCAAAACCTTTCTGTCACTTATACACAGTAATGGTCTAATTGATACTGTGCTAGAAAACCTTGTGGAATAATAAATCGATCACAGATATCCATAGTTTTATATGCTTAAAATAATCAGGGGATGCTGTATGGTAAATATAAATTATTCTACAATATATTTAAATAAAAAAACAAGGTTATTTAAATAGGATAATACTAGATAAGGTTTTCCATAGTAATGTAAACAAATACATCGCAGTGTTACGTCTTTGTGAATGAGCTGGAATATTATTTGAGTAATGACAATTTCCAAGAATGTAATTTCCCTGGCTGTAAACAAATCCAGTTATGAACATAGAGTTCAGGTGAGCTGAGGTGTCGTTTTCAGTAAAACAAAAGTCGACTGTACAAAGAGAGAAAAAAAAGGAATTACTATCAAGGTACTGGTGCTTCACAGGGCTTGTGGTTTAAGTTTTGCATCTCGCAAAAAAAAGCTCATAGTGCTGCTATCTTTCGCTATCTACCTCACCTTTTGCAAGAAATGTGCCACACGATTGAGAATTTTATGGTCCGTTTTCTCCCCCTCGGTGCAGACACAACATCGAGTTTTCTAGTTTTGACACATATGATTCGAAAAGTTGTGGAAAGATCTTCCTCTACGCGCTGGGCCTCGCAGAATGGCTTCATTTCACGTTTATGATCTTCCACATGAAATTCTAATTTCATGCAAAGTGGGGGAGACAAATAATCTGCGGCAGCTGATACGGCATATAAGAGGGGAAAAGAAGAATATGAAGAAGCAATTAGCACAGTGTGGAAGACTTTAGTCTGTTTGTCTGAAAGCTTGAGCTCCAATGGCCTCGAATGAAATTTGCATGCTCCGCTTATCGGCGCTCCCTTATTATGCTGTCTGAAAGGAAGATTAAGCCGGTACAAAATGTGGCGACTAATCCTTTTAAATGTGGCAGGGGTCTTTAAGGTGTGAACAACCCTGTAGGCAGGTTTCAGGCAGGGTTGTTAGAGAGGCTACCGCGACCCGCTCTTGACGGCTGAGTGCAGCTACAGGCTTCAGCCACTCTGACGAGTTCCTTTAGTCTGAGAGCGGCAGTTAAGGGACCGACTGGCCTGAGCTGATGGATGGTTTGTCTGCGCGCTAGCAGTCTTTAGCTCCTTATCTCGGACCCAAACACACAGATCACATGGGGTGGGGCGGGCGATAAGATTAGACCGTTGCTTTTCCGGTGGTCTTATGTGAAATCTCAAGTTCGCTCTCATCTACTCGTGAAAATATTCACTTATTTGCAGATTTTTTTTTTTTTCCCCCTCTGAAAGACAATCCTCACTTTTTTTTTATTCTCCCAATGATAAGCAAGGGAAATGAACGTCTTCCCCGTTGCCTTTTTTCCTCTGAGATTGTTTGCATTAGAGAACCACAGAGCTGATATCCTGTCCTCTCTGGTAATTGACTGCAAACAGGGGTGCTTGCGTTCGAAACCTCCCCTGCCGTGAATCCTCTGGTTGTGTGTGCTTTTGCCTGTGACATTCTATTCACTTGGGTCAGTAGCAGGCAGCAGCAGCAATAATTACAGTCTGTACATGATAAATCTGAAGCCCAGCTGTTGCGTTCTGTCACAGCCTACACACTAAACCGAGCGGAGAGAGAGAACAAGAGAGAGCAAAAGGGGGCTCGGGAGTTTGCTGTTTGACTGAATTTTTTTTTTTTTTTAAACTCTGTAACTTGATAGGATTACATGGCTCTTGGACCCACACCTGTTAAGAGGCTGTTAACAGAGCAGTTGGCGGTCTCATGGCTAGAGCTTAGAGCTTTTTTAGACTCTTCTGTGTGTCCACTTTTGGGGATTTCTGCCTTTACAAGAGGGAGTTTTGGGACTCAAGGCTGTTCTGTCCCGGCCCCAGACTTTTGTTAAGACCAAAAGGGGGAGGCTAAGATGTCTCTTTAGCCTGTGTCCTAGTTCCTACCCTTAGTCTGTATGAGAAAATGACCGCCTGCTTTTCCACATTGGAACTGTCTGGATGACAGGTGTGGATTTGCTGTACTTAAATTGCTTCAGCTTGAATTCTAACAAGACATAGAGCTAATGAAAAACATGTTTGCTTTAATTTTTATTTTACCCATTTAATTCGTTTTGTATTCATTTTAGTTTTTGTTTTATTTTATTTTAAAAAAATAATAATTTGATATAAATTTTTAATACAGTTTCCCCAAAAGGTATGACTATGCCTTAGACAACAAAATGATATATATATATTTTATGTACATTTGTATTTTTAAAATATTTAATCAAATAAATGAAGTGATGAACTACACCTGTGGTTCCTTTGCTAGGAACACTGTGTGATCTTGAGCGGAACTGACTTTATACACTGACTAGAAACCACCTTGACATCAGGTGGTTAAAAGTAATTACAAAAATGTCTCAAGCATGTGAAGTTAGTTCTAAGAAATGCTCTAGCGTGATTTATTTGCAGATTCCGCTTGATTTGATGTTTTGTTATCTAATGCAATGACAGTCACACATTTTAAGTGTCAAAAAGTATCCAAACACTTTTTGCGGCCAATGTATATTTTTGGAACGACCAACTTACGAAATGAGTCAAACCCCGTGCAAGCTATGTGGCAAACAAGCCACCTGACACCCGGCTTGTGTGCTATTATTTGTGCAATTTTATGTCCATCTATTCATACACACTGAGTAATGAATGAAAGGGCATGTTGGGTTGTTGAAGGCAGCCTTCATTAAATAGTGTTCCAGCATGATTTAGATATTTTCCAGCACTGCGCAGACCACGACAAATGCCATGTTATGGCTTGCACAAGCAGCAGAAATAGAATGAAAATACCTGTTCAAGTCTGCCCGGAGTTTTTTTTGCAACTTTTTTCCTTTCCTTTATACCTTACATTATGCAATCTGTGGTGTAGATCCCTGGTATGTGTGGATTGTTTGAAAGCATAAGGCAGGTAGGGGAGAGATAGAGAATGCTAATGGCTTGTTTATTTTGCCTGTACGCTGCTATCCTTGAATACCATATTTGGATTTTGTTAGTCTCACTTACTGAGCCCAGACCCTTTCAGAGGGGTTCCAACACCTGTCCTGCCTATTGTGCCGGAATTTTCTATATTTGGCTTATAGTCAGACTCGTTGGTTGGTACAAAGGGGCAACATTTGTCAAAGTCGAGGACGAGAGAGAGACGTTACCTTCTGTAGTGATTTAGAAGGCTTTAAAAAAGAGCCAAAAATAATTTCCAAAATGTATTTTACATAGCTTTTGTGATAAACAAATTATATAGATATATTTTTTTTTAATCTTTTTTTTTTTTTTTTATCTACAGTTATACAACATCTCTATAACTATATTTTTGCAGCAATCAGTAATCTTATCTTAGAATGGAGGAAAAAAATTTTAATAATCGTAATTCAGATGGATTTGATAGTCTTGATAAGTAATCAGAGTATCACGATAAATAAGGGAAGATTATGACTTTAAAACAGCCGCACGCTGATTGTTATGAAAGTGTCGTGTCCATTGGACGCCCATCTGAGCTTCTCTACAGAGTGAAATAACCCACCCGGCCCTTAATTGTTTGGAAATATTGGAGGCCCCTTTTCACCTGCGTGTGCGCTCCCCTCTCCCCTGATTCATTTCAGAGACCGTCCTCGGCTGCTGGAAAATGGCGTTAATTTTTTTATTACCTGTTTGACTCTCCAGCCTTATTACTGTAGCCCCTTAATGTTCTCTGTAACCGTGGAAACCAGATGAATAAACGTCCGCAAAAGAAAATGAGATGATTAAACAGGTCATCCTTGCAAAACAAATTCGCTTGGTCGAACGCAATTTGTGTACCAAGCGCCTGTCTTAACAGTTTGCTAACAAGGGGATTGTTTGCAAGGGTAACGGGAGGAGAGAAAAAACTAGGGAATAATGATAAACTAGCTCTGAACATGAAATAATCTGTTTGGAAAAAAAGCTCAAATATTATGCTTGGGAAAAATAAAGCAACTTAATTGTAATGCGTCAGCTTAAAAGCCATGTGTGTGTGTGTGTGTGTGTGTGTGTGTGTGTGTGTGAATCTCCATGAGTTAGTCTGTCTTTGACATCTTTTTGCCCGTAGAAGGAATGTGTTTAATGTTCGCAAACATGCACATTTGGCTCAAGCACACACATTACAAATCCTGCACTATTTGAATGGTTATCTCCTATTTAAGGTATAGACTATACATTCTGGGAGGTATGTGGATAGTACGTAAAGACAAGGGACAAGATTCATGTCCTAGCGGACCGTCTCGCACGGAACACCCCCTGGCTCTGTCCTCGGACCCTTTATGTTTTAATGTTTTCTCCTCCACCCTTCCTCTCTTCTCTTCTCTTCCTCTTTTCTCCCATAGTGGACTTGTTTTGACCCCTTTTATGCATATTTAACATGCAATATTTCATCTCACTATGATGGTTTGGTCGCTCTCATCCCTGTAAATAAGAGACTAGCCTTTGCCGATTTAGATATGTAAAGATAGGGCAGAATCCCAGGCCTGAATTAAAGCTGTGTCTGTGTTCGCAGCGAGACCGCTAATGACAAACGGTGGCCATGCCGTGGTGATGTTGTTTATGGAAGTACGCCACTCAAGGGTGTTGGCTGTTTACACTGAAGCGCCACTTTCCCTCATTCTTAAAAAATAAGCCCTCCCCCAATCGTCTATCGTGTTCAGTCCCCCCCCCCCTCCCGAGTTAAGGGGGTGGTGGGTTGGTACTGGATTTGAGGTCTCTCGGGGCGAGAGCGTGGCACATTTTGAGAGAGTGCTGCTGCCCCTGCACTGGGGTGTGTGTGGCAGAAACTGAAAAGCACTCGTGCATTATTGATGTTTTAATTTGTGCAAATGCCCGAGTCTTTGTTAAGTGATTATAGAGCTGTAGAGATAAGAGACAGGTACTTTGGGCAGAAACAAGAGCTGGTGCCCACTTTGTTGGCCTAGTTTAGGTGCATTGCTCAGCAAGGTTCAGCACAAAAATGTCAACGTGTCAAAGATCAAAAAAAAGGAAAGGGAAAAAAAAACCTGTTGATCTTTTGTACTTTTTTCTCAACTACACCTCTCCCATTTATGGTACAGTTTTATAGGTCTTTTACATCCCTTATCAAAAATTATTTGATGTAAATATAATAGAACTGACCTGAAAAGCCCCATAAGCAAATATCGTGTGTGTCACGCCAGCAGCTGACCTTGGGAAAGAATGCAAAGTTATAATACCTCACGCTAGAACAACAAACCCATAAAATAATGCTACACAAAGTGAGCTGGTTTAGGTAAATAGGAGTGAAGGACTTCGCTTTTTTCAAACCTTGATTAACAGGAACATGAGATCATAAAGTTTTCCATGACGTGTCTCATTGCTGTTGTAACTGGCAGACGGTTTGTGCTGGCTCTATCATTGCTGTGCACAAATAGAGTGAATCAACAGGAAAAGTGAAATATTGTAATTATGCTGTCATGCAAAGCAAACGCACAAGTGCAAAGTCGCTTTCTCAAATGAGAATTATCACATCGTCGATGCTGGAGGGCGTTCATGTTTTTTTGCTGTTTGTGTTTTCAGAAAAGGTGTGTGTGCCTGTGAAAGAACAGAGCAATAGAAAGGCCATAGCAGTCATTAATTACATTTAAATATTTTAATTACACTTTGAAAAGAATATATAATGTCTTAGATATTTCAAGCATTGCAAATATTTTAAGAGTTTGAGCACATGTACTTCTATGGACTTTTGCTTTAAATAAAGCTAATCATAAATGCTAAAACCTGAAATATAAACACTAATTAATAACTTAGTCATTAGTTATTATCATTATTATTTATATGTATGCATTGTGTGTGGAATTTCAAATTGAGGATGTCCCGAGGTGTTTCCAAATGGAGGTTTGTCAGTTTTATCTAACTTCTGTTTTCGCCTACATCATATACACCGCATTTAAACCATGTTCCCCACATAAAGCCTGTCATCCTGTTGAAATGATTCAATGTGCAGTTTGCTCTCAACGGCCACAGCATGAATGAGGCTGAGAGAAACAAGCGCATGGCTGAAAGCTCTCGCGGCTTTAACAGGGAGCCTGTCTTTCATCCTGACCCACACACTCTGACACTCTTATAGACGCAGCGCTGGTGGCTACTTCCACTCACCGCGCTCGAAAGACACTCGCCACGTCCCGTTTGCGCCGAAATCTGCATTAAACCTGTCTCGTGAGGCCGTAGTATGGGAAATGAAAAGGTATGATGTCTCAGGTGGGACGAGAGAAGGGAAGATGTTAGTTCTGAAATGTAGGGTTTCAGTTCGGCCTGCAATCCGACCCTACTTGAAAACAGAACGAAATGTCCTTCGAACTTAATAGGTACTTGAACCAATAGGGCTGAAATGAGTGCGCCGTAATAGACTTTGTGATATTTGAAAGCGGTATTTTGCAGAAGTAAAAGAAATCTCCCCTCCCCAGGGTGAAAGCTGAGCCCGCATAGGAAAGTGAGCCTCTATTTTAACGTGTTTCTCTGTGACAGATGACATTTAGCCCATCTATTGGATCACATGTCTCACATTATCTCTTATTTCACTAAACCCGGGCTTAATTAATAATTGATGCAAATGATATAATACCACTGATAGAGAAGAGATACGTTAAGAATGATAGACAAAATTGAATTTATTTCATGATTTTTGCCTAGAAATAATGGCACAATAGAAAAATATACTGTTTTCATGTTGAATATTTGACATTTTCATAATAAGTTTTGGCCACCTTCTCTGGACGTGTTTGGTGGAAACTTGATTCACTTCTGGTAAGCAGGCTCTGTATATTCTCAGCGTGAAATGTATACTGTATGTGGTGTGCATGTTGAGGCAGTAAAGGTTTTATTTGGTTCCTGTGCACCTAGAATGTTCTGCACTTTCTCACTGGCTCACAAAGAGCAGCTATGTGCTGTAATTAACATTTCGGCAGACTTATATCACTTTGCCTCTATTTTGTAATCAGCAAAGGTTTTCTCAGGTGAAAATACTGACATATCCCAATAATTAGAGACTGAAGTACACTTTTTATGATGTGCATATTTCCCAACCAGGAACTGGGCGAGAGAGGGCTGAAGTGAGAGAAAAGATAGAGAGAAAACAACTCGCATGTTTTGGCAAGTTGTTTTACATATCAACATTTTTTCCTCCCTCCTGTACACTTTGAAATTTGTTCGCTGTCAGTAGTGAGCTGCCATACAGAAGATGCATTAAAAGTGCCATAACTCGCATAACCCGGCCGGGCTAAAATCAATTGGAATGGATAGTTAAGCTGGCGCTAAAAATCAATGAGCAATTCATGTCCTTGATCATACTGTGTCATTTCTCTCAATGTTAGAGCTCAAAGCCTAGCAGAGCATGACCAGCCCTCCCTTTGCACATTACAATACATACATATCCATATTCCTTTATTTGTGTTCTACATTTCTGCATGTTTCTGCTGCAAAACCTGGTTTTGCAAGCCAAGAGCACGGTTGTGCTGGCCTCTGCCACGCGTAAGAAGAATATCCCGAGTAAGAGAAATCTTATCTGGCCAATCTGGGCTGAACTGGATGAGTTGCTATCTCAATCAAACACTTAAAAATAGCTGAGGGTCAAATTTCAATGATCATAGTCTTCTTGGCCTCTCAAAATGTTGCAATCAATTTGCATGGCATACCGAGCAATGGGAAGGCTACCCGTCCGCAGGTCCCATAATGGAGGGCTGGGGGCAGGGACATGGCCAGACAGATTAGGAAGATGAAAAGTCAGTGTTTCAAAATAGTAATTTTGTCCTTATTAATGCCATTAGTGTAACAGTCAGCATGCATCAAATCAAAGGAGAAGAGGAGTAGCTCAGTCCCTTGTCTCGGCACTGTGACGGGACTGTGTCGAGAGCGATTTGAGCATTTTGTGTTGACGAGTGAGGGTTTATTCTCTCTAGTCTTTGCTAAACAATGCAGTACATTTTTCTGATTCGTTGGTTTTTTTTTTGTCCGGTAAAGCTTGCAGCACCAACATCATGGGTTCGAAATTACAAAATGAATAATACAGCTTCAAGTAAATTGGGGTTAAAATGTAAAATCAAATCATTAAATATGTGGCTAAATCTTTTAAAAACATTTTTTTTGACCTACCATAAAAAAGGTAAATGATTTACTCCCAGTCAGAATTAGCCAGTAAATTCTTAGAAAGAAATGACAAGTAACACAATGATTAAAGTGTACAATTTTATGCTATTTACATTTTTTACTATATATAAAAAAAACATTATTTTCATTGTATGTCCAACCTACATGCACCATAATCATATTCTAAAACTAAGCAATTCAGTTTTTCTTTTTTTTTTTTAGACTCTGGGTTGACTGAACGTGAAATAATCTGAGATTACAGCACAAAATGATATCATTCCCATCATCAGTTGTGTAATTATCATGCAAGAACGAGTGCAAAATGAAGGGACGCGAATGGACACAGTCATCCACGACGGGTATGTGCTGCTGTTAATAACACAGGCCTGTTATTGAACACAGTTGTGATAAAAGATGACTACAAATGACATTTCTGAGTCCAAGACCCGATGGAATCGATGTCTGTTAACAGGCTTGTGTCCACACACTCATTTGAGAGAGAAACCTTAAAGTCACCTCCTCCCGTTCGGCTGCAGATATTTTTCACCCCCTCCTTTTCTGTTGGTATAATTTGTTACGTGTTTGTGTAGCCTTTCAGAGAGCAGTTGTTTGGCACAACAGGTGTGACTCTTGTGCCTTTTTTCTGACTAATGTTGCAAAGGGCACTCAGTCATAGGGTGAATGCTTCGGATTTAAAGCAAGGGCCTTCAAACCAGTTGTCTTCTGAGATAGAAAAAGCTGGGGAGTTGAGTACACATAGGCAGTTGGCTCCAAGAGGTGAGATGTACTGGAGCAGCTGGGCCTCTTTTTTCTTTTTGAAGGGGAGGATATTTTGTTCCCTCTTGTTTCCAATAAAGCATAAATGAATGTTTGTGGCAACTGAGGCGGTGGAGTGGTGCAGTTGTGTCTTCTGGAAGGGCCAGAGAACTTGCTAGACTGTCATAAACAAATTACTGTGATATTCCTAATTCTTAGTGGTATAAACATCATTATCAAACATGTAATTTCAAACATGTATGACTTACTTTCTTCTGTAGAACAAAAAGGAAAAAAAAGTCAACACTTGACTTTTTTTTATTTTTGGATACACTATCCATTTAAAATCAGTGTAAATAGCCATTTTTACCATAATGTGATTAAAAAATTGTATGCAAACAGGACAAAAATTGTTGATTTTGTCCACTGAGAAGTGAAGAGATGATGGCCTTGGTGATGTCATCATCCAAAGAAATCGTTTGCAGCTTACATTTTGATTTGATTTGTTTACAACAATATGGATTAAATACAAAATTGCTTTAAAATACATTCTAATTGTATGTTGCATGTGTATTATTGAAGTTTTAAACTCTTTAAATACAACTCAGTAGGTTGGGTACAAATTCCTGTTTCATTTTGGAAAGCACCTCTTAGTAGCTTCATATTTGCTTCACCGCTATCCCTCTCTTGCATTCTCTCTCTTTCTCTCTCTCTCTCTCTCTCTCTCTCTCTCAATCCATCTGCATCATGTCGATCTGTCAGGCTGCCAGTGTCTGTTCCAATTAGATTCCACTTAATACACGTAACCTCGATTAACACGCAATCAAGCTCAGATAAATCACATCCTTTAAGTCTCCCCCTCCGCCTCAGTACCGTTGCTGTGCATCACCCTATTTTCCCTGCAAGCACATACACTGTTTCAGATTCTATAAAGCCAGTTTTGATACTAGCATCTTGGAAACCATTTTTCGGGTTTGCTCCATGAAGATATATGTTGCGGTTAGTCTTGAATATTTATCTTTCAGGATAATAAATTCTCGGTTTCAGGTTCAAAAGCTGATTGACGTGAGGCGCGTACCAAAAGAAAATGTTTGGAGAATTATGTATGTGCGAGGAGATAATTCAAACCGTTTATGAGGCAAAATAAAAAAAGAATTTAAATCAAACAAAAGAAACGCATGAAACAAAACAACCCAAGGCAACAGAAAGGCCTGCGCAGCACTCTGGAGTCTCGCTTTATGTCTCGCTTTATTAATCACGCTAAAAGTGCTAACATTGACATGTTTAACAGATTAGAGTTTTAATAACAGGCCGGGTTAAAGTGCTGGCGCATCGGAGAAGATATCCTGTCTGACGTGAGCGGCCCGAGTGCCTTGCGCTTCCCCTCCCTCGACCGCGCGGCTCTTGCCGATGATAAACAGGGGCCGGGTGGAGGCCTGCCCCCGTGGGGGCGAGCCGGAGGATTAGGACCTCACCTCCACATCACATACTGCCGAAGAGCCGCTCATTATTAACTTACACTACAGGGAGCCGCTGCCCTCGACCCAGCAGACTCACAACTCAGGCCGCAGCCCCTGAACGTAGTGAGATTATCGACGTATACATATAAATACCTGACTGGTTTCGTGGAGGTGCCACACCGATTAGTTTCTCTAGGTTTAGGTGGACAATGGCTGCTGGCCTGCGCTGGGTAAATAGAGCCAGGATTTAAAATAAATTAAGCTATGAGAAAGGCTCAGGTTGATCCTTTTCTTATCTCTAGTGCTGAGTTGTCAGCTTCAAGCCTTTTATGGGACTTTGGTAAAGCCCATGTGCACAAGAACAGGGACAAGAGCCTAAGATTGACCATTCCTGCATTAGCATTCAGAAAACAAGCTGTTTATAAAAGGATAATACGTCAGAGTTTTGTGAGCTATATCAGACGTAAGCTATAAAGCAGCTTATTTGTTCACAGAAAAAGCCCTGTCCCTTTAAAAAAAAAAGAGAGAAACTAGTTTTCCCTCAAAGTTCAGATCATCTTTTTTCCCCCCCCTCCTCGTTCCCAGAGAGAAATAGGGAATAACGCTGATGAGTTTTAGCAGCTTCAGCCAGGCGATGGGCGAATATAATAAGTGTTTTCGCAGACGTCACCCATGATTATCTCATCGAGGCATTTTGGGTGAATGTGGTGGATTTAGAGGCTCCTCTATTGTGCTGACATCATCACTCTTTAACAAGCTACATTAAATCACGGCTAAAATCATCCGAAACTCTTTTAAACAATGAGTGTCTGGGAAATTCAAAGGGAAAGCCTGGGGTTTAAACTTGTTTTTTTTTTCCGTGTGTGTTTGTTTTGTGTAGTATAGCATGTCATACATTGTAAAATGAGGGAATTGGGGCAAATTCCCTTTCTCATTAAATAATTGGATAAAGGGAAAACACTGTTTTTCTATGTATGTGCAGTCAGATGAACAATGAGGGGACAGTTCTCCAGTTCACTGTTTATGTTTCTGTCTTTATGCTGTTTTGTGCATGTAATGAATGTGCCTTTGTGCTGTTATTTTGCAGCGTGTGGTGTCACTGCATGATTTGAATGTAATCATATTTTATAATCTTTCTTTGGAATAGCAATTATTTCTCAACACGCAATGCTCCACAATCTTACAATAATATAATAGAAAGTTGTTCAGCTGCTGTATCTCTTGTTTGTTTTTTTAGCACCCATTTTTTAGGAACAGTGATGATTTTTATTTGAAAAAAAAAAAAAAACTATTTTTATTTATTATGTATTATACATTTATTTAAAGTGACTTAACATTGCTTTGAGCATTGAAGGTACACATTTACATTTTTATCAGCTCTTAAAAATAATTATATTTATATATCAAATTAAACTTTGTATTTAAATTTAGATGCATTTAGATGTAAAATCTTTATCCATGTATGATACTCTTTAATGCTTTCTATATATAGTGTTTGTCCTAAAACAAACAAAGCAACTAAAAAATCTGCCCTGCAGCATGGTGTAGATTTGCATGAGTGGAGAAGAAAGCCAGTGACAGACAGACAGGTTATTTAGCTCCACTAAAGTGGACTGGTGGTCTACGATCATGCCGCTGCTCCCACTTGCTGTTCCGCTGGTATGCGCGACCCCTTGTTAAGGAGGAGCGCAGGAGAGCGGGAGCAGCGGAGATGCAGGGGAGCCGTTTAAAGAGGCTCAGCGTGGGCAGCGTGGAGCAAAGTGACAGAATTAGCTAAGCCCAAGTGAGCAGGGCTGGTAGAGAAGCACTGCTGGCGCTCTGAAGGATGCAGAACTGCTGCTCAACACCAGCCAGCCAACAGAGACCCAGTGCCCCCCTCCTTCAGGGTCTTCCTCCATCACCGCCTCCTGATATTGTAAATTAAAAGTTTAAACCGTTTCTTTTTTAGTTTTATAATGTGGCAAATTTATGAGCAAAACAGGATATTTAATGAGGACAAATGCAGTTTTTTATCCATCTGCAAAGTGGTCTATTTTATATGGAAGCCCGTTTCCGCCACTGAATAAAAAATGTAAAAAGTAATTGCGACTTTTTATCTCAGAATTCTGACTTTTTTCTTGCAATTTCAAGTTTACATCTAGCAGTTCTGACTTTTTTTCTCAGAACTGCATCAAAGAAACTCGCAATTCTGACTTTTTTCTCAGAACTGTGAGATATATATGCACAACTGCGAGTTCTAAAGTCAGAATTGTTAGAAATAAAGTCTGAATTGTGGGATATAAACTCGCAATTCAGACTTTTTTCTCACAGTTGCGGCTTTGTATCTCGCAATTCTGACTTTTTTTCTCAGAATTGTGACACATAAACTCGCAAATGCGAGTTATGAAGTTTAGTTCTGAGGAGAAAAAAAGACTGATGTTCACAGAATTGCGAGTTTATATCTAATTTTCTTACTTAATATATTAATAACTTAATTCTTAACTTGCATTTGCGAGCTTATATCACACAAGATACAAACTCACTATTCTGACTTTTTTTCTCACAATTGTGAGTTTATATCACGCAATTCTGACTTTTTTTCACAATTGCGACTTGTATCTCGCAATTCTGACTTTTTTCCTCAAAATTGTGATAGAAACTCGCAATTGCGAGTTATGATGTCCAGTTCGTAGGAAAAAAAAATACTGATATGTTCACAGAATTGTGAATTTATATCTAGCTTTCTTACTTAATAATAACTTAAAAACTTAATAATTCTTACTTAACTCGCAATTGTGAGTTTATATCTTGAAATTCTCACTTTATAACTTGCATTTGTGAGTTTATATCACGCAATTCTGAGAAAAAAATCTGAATTGTGAGATAAGTCGCAATTACTTTTTTTTTTTTTTTTATTCAGTGGCAAAAATGGGCTTCTATAATTTTTAGGATTGTAAAGGCATATTTAAAAAAAAAAAAATATATATATATGATTACAAAAAATAAAGAGGACATGATAGAGGGGTTGATGTCCCAGTCTGGACATCTAGACAGGAGACAGTTGCAGCTCCTTGGCCTGATTCGTAAGTGTCACGAACCTTCTGAAATGAAACCCTGCAAATAAGTCTTTTTCAAAGTCACTTTCTCTCTGCATCATCACCAGCGAGGACAGTGCAAAAGGCGAGCAGCTGAAAGATAATATGTTTAGCGTGCAGACAACAGATCAAAGCTCATCCCAGTTAGTGAGTGTTTGTGGCTTTGTATGCGTGTGGTCAAGGAAAGTGAGGGCAAACAGAACAACGTGCCATGCCAGAGTCAGCACTTTGTGTGTCTGTGTGTGTGTGGATATCAGGGTTGAGTGGTGATGCTTGGGGACGTCCATAGCACCAGCGAGGGCCTGCTTTGATTTTGTCATTATTACAGGGCCCTAGTTATTTGAGCAGGGCTGGGGGTTGATTCCATGGCCAGCCCACTAACTGTGTCTGCATGTCCTTAATTCCTGTTGATGTGCAGGCCTTGGGCACTGAGTGTGATGGAGAGGACGCGTCACCAGTGGAAATTATTGTGTGGCCTCTGAATATCACTTCGAAACTACGGTAGTTGATGACTGTGTGGCCCCGGCCTAAAAGGCAAAAGACACAGAATGGGTGTATTAGTGCACACCGTATGACATTCAAAAAATCTCATAACAATATTTCCTTACATTTAACTTTGCAATTTTCAGATTTTTCAGTAAAAACTATGAAATCATAATTAAATTCCATGTGGTAGAAAATGCGTTAAACCTGATACAAGGACAATTTGTTTCAGTTTGTTCCAGGAAAAAAAAAAAAAAATTTTTGTAAAAACTCTGAACTTGTAGTTGAAAAGCACATAACCTCACATTGACACTTTGATTTTTAGTGAAAATGTAATTGAATAACAATAAATTTAAAGTGACTTGCTGCAGTGTTATTTGATACAAGGACTGTTTGTTTCAGTTTGAGGCAGATTTTTTGTTCCTGTTTAAAGAGCATGTTTTGGTCAAAGATTTTTGTGCATATTCAGTTTTTGTTGGTAGGGAACAAGAAGTGAAAAGTTGCAAAATGACTGATTTACTAAACTTTTCTGTTAAAGGCCTGTCAACTTTAATGTCAAGTTGAAATAAGTTTCTTTACTCACCAATGCTGCAATTATTTGATCAATAATATAATCCAAAAAACAAATACTATGAAAAAATTAAAAAACTAAAAAAAAACTGTTTTCTATGTTAATATATTTTAAAATTCTACTATTATGAATGCTGAAAACCTTAAATGTTAAATGCTTAAAATGTTGTGGAATTTTTTTTTCCAGGATTCTTTGATAAATACAGTATTCAAAAGCACAACATTTATTTAAAATCAAATTTTAATTTTATAAAGTTTGAACTGTAATGAAAATAAGATATGCTACACTTAAAGAATAATTCACAGTAATTCACAATGGAAAGTGGACTAGTTGAAAGGTGAGGTTGACAAACTTTATCTATTTATTTTTAAAAATAGTTTTAGTTTAAAAAAATCTGAAGACCCCTCCATTCTTATTTTATTGCACTCTGTCAAGCTTGTTTCATCTTATTTAAATGGCCCCTCAAAGCTCAGGTTAACCTGAAATCAATCTAATTACTTAGGACGTCTGATTAGTCGACTAGTCATACAGGCTTCCCATCATCTAGTCAGTTTTTCAAAAGTTAGTTTTGGACATCCCTACCACTCCTTTAACACTAAACATGTTTATGATTAGAGAAAGACAGTGATAGAGACAGAGAGAGAGAGAGAGAGAGAGAGAGAGAGAGGGCAGGGAGAGAGAGATAGAGTGAAGGGAAAGAAAAAAAAACAATCTCATCAGGCGAGAGGCCGTTTGCTTAGCAAGAGCTGACAGTCTTTGTGTATGTAAATGAAGAATTTAGACTAATGGAGTTGAACCATTTCTAATTTTGTGATGGCAAGAGGATTTTGATTGAAAGTAATTAAGCAAGCTAGCTGTAAAATTAATTAAAGCAAAAGGAGGGGGGATTTTTATTGGATTGGATAGCGATATAGCTGCTGTCAGGCAGGGGGACAAATGGGGGTGACCTGGATTCTCTGCCCTCCCTCCTCCCACTTGAGACTTTTATGTCACTTTAATCTCCTTAGAGCGGCTGGTGTGCATTTGTTCGAAATAATCAAGGAAATATGGTCAGAAATTGTCAGCTTTCAGATCTAATTTACCTGACAGCCTCGCGAGCGTGGACGCGCGAGTGTGTCCGTGTCGGTGCGTATGTCTGCGCGTGAGTTTTTTTTCCCGTCTCCCTCTTGTCCCTCTCTTCAGCTTTGTGGAAAATGCTTTTGACAGTTTTGAGACATCTCGACTCCTTGTTGAAAAAAAAAATGACAAGGAACTTGGTCAGGTTGAGATGAACCCTTCAATGAGCCAACGCATCAGGGCTGAGACTAACTTAGTCTGTATTAGTACATGAAGTGTGCACTTTTAGGATAGTGACAGTGCTTCAGTTCATTTCTCTGAATGTTTCAGATGGTCTGATGAAGCAGCATATTATTTTTTTCCAAAAATGTAATCAAATATTCAATATTGGAAAGGTAAAATTTGAGACACTGAGCAATGAAATACTAAAAATGACTAATTAATCTCAATATTGGAGCCGCTATACTGTAAAACTTTTTTTTTTTCTCCAGTTTACAGGACCTTTTGAGTCACAAATACAAAGAGATTGTTGAGGGAACTTAAAAATCTGCACCAAGTTGCGCTGGATTTTTACGATTTCTCAACTCATTTGATATACAGTCAAACGAAAATTACTTTTAAAATTTTTCACATTATCACAGTTTATTCGCTATAGTTTAGAAAATAGTAATAAAATATGACAAGAATTTATTCATCCAAATTCATCTTGATAATGTCAGATAACTTTGATGGAAAGCTATGTAATAAACATGGTCAGGTGAAAGTATCAAATCAATTTTGTTTTTACCAACTTTTTATAAATTTTACTGGTAATCCACTGTATGAAAAATTATTGTGTTTAATATATATATATATATATATATATATATATTTATATATATATAACATAAATTAACTGTGGAAAAAAAAGAACAATAATATCTGGTGCCTGAATAATTTTTGGTTTGACTACATGCGCATTTTGCATATGTAATATACTTGATATGTAATACGTATAATCGCAAAACAAGGTCAGATCACTTCTCTCAAGCAGGGTGGCATCTGCAGGCCTCGTCCCATCTGAACCCGAAATGGACCTCTTCATTATGGTCCGTCATGCGGAGTAACAGCCTTGAGGAAGATTGAGGAAAAGGGGGGTGGAGGTGAAAAGCTAGCGTAGGGTCCCAGTGAGGCTGGGGTACGGACCGGTGCCTCTAACGGGATTAAACCCTCTGAAAACACTCCCTCATCCTTGTCCCCCAAGAGCCCCCTTCCCGGCCCCCTTTATCAATTAATATAATAAAAGAAGGAACAAAGAGCTTCCCTCCTCTCCCTAATTAAACTTGTCCATCTCTGGAGGACCGTCACCGCGAGGACCCTCCGTAAAAACCGGCCAGGATCATCAAATCCCAGCGTGAGATGGGAGCGGACGTGTGGCCTACACTTGTAACGAAAAGAGCGCTCCCTATGTATGCCATTATCGTTGAGTGGAGGGTGATATTAACCCCAGCGGTTGCCCACCGAACCCCTCCATTATGACATCATGTTTTCACCGGCACCTTCCGTCACGAGCTCTCAGCTCCTTATCTCGCCTGTCACCATATGTGTGAGGCTGTTAACAAACCTGTACTCAGAATGGAGAATATCAGGCGCTTTGGAGAAGAGAGCGAGGGAGAGAGAGAGCCTGGGTAGGCGAACGCTTTCACAGCCAGCAGAGCTTTTGATAGAAATTAGTTTCACACAATATGCAAATTCCTGCAATTGAAAAAGGGGCTCTTTAAGTGACAGGTTGATATGTGATTAAACGACAATTAGAGCGCTGGAAATAAGCGACGACGGCGGGTCAAGTGCTGAGCTGCTGAGCTGAAAGGTAGCAGACTATTGAGGTAACAGTCATGGGGGAGGCCAAGAACGGGACCCAAAACAAATTAGCTGCTGAAAGAAAAATGTTGGCACAGCTTGTCAATAAATGTGTAAGAGAGAGGGAAAAATGAGATTCAGAGCGCACTAATGTAAGACTCACCATGACTGGTTGCTTCATCCCAATAATCTCTATAAGATTCTGATCTTGAGCCCCCTTTTCAATGCAAAGTCTCTACTTAGTTTGGCCTTAGTTTGGTTGAGTTTGAGCTGTGGATGTAAAAGTGTTGTGTTTGTCCTTTGCAGCGTATCCATATAAGTAGAGGCCAACACAATCCTTCTACTATTAATAGTGTACATTTGGCTTTTTTTCTCTCTCGCTGATTTGGGTCTAATTGGCTACGTCCCTCCCAGCTAGACCTTTCCTCCCCTACGGTGTGCGACGGAAGGATTGCCTTTCTCTCCAAGAAGGACATGAAAGGCCCATGGCCTGTCCTGGCAGCAGATGGCTGTGGCCTCTAATCCCCTTTGATGCTGCGGTGGGCAGTTGCTCCTGAACATCTCCTGCAAAGCCATGAAAACTTGAGCTACTTTTCCTCTAACTGACCCCAATTGTCAAGGAGCCGGCAGCTGTCAGACTTGGTTAGCTGTGCCTTAACTGAGACTGAAGGGCACAGGTTGCTCTCTCTCTCTCTCTCTCACTGGCTTCCTGTTTTCTGTCTGTCATTTTCTGTGCATTCCAAGGGTACAGTATGACTGCGGATGCTTATGGGCCGTACATTCACGGCAATATTGTTGTCCCAGATGGTTCGCGTTCCACTAAGAGGCTTAAATTTCATCACAGCTCACCTTAATTATCAGCATTACAAGCAGTGCACTTACTAGATTTCTCTCTAATGTTAAACCTTTATTTTATTTATAAAATATTTTTATTATCCTATCCTAAAATAATCCTAATTATCCTAAAAAGACATGGGGGGAAAAAACATTATCATCTAAGGGTTTGAATAGGATTTGAGGAGTATTTAGGTTCACAAAGCCGTCCATTTGACAGAGATATGTAAGACATAACTCTTGGTCTTGTGAAGAAAGTGCCTCTGTCAGAGACGGTCCCATGATGGCAGTGAGTTCACTAATGGAATTTTTAAAGTATTAAGAGTCTTTTCTCTCAACCATTTCCTCATTCGCAGGGAACAGCCATAAATGAGCACATACACTTCAAGGCTTGACCATCAACACCACATTAGTTTATATAGCGGTGTATGAAGAAATTATGGGTTTCCTCCATTTGGATAGCTGGAAAGTGAGGGGGAAAAGAAGTATTTTTTTTTTCCTTCTCCACAGTTGTTGCGCTAAAGAATAGACTTGTACTAAATGACTTTGATTAAATTAAAATCACTCACCCAAATGTTTGAATGTGTTGGCACTATTATCACCTCCGGTTCTTATTAATTCGGCACTGTAAATAGATTCAGGACTGAACTTTAGCGTAACCCTTGTCTTCTCGTCTCCCTTGCAGCCAGCTCTCTGATATTAATTAGAGAAGGAAGAAATACACTGAAATGCTCAGTTCGTTTGAATTCTGGTAGCTTTCTCAGTTGTGCATGTTAGCATGCCATCGGAAAATGTCAGTCTGAAGCAGCTCACCATCTGGGTGCATTTACATTTTTTTTTCTTCCCCATGATGGGATTGTTTCAGGAACATTTGCCATAATCATTGCTCGCATTAGCTTTAGCTGATGTTTACAGCAGATCTTGCGCATGGTTGCGAATTCGCTCGCACCTGATCTTGAACAGATAGGCTTGATGCTGAGTCGTGTGAAGGACTATTTCAAGACTGAAATGCGATTGTTTTAATACCTTAATCCACCTGTCCTTGGCATTCAGGATTTTGAAGAACTCTCCTGGTAATTTCAGTGGCCTCCATTTGAACCAGGCCATTTCATTCTGACCTCTTCGGCTGATCCCTCTTTCTCCTCCAGCCTCTTGACGTCACAGTTTTAATGTGTCAAAATGACAATTTATCACCCGACTGACCTATTTAAACAGTGTCGCTGCGAGTCGACCAATCAGAATCAGCCAGATTCATAACCCCAAAACAAATATTTCCTCTTAATTAAGAGTGTCCCTCTTGTGTCTTCCCACACACAAAATCATTATACAGCAGTGATTTGACTACTTGGCAGGAAATATATCACTCTTGACTGCATGTTAATCTGTTAGGGCCTGGTTGTCAAACTAGAATGGGGGGCACCAGCAGTGACGCTTTCTCCGTGCATTGATAGCCCCCTAAGGGACAGTTAACCCTCAAATTTCCCTTGTCTGGCCCGGCTCTCCGGGTGGG
Organism: Cirrhinus molitorella; assembly: GCA_033026305.1. Classification (NCBI taxonomy): domain Eukaryota; kingdom Metazoa; phylum Chordata; class Actinopteri; order Cypriniformes; family Cyprinidae; genus Cirrhinus; species Cirrhinus molitorella. The sequence goes on from CM065132.1 coordinate 10,093,821, forward strand.
CATTGGCACTGAGAGTGGTTGGGGGGGTGGGGGGTGATTGTAATGCTTGTTGATGGTCTCAGAGATTTTTTTTTTTTTGTGACAGACCCTCATTAAGTGCAAATCTCAATAGTGAACTGGCACTTTAGGATGTAGAGGAAGTTAAAGCAGGAAAGAGTGCATTAGAGACACCTCCCTTCTGTCCTTTCTGTTTTCCTGATCTAATGTACTTTACGAGGAATTGAAAATAGGGGTCAATAATTATGCATTTTAATTATTAACCTGGGTCCTTCTTAATTGTGCTTTTTAAAGCGTCTGTGCACGGACATGGTGCTTTATTGCTCTGTTAGTCTGGGCAAGCTTTGACCAGACCTCTATCCTTCCATAAGCCAGTCTCTATTTCACTAGGCTCTAATGCCATGTTTTCTTTTTACTTTTTCTACCTTCATAGTCTGTAAAACTCCTACATATAGTGTGTAAATGTTAGAAATATCAGGGGAATATTGCAATTTCGATGCCTGGAATTTTTTTATGGTAATTTGTTTAAAAAGGGTTTTTTTTTTTTTTTTTTTACAGTTTAATTATTTACAATTAATGTTCCATTGTTTAGAAATTACTTTTATAAATGTAATCTATAAAATGTTTTATTTGTATTTATTTAAAATGTTAAACACAATTATTTCTTTAAATTAAATTTATTTTTAACATTTATTAATTCTATAAATAATATATTTGTAGGTTTTATGATGCAATTAAGTAATCACAAAATGATAAAGTCGTGGGAAATCTATCCATTTAATTTCTATCCAATGGAACATTTTAGTATATACATATGTGGACCACAAAACCAGTCATAAGAGTCAGTTTTGGTCAAAATTGAGATTTATACATCATCTGAAAGCTGAATAAATAAGCTTTCCATTGGTGTATGGTTTGTTAGGATAGGGGCCGAGATACAGCTATTTGAAAATCGCCTTTAAAGTTGTCCAAATGAAGTTCTTAGCAATGCATATTGCTAATCAAAAACTAAGTAATAATATTTTTACGGTAGGAAATTTACAAAATATCTTAATGGAACATGATCTCTACTAATTATCCTAATGATTATTGGCATAAAAGAAAAAATTATAATTTTGACCCATACAGTGTATTGTTGGCTATTGCTACAAATATACACATGCTACTCATGACTGGTTTTGTGGTCCAGGTAGCTTTTTGTGAGTGCAATTTTACTAAAACTATATATATATATTTATATTTATATATATATATTTTTCTAAAAAAAAAAAAAAAAGTATTTAATTCAGTGATAACAACCTGGAAAAGTAATCACAATGGAAATCCTTTGGTCTAAAGGTGTGGAAAACATGTACATTACTGTGACCCTGCTTTGTGTGCTTATTTGTGTAAGTGCGTCACATTTAGGCAACAGATCATTTTAATTAGAAGATGCATTGATTGACATGATGGCTCTGGGCACAGAGAGAGAGATATCCAACAAATACTGTGGTCATGGTGACCTCGATAAAGACAAACATAAAGCCTTATTTAAAAAGAAAAATGGGAACAGTCATATTTCAAGCCATTATCATTGTCCTGCATTTTGCCCCAAATATTTTAAAATAAATCAAAATATGATTTAGACACATTTACATATTAAATATTGATTTATATTTACATATAATAGTAACTTATTATTAACAATGCATCTATTCACACATGTTAAAAAGCAAAACCGAATGTGGATGTGCGGCCAGATATCTCCCTGTATTGATATATGCTGTTGTGAGCATCAAGTCAAGCAGAAATGGCTTTTCAGTAGGAAGTTGTAGTTTATGATCAGTCCAGTGTAAACAAATTGCTGCTGGTGGCTGGACTCAGACATAGCCTATTATTCACTGTGGGAATGTTTGGTTTGAAACACAAGCGTGTTATTGTTGCCACATTGATAAGAGAGAAGAGGCGAGCCGCTGGGGTGGCAAATATTGAAATCACTCTGAAAACTGCCGTCCTTACTTCTAACCCACAGCCGACAGGGAAGAGCAATCCTATCAGTACCTGTCATTTCCTTAACATCAAGTGGTTTTAACACAGTGTTTACAGCTTATTAATGTAACATTTAAAAAGCGGATCAATGAAGCCTCTGTGGTGTTCATTTGTCAAGAACTAGAGCTGTCAAGTGACTTATACACCTACGATTGTACAGTATACTGCACTTTTATGCCGTCACAGCTCAGATCCACCGCTGTTGTGTGGGAGCTAAAGAGAATGGTGTAATTACTGTCTCTGAATTCATATAGTGATACATAAAATAGTATTTATCCAGTCTCCTGAGCTAGAGAAATGTGTTTGCCCAATAGACAGTGGGAGTCGTGACTTTAGCACCTTCTTTGTCTCTTGCTTCACTGTAATGTAATATGCTTTTTCTACCTAAGTAACTAAACTTACCACAAGAGTATTTTTTTGTGTAAGCCTTGTAAGCTGATTCGGAAAGAACGCATTCAGAGTAACAGGAACGTTAACGTAAATGTCCTTTGCTTTTTTCCTCCACAGCCTCCCCCCTTCCGCCCGTCCTCTCCTCAAACACACCCACACGCAAATAAACATAAAAAGCTAATTTGTTAGCTACCTCATTTCAGAGGCCCGGGCGCGGGATATTGTGTACGAAAAGTAATGCTTTGTCAAATGTTGACACGTGTCGCAAACATGGAGCCCTTAGCAGAGCATTTATAAAGAGCGCAGGCGGCCAGGACTGTCAGCACATGAGGAGGAGAAGAGAAGCTTTGAAATGAGATTAGCCTGCTGCTCAGCTTCTACACTCCTCAACCAAATAGTAGATGGGTCTCCACAACATGCACATGAACATAGACGTTTAACCTGCTGAAGTACAGACGGCTCATATTACAGCGAAATGTGCTGCTGAAATAGTGAATATCCTATTGAAATATGCAGTTTGGGAAGGACATATTCAAGGGCCTTACTTTTTGTGTATATACATAGCCTGAAGTCTTCCAAAACGGGCGGTATTAGGGGGTGGGGCATTCTCATTCTAGAGAGATTTGATTGGACAGAAATTTGTAGTGCAGGGTGAGTCATCAATACTTTTGGTCTGGTTTAATTTGAGAGTAACTGTAAATATTACTACGTATGAACTACCTTCAAAAAGTTTTGCCCTTTTTTTTTTTTTTTTTTTTGTAAATTTCCTGCTGTAAATATATAAAAACTTAATTTTTAATTAGTAATATGCATTGCTAAGTTAATTTGGACAACTTTAAAGGTGATTTTCTCAATATTTGGATTTTTTTGCACCCTTAGATTCCAGATTTTCCAAATAGTTGTATATCAGCCAAATATTGCCATATCCCTACATACAGCTTTCAGATAATGTATAAGTATAATGTATAAAAGAAAAATGGCCTCTTTTGACTGGTTTTGTTTAAGAGTCATAAATATGTGTAATTAAATGATTTCTGAAGAATCGTATAATACTGAAGACTGTAGTAGTAGCTGCTGAAATTTCTGCTTTTCCGTCACATGAATAAATTGTATTTTAAAATATAATAAAACTGAATAAATTTATTTTAGATTGTAAAAATATTTCACAAATTTATTTGAGCTTTGAGTACAAGAGACTTCTTTCAAAACCAATAAAAGAATCTTTTTGAATGGTAGCATCTATATATTATATATATAAATATATATGTAGTAATTTTTAATAGAAATGATTAAGTGATTTGTCAACTTTTAGGAGTACACTAGCATATAGATGTTAACCTGGACTAAAAGCCATAAAACCCAATCTGATTTTCATGATGTTGTGAAAATTGGCCTAAAATGTTTGAACAGCATTGGCGGAAATGAAACAAAGGAAATTAAGTCGCCCCAAAACTCTTGTTAAAAATAATAGCACACCTGTTATGCACGCAGTGCATGACATACGTAATGTAACCGTGTTTGTGACAAAACTGGCGTTACGAAACGGATTAGAATGTCAGCGTTAGACCCGGGACTGTTTGTAGAGTGGCTGATGGATAGTGTTGGTCCAGTGCCACACACCTGCTTGTGCCTCCTTACACACAGACACACACAAACACACTGGCGTTTGCCTCCCCGGTGACACCCGTCTGCCACGTGTATGTGTGTACCGCTGAGGTGTGGACTCCTGTCAGGACCTCTTATTATTTCCCAACAATCTCTCTCACCTTGGACATGCCCCCATCTATCCATCCATCCATCCATCCATCCATCCCTCCCTCGCTCTTCCCTCGAGGGTGGGGTGTCAATGGCAGACCGTCCTGGGCAAAAATAAATAATGAACATAAAATTGGGAAACAAAGCGCTGGCGCCCCTTAATACGCAAACACCTCCAATATGCTGATGTTTTTCTTTTGCACATTGTGTTTTCTAAATTGCCTTTGACTGCGTGCATCGGTAATGAAACTTTATGTCCTTGCAGAAAGGACAGCTAGTCCGATTCGGTTAGGCCTGGGACCATCTTCTCATGCTGGCTTTTGCACGACGTTTTTTTAATACCCCGGCTTATGAATAAATGAAGCCCGGGTGCAGGTTTTTTTTTCCCCATATTTGTGTAAATTGCTTTAAAAGCATTTTATCATGTCATAAAAAAGTGCAATTGATCTGGAGTGCTCAGCCCACTGGACAGCTGTGTATTTTGTTAATGGCCACTTTGCTCCAAGCGGCTTATTAAAAAATTTATATATAAATGCTAAAATTGCATAAATTATTTAAACACAAAGTAAGCATTTTTTGTTTTGGTCTGGGGGGCATTGAAGAGTAGATTGAGTTTACTATAGCATCGCCTGATATTGAGTCACACGCCTGCACGGATGCATATATATCACACGCGCGAACACACGCTCGCACGCAGAGGCGCAAAAAAAAGTATATATTTTTTGATGACTTAGTTTCAGCAACCATGGAATGTCACCCATATCCTGGTTGATTGTACTTTCGAATTTTATGATGTTTTTCATTGATTTGTTTCCCCGGCGCAGCTGCCGACCTCTATTGAGGGACGAACGTAATCAGCACTGACGCAAATTAGATGGTTATTCGTTTCGAAAATTGACAGAAAAACAATAAAAAAGATGAAATGCTCCCAAATCAATAGATATAATGAAATTCAAATAATCCGAGAGATGAGGTCTCCATGGCAACTGATAATGTGGAAAAGAAAACAATTTAATAAAGGACAGGCACGCTTTGAAAACAGATTGGGGGGGTAGCTATATAGCGGCGAGAGGGGAGCAGATGAGAGGAGGGCAGGAGGAGGGGGGCAGGAGCGAGAGAGAGAGAGAGAGAGAGAGAGAGAGAGAGGAAAAAAGACGGAGAGCGGATGTTTGTGGCGGCTGAACAGCCAGGTCCGTCGCTTGTTTCCCCCCGTGTGAAGGATCTGTGTCTATCCCAAGGACGGCAGAATAATTAGAAAAGCTTTCATGCCAGAAAGTGCAGATTCAGGTTTTAATACACAAAATTATTTCAGGGGCAGTGAATCGGAAAGCCATTTGTTGGTGACCTTCCTGAGGGGCCCCCTGGTACAGGGCAAGATGGAGGCAGCGTGGCAGGGCAAGCTGAGTTATGGCATATTTGTGTTTTTATAGTGGCTGAGGGAATGGAGATGGGGAGGAGGGCAGGGGGCTGTCAGAGAGAGGGGGGGACGTGCCGTGGGGCTGCGATGGGGGCAGTGTGTGTGTGTTGCTGTAGGGTAGGGGTTGCTGATGCTAGAAAGAGAGGGAGAGAGAGAGAAGGAGAGACTTGCAGATCTGGCTGTATTTACAGATCAGTTGTCAGAAAAGCCATTTAGAGGGAACACGTACGTCCCAGCGCAATGACAGCAGAAGTGCCTGTTAAAAAGAAAAAGACAAGAAAAACAGACACTGGCGGAGAGAGCAAGCGCTGTGATCTGAGGTCGTCGACTAAATAACTCGCTTTTGTATGAAATACACTCAGAAGATACTTACTCCGCTGTGCTTTTGGAAATAATAAAGCAATGGGCCTCGAGAGGCTGTGCGTTATAGTCATTTTACCACAGAATTGCCCCTAACCTTCAATCATAAAGTTCACAGCTACAGTACAAGTTTATTGTTAGTGACTGTTTTGTAATATACATTTTAAGTTAGCATTTTTTCTATCGCCGTTTTTTAATTAGCCCACAAACCAAAACATATAATGATAGCTCTGCAAAAAGTGACAGAAACTTGTTTAACCTGTCTCAGTCAGTGTTTTGTTTAAAGCATTTATTTCACTGTTTGTTTAATTTCACTCAAACACTGTCAATTTGCTTTCGTGCTAACGCCATTAGCGGTTAGTCCAGGATAATGTGTCCGGTTTTTATCCTGCTCACAGCTGTAAGCAAATTAAGCCAAATTGGGACTTTTATATCCTGTTTTCTTAGATAGAGATCCATAGTTTGCTGTAAAACTGGAGCGTTATTTAGTACATCGGGAAGTCATTTGATTATTGGTAAGCATTATAGGTTATGTCAAAGTCATTTCATAGAAAGTTATTAAAGATTACAAAGAATTTAATAATAATATGCAAAGTAAAACACGAAAGCAAACAGGGTCATTTTTGATTTCATGTCAACTTTAACAACACTGGACAAGTTTCCATATTCAGCAGGTCAATGCTTCTGTGTTGATCAATCAATCTTTGCATGAATGAATTGAGAGGCACGGCACCTCTCGTTCGCCTGGAGGAGGGTACGAGTCTCCCTAACACACACACACACACACACGGCTCATCCTCCCATTTGAGTCCAGTAGCAGGTCCCTGCTCTCATTCCACATTATTTCCCCTGTTCCATCAACACACCTCGTATTTAAAGAATGATTGTTTTTTAGCTCACCCTTGAAACCTTCCACTTACCATAATGTGCAGTTTGAGGCTGTCCGGCCTGTGATATTAATTTGAGACTTAGTCTCAAATTCTGTCTGAGTGACTCGTCTTACGGAGAGAGAGGGCTGTCATTAGACGTGACAGAGGGTCCGGGCGGGCAACAGCGCCAGCGTTAATACTGAAATGTGAAAAGTGCCCCACAAGTAGGAGCAAAACTTGAAATTCCTCGCCGAAGAATAGCCCAAAGCCGTCAAATCTGACAGACTTGTGTCAATTACTCATGAAAAAAAAGATTTTCTCTCTTTCTTTTCATAGTATTATTATTTTTTTAATCAATCTGAGTGTCACAATAAATAAAATATTGCAAATATAATGATTGTTTTCCAACAGGTTTCCTTTCCCCTAGACTGTCATTGGATTAGAACAGATAGCCCCGCCCAAACTCATGCTATTGGTTGAGCTAATCAGGCTGATTTTGATTTGGTTAAAAAAGTAAAATATTTCCACTTTAAAGGTACGAGTGTGGTCTCTAGTTTCAGTGGACTGAGAGGAGTGTGTGGCACATTATTACTGTCAGCTGCAGGCAGTCTCTCTCTCTCTCTCTCTCTCTCTCTCTCACTCTGGGTCTCACTTTAACGGCCTGAGCTCACTGTGACTTCCAGTGACTGACCAGTCTAACTTTCTCCGCTCCGTCTCACTCAGCCTCGTACCACGGGAGATCGGCTTAAGTGGCCCTTTTTCTCTCGCTCTCTATCTTTCTTTCTTTCCATCTCACTCTCCTGGGCCTGTTTTTCCACAGTGGCTGTGGGGAGCAGAGGGTGTTGAAGGACCCCTACTGGTAAAGTGGGTAAACACGCGCAGCCCTGACATCTGTGCTGCGAGAGAGAGAGGGAGAGAGAGCGAGTGAGAGAGGGAGAGGAGAAGGGTAGAGTGAGAGAGGGCGAGTGCAGCCCAGCCGTAAAGGCGCACAGGGAGAGAAGAGAAAAATGCCTTGCTTTGTGGAGAGAATTCCTCCAAAGCAGCAGGGAGAGGTGAGACAGAGAGAGGAGGGCTGTCTCCTGCCAGGTAAGACCTGCGCCAGGCGCCACACACACATACACGCACACACACACATGCAGAGAGAGAGAGAGAGAGAGAGAGATGCTGGTGGCTTGAGCACGCTGTGGATGGGGTGGGCGTGAGGGTGTAGAATGACAAAGGCACTCATTACTTTCACTGTGTGTTTTGGTAAAGTAATACCTCACTGTGATGTGATGACTGAATGGAAATATGAAGTTGAGGAGTGATTTTTATTTTTAGGGGCAGAAGTGACATTGTATGTGCTTGTTTAGTTTCACAAGAAGTGAAACAAGTTATTACATTTATTTAGATTATTTACTTACAATTAAATGGTATAAAACAAAAATAATTATTTAATTTGTTAATTAATTGTAAAACATAATGCAGTTTGTTCTGTAGTCTTACAGCTTTTAGAACTTCACAAACGCAGTTAATTATTAATTAATAACAAAAAATGTGAATTAAAAAAAAGCTTTTTTTGTTTTTTTTAGCTTTTAGAACTTCACAAAGCATTTTTTAATTATTAAACTGTTGTGGAAAATTAAAATGAATATTTATGCTTTTTTTCTGTAATTTCCCAAGATTTAGAATTTAACATTAATTACTTTTTTTTTTAATTAACTTATGCTAAACTGAATCCATGGAATTTCTATAATTCTATTTGTAAAATACATTATTAGATTCTCTATAATAATAGCAGCTTTTAGACTTAACACGTACACTCCACAGGTGTGAAATATCTCTCAAAGTTCTTAAAATAGAACAATTTATTAGTGTTAAATGAGTCAAGCATTTAGTCTCCTGTAATTTTTGTTTATATTGGATGTGGATTAGTCACTGTGTACTTTTTCTCTCAAATAGCTGTTCTTAATTATGAGCAAGGCCTGAGCTAGTGATTGCTCACAATTTCTCAGTTAGATGACAAGTGGTATTATTTGCCCAGCTAAGCGAGTGACTGCCGGTATCGAGCGTGCTCTCGCGCGGTTGTTTAGATACAGCTGTTCTGTCAACTGGAGGATTTTCCACAGGGCTTCTGTTTGGAAGATGCGCTCTGTTCCAGCGTTCAATTAGATCTTCCCCTTTTTGTTAAATAAATACAGTGTCTTTAAATCTAAACACGAATTTGCACGGAGCTCAGTGCACTGCCAAGGATGTGCTGTCTCGGGCCTAGCGCAGGCCTGAAAGGTGAGGCTGTGAAAGAGAGAAAGAGTGAGAGAGAGAGGAAGGAAGTTTGTCTCTTTTCCACCCTCTTGTTGATTTGTTTCTATTGCTGATGGAATTGAGCCCTCAGTGAAAGGTGAGGTCACAATTGAATTTGGCTTGCGTTTCCGTGGTGATCTGGCAATGGTTCCGATGTCCCAGCGGATTGGTTTGTTTGTTTGTGCGATAGCGAGGTCTGTGTGTGTGTGTGTGTGTGTGTGTGTGTGTGTGTTTCCGTGCATAAACACGGGCACGGGAGATTTTACTGAGCAGATATTTCCCCTCTGTTTTCACTCTGAGCTGGGGGAGATTGATGACTGAATTGTTGAGTACATGTTAACAGTAACTGCTGATTTATTGAGATACTTAGAGTAAGTGAGGGTGCACCAACTAAGAGGGGAAGAAAAAGATATAGGCCTTTTAAGTTAATGTAGAAATAGAGCCTTTTTAAGTAATAATTGTGATTACTGGGCTGGGGGTAGGGAGGGATGAACGGGCGTTCGGCCAGAGGAGAGGTGTATTTGAGCACGCTGTGAAGGAAACGCATTTCACAGACTGAGGAAAGGAATAAATTGGAAGTTCTTGGTTCTTTTTCAAGACTTGACATGGTGCAAATCTTTAGTGTGATCATAAGTTCAGGTATTCCACTGAAGCAGCATGTAGTTTTAAGGGAATCAGCTTTTTAATTCATTTATACCTCTGTCACTTGGGAACCAGAAGTATTCATGCTCCCTTGATCCCTCCATCTCAGCACATGGGCGAAACTTTTGCTTGGAGGGAAAAAAAGGGTCTTGTGTTTTTTCTAAACTACCTTTTAGGCTGAGTGAAATGTTTCCCCAGTTTGCACAGGGATGACTTTATTTCTTAGCAGGGATTTAAACCTACTCAATCCCCCCATAAATACACCCTTCCCCAGCAGCATGCCGGCCGTAACTCATTCTCTTAACTCTCTCGCTAACTAAACTCATATTGCAGAGAGAGCTTTGTTTGTCTTTGTTTCAGCTCGATCAGATCCGTCACGTCGACAGCTGCCTCTTTCAGATCTCTTGCTCGCCCTCATCACAGCCATTTTTTCCAGCCGTAGAGTTCTGACGATCAGAATATAGATTGTAATATTGTGCTTTGCTAGTGGCACTTGTTGATGTACAGACGTCTTTAAAGCACTAGGTAGCTGATTTTTTGGGCAGGACCATTATCAGTTTGTGTAACCAAGAACATTGTCCTGGGCCTGGGTAAATAACTTTTTACACCAGCATGGAGTCTAATCTGAAACCTTTCTTTTTAACTATTTTATATATTTAAATAATTATTTTTAGATAAATATTTATATATTAATTATTTTAGTGTATCTATATTTTCACAGCTATATGAATATATAAGATAATTTCATATAGTTATTTAAATAATTTTATAATGAATTCTATAATGATCTCAATAAATATATAAATATATATTAGATTGAAGTATATAATTTAATATTTGATATATATATATATATTCTGCATCTCCAAAACAAAATGATCAAAAAATAATTTATTTATTTATATATGTGACCCTGGACCACAAAACCAGTCATAAGGGTACATTTTTTGAAGTTGAGATTTATACATCATCTGACAGCTAAATAAATAAGCTTTCCAATGATGTATGCTTTGTTAGGATAGGACAAATGTGAAAATCTGGAATCTGAGGGTGCAAAAAATTCGAAATATTGAGAAAATTGTCTTTAAAGTTGTCCAAATGTTCTTAGCAATGCATATTACTAATCAAAACTTTCTGATATATTTACGGTAGGAAATGTACAAAATATCTACTTAATATCCTCATGATACCCATGCTACTAAAGACATATTCACACATTTACTGAGTATATGATATATCCTACTCTAATGACTCTTAGTCAGGGGAGGCCTCAGAAACTTTTCAAAAGTATTTATATTTCGTTAGATTAACATTTCTTAAAATGCTAAAAATACCAGTGCAAGAAGCTTCGCATACTGCCAATCAAAGATTGGGCCCACATTTTAAAATTTCTTGTAAAGATCTGTTGCTAAAAACTTTCTAGCCACAGCAAAGCTCTGCAACTCTGATATTAAATAGTGTCTGAAGATTCAAACTTCACAGTACCGCCAAGCAAAACATCTGAAAGCTTGTGAAATTAGCGGGAATTGTATCGGAGAGGGTGTTGTGTAAAGTCGGGCGGGATAAATATGTGACTGCGGAGAGCGACTCGAGCTCAGTTCTGGGGTGGAGGAGACAGAATCTCTCTCAGGGCCCCTGATCGGCTGTGATCCGCCTGCTGCTACCTTCTGTTCTCCACTGTTAGTCCCAGCGGCTGCTCTGAACTGACACACACAACTCCTCGACGGGGCTTGAAGCCCTCTGATGTCCCACCCTCCCCTCCGTTCCACCTTCTTCTGGCGCTTTGCATTTTGTTGTATTTGTGTAAAAGCCCAACGCCGAGCGAGATTACAGTCGTGCGGCGGTAGTTCCCTCTCTCTCTTCTTCTCTGTTCTCACCGTCCTTCCAGTCCTGCGTTTGATCTCACTATCATCTCCCCTCTCGTCTCCTGTCTGTTCGACACCTGAGAGCCAATGCTTTAAGAGGACGACGTCTGGAAAAATGTACAGCGGCAGGCCATCGACTCTGATAAAGACAGTAAACAAGATGAAAAACAAAAGCCCACAGCAATGGTTTGAATAAAAGACCTACCTGTTACGGCGTCCATTAAGCGTTATTTCTCACAGTGGTAAGACAGCTGAAGCCCTCCACATGCCCAGTGTTAATATTAGTTTGGTTGAAGAGAGTCCATAAGCTGATCAGTGGGGAGAGGCGCTCTGTACGCCTCAGGCAGTGCCAGGCCTTGCGTTTGGCTCCCGCTCAGAGGATTGATGTCTGGGAGTCAGTGGGGGCTCCACTGTACCTTTATTACTCATCAGCTGGGTACCAAACTAATTTGATAAAGCGCCACTTAATACACCAAACACACACACATACTGTGACCGTGGCTGGCACGGCATCAACTGTGTCAGGCCGACGTCATTTAAACATGGCGTGTTTAGGCTATTTTTTATTAAGAAATGACATGAGCTGGACTCGAACTTGCATCATCCACTTGAGCATCACAACTCAGTATTTCAGAGTTTGCACAAATCAATTTATTATTATCTATTTTTTTTTTTTTACTGTACTTTGCTATATATGTGTATATTTAACATAAAAATGTGTGCAATTTTACTTTAAGAAACTGTGAAGTTTATAAAATAATTACTATTAATTATTGAATAAATTAAATTATTTTGTAATTAAAAGCTATAAATAACCTACTTTGTAATATAATTACCTTACCTTATGCTTTAAGGAAAATGTATTTTATATTTAACAATTATTAATGTTTAAAAATGCTATGTTTTTTTTTTACAATTGTATATTTACAATAATGTATTAAACTTTTAGTATATATATATATATATATTTTTTTTTTTTTTTTTTTTTTTTTACTGTACTTTAATACAGTTTACATATACCTTGCAGAATCTGCAAAATGTAATTTTTTCTCCCAAAATAAGAGAGATCATATAAAATGCACATTATTTTTTTTTTATTTAGTACTGACCTGAATAAAGATATTTGACATAAAAGATTTTACACATAGTCCACAAGAGAACATAGTAGTTGAATTTATAAAAATGACCCCGTACAAAAGTTTACATATGCTTGAGATTCTTAGCAATGTGTTGCCTGAATGACCCACAGCTGTGTTTTTTCTTTTTTGTTCAGTGAATGTTGTTCATGAGTCCCTTGTCTGTCCTGTTCTTCAGAAAAATCCTTCAGGTCCCACAAATTCTTTGGTTTTTCAGCATTTTTGTGTATTTGAACTCTTTCCAACAATGACTGCATGGTTTTGATATTCATCTTTATTACACTGAGGACAACTGAGGGACTCATACACAACTATTACAGAAGGTTCAAACGGTCACTGATGCTTCAGAAGGAAAAACGATGCATTAAGGGGTGTAAACTTTTAAACATAATATCATGTTTTTGTCATTTAGTACTGCCCTTCAGAAGTTACAGAAGATACTTACTTGTTTCCCAGAAGACAAAATAAGTTAAATTTACCCTGATCTTCAAATTCAAAAAGTTTTCACCCTTAATGCACTGTTTCCTTCTGAAGCATCAGTAAGCTTTCTGTAATAGTTGTATATGATTCCCTCAGCTGTCCTCAGTGTGAAAAGATGGATCTCATGCAGTCATTGTTGGAAAGGGTTCAAATACATAAAAATGCTGAAAAACCAAAGAATTTGTGGGACCTGAAGGATTTTCTTAAGAACAGCAGGTGGTTCAGGGCAAACAAGGGACTCATGAAGAACTATCTCCAAAAAAAAAAAAAAAAAAAACAGCTGTGGATTGTTCAGGTAACAACATAAAAAAAAATCAAAGTGTATGTAAACTTTTGAACAGGGTCATTTTTATAAATTCAGCTATAATTTTCTCTTGTGAACTATATGTATAAAGACCCTGTAGTATACATCAAATTTAAAATTTAATTTAAATATTTTAGATTTTTCCATCTAATAATATGATTATAATAATACAACTATAATATAGTATTGATAATAATAACAATATATTGCAAAATTTTATTGTATTAGATCATGATTTCTTCATCTCAGGCTGAAACCATATTGTGTGTGTGTGTGTGTGTGTGTGTGTGTGTATTTCTGGCAAATGCTGGCAAACATTCTGTCATAAATTGAATCCAGGATTTTATATGTACATAGCTCCAACAGAGAAAATGTGTATTTCTCTTACAAAATGATTGACATACATAGATGGGGAAAAAGATAAACATGGTAGATATACTGTAGCAGAGAAGGAAGAGAAAAAGAGAGAGAGGAAGAGGTTGGTTTGGTAATTACTAACTCTGTGCCCAGGCAGTGGAGGACAGTGTGTGAGTGTGTGTAGGCCCTGGTGCTCTGATAATGAAGGGTTACTGTTGCAGATCTGACAGCGTTAATCTCCACATCGTCCTCGCCTGGTATTTACCCTGCTGGGGAGAGAGCGGCAAGCCCACCTGACAACACAGTTTACCCACAGCCAGACACCTCAGGCTCACACGCACACACACTGCATTGGGATCAGTTTCAGCAGCCGTCCTTATCTTAAAGACAAACCACAGCAAAAAACCCAAAAATGGCAGGAAGCATGGAGGGGGAAAACTTTTTCTTCACCTTTTTGTCAGTCTTTCCCTTTCATCTTCTCTTTCTTCCATTTGAAGTTTATGAAGTACTGTTTAAGCATTACAGAGGTGCAGACAGAGGAATATGAATATGCATCGCACCATATGGTTGCACTTGCTCTGGGACTAGGTGTGTCCAGAAGGTAGAACCATATTAATGCATTATTCTTCCCTCAAATGATCAGGCTCGTAGTGCTGCAGCACACCGCAGCCATGTGTGCATGGGCCGTACTGGCTTTGAACGATGTGGTCATGTAACTGGCCATCCTGGATGAGTAAAAGAGGAGAAAGACAGCGAGAGAGTGAGCCGTGCCATTTTTTTTTCTTCCTTTTTAGAGTTCAAATGCAAAAACCCTGACAGAGCTGTGATTAAAAGTGATATTTCTGACACGTTAGGATGCGCACAGGAAGTAACCTTCTCCAAAGCCTTCATTATTAGATGCATGACAGACCTGAATATTTATAAAATATGCTTTAATAATTGATAACAGCAATCTGCTACGGTAATTCATCAGATTTGCACTTCAACAGAGTATCCGTTTTCATTTTAAAATAATAATAAGTCGAATGCTAATGCAGGTGAAATGCAAAATTGCCACCCGTGTGTGGCTGAAGCTCTAAATGCATTTGTGCCATTTTTAGTGCATTGGAAAAACAACGGCGTGTTAATGATATTGCCCTCGCTGCTCGTTTAGAAACTGTTATCAATGTCTGTGATCATTTGTGTGCTGCTCGTTTTGTTGTGCACTGAGCTGTTGTGCTGTTTACTTGTGTAGCTTCCGTTTGAGGGCACATCACATCTAAAAAATCAGGAAACCAGCCTGTTTTAGTGTAGAATATACAAGAAGCTGATGTGGTTTTATCAAAAGCATATTCTTTGTTTGAGTCAGTATGCAATACTTCCTCTTGTTCTTTGACCAAAATAGCACACACACACACACACACACACACACACACACGCTCACCTTTTGTAAAGCTTTTTTCTACTCACGATGATTTCAGAAAGAGCAGCCACAGCCTTTTTTTTTTTTTTTTTTTTCCCTCACAAGTGTATCGGTTTGTTTTTGTACACAGGTATGAAATGTTCTCACTTTCGAACTTGAGTTTGTGTGTTCTTGCAAAAAATGCTAAAAGCATCTTTGAGAATGACTCTTGTATTTGCAGGTGTTTAAAATCATGCACATCGCCTTGAAATAAACATATACTACAGCTGAAACCAGTGACGCTACCAGTCAAAAAGGGGCATTTTAAATATATAAAGTGTATATATAGCTTATGTCTACATATTATTCAGTTCTAAAAATATAAAAAAATATAAAAACATTCTACTGGTAACATACATATATGACGCTGTGCGTATTCATTACTTGTTGTAGATTTGAGTGTCTTATTATAGTTACAGTAAGTGCTTTGTTTGCATTGTTTGTGTTTTCACCCAACACATATTGAGCTTCACGACACTCACAGGATGATTCAGATGTTTCAGTCTAGTCAACTGACCGCATTTTACTGAAACAAAGCCTAGATTAAAAGAGTTCAGGTTTGTTTTAAAGAGGTATTGTTGCAGAAGGGAACTTAGAGAAGTAAGAGTCTGAACCTGAGAAGTTCAGGGGACACCTGCAAATTGTTCCTCTGTGCATAAAATGCGTAAAAAAAATGTCAGAGTCTGTGAAGCAGAGCAAATGTTTTAATGGTGGCCAGGGATCGAAGCTGTCAGCAAGGCTTCCTGTCTGGAAATGTAGTTTTTTTGACTTAACGTCTACCTCTTTTACTCGTTTCTGAAGAAGATGTGCACCGGGAACTACAGGGTGTGATAAAACGCAATGAGAATTAGAGAAAACCACTTTAAAAGTATGAAATAAGCTACAGTATCTGAAACACAAATGTTAAAAAGTAGCTTTAAAATCTACAAGCAGAAATTTTTCTAAGCAAAGGCAAAATTTCTCAGTACATTTCAGATAAATAAAAGAATATAATAAAAAAAAATAATAACAATACATTTTGCCCAATCAAATGCCTCCTCTTCTGCAACAGATTGACAGATTAGCAAATCATGATTCATGACTGTGACAATTAAACCAATTATATGTTTAATAAAATATATCCTGCCCAAACTTTGTTTTAACACTAATACGACATTCAATGAGTCCTTTAGATGTTCTACCTTCTTTTACTATCTTACCCAGAGGCTTACTGCATGGCGCATTAATTCATTCATTTTTTTAACAGCAAAGTGTCTTAAAGCCTGTCAAAATGTCTTAAGAGTCTTGTTAAAGAAGTGCCACAACTCATTTCTCTTTAATGAAATTCATATGCTGGTGAGAGGGGGCATGTCTAAACATCTAAACAGGTTGCTTTTTAGGTTTCACACTGAGGTTATCTGAAAGGGCCCTCCTTGATTGACGTTATCTGGCTTGACAGCGCTTCATATCAAGGTTAACCTGACGTTGGAAGGCCCGAGAGGGAAAGAGGCAGAGGAAAACAGACTAAAAAGTCAGACGTGGTCCGGGTCCTGCTCCTCTCTGCCACTCTTTCCCTCTCTCTCACACGGCAGGTGGAGGTTTCTGCACTCTTAATTGATAACTAATCGAGCGGCGTGTGCTGTGTTTCCCCCGGAGGACGGCCCTAATGGTGGCTTGGCTTACTCAGCAGCGCAGCTCCGGAACCACTAAATTAAATATATCCCCACAGATAATGACTCTGAGTGACAGACTCCGGTCTGGGCGGCTCCAGCGGCCACCAACCTCTCGCTGTGCCCTTGCA
Organism: Cirrhinus molitorella; assembly: GCA_033026305.1. Taxonomy (NCBI): domain Eukaryota; kingdom Metazoa; phylum Chordata; class Actinopteri; order Cypriniformes; family Cyprinidae; genus Cirrhinus; species Cirrhinus molitorella. The sequence continues at coordinate 10,110,922 of CM065132.1, forward strand.
CTGGAGGAACTAGAGTAGCCCACCCCCTTCTGCGTCCGCTCGCCTCCCTGATGCCCCACGCTAACCGCGGCTCCTCGTGACAAAAATACATCTCAAGCAGTTAATCTGTGCGGATATCAGCTCAAGTGCCCTTCAGTGGCAAAGGGAGCCTCTCCTCATAACCTTGATTCCTGTCAAATTCTCGCTTCACACGCAGGCTGCCCCTCAAACATGGCAGCTCGGTCAATTAACCCTGTGTGCCAGGGTCCGCTTCAATCAAACTTACACCCAACGGGTGATGAGACCATCATGTGCTATTATTAAATGTAAAAATGTTTACAGTAGGGTCTCAACAACCATTGATGTTTTTAAAGAGTTTGTTCAACCAAAAAAACAAACAAACAAAAAAAAACTATTCTGTCATTGTACTTTTACAGTACAATTTTTTTTTTTTTTTTTTTTTTTTTAAAGCTGTTTTGTTGAACTTTCTATTCATCAAAGAATCCAGAAAAAAAACATATTTGATCCTGGATTTATACATAATCTGAGAGATGAATAAATACACTGTCCATTGATGTATGGTTTGTTAGGATAGGGCAATATTTGAAACTATTTGAAAATCTAGAATCTAAGGGTGCAAAAATATCGAAATATTGAAAAAATCGCCCTTAAAGTTGTCCAAATGAAGTTTTTAGCTATGAATATTACTAATCAAAAATTAATTGTGGTATATTTACGGTAGGAAATTTACAAAATTCCTTCATGGAACATGATCTGCTTAATATCCTACTGATTTTTGCCATAAAAGAAAAATCGAACCATACTATAACCGTACTACATATGACTGTTTTTCCACAAAACTTTTAAGTATCACAACTGTTTTCAACATTGATAACAATAAGAAATGTTTTTAGGCACCAAATCAGCATATTAGAATGATTTCTGAAAGATCATGTGACAATAAAGACTTGAGTAATGGTGCTGAAAATTCAGATTTGCCATCAAGAATAAATGTAAATTGTAAGTTATTTTATATTGTAAATCAGTACACTACAAAAACATATTATTATTGATATTTCTGTTTTGACCACATAAATATAAAGCCTTGGTAAGCATAAGAGATTTTTTTTTTCAAAAACAAAAAAAAAACGTAAATAAAATGTAAAAAAAAAATGTAATAAAATACTGAACTGAACTGTTTTAGTTTTTTTTTTTTTTTTTTGGTCCATACAATCGGGGTCCATTGACTTTCAAAGTAATGAAGGAAATAAACATTATGTTGAATAAATTATGACAGGATTTTCATTTGTGAATGAATCAGGCCCATTCTTCAGAGAACACTGTGCCAGCTGTAAGCCAAACTTCCTTTATGAGCGTGATTGGGGCACGTGCAAAGTTGTTCGGATCACCTCAGACTTTACTTTTCCCTATTCCAGCCCTTCTGTCCTCAGGGGATGTCTTACATGCTTTGTCTTATAATTAGGCTTCAGGGATGTATTTGTTCTCAGAATTGAAGGGCTGCTGCCTAACTGCGCTGCTTAAACAAAATGTTTCCTTTTCCGTCTGTGCGTCAAAATATGCATCTGCCATTTTCTGTCCATTGTCCTCAGCGGCAAGTATGTGCGTGCCTTTTTTTCTCCACGGCTTGTTTGTTTTTGTTACCTGCAACGGGATGTAACTGAATTATTGTATGTGGCAGAAGGTTCCAGTCTGGCAGAGAGAGAAAAAAGAGAGAGGGAGAAGTCAAAGTAGGTGCTTCAAGGTCAGTCCAAAGACAGCATGCAACATGCAAGGTCACATTCCAGACTAAAAGCAATAAGTGCTTTATTGATGGGGAAAAAAACACACTGCAAGCAAGCAGATGTGCAACGGACTGATTAATAATACAACAGATTTGAGTGAGAGTGTGTGTGTACTTGCGTGCATGCCCTTTGCATTCATATTTTCCTTCTCAAAAAAAATAAATAATAAAAAAAACCTTTAAAGTCAGGAAAAAAAAAGAAAAACTCATGAGCATAATTGTTTTGTCCGGATGTGTATCTCCCACTAAAAAATTGATCCCTGCATGGGAATCTGAAAAATCCATTAGAGTCCATCAGACAAAAAAAAAAAAAGGACAGAATGATAGAGTGTGTATGAGTATGAGCAGTTTATAAAACCCCATCATAGTTTTGCCATTAATGCACATGTCAGCTGACTTTTATTTTCGGCACAACTTCTTAATGCAACAACTTTTAAACATCAGATACAGCTAAAGTTTCACATTTACAAAACTAAGACCAAAAGCAAAACTATTAAAATAAGTATCATAGAGATGCGGAATGCACAGTTTCTTCCAACCTCGCGCAGTTCTGAGAAGTTTTTTATTTGTTTAGTCATATTTGCCCTCATTTACAGTACACTACAAACCAGGTAAACCTGCCCCGTGAGCACCGATCCTCCCCTCTCATACTGTGATACCAAACAAACCTGTTTCAAACCTCAAATAACCATCTTTTGCCTTTTAATTCTCTTGCTTTCACCTCCTTTTTCTTTACGCTTCACCTCAGCCTCTCCTTCCATCTTTTCCCGGCAGTTGGGAATGGCATTGTTTTTAATCATCAGAACCCAGAAATTATTATTATCGCCTCTGACGCGGCAATTAAAACTTCAGGTCAGAGGCACAACGAGCGGTGATCAGCAGCGAAGCTGAGAAGTTTTAATTAGACGATCAGAACCATTAATGCACAAAAAAAGGTGTGCGCTGGGAAATTAACGTGAACGTCTTAATCAGGGTTACCGACTCCGAAGAGGAGTCAAGTGAACAGAGAGCAAAAAACAAATCATTTCCGCACCACTGGGACAAAACTCAATTAAATATGCATGCAGAAAATGGAAATTCGGAGCATCAGCACAGACCGTTGGAAAAAATACGGCAAATTCCGTAGACGGGGTCGCAGACCTGCTTATTGTTATTCTTGTGTAATAAAATCGAAAGAGAGGCCAGATGCTGGGGAACGAGGGTGTGTGGAGAACAGGTCCGACTCTGACTTTTCCGCTCCCTTCCCTCGGAGCGGCGGGGGAAACAAACTCCTTCCTGCAAGCTGTAAATTAGCAAAATAAAACAGAGGGGATTATTTCAGCATATGTGTTTGTCCGAGCTTTAGTAGGTGAGGAAAGACCTGGGAACCTGGTTCTTTAAGTGCCCCATCGTGTTGAGAAACTGCAGGGCCTTTACTTGACATTTGCTTTATTAAGTTGCATTTGCAGAAGCCCCTCTACCTGAAACAAAACAAAAAAAAAAGTTCTTTCCTACACATTCCAGGTCAGTAAACATGTGAAACGGCTTATGATATCAGAATAAAGCTTTTAAAAGTCAGGATAGATAGAAACTGCTCTGACAGGAGGATCTTTAAATAATGAAAAATAATCCAATGCTGTCCAGGCCTGTTGCTTTAATGAATGCTCCGTATTCCAAGGGTTTTGTCCTCGTATTAGTCAATGTATTTTGAAAGTCTGCATGAAATCAGACAGGGCAGATCAGAGTGTTAGATCACCGCTAAGTCGAGGGATTCGGGTTTAGCCAAGTAAACAGAGTTTGTTTCTAAAACAATCGCTGCAGTGGATGCCAGGTGAGAAGGAGTATGTCATATCCCAGCTTTAGCGTGCATACTCTTCCTGTCAGAATGCGAGAGAGAGAGAGAGAGAGGGGGAAGAACAGGACACGCCAATCTAAGCAGTCATTAACAGCCACTTCCTCACTCTGGTGGGCTGATTGCAGTCAGCACACGTTCGTACAAATAATGCACTTCCAACGGCATTATTAGGATTTGAAACACCACTTGATTGGGCATGATATCATTCCGGCACATAAACAGAAGCTCCGCATTAAACGAGACACGCAGGGCCCGGAGAGCCGCGTTCAAGGCAGCTTTTCTGTCATTCCCGGCGTCCTCCGCCTCACGCTTCTGAAAAGAAACAGGGCTTGTGGGGCCTTTGATGTGCGAGCAGATAAAAAGAAGAAGCTCTCTCACTCTTATTGTTGAATCTGTTTAGAATAGTTTCTTGACTTTTTCGCAAAGGTTTTCTCCTTATACAGTAAAAGCGTTACGGCAATTCCAGCTCTGCACTATTTCCAGTCAAAAATATTGTCAGCATTACAATAAACAGGACCTCCTAAAGAAAACAAGCTTTTGCTCTGATCATCCCCACCGTTCGTTTATTATTCAGTGCTGACGGCCATCTTCAAGGCCCTGAAATAATAGTGTTTCGCTGAAACACGTTTGGACGCATCAAATCGTTGAGGTTTGCTGTTTGTTACACCTATTTTTCTTAACCTGAGTGCCGGTCCCCAGAGTGGTGGGAGGGATCCCAGAGGAGAGGCTGTTCTTTTATCTGCGTCCCTACTGATTTTATCGCACTGCATGCTATCATGAACACAAACGACTTGGAGTAAACAGCGGTGTTACCATAGCGATCCCCATTGTTGGTCAGAGCTGAGGCGTATCTATTGCTGGGCATGTATTTAATGCAGCAGCTACTAACTGGTTTACCGTGATCTTTTTCGAGCTCCGGAGCATCTCATTAGTGCCCTGATCCTCTCTCATTTAAAACCTCAGATCTCATCTCTAGACAAAGATGTCTTTCAAGTGCACAGCCTTATTTTTTTGTAAAAAATAGTCATATTATATTTATTATAATATTTATTTTATATTATATTCATATTAAAATTAATATATTTATCATATTTAATATGCATATGATTATGGTTTATAAATACATAATATCACAGGCAAGTTTCCAACACTGATAATAAATCAGCATATTAGAATGATTTCTGAAGGATCATGTGACACTGAATACTGGAGTAATGATGCTGAAAATTTAACTTTGCATAACATGAATAAATTATTTCATTAACATTTCACAATATTACTTTTTTCTGTATTTTTAACCAAATAAATGCAGCCTTGATGAGCAGAAAAGCCTCCTTTAAAAAACGTTAACAATCTTACTGATCCCTTTTGAGAGGCAGTATTATTAAAAATGTTACAGCTGTTAGTATATGATAAAACTACCAGCTGACAAGTAGTTGCATTTTCTCACAAAAGCAAATTTTTATTTGCATGTGCCACATGGCAAGTGCTAATTTTAGACGCTGGGTGTTGGCCATGGGTGTTTTGATTGTTAAAAAAAAAAAAAAAAAAAAAAAACGCACATAAATTGTGGGTAATGGAACGAGATCGCTTCTCAGGGGTCATTTCCTACAAGGAAAAGCGAGATTGCAATGCAAAGGAAATCACTAGTTAAAGCATGAAATACTGAGCAGGGTAAACAGTAAATGACCTTTACTGTTATGCCCAAATGACCTCAATCTTCCTTTGGAGGTGTTCTGAAAAAATACTTCAGAATTTATGTTTCCACTTCCTAATAGTTTTTGCAGCTGATATTTTTTTTCCTTTTTTGGGTTCAAAATTGCCGTCCTCAACTGGGTGACCTCTTCAACCCGGGTCTTGCAATTGTCTAAGGTAAAAATGAGCACATTTGAGGCGTTTAGATGCATGCGGTGCAGCGCGGAGCGTGCATAATTCCTCAGCTCATTGTTTCAGAGAGGAAGTGTTGAGTGTAAATACAGTAACTGAGAAAGCATGTGCCGGGGGCCACAGGGTGCACGGCACATCTAGTATGTAACGGGCTTACCTAGAGTCCCTTCAAAACCTCATTATGGCCAAAAGAAAAAAACATTTAGATTTCAATTTTACAGTTTCACATCCAAAACGATTTGGTGTTTTCTTGTTAAAGCATCTATTCGAACCAAAGCAGTTTTTGTATTGACAGCTTCATGGGATGTTTAGAAATAGCTCATCTCAACGCAGCGTCTAACTACCAGCTAAAGCGTTCCACAGACCGTTATACGTCCTGCAGGTTTCCCATTCTTTATTTACTGCATGATAAACATCTAACGTTACGAGCGGGCTCGATTTTAAGCCTGGAAAACCTATTAAAAGTGAACTTTGCTAAATCTTTGCATCAGATTTGGGTGACTTAGCAGTGAGAGAATTCTGCCCTTAAAAAGGCATCTCTGGATATGGATGGACCCAGAACAGCTGCAGGGGGGGGGGAGTTGACACTGGGATAGATATTATAGATAGCACATTGGGGTGAAATAGCAAATGACCAGGCCCATGCGGAATCTTCACATGCAGATTTACGCAGAATTATTGGAACATTGAACCGTGGAAAACGGAGACTGGAAATGCTTTCGGTGTGCGGAAGGCAGGTAATATGGAGTGAGTCTTGCAAACCCAAACTGTGTGTGAATGCTGTAAGTGTACGCTCTCAACTGTCTGTATTCAAGCGGGATGTACAGGAAGTGTGTACATCTCAAACCACTCTTTTGATGTCTGAAATGTCGACTGAAATGAGAATAGCTGTTTATGTGGTAAAAAAAAAAAAAACTGTTAGTGTGGTGGTCCTCTGTACTGTATAAGCAGGTTTAAAGGTCTGACAGAGAATTTGAGTGACAGTTAAAGACAGTAAAGACTAAAGCAGGGTGAGCGAAAGGAGGTGATGCGAGGTGAGGGAATAGCAGCTACTTTTTCCTCTCTGTGTTTGTCTCTTTTGTGCTTTCTGTCTCTTTCTTTCTGCTTCCAGATGCACTTTCTGTGCTCTGTCAGAGTTAAGGCTCACACTGGCAGGACGCTGGGCCTCTTTAGGTGAAGACAGTCTTCAGTGTCAGGCTGTTTCTATTCTGCTGTCATGTTCAGGATTAAATCTCACTGTAGCGGTGGCTTGACACACTGTTGGGGGTCTGATTGCGATCTAGTTTTTCTTTTCGGTTTGTAGGAAGAGATATTTCTCTCGTTCCTTTTCTCACCTTCTCTCATAAAGTAGGTGTGAATGACATCTGCGACTTACAGACAAGCATGTGACTTTTTCTTTATAATTCTCTATTGTTGTAGAAAAGGAGTGCCGTTGTGTATCTAAGAGTAACAGCAAACAAAAACTTGGTTAAAATGCACTTAGTTAAACGGGTTTGTGGTTTTTAGCGAAAGGCATTGTGGTTAGCTTGAAGGATGATGCAACTGTTATCAAGGAGTAAGTCTTTAACTGTGAACGACTTCCATAAAGCTTCTTTTTAACCACTAAAATGTTTGTTCTTTCTTTTTTTCGTCAACAGCTGAGAGGAGTTTATGCACTGAAAAGACCTCAGGAAAATCCACGATGGCCGCCAAAAGGAAAGGTGGCCTAAAACTGAATGCGATCTGTGCCAAGCTTAGCAAGCAGGTGGTGTATGACGGCAGTTCCCAGAATGCAGAGGGAGACTCAGATTTAGTGGACAACAGCGAGCGGGGCAGCTTGCACTACGATGAGGGCGACAGGCCTGAAAGCGACTTCCCAGAGGGCCTAACCCTGGGCCAGAGCCTTGAGGAGGACCAGAAACGGCGCGAGGCCATTGAGAAGTGGGTGAACGGCGAGTACGCAGACGATCCGCAGTCCTTAGACAGGGGTGAGCACAGGGCACTCAAACCCAACAATGGAGACGATTGTCCCCCTGAAGGCGTGTACATGGTACAGCCCAAAGGCTGCAGCGATGAAGAAGACAACGCAGAAGAGGCAGAGACCATGCCCGGCTCCCACGAGGGCAGTTATCACGAGGACAGGGACTCGGAGGGCAGCCCGCACAAGGACGACAGCTACCAGCCCACCCCTGAACCCCCTCCTCGCCAAGCCCCCTTCTCCTCACCAGGTATCACTTCTTTTTTTTTTTTAGGGAAAAGTCAGTATGTATGCACTTGTATGTTACATTTGCACAATAATGTTTGGACATCTTTGCATCTTAAACTGCAGGCATACAAATCCAACTTGTCAAAACAAATACTTTCAAAAATTATTTTAAAAATACTTCCAATCTCACAGTGGGATGAAGAGACTTCTATCTGAGAAATTCTTTAAATATAAAATTAAATAAAAAAAAACAACAACAACTTTTAATTCCATTGATTTATTATGAATCTCAAAACATTTACATTTTAGATGCTGTCAGTATCTTGATTTCGTGCAGTTCAGCATGTGAAAAAAAACATGTTGATCTACACTTGACGCACAGTACAAATACCTACGAATACTATTAAGATCACATTGTTCGGTATTTTTCTCTGTGTAGCCAAAACAAAGTGTGCATAAGCAAGATAAAATCTCTCCTCAAAGGCTTGGCGGCTCAGTTTTCACAGGTCTTACTTTACCTGTGTGCTTTGCAAGCATAATTACAGTGACACTTTGACAGGGCCACTGCTACACAAGCGCACTTCTTGGAAAGCCAAATCTATAGTTATAACATGAAAGAGTGGCTGTTGCCATCCACAAAAAACACATAGAAACAATCTGCATTGGGAAAAATGTGAACTAAAAGAAGAAATTAATTTTTAGAAGAGGCTTACAGAGACTGCCGCGTATGTGTGTAGGAGCCGAGGGGCCAAGAGTGTTGGCAGGCCGGCTAAGCTTCATATTACACCCAGGATTACACTCTGACTCTTTGATTTTCTATAAGCTCACAAAACGTAGCTACCACCCGGACCCAATTACATAGTAGACCCGGCTCTGCCAAGACTTCAGGTCTCTATCAGTTCAGGAGATTAAAACCTAGAGATTCAGAGAAATAAAGTCTAGAGTAAAGCAAAAGCCAGATGAGTGGACCTTTAAATCAGTATGGAAAGAAATGCAGACTGCGTTTACTTCTGTATTTGCAATACAATCATCTTGATAACACGAGGCATGCATTGCCATCTTTCACAAAGTGATAACAAGCAAGCGAAATCTGCAGAAACTGACACAATCTCCACGTTAAAACCTCTGTGAACTTTCACCTCTAACTATCTCAGGAAGACTGCAGCACTCGACAAAGGTACATCAAGACAGAAACTATGCTAGATAACAACAGGAGATAAAAGATATCACTTTGTTTAAAAGCCGCTTCTTTTCTCAGATTGCTACCGAAATCAGGTTAAGCTGGTGCTTTTTTGTTAAATGCTTTCTTCTTTCAGTTTTTCTTCTGCTTCATGCTTTTTTTTTCATTCTTACGGTGGAAGCACCTATATGCTTGTGGCCTCTATCGCAGAAGTAGGGCCAAGAGCTTCTCAGAAAATCGAGTATTTTCCGGCAAACATGAGTGCTTTGTGGTTTTAATCAGTCATTTTGTTTATTTCATGGTCATAAAGAAAGCTGTCTGTAAATATGTGTTTGTGTTGTACACCTTTGCTTTCATTGGGCCCCGGCTGCTTCTGCATCTCAAAATGAAGAAAAAGCGTTTGAAGACTGCAGTGAGCAGACATTAGTCACCACTCTTGTCTTGAGTTGTTTTTCCCTCCTCTCTCTCTTTGTTGATTGTAACTAGGGCATCTATACTGCCATGTTACTGAGCGGCTCACAATTAAAATATTTTTTCTTCCCTCGTGCTGCTGTCTTTCAAAGGCTGATGCGGAGCGCACATAATTATGCATATAAACATAGTGGCTTAATTATCTCTCACAACATCAGTGACAATGTAATTAACAAACATCGCAAGATCAATGAGAGAAACTGCGACCTTCAAAACATTTAACTCCTCACATCAGGGGACTGAGCAGAATCCCTATCAGCATAAAATCACAGAATGCCTTTCCCATAGCAGTCAAATGCATGCCATGCTTTGCAACCAGGCTAGGCAATAGATCATATAAAAATACCAGTGAAGAAAATGGTAGATATATTAAATAATGCTTTTTCACTCACATTTTTTTTTTTTTTACATATCTTTTTGAAGTATATAAATCACATCATATTTTTACTTGTATAAAATATATGTTGAGTTCAGAATATTTATCATAGGATTTAATTTAATTTTGAAATTCTAATAATTCTAAATTTCTTGTAACTAGACATTAACAGCTCAAGGTTCTCTTCAAATGCAGCTTTTATGAACAACACATAGATCACACTTATTTTTTACATTGAACTGAAGCGGGGGAAAAAAATCACAATTTAGCCACATTAGACAGCTTGCTGGATTAAGCTACCTTTAGTTTTGCTAATCAACAGAAGCTAATATCATCCGCTGTTAAAATATATATTTGTTTAATGAATGGTTTCTCAATATCACAGCAAATTAATTTTTTTTCTGAAGAGGTGTGTTTTTTGGAAGCCTGTTTCCACCATGGTTGAATTCAGTGCACTGAATAAAAAATAAAATAATTGTGACTTTTTTTTCTCAGAATTGAGAAATATAGTTGCAGTTGCAAGTTATAAAGTCATTATTATAAACATGCAATTGTGAGAAAAAAACTCTGAATTCTGAGATTTCAGATGTCAGATTCTGAGGAAGAATGTCAGAAAGTAGCAATTCTGAGAAATAAAGTCAGAGCTGTAAGATATAAACTCACAGAATTGTGAGGTTGTATCTTGCAATTCTGACTATAAAACACAACTGTGAATTATTAAGGTAGAATTGTGAGATATGGACTCGCAATTCTGAGAACATCAGTCTTTATTCTCCAATTAGAAACAATTGCAAGTTTATATCTCACAATTCTAGTCAGAATTGCAAGATACAAACTTGAGTTTGTGAGAAAAAAGTCACAATTGTGAGATTTTCGAAAAAAAATTTAATTTCGAGTTTTTATCTTGCAATATTGACTTTAATTCACGCAATTGCGAATTTATATTTCACAATTCTAAGCCAAAAAAAATCTGAATTGCGAAAAAAAGGACAAATAGCGAGATACAAACTCGGAATTGTATGAAAAAAGTCTGAATTGCGAGATACAAACTTGCATTTGCGAGAAAAAAACAATTAGTTTTAGTTTATCTCTCAATTCTGACTTTCACAATTCTAAAAAAACTGAATTGTGAGGAAAAACGTCAGAATCTCGCAATTCTGACTTTATAACTTGCATTTGGGAGTTTAATTCACAAATTCTGAGAAAAAAGTCAGAATTGCAAGATGTAAACTCGCAACTGTGAAAATAAAAGTCAGATAAAAGTCTGTACTTTATTCTTACTTTTTTCACGCAATTCAGATTTTTTTTTCTGTTAATTGTGATATTGAATTTTCTAAAATTAAAAAACTTGCAATTGCCTTACTTCTTTACTTAATTACCTTAATTTTTATTCAGTGGCAGAAACAGGCTTCCATATTTTGACACATCTACATCTTTCAAATAATAAACTGTTGAGTTCAGTCTAAAACTGAACAAGTTTTAGACTGTCAGTGTCAGAAATGTCCCATTGAGAGCACAGCTTTGACAATGTTGTCAGTGAACCCTTGATAAGTCCATATATATAGATCCTTACATGTACGTCCTTATCATCACCCCCTCTGGAGCGCATGAAGACAGAATCAGCCTGCTTCTGATGGCCATGTTTGGTCAGTAGAAAGGAGATATAATGCCCATTTGTTATCACACCACGGAGGGAAAAATGTACCTTAATTGCCTCAAACGTAGACAAGGGCTTTGTCACAGACTGGAATTTGCCAGTATGAAGTGGTGAGATTAGGAGCACTTCTTTTTGTACTCTCCAGTGACATGAGGAAGAGAGAGAGAGTGCTGGGAGTTCAGCCAGGCAAATCGTACCTTTCCCCCAAAGCCATGGCTTTCCAACCACATGCACATGACATCATTTGGAGCGTGTGAGATAAGGATGAGGGGGGAAAACTCATTTACATGCTGTTTTAAAAGGTTATCTCCTCTTAGGTCCTGGCATAATGTGAGCAGTTTAAGTCCAATCATTCTCCTGACACTGATAGTCTATTAAACTCATACAGAGCCGCCCACTGGCATGCTAGACTTCTCGTCCTGTCTACTGTTACCACCTGCTACTACAGTTGCCACAGCTATTACTTTTCATCTGTGTAGTACAACCAATATCTCTTCTAATACCAACAGATTGATCTTATAGAGATGGTTCACTCAAAAATGTTAAAAAGTGTTAAATAGAAAGTTCACCCCAAAATTACATCTACTCACCTGGTTTTTCTTTGTCCAAATAACTTTGTTTCATGCAAACAGAAAAAAACAAACATGCTAATTTTGGGTAAACTATCCCTTTAAACAGTATAGTGGCAGCATATCATACAGATGACTTTTGACACTAATAATAATGCTAATGATAGACTGATAACACTCAGAGACAGGAGGGGGATTTCTGTCAGAAAATGAAGGGAGTTTCCCAACTGTTTGAAAAAAGGTACAGATGGAATATGTCCAATTACCCAAAGCAGGAGTGTCTTTGATTGCTGCCCTTGGAAAATGTTCAGGCACAGACATTAAAGAGCCGGTCCTGACTTTAAAGCTGTGTAAAAATCACATGACCTGACAAAACCCCTCTAAGCAGTCATGACCTATACAAAAATACAGTCACTGGATGCCAAATTTATGACTGAAGGCTTGCTCTGCCAAACTGAAGTTCTGGAGATACAGTAGCACTAAATATCCTTCACTAAGTAATAATAGCTCATTATTTTTACAGTAAGTGTTGTATTTGTGGCTGATTCAGCAGTGATTAAATTGAGGCTAATTAACAATAAATGAGTGTACTTTGTCAAAACGTAGTCAAAATAGCAGGCACTTTCACGAATACAGTGCACTTTGGTGCATAATGACTTTTTAAAGCATTAGAGGCACAAATCTCATCTGGCTATAGCTTTCAGTGCATTTTCTAATCATTTTATATGTATGTTAAAATCTATTATATGTTTTATTGTATTTTGTGCAAAAGTGAGTCACATCAGAGACTTCATGTCGTGTTGCGTATGCGACCAATAAAACTTTAAAAGCTATACACATATATATACCTTTCACACCTAGTCCTTTTCGGTTCCTTTTCTGTACCACATTTGGCAAGCATGACAGTAATACTCCAAAGCAGCAAAGAACTGAGAAAACCTAAAAGACTGTCATGAAGCTCTAATCTTTACGCTTGAGATGAAATGATGTGCTCAAACACAAGTAGGAGCTGCTAAAATGATGCATGGCAAAGCGTAGGGAGTTTCCTCTCAAATACCTGATACATTTCTCTTAAATTTTTCATGCCCTTTCGATCTCCCGGATCACCTTTCATACTGATGTAGCACAGCTAGGACTAGCCCCAATGCAGCAATGGAAATTTGGGGATTATTTTACATGCTGAGAAGGAGATGTGAAAAGCACGGGCGAGAGACCGATTTAGCAATAACATAGAAATATGAGACCAAAGCTGAAATATTTTAGTATTAATTACCATGGCCGTGGCTAATGTTACCTCTAACCATCTCATTTGCCCAGCAATGAAAAAGGCAATCAAATAAATGGAAAAAAGGTCTGGTGGAGGGCATGGGTCCTGGCAGGGTGGAGAGGGAGTTTATCTGACACCTCTGTGAAGTTGTCATTTGGAGCCGTGTGCTTGTACCGGGGTAGCTCTCTTGACAGACAAACTGAGACAAGATGAGATTTTTTGCATTCATCTGCTGTGGTAAACACTATATCAGAGCCAAGAACTAAGTGCACCGGTGCCAGAGGGGTTTGTGTCCCTTTCTCGCTCACACACATGCACAAACAGACTCTGAAAGAGCAGTAATTTGGCCTTTATAAGGGCTGGTTAAGCAGCAGGGGAAGCTTTCAACCCAAATTGTCTCCTTTTGCCCGTCTATTTGACCTCCCTCCAAACCAGTCTGAAAGTTAATGGTCCAGAACTAATTTCACTATACTGCAAGTAAACTACACCTTTACCTTATTCTGTCCACCTTGTTATTTTATTTTATTAGATAACAGAAAATCTAAGTGCTTTTTTTGTATTTCGTATAGGAGAGGCCTCCGCACTACGTGATTACGCCGCCAACACCATGAACGAGTTCTTACACATGTTCGGCTATGATGACCAGCAGGTTCGGGATGAGCTGGCCAAGAAGATCAGCTTTGAGAAATTAAAAGCAGCTACCTCAGATCCCTCCTCCCTGAGCAGTGAGGAGGCCACCCGTCGAGCTCGCTTCTCCAAGTACGAGGAGTACATCCGCAAGCTGAAGGCCGGGGAGACCTTGCCCTGGCCTGTGCACACCAAGCCCGAAGAGCTCAACTCCAAAATGGAGAAGAGCGCTGCCCTCATCCAGCCGGCCCTCACAGCGTCAGAGGGTCAGATATTTCCACCCGGAATGGACCACAAACAAAGCCCGCTCAACCCACCCCCACCCCCAGCCAACCAGTCACACATTCAGAACCTGGCGTCCCGTGCGTCCAAGTACGATTTTTTCATCCAGAAGCTGAAGATGGGTGAGAGTCTCCGACAGCAGAACGGCAATTCCTACAAGCGGCCCTCCAAGTATGACTTGGAGAACGTCAAGTTCCTGCACCTCTTCAAACCCGGAGAGGGCAACCCTGACATGGGCGGCGCCATCGCTTTTAAAACCGGCAAGGTCGGCAGGCCGTCAAAGTACGATATTCGAAACATCCAGAAGCTCGTCCCCGGGAAAGTCGATCCTCCAATGATGCCTAGCGTTCTCCCAGCTACGCCAGGTACCCCAGGAACACCAGTCATCAATACGGCTGCTCCCGCCGGGGTCGTGGGACCTCCCGGCTTGCCCGTAGACCAGGCGGGCCACCTCGGCTTTAACACTGACTATATGAAGTCCAGCTTCTCCAAGACCGACTCCATCACTACTGGAACCGTCTCCTCAGTCAAGTAAGGCAATCTCTGAAAATTATACTGTTTAGACAATAAATTGACAGGAAATTGCAGTCATTTGACCAATAACCAATGTTTCAGAAGACCTCCGTTGGCTTTAAAGTCAGATTAAGTTTGTAGTTTTTAAGTTTGTAGGGCCTTGGTTGGCACTTTTTCAATGAGTTTTCTCGACCTTGTCAATGATTCAGGTTGGCAAGAACCTAAAGACTGTTCTCCAGCAATCCCTGGGCGGTCCAGCAATGTGGCCATGTGCAAGCACACACACATACAGTGATTTGTTGTCAAAACCACCCCTAAAGAGGCAGATTAACCCCAGGTCATTCCCTGCTGGAGCTGCTCACATTTTTAGTCCTGAGTTAGTGCTCCTGAACCGCTGCCACCTTGTATACAAAATGCTTCACGCAGAGTATAATGTGTTACATTATGAATTCCTCCTTTTAAGTGCTTATTCAATGAAGGTGGGATGCTAAGTCAAACGCTGCCACCGAACCCAGACTTTCAAGTAACTGGTAAATCGATGAGAATTGGATGTCCTAAAAGCCATAGTCATCCCTCATACAAGAGTCAATCAAACAAAATAAAATGCACACAGCCATTTTCTGGCTTTCTGACACTCGGCACACACCCTCGTCTTTGCATTTGTGCTCTCTCCAAAAACACACATAAATAATTTATGCATTCAAAAACATTTTTTTCCCTCTGTGCTTTCATTGTTGGGAGGCCATGCATCAAAGCGCGCGTATATACCTCCCTGATTCATTCCCAAACCAAATCGCTACTCCATCGAAGAAAATGTATATTGATAGCCCAAACTTTGAAATGGCTCATAAGTAAATACTGCGTCAGTTTGTTTTTATTACTGACGGAATGCATACCATTAATCCTTTTCTCTTTTTTCCCCATGCTATGATAGGAATGGCCTTCCTCCCGAGAAACCTGCCATAGAGGACGTCAACGTATACCAGAAATATATCGCCAGGTATGCAAATCCTCACCCTCACAAAACTTCACGACAACATTCTTTAATCGGGGACATATTTTACGCTTTAATAAAGTAGGACGTAGATTTGTGAAAATACACTTTCTGTGCGGACGATAAATTACGCGTAAGCACGCCAGGTTTATGGACTAAGGAAAATTAATTGAATTAAAGGCTGGAAAGTGAGTAATTTTTTTCCCCCCAGTGTCAGTTTCCCTGCCAGCGCTGAAGCCGAACTCCGTAAAATCTTGAGCAAACAGCATGAAATGTTTGTGAAAACATCGGACACATTAGACTGCCCTGCGTGTGCCTGTGTGTCATCGGGCATGACTGCACAGATAGTTGAGACTTTCATTTCTAATATCTGCACTTCAAATGAAGATACTGAATCAACTAAATGACAGGCACTCGCGACTGCAGACAAAGCACGGAGATAGATGCCGCGCACTCCAATATCGGCTTCTGTTTCCTTTTGTCGCGCCAGTAGAAAGGTGATTATCATTTGTTTATTTATTCTAGCCTTAAAGAGAGAAAAAGGCCCGTTTCAAAAGGCAAAGTGGCTTTGGCGTTAATGATTACTCTCCCAAGCCGTAACATGAAGGCCACAAATCAAAGCCCTGGCACTAACAGACACACACACATCCTTGTGCACACACAAAAACCCTCCTTGGACTGATTACATTTTGCAAGAAGATTTAATTAAGGAATTTTTAATGAGGCTTCTGCTGGCACTGCCAAGAACTGTTTTGATATTTGCACTGCATAATGCATAAAATTTGTCTAAACATCTCGGCAGTTGATGCGCGGGGAGGCAGTAGATAAGCCCAGATACAGTTTCAATTTCCGTGTTGGGAAAAAAAGAAAGGAAAGAGAGGAGGGGAAAAAAGAAAAATGAGGACTCATAAAAAGGGCAAATGCAGCCTGGTGTATTGGGGGGTTGTTGAAGGATCGGGGGGTTGGGGGGGGGGAGGAATCATCCACGCTAATGAGAGAACAGTCGTGCTAAAAAGCAGCTTTGTAAACTTGTCTACACCCACCTTCCCCCCACAAAAGGGGAAAAAGTTCTTTATCTCCTCGCGCTGCCGCGGTTTGATGTTTAAAGAGCTTCCCTGGTAGTGTTTAGTCACTGTTTTCCCTCCTAAATGCTTTTATGTACCCACCATTGCGCCAAACTTTGATCGGCGTGTCTCTATTGTAACGAGAGATGTGCGGCAATCTCTGTATCGTGGCGATATTAATATTTAATCCACCGCTGAATAGCAGCGTGGCCCATTAGCCCCCTGACGCGGCAAGTGGGAATTGTCCAGAGGCAAAGTGATACAGCCGGGGTGGGCTGCCATCCCAGGGGGCTTCTGTGTACACAGGACCGGGAATGTTTGAGTGCGACGCAGAGGGGCTGCTAATGGTGGGTGAGTTGAACACGTGCATCTGTGCTGGTGTATGATATACCATACTGTACAGCCTGTGCTGTAATCTCTTTTGTAAAAGAGTAGTTCACGCAAAAATTACAATTCTGGCCCCATGTCATTCCAAACATTCTGTGGAGCATAAAATTAAGACATTTTAAAGATTATACTGGCTATTTTTTTCCTTGAATGGCAACTGAGGCTTTTAAAATTAAAATGGTCCAATTGTTTAAATCCAAGCAGTTGCTTTGCATGAGAAACAGACAAACATTTTAGCGTCATTCATCATTTCAATTTTAAGTGAACTGTTGACTGCTCAGTGAGTCATTGAGTTGAACTGGCAGATCAGTTTAGTTGACGAATTATTCATTTTGAATCGAATCATATAGTAATTCATTAAAAAAAATCCAACTTAAAAAGAATGATTCATTCATAAACTACTTCTCTCATGAACTCTAATGAATGCAGCTTAAATTTTAATACACCTGTCATAAAACTTTTATATGGCTTCAGAACACTTGGAATATAGACTACTTTTAGGATACTTTTAATGGAGTCCTCATTGACTGTAATTGCATTGAAAAAAATGCCAACGGATTCCATAAAAGGAAAAATATCAAAAGGGTTTGGACTGATATGTAGGTGAGTAAACAATAATTTTTGGGTGAACTGATCCTTTAAGAAGCCAATGAAACCACCTTAAGCGCCTGCCACCTTCCCAGTCCTTCAGAACACCACCCACGTTTAGCAGGTAGTGGATTCGCCATTCAATTAGCTTAATGAACTCAGCAAAGTGATTTGTAAAAGCAGTCTAGGGATAATCCAGGCAGTAGGGGGAAAAAAATTACTTAGCTTTTTCTCTACTTCAGCAGATGGTGCTCTTGGCAGCGGCGGTGCGAATGTTTATTTGTGTGTTTTGAGCTGTAATTGGAGGTTTTTAACAGTCATCATCGTCAGGGTTATAATCAGCCTGTAAACACTCAGGAAATGTGCCTCTTTAAAGCGCCGCCAATCCGCGGAAGACCGGGCGAGTCAGTCGGCGAGAGTGAAGAGGAGGAAGCCGTGCGGAGACACACTCAAACCTTTCTATTAGGCCTAACCTTTCCCTGATTAAAGCATAGGCTGTTAACCTGGAGAGCCGAGCGCTGATTTGGCAGGGCTTAAAGCACGAGCAAATGAGTGAATTATGTCGGGGGTTACAGTTTAATAAGAGTCTACCTACTGCCTTTGAAGGCAATGGAACTAATTTGGTGGAGATTGCTGTGGCTGGAGAGTGAATTGCAATCGTATGGTCGAGGAAGCGTAGGCCTGTTTTCTCTATGTGTTTATAGTTCCTGGTAATGACTCTGAGCTCCGTGAAGATGACTCTGTCAGTGTTAGGGCATCTATCAAGCGGAGATAAAAGGCTAAATTGCCCTTTCAAGATCAGCCCCCACATTGTTAGAGGTTTCGTATATGGAATAGAAATAGCCAAATGCTACTCCGTTTCAGTGAACGCAGATTTTTTCTCTTTGAAATTGATCGCTTTATCTCACTTGCCATTTCTCAAATCGTGTTTATCTTCGTGCTCAATATGATGATAATGTTTGCATTCAGTATGCTCAGCCAAAACACTAACAATGACACAAATCTGATATTTCTGTCTGATTGTAGGTTCTCTGGGAGCCAACACTGTGGCCATGTGCACTGTGCTTACCAGTACAGAGAGCATTATCACTGCATGGACCCCGAATGTAACTATCAGGTGAGTACGACAGCCACAGTGTATCTTAGTTTACTTTTTTCCTCCTTTCTGATGATAAAGGAGCCATTTTTGCAATTCGACTGGCATAGTTTAACGCACCTAAACATGCATCCCTCACCGCTTAAAATCCAAGCACTTGGCTTCTGTAAGGACAACCTCATAATGGCCAGAGTGTTCAAAGCTCACCTTCACTCTTTCCCCATCACTTCCTGACAGGAGAGAAAGATAACTGTTAGAGGAAATGACTGAAGCGTGCCAGGGTACACACAAGGAAACAAACAAAACCTTACAGACAAGGCTTTTATCTTGGCACCCTACTGGATTAACAGGTTTAGATAGATGAGGGCTATTTCTCAAAACTCAATCAGACAGTGGCCTTCCTTTTTTGTCTTTTTCATGGTGAATGGTAAATACTTTCAAAGGATGCCTCCTTTTTTTTTTCTAAGGACATCTGCTAATACTCTTGGGCCACTCATAATCCCCTTTCACATTATTAATCTGATCCATGTCCCCAGAGTTGTCATGTTCAGCACAGCAAAATCAGCATTAAGCAGATCAGAACACAGACAGCAGCGGCTCTCGCGCATATGGTGGAAAAGAGCAGGCAAAGACGGGCGCATTTGTCGAAGACATCAAAAATCCTCCCGCAACGAGAGCCGCGCAGTCTTTTCTTTATCAAGTCCTCTCTAGTCATAATCTCCCACTTCATTTTTAATCATCTGATTACATTTTTCATTATAAACATCCAGGAATCCTGCTGAAGACAACAGGGCAGCTGTTGCATCTAAAAGAGACTTATTCAGCCCAGCAGGCTGCCTCTTGTTATTCAAGAACAATTCCTCAAACTGTAAGAAGAGTTGGCTGAAAAGTCCCTTTGAAGCTGTCTGTTTTGGGGACTTGCGTTGGTTAAGAATCCATCGACCCCGTTTATATTCTTGATAAGCCCTTGTTCTTAAAATTTCACTTTCCACTTAGTCCATAAAGTTTGTTTTAGTGTTTCTAAAACGTGTATAAAACTACTATTCGAGATGTGATTAATGATTAATACAGGTGCAAGCAACACTAAGATGACGGGTTTGATTCTCAGGGAATTCATGAATTGATAGTGTTGCTTTAGATAAGTGTCTGCCAAATGCATAAATAATGTAAATAATTATAAATCTTATTCATATTTACATAAACCTGTAAGCTTGGCACATTCCGGTTACTGTCTTTACATGCCACTTACACAATTAGAATATGACCGGAATATTTCCATGCATGTAAAGGCGTCAGTGAAACTTGGCAGTTTAGTAATGACAGACAGGAGGCTGTGCGCACCCTAGCAGAAAGGTGAGGCTCAGATGAACTTGTTTTTGGAATTGATAAGTCATTAAAAGTTATATGACACAGTGCTGGAATATTATCCTGCGGTTGCCAGCCTTTGCTCCACTTCATACCGGCCCTGCCTCTCCTTTCATGGCCATCCTGCAATGCGTTGGGAATCCTAAAATAAATGTCCGCACAACCATGTGGCCGCTCCGCTAAGTACAGAAGACCAACTGATACAATTTCCTGCTGTTTTTTACACAGTTCCGCTCAGTGTGGCCGGATCTAGATCGGAATCTCTTTTTATTTGTTTGTCGACATCTCAAATACCTGTCATCACCGTTTGTCGGACATCGGCTCATATATCATATAAATACAGTTCTCTTCTTTTGAAACAAGACTGGAAATGTAACACTATATATAGCCAAGATTTAAGTATTTATCTTTGTGTATTTATAAATCTTTATTTATTTTTTATTTGCCTGTAAGATAAGCTTCCTATATGGGCAGTGAGGTTTTGTGGATGTTTCTGTCATATTTTTTTTTCTCCTGTTGCTCATTTATGTAGAAAATATGGATTTACGTTGGAAGAGGCTCATTGATTTCAGCTACTCTTGTTTCAGTTCCTGTAATATTAGCTCAAGCCCAATTACTGCAGATTTGGTTGCCCTGATCTCTCAAGAGTGAGGTTTTTCCCCCCACATCGCTTTGTTTTTTTTCTCCGTGGTGTAGGAGATTTTAATTTTGAGGAGGGGTATTTTAGCATATTTCCTCATTATTATTGTCTAACCCTGCACAAAACTGTGCTTTAATACTTTAATTAAAAATGGAATCGTATCTCAGACGGGAATTAAAAGAGAAACACTTTTTGGTTGCCTTGTTTGTTTGTTTGTTGTCTTTTCCCCGTGCACGTTCCAAAACCATCTGCATGGAACATGATTTTTCAGAAGCGCAGAATATCGCAACTGTGATCTCGCATGTCAAGTGATCCATCTTAATTAGAAATGGTGAAATAAAACGTAAT
Organism: Cirrhinus molitorella; assembly: GCA_033026305.1. Classification (NCBI taxonomy): domain Eukaryota; kingdom Metazoa; phylum Chordata; class Actinopteri; order Cypriniformes; family Cyprinidae; genus Cirrhinus; species Cirrhinus molitorella. The sequence continues at coordinate 10,132,032 of CM065132.1, forward strand.
AAACAGTCTAGCTCGGGAACCTTTTTAAAAAGCAAATTAGGCGGATTCAAACATCAGGTGAGCCTAGAAAATGCTATAATGTCATATCTGAGTCATAATGTTATGCTTTAGTGTTAAGAGAGTCTGTAGGGCAAATGAAATACACCCTTCAAAGTACTCAGTGTGAGTTAGGAACAGTGAATACACCTTATACCTGCTGCTACGATCGCTAGCGTTATGTAGCGTTCACCCACCTGGCTGCAATTTGCCGCAATGCTCTGCAGCTGTTGCATGAGTAATAAAATAACTCATTGCTGGTTTCCTTCAGAACCTACACAGCACCTCCCCCACCTTACTAACTCTGTGTATCTGTTGTTTACAGAGATTCACCAGTAAGCAGGATGTGATAAGGCATTATAACATGCATAAGAAGAGAGACAACTCCCTGCAGCACGGATTCATGCGCTTCAGCCCTTTGGATGACTGCAGTGTGTATTACCACGGCTGTCATCTCAACGGCAAGAGTACCCACTACCACTGCATGCAGGTAAACCACAGCAAAAACCCATAGTTTGCAAAAAGAAAAAAAAAATGCACATTCACCCTTATACAGACATATGCTAATACAACGTCCCCTACCTGAACAGGATTTGAGCTAAAAAATTATTTTATGAATATTAGGAAATAAAAGCATTATTACAGGGTGTGCCCCTCCTCTCCTTTCTCCCTCACTCCTTAATTGGCATGGACAGAATTCTGTGAGTTGTTTATATGAACTCAACATTTTTCATCTTTTAGTACCAAGTGGCGGGTTAAAGATTATTTCCCACCAGATCTGTTTAATTCTATACGTCTGCTTACTTTCAAGGTGTCACTTTCATGCTGAGCGCATTTTTAACCGCAGGCAACAGTGGCTCGGGACTTAAGATATATTCTCTCTCTCTTTTTTTTTAAAGCCTTCCTAACGGCGTAATTGTTATTAGACATTTCAGCTCTTGTTTTAACAGCAGTGAGAACAGGCAGATGTTGGCACCCGTTCTCCTGATTTACGGAGAAAAAACAGAGTGGCATTTTTTTCATTGTTTGACTGAATATGGCCAAGTTGCCCTGTTTGCACGGGTGAAAAGTGCCAGAGATGATATACAATTGCTGCTTTTAATTCAAACATTGGTTCACGTTCGTCTGCTGCCCAGAGTGTTGCTGTTGAGTAACAGAGCCTTTCAAACCGAACTAAGTGACAGTCTCCCCGAACAACCCCCCTGACTCTTCTCCTAAAGCAGAGACCTCTAATATAGACTTAAAACCTTAAATGGAAGAAGGTTTCAACCACACGCCACCTCACCATGCTGCTTTTGCATGCCACATATTGCAAATCACAAAAAAATAGTCCTGTCTTTTATCTCTTTGAAGCTGTTTTCATGAAACGCACACCTGTTTTTTCGGGTAAAGGGTTTGCTTTTCATATTTTATGAGTTGTTGTCTCAAGAGTACATTTTTAACAAAGCTCAGATCTTGAGAAAATGTTTCCTGTTCATTTTTTTAGGTCACCTGTTTCTTTGCTCCCCACATTGAGTTCATCGCCAAACTGAGCTATTTTTGTGTCACATCTCGAGTTGTTGTTTTCATGTCCCTGCAGACTACAAGAGCTCAAGCACCAAGCCACTGTTTCATACTGAGCATTTTTCATCCAGTGCAACAAACTGAAACTCACACATGGTGTTTATTTCCAAGCCGTGCACACGCTTTGTCTCATGAAAGCACTTTTTTCATTTCCTGTCTGTCAGGTGGGCTGCAACAAGGTGTACACAAGCACCTCTGATGTCATGACTCATGAGAACTTCCATAAGAAAAACGCACAGCTGATCAACGATGGCTTCCAGAGGTTCCGGGCCACTGAGGATTGTGGGACGGTCGGGTGCCAGTTCTACGGGCAGAAGACCACCCACTTCCACTGCAGGTGCGATGGCTACTCAAACTCAATTTAATGCGTGCTTACTAGCATTTTAGAGTTTAATCCTTCACCTTTCCACCTCTCAGGCGCCCAGGCTGTACCTTCACTTTCAAGAACAAGTGTGACATCGAGAAGCACAAGAGCTATCACATCAAAGACGACGCGTACGCCAAGGACGGCTTCAAGAAGTTTTACAAATACGAGGAGTGCAAGTACGAAGGTTGCGTCTACAGCAAGGCCACCAACCATTTCCACTGCATACGCCAAGGCTGCGGCTTCACCTTTACCTCCACCAGCCAGATGACCTCACATAAGCGCAAGCACGAGCGCCGCCACATTCGCTCCTCGGGCGTGCTGGGCCTCAGTTCCTCCTTCCTGTTGCCCAAAGAAGAGCAGGAAGAATCCAGCAATGATGACCTCATGGACTACTCAGCCATTAGCAGCAAGAACTCCAGCTTAAGTGCTTCTCCAACAACCCAGCAATCCTCCACCGTACCGCTCATGATGCCCACTCCCACCACCACCATGTCCTCCAGCCACAGCGTCAAGCCCACCACCGCTCTGCCTCCGGCCAGCCGCATTTCCACCTTGCTGTCCCAGGCCTTGCCCAGCAACGTGCCCATGGCCCTGGCACTTTCCAACAGCGCACTGGCAGGTGCCTCCAATCCCTTCTTCCCCCTCATTCCCAGAATGCCCATGCCGCTTACGCCCTCTACAGCCGGTCTGATCTCCGCGGCCACCTCCGGAGGTCACTCCATGCCCAGTGATTCTCTACCCCAGACCTCCACCCCGACTGGGGACCTAGCCGCTGCTACTGTAGCTTCCACGCCAACTTCTTTCGCTGCATCATCCATTATGGAGAAAATGTCAGCCAGCAAGGGTCTGATATCGCCCATGATGGCCCGACTGGCAGCCGCTGCCCTGAAGCCCTCCAGTAACCCGGATGCAGGTGTGTTTATGTCATATTGTTGATTTGTAAGGTTGTTGATTCTAAACTAATGGGTTGCATACAGTTATTAATTAAATTATTAAACTGATAACTAACCGATAAATGGCTGATTTTATAATCATAGTTGATATTATTACCAATAAATGGCAGGTATTGATATTGTATATTATTTTTAAATACATGACTAAAAACTAAATATTAAATTATACAATTTAGGCCTCACAACATTATGATATACATTGGTTGTACACAGTAATTTTAATATGATTCAATGATTCAGAAATCATTACATTTTCTAATAATTAAAATATCATTATTAATTAAAATTCTGGTCAGTACCAGTGAGCCAATATTTATTTTCATGTTATGGCCAATAACTGATAGATGAACAGTATAAAAATGGTTTTCTAAAGAAATTAAAATAAAATAATTGTAAATTCTAAGTGAATTTAGGCTGGATGGATATTCATTTTAAAACTAATACTAATAAAAAAAAAATGAATAAATAAATAAATACTCTGGTATTGACAGATAACCGATAATATATTGTGGTTTCCTAATATTATTCAATTTCAACATTTGATTTAAGGACTTTTCAGTCTTTAAGCAAAACCAGTTGAGAACCACTAGTTTATAAATTCCCAGTGTTCAACAGGAGTGAAAAGGATACTTTGTCAAAGGATCGGTTTTCCTCACTGCGTTTAATCATGAGAACATCAGTTCTTTGGGTCAGTCTGTCCATGTGTTTCTCTTTCTCTGTACCTACCCGTCAGCAAAAGGGCACTTTCAGGTCATCTGCTCATGCCATCCACAGACGCTACACAAATCTCTGATTTCAGGATTAGGGCAAAATATTAAAGGGCTGGTTTGCTGCTCCAGTCTTGTTATTGCAGCGATCATTGTCATGATACCCACAATCCATTAGCAGATAAGTGCTGAACTAGTGAGTTGGCTCTGTAAAGCTGCCTCTAATAGCATTCTCAGGAGGATCCCAGGGCCTGTGTTCTACATGCTTCCTCATCACCGGCCTCTTATCTGAGCGTGCACTCGTTCCAACCAAATGGAGCCTGAATAATATTAAGTTGAGAAATTGGAGGTACAAAGCAGCTTTTTATATGCACTCTGATATAGAGGAAGAAATATCAGAAACTGTTGAAGCAGAAATGACTCAGCGCTCCAGAGAGGGGGGATGTGTGTATGTGTTGGTGTGGATATAAAAGCACTACTTGTTTCACTATGAAAACACTAAAGTGAAGTCTTTACTCTTCAGGCGTTTTAGGCAAGTGAGTAAGAGGGTTTCCTTACAAAAATGTACTGTGAGGGTGTCTTGGTACTGTACTTTAATATGTACCACAGTACTGAATGATTACCATGAGTAACGTGGTAAAAACATGGTATGTTAATTCTCCCTATTGGTCGAAATCCAAGATTTTTTACCTGCTATAAGGCTATCATAGTTTTAATTCTGTGTCTCTTTGCTGGATCAGATCTTCTCATAAAAGTCCTACTACCTTACAAGAAGGCAGATAAAACAAGTAATGTGTGAGAGCACCTTTGGTAACTTCGAGAAAAGTAGAGAAAGAAAATCCCCTACTAGACAGAATTGAGAGTGCAGATCATAATGTGGCATTGCTAATTTTACACGTTTGCTCAGAAAAGACGTGTGAACAGGACATTTGGGTAAAATTTGAAGAGGATGTGGTCAGAGCTCAGCGTTAGAAAAGAGAGAACGATGTTTACTGCGGCTATTTTCAAACAGCTTTGTTGTTTTTTCAAATTCTTTTTTTTAGTCAAGGGCCAGTTTGCAAAGAAAACACATCTCAGTCTTACTGTGTAAAAAGAGTAGCTTGCTAATTTGTTCAGGTGGCGTTATTTCCTAGTTGAATACTCTCTCTCTCTCTCTTTTTTTTTTTTTTTTTTTTAAATCTATGCTCACCCCCAGAGTGTTTCGGAGGATCTTGAAATCTTAGGGGTTCGCTAATTAGACACCCAGTACAAATGATCTTTCATGAGTTCAGTAACTTCGTTGAGGTAATTACACAGTACAACATTATTCTTGGATAATTTCCAGAAAAACACAGCGTCGTGAGCATGTGCGTTTTTTCCCCTCCTCGCTCTCTTAGATCATCACCGATTTTTGTCATAGAAACTGCAAAGCTGAAGGTTTAATGACTCTCTCCTCACATGGTCGTTATTTAAACGTCCCTTGTTAACGTCAGGCAGTTTATACCCAGAAAAAAAAAAGAAAGTGAGAGCTTTGTAGAAGGCCGATGTAGGGCAGAGTCATTTACGGACAGGCGGGGAGGTTAATATCAGTACAACGCACTTCTCGCACATAAAGACCACAGATTTGGATGGAATGGAGGTGGACGAACTAGGCTAGTTTTAGGCGAAAAGACAGGCGGTAATTAGTGGAAGACTGAAAATAGGGCTGGAATGAGCTACCGACTTTATTAGGATGTGACGCGCCTAAAGCAGACACATCACAATGAGTCATTAGTTCACCTCTATAACCAACACATTGAGTCAAATCGCATGCGTCGGGAAGGTTAGAGTGACACTATCAGATAAACTTGTGTTTGTGTGTGGGCGTTTGTGTTTTGTGACCCAGAGGAGCGGCTCTCTTCTCTTTTCACATGGTTAAACGCCCTCTGAACTGATGGCCAAGGGCAGGGTGGATGTTAGCTGTCACTTTTCCTCAGGTTTCTTAAACAGCACCCACCCTGGCCTCGCAATCACTGCCGACGCTCCATCTTTGTGCCCTGAACTCCTAGCCGTTTTTTAATAAAATACCACTTAGTGGCTACCAAAAGCCCGGCTTTCTCTGTATAGCCTGAGGACAAATTAATATTTCAATCATTTGGGGATTGGAGGAAAAGCCAGGTCGCATTCCCGTCAGCGTCGCTCCCGCCTCCTTCTTCCTCTCCACGTCGTCTGCATACCTATTTTGAAAATCCGATCGAGAGGTCACGCTATTTGAACCGATCTGATTGGCTGTCACCTCTAATCTGACGGACAAGCAGATGTTCCTTTCGGGCATGCTCAGTGGCGTCCGTCGGCGGGCCAACAAGGACATGCGGCGACGGCAGGGAGGGGCGGGCAGTCTGAATCTGCCACTTTCCCTCAGCATTAGCATGCCTCTTAATGACCAGTTAAGAGGCAGGGCCGCAAATGAGTTGTGACAAGCGCTGCTGAAAACGGAGTCTTTTTCCCTCATTCCTGCTGCCTCTCAATCAACATTTAAACGCCTTGACGGCCTGACATAATTCCCCAATAATTATCACTCCTGGTCTTCTCCTTGGCCGGGACAGAAGTCAGATTGGATCTCATCACAGCAGAATAATGCTGACCAACAATAACTTTGTTTTTCTTCTCTTCTCTCCTCAGGGATGGGGCAGCCAGCTCAGGCAGGCCGGTTTCATCCGGTCGAGGTGAAGCAGGAGCCAGTGGACAGCACCTCCCAAGATTCGGTTCAGGAGCACAGCCTGGACCTGAGCAAGAAGGACCACAGGTATCCCATCATCCTCCCCCTCTCAGGCTCGCGCCCATACCCGTCCCGCCCCGCCCCGCCCAGCCGTGATTTATCTCTCGAATAATGCCGTATTGTGTTAATTAGTGTGAGTGCTCTTGTTAAAGCCCCCTTTCGCAAGGTGGGTCTGTGGAGTGATCAAGGAGGACGAGATTTACACGCTCCCTCCTTCTCCCAGCAGCGAGGCCTCCTTTGAGGAAATCCATCATACGAATGCAAAAATTCTCCCATAATGCCCTCTTTTCATAATGCACATCAAGTATGAGGCATGACATGTTTGCACATTCATTTAGATGAAAGTGTGTTTGCATAAACCCTAATTTCCAGCCTCCTTCGCTTTTTTTTTTTCCCTTCATTGTATATTCACAATCTCGGATAAATTATAATATTTACTGTTCTCATGCAAATCCTGCCTAAACACTGTTCGTTTTGCGTGTTCTAGCGCTGAATCAAACGGACACCCTGTGCCGGGAAATACATCTCTTTTATCCTCACTTATGAATAAGGTAAGATTCATCCATCAAGCGCTTTTCATCCCAAGACAAATTAGCAGGATGCAGAGGGGGCTGTTTGTTTTTTAATGTTTCACCGCTAATAGGATGAGTTTGTATCATTTAAATTTTCCAGCCATTTTTCATACAGTGTAATTTCAGCCCGCCGCTCGCAAATTAATATAATGAAGCAGGAGCCGGTTGCCACGGCAGATATATAGAGATGTTTGTTTTTTGATGAGCTGTTTTGAACTCTCCGTGCTTTTTTTTCCCAGGCTTTCTTCTTTTTCTCCTCCATCTGCTCTATCTTTATTTATGGACTTTGTAAATTATTTGATTAAAAAGTCAGCGCTGAGAAAAAAGAGCAACTGTCACCCTCATTTTTTAAAAAGACGAAATGGTGCCGAACAGATATTTAAATGTTGTGTGTTTTTTGTGGGGATTAAAATGGACATTGTTTTAATCATACATCTTCTATGACTAATATAAATGGTGTGCATGTACCATTACCTTGATGATTTAAATAGAAAACTCGCTCTAGTTCTCCTGACGGCTTAGCTCAGCGCTCTCTCTCTCTCTTCCTGTCTCTCTCTCTCTGCTTCATATACAAAACTGAACGGAAACACATTTGAAGCCTCAAATGTAAAGCGCATGAAAACTCTTTTGTGTGTTTGGTCTGTCCTCAAGTAGAACTAGTCTTTTTGCAAACTGTGTGATGATGAAACGTGCCTAAGCTTGTGTTTGTGTGTGTGTAGATGAATCCTGGCTTCTTCAGTGCTTTGGATCTGAAGTCAGAGCTGGAGGGAGCTCAGGCGGCAGACGGCTCAGACGCAGCTCAGTATCTCAGTAGGGTAATGAAGAGGTCAGACCCAGAGAAACACACTGAGCAGTGGAGGACCTACCTGCGCAGGTGCCTGAAATCATCTCATGTCCCTATAGAGTCATTTACAGCGTTAGCTTTACTTTTCAAAGTCTCGTCTACACTTTTTTTTTTTTAATAACTGAGACTTGTTTATTTCCTTTCATTCACACTAGTTGTGAGTTAAAATTATGTGGGTATTTCTTATTGCTTTTCTTTATTATATATATTGTATATTTGGATATTCTTTTATTTATTAATTAAATCATTCAAATATTTATTTATTTTCAATCTTCACAATTTTACCTGTATGCTCACTCCATTACATCCTGGGTAGTTGACATTTAAGTACTGATGGTGTAAAATAAATCAATTGAATATAATAGTAATAATAATAAATGAAATTCTCAGACTGCAGGACTTTAAACTAAAGCTAAAACGTGAGAAGAAAGGGTGAACAGTTGCGCACTTTCCCTTATACATACATATAAATTGTAACCTTAAATCATGAACATGTTATTTATGTCAGCTGCTATCACCAGTATGCCCAAATAGATGTTCCATTACAGAAAACACAGCCATGTCTTGGCTCCACATCCTCTGTGTTTTGTTGAAGGTGGTGTCTGGTTTTTGTCACCATCCGTCTTTATGATGTACCCTTTTGCTTGTCAGTGCCATCCACAGTGTTTGTTCCCGGGTTGTTATGTGGAAAGAGAAGATTTATCCAGAGCATGTGATGTTATGTACAGTATTTAGTTACAAAGCCCTAGCAAAACGTCCCAGCCAGAGACCTGATGCTTTTGGCTCAGGCATTTTTTTTTGGCTCACCAAAAAAAAACACCTTATTTAAAGTCAGATCCTGATGATCTAAACTGAGAACCAACCTGAATTTACGAGCAATTTGACGCTTTACGTTCTATTAAAGTTTCCCTTTGTCTCACATGTTTGTACAGGTATGACACTGACGATTTCTGTGAAGCCCAGTGCGATTTCATGCACAAGATACATTTTCATTGCCTAGTGGAGGATTGCGGGGCGCTTTTCAGCACGGTGGACGGAGCCATCAAGCACGCCAAGTGAGCAGCGCTCCAGTTCAATCAAACATTACAATCAAACATAATGAAGATAAATCAAAGTTTTTAAATGTTAGAGTTCACGGCAACACACGAGCGCACGTACACAAAATTTACATGATTATGATCTAGTAATGTTAATTTGCTACTATGTTTGGCAGCTCTATTAAAGTGCATCTAATGGGTGAATCACCTCTCTGTCATTAGCTTCCACTTGAGAGCCAACCTGAAGGTTAAATCAGAGCCCCCTTTCAACGAGAGCAAGGAATCCAACGATAGCGCCCCTAATCAAATGGCTGCCCCCATTTCCATGGCCAAGACGCCTCCCATGGAGGTGCCCAGCCTGGCTGTGTCAGGGGGCTACAGCTCTTCCCCTTCTCTCCAAGCCTGGAAGCAGCTGGCCGGATCGATCCCCCAACTTCCCGCCTCCATGCCCAGTATGCCAGCCACTTCCCCTCTGGCCACCACCTCGCTGGAAAACGCCAAGCCTCAGGTCAAGCCTGGCTTCCTGCAGTTTCAGGAGAAGTGAGTAGACATTGTCATTCTTGTAAATTCACGATACCGTGGTGGTATGATTTGAATGGTCTATGCTGCCTGTATTTCCATGTCTTCTGTGCAGTTTTAAATATCTGACAGACGTTTTGTCACGCTTATCTCCCACAGTGATCCTTGTCTGGCCACAGACTGCAAATACTCGAATAAGTTCCACTTCCACTGTCTGTTTGGAAATTGCAAATATGTGTGTAAGACATCCGGGAAGGCTGAATCACATTGCCTGGACCACATTAACCCCAACAACAACCTGGTGAATGTGCGAGACCAGTTCTCATACTATTCTCTGCAGTGTCTTTGTCCTAACCAGGTGAGTTTGACTTTTTGAGCTAATATTGTATCAAGCATTCATTATTAGCAGCATATACTGTACACTTTTAAAACGAAGGTTTGAGGGTTGGTAAGAGTTATTGGTCCCACTTTATATTAGGTGGCCTTAACTACTTACATCGGAAAATAAGTACAGCGTACTTATTATGTTCATATTGTATTGGAAAACACTTCTGCTGCTACTGAGGTGGGGGACAGGTTTGGCAGTATGGGTCAACAGTGTAATTATAAATGTTATTACAGAAATTAATTACAGTTGTAATTATATGCATATATATATAAGAACAATGTGATAACATGCATGTACACAATGAATGCATTGTATCAAGTGGGACCGAGTTTTTTAATCATTTTGAATTATGTCTCTTCTGTTTAAGTGTGCATTTATTTGATTTAAAATATCTATTTTAATGTTATAAAATGTCATTTATTTCTGAAAAAGCAGAACTTTTAATCCAATTTTCAGTGTCATATGATCTTTCAGAAATAATTGTAATGTTGATTATCTGACTGAAATATAAAGAACTTCATGGAAATATTTTAATGGAAATGCCTCTCCTATGTAGGCATTTAATGGAAATGAAATGATTGAATGAAATGAAATGATGGAAATGATTATTAATTTCTTTATTGTCACTTTTGATCATTTTAATGTGACCTGGCTGAATAAAAGTATTAATTCTTAAAAAAAAATCTTACTGGCCTCAACCTTCTGAATGATAGTTTAGATCTTGCACATATCAATTTGAACAAATCAATAATCCTAATTTAACTTTAACCCATAAATTACAATATTCTCATAATAGAACCACTCAGCAATTCACAGCTATATGCTGAAACCACAACAACAACCATATACACCATGACAACTGCTGCTGCACAGACAAACACCTTTTTTTTTTTTTTTTTTTAATAATTATAATTAACATTTAAAACACTGAAGACAAAAGCCTAGGTATATATTCTCCACAGCAAGCAAACAAACAAACAAACAAAAAAAAACACACCTCAGAGAGCCCAAAGCTGTATAAAATAAACAAGTTTTGCTTTTCATCAAAAATTCCATCATTAATAGAAAAAGAGCCTCCCCTTCCTGCAACTTGCATTTGGAGCAAAACCTGTTTAAATGAATTCATTTATGCGTCCCATCCCCACTTCTCGGAGCTCCCCCCTCCTCTCCAGAGTAGAGTGGGTTCTGTTTATGTGCTCCTGGGGGAACTGCCTCTCTGGAAACAGATGGTGGTGCAGAAACAGGTTACATTGCGGAGGACACACACATGCACGCACACGCAGACTAATGAATTGATAAAAGAGCTGTTTTAGAAATAGATGAATCGCCAAATGAACTAATTGGTGTGTTGTTATTGGGGTCAGCAGCTATGACGTGAACCTAAACTTCAGATTTCCTCTGGTCAGTGAGGCCGGTCTTGTCACATGCTTTGGGAAAGGGATTTAATGAGCACACGTAACCTACTTCTTCCTTTTGGTACCCTGAGTAATGAGTAACTAACTGACAAATGATCAGACCCCATTTTTGTTCAAAAGATGCTTGGTTTACCCATGATTGTAAATGAATGTAATATGTCATAATTGGGTTGTGAATTAACTGTGGAAAACTGAACCATGGAGACTTGTGCATGATGTTCTCAGCCTGAGTTTTCTTTATTTGCTGTTCTCTACAGCACTGTGAGTTTCGCATGAGGGGCCATTATCATTGTCTGAGACCTGGCTGTTTCTTCGTCACCAACATCACCACCAAGCTGCCCTGGCACGTCAAGAAGCACGAGAAAGCTGAAAGGCGTGCCGCTAACGGCTTTAAATACTTCACCAAGAGAGAAGAATGTGGCAGACTAGGTAAGAACCAGCTTTTCATGTATTAAAAAAAGGTTGGTTCACCCAAAACGTAATTTAGTCACCATCATGTAATTAAAATCTTTATGCTTTACACAACTCTTCAAAAATTAGCTAGCGAAAATCTTCAAAAACCTGTACATTTTCATTTTTGTGGTAGACTGTTCCTTTAATCCTTCTACTTGATTCGGTGTGGTTTGCTAAGTAATTTAGTGAATTCAGCATCATGAAATCGTACAAACATTCCATGTCTCAGCCTCCCACACTCTTCATTGTTTCAATCACCGTTCACATTAGTTACTCGTGTTTCCAAACAATCTCCCACGTTGTTCTCAAGAAACGGCTGCAAGCTCGACGTTTGTAATGCAGCTGGAAGGATAAGAGATGGTGTGAAATCAGAGATGATGTAACTGTAATTTCATATCGATGCCATCACCTGCGATGAAAACACTTTTTCCACTGGCTCTAGCTACAGGAAAAGTGCTGTTCCTCTAGTCAAGTCACTAATTGCCATGCTGTTCACAGCACAACAACATACAGAGCGTGAAACGGGAGCGCTTCGCACTTATTCACTGAATTTTGAGTATGTTTCTCAGAAGCGGTTATCTCATTAGTATCTGCACATTGATATTTTGTCAATTGAATGGTTTACATTGACAACAGAGTCATCGCGCCGGCAGCCGTTTACATTTTGCAGAACAAACACGTTTGGCGGAATTAAAGATGGTCTCGTCTCATTGTAAAACTGGGGACGTTTTATTTATATTACAGAAAACAGGCCGAGAAAAATGGTGTCTGCCTTTTTGTCATACATTAATACTTCAGTATTTATAGTAGGCAATCAAACAGAGGTTGTTTTCTTGGGTATATTTAACCTGTCAGGAATGAGCAATTACATATGTTTGTTAATTACTGTGCCTGTCGAGCTCAGTCTGTTTGTGTTGCTCTTTTTCAAGCCTCGATCATCATCACAAGCAGGCAGATTAAAAGTTTGTATTTTATTTTCTCTCTACTCCCCTCCCCTTAAAGGGAGAGTTCACCTAAAAATTGTACATCCTCATTTCGATCCAAATCCATCTGATTTTTTTTTTCTTCTGTTGAACACAAACAAATGGGGATTGTGCTGTTGAGCCATAAAAGAGTAAAACAAGTGTGATAAAAGAGGTCTGTATGTGTCTTTATGGTCTGTAGGACCAAGTGTTTTATATAATCCAAGTCTTTTGAAGCGGTAATTGTATGAAAAATAACAAGCATTTTCGGAAGAGTGGAAAGTATCACAAGTGTCCACAGAGTATAAGGTCTCTCCTGTTGCATTGTTTCTGGCATAAACCAGGGACATATGACAAAAGCAAGCCGTAGAGTCATAAAGAATTGATGGTTCAGCTGGACCGGGAAAGTGGTATCCATGGCAGCAACATTAAACAGAACACCGGCGATGAGGTTACCAGGATCTGGTGGCACAAGAGCCCTGATATTTCAGCAAGTGCTCATATTTACTCAACTCTGCCTTTTTAAAGTATATCACCCTTGTGTACAAAAGCAATCTGACAACAGGCGGCTTGTTGCGCGGCGCCACGGGTGCCATGGTAACGGACAAGCCCGCACCTGCCCTGAATGCTACTCTTTCAATTATTTCAGCACGCATTATTCACAATAAAATTATTACGAGCACCCTACGCTGTTTGATTAGTGCGCAGAGGCAGTCTTTAAATTTGAAAACATATAGCAATTAAAATCTGTAGGGCCCTTTGTGTAGAAAAAAAATAAATAATAATGAAAAAAAAGGCAAAGGGACAGGCGTGAGGGGGAGGAAATACAGCAGCAACAGATAGGTCGTGAAAAATGAATTTAATATGGAAATAATTGTGTGTTTACTTTGGTTTGCAGGGTTGTGCATTATTGCTTCTCCAAATGCAGAATGTATTTATGTAAATTCCAAATTGAATAAAAGATGTCATTGTAATAAAAGAGCACCACAGGTCTAATCTTCAAAAGGTTCGACTTTCCCAGTGTGACACTGGACTCATCTGCTCTGTCTCTCCGCATTATGCAGGCGCGGGACGGAAGCACAATGTCCTCATTACCTCGTTGAGAATCCATGATATATGTTGTCCCTGAAACCCAGGCGCGTTGAAGACGGTCTTTGCTCAAGTTAATTTTGTCGCTCGTCTCTTGCAGGGTGCAAATACAACCAAGTTAACAGCCACTTCCATTGTATCCGTGAGGGCTGTCAGTTCTCGTTCCTGCTCAAGCACCAGATGACCTCCCATGCCCGCAAACACATGAGGAGGATGCTGGGTAAAAACTTCGACAGAGTTCCTTCCCAGGTATGAAGAAATTAATGGCTTTAATTTTTACTTTTAAAATGTAAAATATTTTCAAGCCTGCCATTTGATTGAAAATGATTTTCTTCATCGGGCATTTATTGGATTGTCTGGGCTTCTGTACTTTAGGTGGTCTCTCATTCACGATCTGAAGAGATGCAGCACATGGCCAGTCTAGCATCGTCTGGCATTGCAGGCAGGCACCCTAATCTGACCCCCAACTTCTCCGGCATGATGGAGGATAATGATGACTACATGGACTACACCGGTGGTGGAAGCCCACTGGGTCTCTCCTCGGAGTCCTCCAACCAAGACCGCAGTTGCACCAGCACCCCTGTGGGCAATGATAGTTCGCCAGCAGGTGAGTCGAGCTCAGTAGCGACTATTTCATTACAATACATTTTCAGCCTCATGTTATTGGCAATATATGAAAAGGATTAAATAAAAATATAGACTCAATGGAGCCAAAGGAGCAAATATTTAGAGATTTGGTCAGTCAGTCCCTCCCTAAGAATGGAAATGTAAAAACCTGCATCCACTCTTAGTATATTCTTTGTAGTTGACTCATGAAGCTACCAAGTGTTTTCCACTGTAATGATATTTATTTAATTATAAAGCACTAAATTTGTTATATAGTCCTCCACACACAGCTCAGCTTAATGCCAATCCCGTGGCGACTACATAGGAGAGGCATCCCAGACTTTTCTCATCTCTACTGTCATTGAAATCAGAAATAGCACAATTTACCAACCATTTTCCTCTAGGCTTAAAGGTGGTTAACATATAAAATGTACAGATGTTCCTATAATGGGTGTCCTGGGAACTCTGTGACAGCCCTAGACTCTATACAGCAGAAAACAATCTAGGTGCGGTCTGTGCTTTTTTAGCCAATCAGATAACTTGAAGGCCTGTCAGTCGTTGTCGGCTTTAAGTGAGCTTGTTTGATTGAAGGGATGGTCTAATTCACCTTTAAATCTGGGCCTTTGCTCTTTGAATCTGAGCTTTCCTTCATTAAATTGATTTTTATAGTTTGATTTCAAATGTTATCTTCCATTCTCATCACTGTTGCTTTTGGCTGTTGTCTGACTTTTGTTACCATTTGGCTTTCATTATTTCATTACTTGATCTCTTTCCCTTTTTACCTCCCCACCCTTGTGTCTTGTACCTTCCTGTCTCTGTTTCCATTCTTCCTTGGCACCGTGTCTCTTTAGGACCAGGCTGTCAGGTCCCTGCCACCACTACCTCTGCTGACTCTCCTCCTTCTTCTCAATCTGCACCTCCTCCTCCACCTCCTCTTCCACCTCCTCATCAGCCTGCGCTCCAGAGTCAGCCTCCATCTCTCTCCTCGGCTCTTCTCCGGCCACCACTCCCCTCGCTCCCATATCTCCTCTCCCCATCCTGTCTGTCATACTCTCTGCTCAGCGCCTCTCTCGGAGCCACTAGGAGTGTTGTCATGCCAACCAACACACCAGCTTTCAGCCCCATCATTCCTACTTCGTCTTCGGTTAAAAATGACGTCCCTATAGTGCAGGACGCTGCAGGTACCTATCCCGTCTCCACCAGAACACTGCAGCTCTAGGGCTAGCAGTTACAAAACTCTTCAGCATATTACACATGCAGTACAGTTCATACAAGCCACTGTGGTGGTGGGTTTTAGTCTTGTGTAGTACATTGCACACCTGCCATTAGGTCCACTGTCAAAATGCTGTCCATTAGTAGCCGGCTGTAAAGGGCTGGTTTAATCATGCCAGGCTTTAATAGAGTCATGTGATTCCTGCCGGCCAGGACAAGGGAGCACATCATTAGAACTGACCTCAGGCTTATGGGAGGGAATCCTACTCTCCCATAAAGCCAGATGTACGGAAACACCTTTGAACTCTCCCAATACCTAGACGTGACAATCACGTTAAAATGTCACCAGTACATTATACAAATGGGACTGTCTCTGTTTGATTATGGCATGGAATCACATTATATAGTATATTGCTGTAGGAGGAACCTTTGTGGGTAGGGCGCATGTGGCTACTCCTTGTTTTGCTGCTCGAGTAAAGTCTAACCTGCATATATGCCTTTTTTTGCAAACAGGTAACACCATCTCTATTCCCACCGCAACTGGCGCCAAGAAACGCTTCTGGATCATCGAGGACATGTCACCCTTCGGCAAGCGCCGCAAGACCGCTTCGTCTCGCAAGATGCTGGACGAAGGCATGATGCTGGAAGGGTTCCGCCGCTACGACCTCTATGAGGACTGCAAGGATACGGCCTGTCAGTTCTCCCTGAAGGTAACCCACTATCACTGCACACGGGAGAACTGCGGCTACAAGTTCTGCGGCCGCACCCACATGTACAAGCACGCCCAGCACCACGACCGCGTGGACAACCTTGTCCTGGATGATTTCAAGCGCTTCAAGTCGTCGTTGTGCTGCAACTTCCCTGACTGCCAGTTCTCCGGCAACAGCACCCACTTCCACTGCCTGCGCTGCGGCTTCCGCTGCACGGACAGCACCAAGGTGACGGCGCATCGCAAGCACCACGGCAAGCAGGATGTGATCAGCGCCGCCGGATTCTGCCAGTTCAGCTCCAGCGTGGACTGCGAGGTGGCCGACTGCAAGTACAAGCTCAAGTGTTCGCATTTCCACTGCACTTACCCAGAGTGCAAGCACACGGTGGTGGGCATGTCACAGATGGATTCCCACAAGCGCAAGCATGAGAAGCAAGAGAGGGGAGAGCTGCCTTCGGTCTCCCCTAAACAGGATGGCAACCATCACCACCACGCAGGCCTAGCCGTGCCCCAGATGCCCATGAATATGCCCCCAAGCTCACCTGGCACACCGGGGCTGGCCCACAACAACATGGCCATGTACCTCCCATCGGCTGGGGCCGGCGGTGAGTACGAGCATCTGGGCTCAGCGATCAACCTCGACAGCTCTCTGAACCTGGGGACGGACACCAACAGCTCCTTGTTCTTCCTGAAAAACGCTGCTGGGTTGGGCCTCAGTGACTCCATGGACCTGAGCAAAAAGATGCACCGGGAGCCACTGTCGCTGTCCCTGTCCACAAGTTCCGGCCCTGCTGCTTCGATGGGCCTTGGCAACCCTCAGGACGACACTACCGGCACATCCGGCGATCTCGAAGACGACCTGTCAGCCGAGGAAGAGCCATTAGCCGAGGAGGACGATGACGACGACGACGACGACGAAGAGGAGGAAGCGGAGGACGACATGAATACAGACTCGTATGAAGATTCCATGCCAGAGCCAGAAGTAGACAAAGACATTGGAGAGAGTTTTGATGCTTCCATGAACCACGCCGAGACTTCCCAACTGGATAAAGAGGAGCCGGAGGCTGAGCCCTAATCTATGCTGTAGAAGGAGAACTGTATGAATTCCCTGAACAAACGCAAGTTTGAGTGGCCTCATTTATCATGCTTAGAGACGCGGCAGATGACAAGAAAACAACCAACTACAAGAAAAGTGAAGGCCCAAAATGATTTATTATGATGTTTACAAGATGACCAACGTTATTAATTTAATTATGCATTAAAAAACGAACAGAGAACTAGACAGACGAGGCCCTCTTTTACACATGGGTGGCTATGTAAACCTTTTCCTACACATCAGTCTTTTGTGTGTGTGCATGTTTGACTTTAATTTATTTGATTTCATTTGTTACTTTCTGTGTGTGGAAAAAAATAAGGAAAAAACAATCTCTCTATATATGACTATCTATATAAAGTAGATGTGTGTGGATGTTAATGTACATTTTAATTGCAGTCACTGGATTGCAGGACCCTCATACCAACCCGAAAGCGACGAAAAGCGTACATTGCAGGAAATCTTTTATAAAGAATGTTGCTCAAATAATTCATTCAGAAACACCTTGTGTCATTATTATTATTAATATTATTGAAGTGCAGGGGCCTGCATCAGTGCTTTGACTTGTATGCTTCTCCGTTGATTTTTTTTTTTTTTTTTATTGTTATTTACAATTATCACAGTTCTCACTTAAACCTGCTGTCATGGTCAGTGGTGTCACAGGCTCCATTCCATGTGGACATTCGCCTGCATCTTCAGGACAAACAAACAGTGACCAGTGACTGCAAAGCTTCAGGCCATAAAGCATTGATCTCAGTGAACGCTAGCTCTCACTTGATTTCTGTTCCTTCTCCTTTCTCAATGAGGACCCATTTGGCATTGCATATTCATAGTGCACTTTTGTATAGATGAGAGCAGATACTCAAGCCTCTATTTAAGACGTTTTGTTATCTTTTACATTGATTGCATTACTATGGCTTTTTGTTAGTTTTGTTTGTTTGTTTTTGCATTATTCTCTAATTGCACAGGCATGACCAGATGACGTGGGGGTGTCTCACTGTAAATGGGTCTGTTTCAAAGGCGAGAGTCGTCGCCCCCCCTGTGTTTCTGAGAGTTTGTAATGTGATGATGGTGCTACTGCCCAGTATGAATGGGAGGAGATTACAACTATGTCTTTGTTTTGATCCACAAATAGATGTCCTAGAGTGTCCATCAAACACAGAGCAGGAGACAAGCGTCTCTGAATGTAGGGAAAAGACTTGTTTGTTGGTGTTATTTTACTTTCCTTTTCCCTTCGCAGTTTCTGTAGCATGGAAAAAAAAACAGTTGCAACAAAGTCTGAGGATGGAGACTGGCTTTTTCAAGCTTCTTTTTTCAGAAGCATCATATATCTATTTCTAAAAGAAGAGGAAACGTGGAGGAGAGAGACTTTTTTTTCTAGAGGGCTGAATGGAGGACAAACATCACAAAGGCACCATGATGAATGCTAACGCTGGTGATGGCAAGTGTGTGATTTTATGAATTGTACAGACAGAAAACAACGTTTCAAGCTTTTGTTTTCTCTTTACAACAGCTGTGGTTTCGCTCCAATAATAAGAAGTTATTTAATATTTATGTGTCCTTGCAATGAGAAAATTCTAGGGTGTTTTTTGCACTTTTTAGGTTCATTTTTACCTTTTGAAATTATGGCATATATCTTTTAACAGGGAATTTGCTTTACAATGTTGTTTAGTTCACTTTGCTTTGATGCACAAATAGTCTTCAGTGTGACGAAGAACTGTTGTTCTGTGTTTTATTTAAGAAAAAAAAAGAAAAAAAAGTTTTTTCTTTGCTTCCAAGATTGGATGATTTCAATATGAAACAGGCATGCTAGAACCTGGCTTGCCTAACGAGTAACACTAATGATGACTGTAATTTAAATGAATTCTATACAGAGGAAATTATTGCAGTGCTTCGCTCCAAATTAAAAGAAAAAAAAGAAAAGAGAGAGAAGAGTGATTTTTGTTTGCTTGGCCTCCATTGACTATAAACAAAGAAAAGCGAGGCAAGGAAATTACGAATTATTTCCTAAACACGGCTTTGAACATAATATAGGCAACTAAATGTGTAGATGGTTATCTTGGACAATATTGTTTCCGGAGGAAAAAAAAAAGGTTGTATAGTATTTTCTTCTGTAAAAACTATATATGAACAAAAATGCTCTTTGATTAAAAGCTTCCTTTAAAAAGAAAATAAAAAAAGGAGAAATAAAGAATAAAAAGTTAAAAACTGAACTAACACCATTATAGTTTGCTTGTACGCGCGTGTGTGCGACAGTATGTAAGTGTGTGTGTGTGAGGTTTTATTGTTATTACCATGGTTTCCCCATAGTGGTAGAGAAATTAGTGGTAATTAAATCTATACGAGTCACATTATTGTAGCACTGAACATTGGAGTGTATTTCTACCTTTTACGCAACGAAGTCATCATTTTCAAAGCTGTATATCATGTGCGATCACAATAACGATGATATCTGCATAATTTAATACCATCCACAACTCTTTGTTTGCTATTGTTTTGGTGTTTGTTTTATTTAATTGAACTTATGTATTTTGCATATGGCATGCCCCTCTCACAGGCCGTTTGTTCTCTGGTCTCAAGTGCAAAGGCGCAGGACTCACACTGAAGCAGCTGTTTGCCTGGGAGATACTGTGCACTTGAATACATTTTATGTGTGTAAAATAGCAGGATTTGTAAAGAGTCGAAATAAAGAAATTCTAATTATTATAACAATGCAAATGTTCCACACAGTGTTCCTCGATCTCATGCAATGCGGTTTGTCTTAGGTAGCACTGCTGTGCAGTAGGGAAAAGGTTTAACGAGACTGTGGTTAATAAGCCCCCCTCCCGCTGAGACTAACACCGTTAAAGGGCACAAGGCCCTGGGTCTGTGGTACGACAGAGGACGTCCAGCAGTGCCGCTCTGACCGAGGAAGACAGCGTTTTAACATCCTTATTACTTTTCCTCTATAGCCAGTACCTGTGTACAAACAATAGCTCATACAATTCTGATTTGGACAGAGTCATGGAGCTATATTTAGGCTACAAATGCTCTCTAGTGCATTTCGGGAAAGTTTCTAGCACTCTGTTTTTCATTCTTTTCTTTCATTGTGCAGACTGCGCTTCGCTTTTGACCAGCAAATACCGTCCTGTCCCACTCGCTACAGCTGTTCTCTTGCCTCACCCTCCTCTTCCTTCTGATGTGTCTTTAAATAAAAACGTGTAAAGCCACCACCATCTGTCTGCCAGCTGGCATCCTGCATATAATCTTGAAAAAAAAAAAAGACAACTATGGAAATTATATTACACAAAAACCAGACGGAAACAACCTCCAAACTAGCCCAGGCTGCTGTTGAAACAACAGATCACCTTATTGTCTAAATTATAAGGGAGAAAAAAAAGATAGAATAATTCCTGATTTTGTTGTATAAATTATAAATTGCATCCAATTATGTAAATTATGTTGCAAACATGATTTGGACACTTAAGCCACAATTAAAAATGCAAGCATTTGTTTATATATGAAAGTCAAATGACAAATCAAGTGAGCACAAGCATGCTTTTTATGCAAAACCAAAAATGTGAAATTATAACTGTGTACACACTACCAGTTAAAAAAAAAAAAAAGATTTTTAACGTTCTTTAAGGAAGTCTCTTCTGCTCACCAAGCCTGCATTTATATAATCCAAAATACAGCAAAAGCAGTAATATTGTGAAATATGTGTACTATTTAAAATAACCGCTTTCTATCTGAATATGTTTAAAAATCTATTCCTTGATCAAAGCTACATTTTTAGCATCATTACTCCAGTCTTCAGAGTCCTTCAGAAATCATTTTAATATGCTGATTTGCTGTTCAAGTAATATTTCTTATTATTATCAACAATATTTAAAACAGTTGAGTAATTTTCCAGGATTATTTGATAAAGAAAATAATCCAATAAACAACATTTATCTGAAATAAAAAGCTTGTGTAACATTCTAAACTATACCATTAAAAAGATCATAAAAAAGAGTCAGTATAATTTGTTTAGAAATTCTTACTTTTATCTAGCACGGTTGCATAAAGTGACGATAAAGACATTTATAATGTTATGTTAGTAAGATTTCTATTTCAGAAATGCTGTTCTTCTGAACTTTCTATTTTTCAAAGAAACCTGGAAAAATGATACTCCATGTTTTCACTACATGTTATAAATATAAATCTAATGTTTTTTGAGCAGCAAATCAGAATATTAGAATGATTTCTGAAGGATCATGCGAGTAATCTGGAGTAATGATGCTAAAAATTCAGCTTTGAAATCGCAGGAATAAATTGCACATTCAAATATTTTAAATAGTAAAAAATATTTAAAAATGTTACAGTTTTTGCTGTACTTTGAATTAAATAAATGCAAACCTGGTAAGCAGAAGGGCTTTAAAAAACATAAAAAATCTTATTGTTCTAAAACTTTTGACTGGTAGTGTATATATAGGCAATTAGAATTTTATATAATTAAACATAATGCTACTGTGTAATAATTGAACACATTTTACAGTAAGTATATATGTTCAGACATTGCAAAAACATCAATTCTAAAATACAAAAAAAAACATCTAGCATTACTTGTTTATACTTGATTTTCTGTTTGTTCTGTAATGCAATGAAATGCATACATTGCATGCATGTCCAAATACGATTTTTTGTATTTTTATTGAGCTTATTTACCTGGCAGATTTCACATGAAACAGAGACACACAACTGCATGAACATGTCTCATCTCTATGGACTTTTTTTTGTCTATCCCATCATAATGAGCCGTGTGTGTGTAGTCATACTGGGGTTGGATCTGACTCGTACTGAGGGTTGATGTTCCAGGAACAGGTTGTGTAAGACGCAGCAGCAGCAACAGCAGCTCATGAGGAACAATGGGGCCCAGAAACATGCGACAGGTGTTCTGTACATATGTCACAGCAGCGGTGGTCACACATCATCTACACAACCTATTAGGATGCACAAGAATCAAGCACAATATTTCAAGCAATCGAGTTCACGGGAAAGCCGTGTGTATATTTAGTTTCTTATTGCATTGTTTAATTGCATTACACCCACAAACAAATTGTAACAACTGTGCGTTTCTGACAATTCAGAAGCGTACAGTTGTTTGGCTACAAATCACATTTCATATGCTTGTCATAAACATCGAAAGAATCATTCCATTTGTGCCTATAATTGCAGCATTGTTCTGTTTTTACTTTGCGTCTGTAAATCTCATCCATTTCCTCGTAACCTTTGGCATTCACATTCATTTTGCCATTTCCATTCATGCATGGCTTTATTTAAAGAGACCTTTGGTCCGAGTTTAAAAAAAGGATTCATAAGGAAGCCGCCGTGCCACTGGTAGCAGCTGCTGCTTGTGTGAAAAATTAAGTTCAGGGACCCCAAAGGAAAAAGAGAATTAGACACACATTCAGCCAATTTAACTTTAACAAGACCTTATTGGCGGTAATGTCACAGGCCCGCTATGTACAAATGCTATTCTCTGTATTCATGTCTACTGAAATGAGGAGAAATGCTCAATTATGTTCTGGATCAGGGGAGATTTCAGCATAAATATGACTTTAAATTTGTGTAGTCAGACACAGCCAGCAATTTCATTCAGCAGACAGCATTTCTGATTCTGGCAAATCAGTGTAACAGAAAAGCAAAAACCAAAGCTCAGAATGATTTAATATCCTCTTATCTGAACATTAACTAAAGACACACCTGTCGAAATCACACAAGTTTTTACATGAAGCTGCACAGCTGCACGTAAACAAGTGAAGAATTTCAGTCTGAGATACACACATATCTCACAGTGCCAAATTTCCAAAGTCACAATCTCTTAATAGCAATTTTGAGCAAGTGATAACAGGTTCTTTCTCTTTGTGGATTAGCCATTTTCTTGTGAGCAAATGTAACTGTACCAAGCGGGAATTAATCATTACAGAAAACGGCACATGTAGAAAAGTCTAGTTAGAATCTGTATTTGCATAAAGTTTTAGTAACATTTTACAATAAGGTTCCATTAGCCAATGATTGTTAATGTATAAGATCCACTAACAAGGAGCAATACATTTGCTACAGTATTTATTCATCTTTAACTTTAGTTCACAAAAATAGGGAACACTTTATTTTAAGTTGTCCTTTTTACACATATTACATGTACTTACTATTGTAATAGCAATAAATTATGCATAATTACATGCAACTAACCCTAAACCAAACCCTCATCCTAACCCTAGCCATACAGCAGGTACATGTAGTACTTAATATTACTCAGTACTTAAATGCATAATTACATTGTAACAAGGCCAAAGTAAAATAAAGTATAACCTAAAAATACAACTCTTCATTGCTGGTTCATGTTTGTTCAGGTACAATGAAATAATATTAACAGATACGACTTTTGATCTTCATAATGTATTAATAAATGCTAAAAACATTTTTTTTTTTACTAAAATTAATTATAATTTCACATTCAATCTTCAAATTAATGTAGAAACAACATAAAGACAGTATATTTTTAATATTTAAATATACTGATGTTTATCTAATATTTAACCATTGACTATAGCCATTCAACATTATAGTATAACTGAGATCAATTTGAACATTTATTAGACCTTCAAAAATAACAGCTAATTTAAGTGAACTTAAAACAATCTTCACATACACCCATTATTCACCGGTGCCCTTCAGCAAGTAGGAAATATAGAGAAAATTAATAGTTATCAAACACTAAATACTAAATTAAATATAGATGAATCCTTAAAACAACAAAACTTACTGATTTCCTCTTTTTCTTTTGTTTTTGACTTAAAGACATCACAGTAGCTGGGTTATTAGTTTATTTGGCTGCTATTACTTTAAGAGCTGCCGCTGGTGAACATGACACAGATCTGACATGCATGTTTGTTGTTTAATTCGCGGTTTAATGTGAAAGGATACAGGCTACAGTGTGCGGCACGGCATTTGTGCATGCAACTGACCATTCGCAAAAACCCACCCTCCTTAGTTACTGTTGCAATGCCGCTCCTACTCTACACATCATGTTCTCACACAGTGAAAAATACATCGTGCCGCCAACAGACAAGACAGAGCAGGTTACTTCTGGTATGAAACAAGGTGTCAGCATTAAAATATTGTCATTTTTGTAAGAAATTCAAACAATAAATACTTTTTGTGGCTCTTTAATGTGTCATGACAGATCACTGTATTGCCTTATTAGATAAATCGACAAGTGAACCAATGGTCTTTTTTTATTTACTTAAAGCAGAAAAATCAGTACACACAATTTTTCAAGTTTAAGTCCATCAAAGTTAATCTACTGTCCTTTCTGATTTGTTTGTTGGCCAAAATGGCAGATTCAGCATTTTGATTGGTCAAATCGACTGTCAATCGAGCTGTTTGTGAAGGGTTAATTGAGGTGTGCATACTACATATACAGTATAATGGCTGACAGGGCAGGTAAATTAGTTTTTACTGACTTTTGGCCTAACACCACCTCACTGACCGCAATAGGATATACGTTGAACGTCACCTGACCAAACCCGGAAAATAGGTCTCATTGCTTCCGCTTGTCGGAGAATGTATTAATAGCCGTAATAAATAATTATATCATCAATATCAATAGACTTTTAAGGATATCTTTTTATTGTGGACTTTTTATTTAATATTTATATATAAGTGAAAGTAATTAAAATACAATTCTTGTCAAGAAAAAGAGACAGAAGCTGCAATTTTAAGTGGGAAGGCCAATTCTAGCTCCGCCCCAGCTTTAAGCAAAGAATAATTGGCGCAAAGCATCACTTGTGCATTAGTTCCTAAGAAAACGTTGATTTCAGTTACTCAGTTTATTAGTTAAATATTCTTGTTACACAATCTTCACAATCTTTATTTTTCTTTGATCTAATGTCCTTCTTTCAATATTACTTTTTCAAATGTTATTTCAATTGCTCGATTGTTCCAAATTACTTTGTTTTATATGTTCTCTATTCCTATGTATGCTTTGGCAATGCAAAATGTGCTTTTGTCATGCCAATAAAGCAGTTTGAATTGAATTGAATTTAGAGAGAGAGAGAGAGAGAGAGAGAGAGAGAGAAATATTAAGCTCGTTAATTACCTCTCTGAGTCTGTGTGTCTCTCAAGTGTTCAGCGGCAGTACCTTTACTAGTAGTAAAACTTTAAGTTAATTTTCTTCAGGAACAGCGCCATTGTTACCTTGTAGTTTTTAAGTTGTTAATCGTCAGCATATGTTGTGTGTGTGTGTGTGTGTGTGTGTGTCTGTAAGGGAGAGAGAGTGGGAGAAATAGAGTATGTGCTTTCCGTACATAAAACGTAATTTTGTGGCAAAAACATGGAAATACTTTTTAGTTTTTATCCTGTCGTTTACTGTATTTATTTGTTTGGCCAGTGTCATTGTGGGTTTTGGTTATTTTGCTGTTAAAATGACCTTTGAAATAACTAAAATCATGTGGCGAAATGATATAGACGTAATGCGGTCAAGAGCTGCCTTTAACTACATTCGCCGTGCATTTCCCTGAAAATAATGCACACCTTAGTACGTTCGTCAGCCAATCAGAATCAAGCATTCAACGGCCCCGTAGTATAAATATTTGTAATGCCGTTAAACTGGAAAAATTAATACATTAACACTCATTTTGACAGCACTAAAATAAACACGTATTTTCTCATTTATTACTTTAACTGTTAAAGAAGTGTTACAAAAATGTCTATATTTTCTGCTACAACACTCTTATTGGTGGGAGACGGGGTTAGTTTGCAATTTTATATATACATTTATATATGTATTTGATACAATTTACTATTATAAGCTGAGATGAGCAGGTCATGACATCACAACCAGCCAGAGGGCGACTGGCCTTCTCGGTGCCGTTGGCTGAAAGTAGGCTATATCAAATTAACCAAACAATTTTAATAACGCAGGGATGTGTAATATTTTTGTGAAGGCGATCTCATTTTGCGTATATTTGTAGAGCTTTCATCCACAGATTCTGCGAGGGCCTGATTATGGCGCGTTCTCTAATCATGATCAGGATTAATCATCACAGGACTGAAAAATATGTGGAAATGATGAAATAAAACTGTTTTAGCAGACTTTGGCACGCGGGCTGGGAGCTGTTAGATTACAAGCAGTTTGCTTAAAGGCTGAGCAGCCATCTCTGGAGCACTGGGGAGATGTTTCAGCTCTTTATGACTCCTTCCAGAAAGAGAGTACTGGGAGCAACAAGGCATTACTCTCTCGCACACATGCACGCGCACACGCCAGCGAGGGCCATTTACTTACCAACTAAGGAGATCCTTAAGTGCTAAGCTGTAAATTTGGTTAATTTAGCACGATTCCACAGAGAATTGGTTGGTTTTCTTGCGGGGGAAAACCCAGCAGGCTTGCTGAGAATGAGCGGAGATGGTTGATGTGGTCCTTAGCGCCTTGATGACGGCAGGAACACGGGGCTGACAGCGCGCGCCGGAGCTATAAAACAGAGCTGCCTGGCAGCCGTACACGCAGGGGCACAATGCGCGGCAATATGAATATTGCTCAAACTTAATCCAATTAGCTTGTATTGAAGAAAGATGAAAATGTTCAATACTTAGAGAAAATGGTGTATACAGATGGAGACGTGGCCCTGTGAAATCACACGTCCAGGCAATCAGCGCTGGAAAACATCACGCAAATGCAAGCGATAAATCGCGATATTTCACATTGTCACAGTGTGCGTGCGCCGCTTCTTGTGATTAGAAGCACCTGCACACAGCGCAGCATTCATATATTAAGGATACAAACCAGACCATTTTCAAATTGAACCTTATTGAATGAAAGAAGAGAGGGAGGGAGAAATAAAAGCCAGCTACCAATTCCGTCCATTTAACTGACTCTTAAATCAGACTTGATTGAGAGGGAACAAAGAGAATTAGAAAAGCTGCTCTTTTGATGAACCACACAGGATATGATGACATTCAGCAGTTCTCCGCAGTTCTGCTCTGCCACTAAAGCCACTGGCTATGTGTGTTTGCATGCTGACCACAAGGACATGACAGAATCTCCCAGTGCATCCTTGTGAACCGGGTCAAGGTAAATAAGAGCTTTTAAAACGCCTTGTTTGGTGCAGCAGCTGTGGCCTTTATGAAAAGAAAAGTGAAAACAGGTGGGACGGGGCTTGTGCTAATCTTTCACATTATGGTGATGGTTGATAACACATTGGTCTGCTCACTCCACACACTTAAAATACTGTCATGTAATACCCAATACATCAGCAATGGGATATTTGCAGAATGGAAGAGGTGAAGATTGGAAAGATTGTGCCGATACTAATAATAAAGTGCTTGAAGTGTGAAAAAAGAGTTTATGTTTATATGTGCACATGTATGTGTATATAAATATATATGGAGAGAGAGAGAGAGAAGATATTATAATTTATTTCACATTAATAATTTCATGAAAGTAAATAATAAATTCTTAAAATGATTAAAAAATATTTATTGTATAAATCTTCACATAGAACTAAATGAGGCAATCTAATTTTCTTTGTATTAAAATTAACATACTAAGGGAAAAGGTTACATTTACAGACAAATATCATAACACAATTTCATTTGTGTTTATTAACAGCTGTAATATAATGGCCACCTACTTACCTGTGGAGAAAAAAAGTAAAAAGTGTAAACAATAACTAACTAAATAAAAAACTTATGAATATATATTAAATATTAATAAAATATAAATGTAATTTGTATATAAAAGGCAAATTTACTAAACTTGAATTTTGTTTAATACTGTAAAGCTGCTTTGACACAATCTGTATTGTAAAAAGTGCTATATAAATAAAGGTGACTTGACTAATCATACTATTTAAAAAAAAAAAAAAAAAAATACAAATATTGAAATTTATGTAACATAAAAATGTATGTATTTTATTTATTTTTATTAAAATAATAAGTTAACATATATAAATGATTATTATACAACATATATTAATTAGTTGTACAAAATAAATATTTTAAAATCTACACTTATTTAGCCAGAACTGAATGAACTGAATTACTTAATTTGCAGGTAAAAAAAATAACATACTAAAGGGGAAAATCAAAAATTTCAGAGACAATACTTATACTAAGGGAAAAGTTACATATACTGTATAGGCAAATATCATAACACAATTTTTTGCAGCAGCTGTAATGTAACGGGGAAAAAACCTCATGGAAAAATATTATTTTTCAAGTGTTTATATATATATTAGCTACAAAAAATATTAGTTTATATAACACAAAAATTATATGGGGGGAAGACAACTTTTAAAGACAAGCATACATTGTATGGTTCAAAATGACCACGATCAGATTCCAGGTTTTTAAACAGTTGTATCTCAGCCAAATATTGTCCTATCATAACAAACCATACATCATTATTTATTAACAACTTAACCACATTTAAGAATTGAATGTTTGCCTTTTACGTTTGACGCACCCTTTTTGTAACACTATCTACTAAACGACACCTAAACTCAGTGAAGTGTGATGGTTAAACATGTCAGTCAAAGGACCTGAAAGGACCGTTTTGGCCAATTTAAAATATGCACCAAATCTAATTCTGATAGTCAAAACATTGGCTTATGAGACTAACAGTCCTTGACACGTTTCCAGCGACAAGCAATTTGTCTGCACACACTAAACATGAAACTGCTGAGCTACACCACACTATCACAGCCAATCAGAAGATGCGTGATGTTTATTGTACAGTTATGTGACTGCAGGTTTTTGGAGTAATGAGTGGAGTGGGCGGAGCTACTGAGAATGATTATTTCATCTGTAACACATATTGCTTTTGGTGCGTCTTGATCTAAACAAATAAAGCCAGAGAAAATCCACATTTGAGGGCCATGAAAGCTGTACGAAACAGCATTTGTGACCTCATATTGGGTCTCTTAATGGCTTTATTGTTTCTAACAATTTTAGCATGGTTTCAAAGCACACAGCATTTTATGCAAGCAGCACATTTCTAAACAGTCTTTAATAAACACGTTAATGACAGAGCAACCCTCCAGCTGTACAAGAGACTTAGTTATTTCTCCAGGCATCAGACATCTTACTTATTCCACAGTCATTAAGAGCTGTGCTCCAGGATATAGCAGAGCTGGTGTAATTACACAGGTACCGTGATGAGGAAGTTAGCAGTGGTATTCATCGTCTTAATTAAGGCATAAACTCTCTGCTCTAAGCTAAAAGCAGCTCTGTTGGTTTAGGCACCGAGTTACGGCGGCGCACGGGAGCGCATCGGTGTCATCTAGCACATCCTCCCAGGGTTGTAGCTGGCATTTGCATGTGGAAAGTAAACCACAGAGAAGGGCAGCGATAAGCGAGTCCTATCTGAACCGAACGGAGAGTCAGTGCCAGGTCGAGCTTCGCTTTCACTTCCTCCTCAGAGCCTGCGGCGTCTTTCAGGTGCCGCGCATGCGATTTGTCTAATTTGCAAGCCTCGGCGAGGGCCGCACCTGTTGCCCCGTCACCGCCTGCAGTCCCGAATCCTCAACAAGCGACAAGCACCCCTAGATAATCCATTCTACCCACTATAACACGGATGCTCTCCCTGGTCCGTGTAGGACAAGGGCATTTTTCTCCGGTGGCGCACTCATATCCGCCATGCCGCTGATGGCTCATTACAGGCCAATTCATAAATATTGTCTCCAGTATTACCACTTCCAGGGGCTCTCAGCTCCCCGGAGATTTATTCTTCTCTTTTACAGCACGCTATTGTTTTCCTCCCTCTTTCTGTTTTTCACACCCCACCCCTCTGTTCTTCCATACCTCCTCTGCAAGACGTGACACCGTTTTGACCACCAGAGCCACAGCGCTTGCCGCATGAGGACGACGGCGGTGGGTATTTGTTCCATTTAGAGTTGAAACAGGGCCAGAGGAACATCAAGTGACAGCAGCCACACAGCAGGGCGAAATGCAATCCTGCTCGATTGAACAATCATATAAGTGATGACAAAGTGCTTTATGACTATGCGGTCTTTGTTGCACTTGGGTTTAGCCCACTAAGGTCTTACGCTGGCTGTCTCACGCGACCTTGGCCCATTTTCACCTTCACTCCAACTCTCAGAAGTGCGGTCTGTCAAGCCTTTTATAACTTTTAGCACAGGACACCACCTTCAGCTGGAGTATGTTCTTTCCTCAACACAAATACAGATATATATACACTACCAGTCAAAAGTTTTTCAACTAAGCTTTGTATTGTTTGTTTTTTTTTAAAAAAGTCTCTTCTGCTTACCAAGCCTGCATTTATTTGAAAAACAGTAAAATTGTGAAATATTTGTAATTTTTTAAATACATTACAATTTGTAATATGTAATTTATTCCTGTGATTTCAAAGCTGAATTTTTAGCATCATTACTCCAGTCACATGATCCTTTAGAAATCATTCTGCTATTCTGATTTGCTGCTAAAAAAAAAAACATTTATTATTATTATGTTGAAAACAGCTGAGTTTTTTCAGGTTTCTTTGATGAATTAAAAGTTCAGAAGAACAGCATTATTTAACAATAAAAATGTCTTTATCATAAATTTAGATCAAAAATATTATTAATAATAATAATAATAATAATATTTTTTTTTCTTGAACAGCAAATCAGCAAATTAGAATGACTTCTGAAAGATCATGTGACACTGAAGACTGGAATAATGAAAAAAAAATTAGATTTGATCACAGTAATAAATTAAATTTTAAAATATATTCAAATAGAAAACAGTTATTTTAAATAGTAGAAATATTTTAAAATGTTACTGCTTTTTCGGTACTTTGGATCAAATAAATGCAGGCTTGGTGAGCAGAAGAGACTAAAAAAAACATTAAAAGTCTTACTGTTAAAAACTTTTGACTGGTAGTGTATTTTAAACTTTATCTTTATCGATACAATCCAAGAAAATATTGAGATATTATTTTTTGTCAATATTGCACACTCCCAGTACTGACACAAAATTTGCAACA
Source organism: Cirrhinus molitorella (assembly GCA_033026305.1). Lineage (NCBI taxonomy): Eukaryota > Metazoa > Chordata > Actinopteri > Cypriniformes > Cyprinidae > Cirrhinus > Cirrhinus molitorella. The sequence goes on from CM065132.1 coordinate 10,163,299, forward strand.
GTTTCTTTGTCACGTCTAGTGTAGACAGCCTCAAGCTGTTGGTTTATTTTATTTATTTTTTGGCTAGTAGAATTTGTGTGTGAGAGTGTGTGTAAAGGCCCACACAATATGAAGCTGACAGCAAAAAAAAAAAAAAAGAAAAGCAAACTTCACTGAGAAACGGCAAATGTTTTGGTCACAACATGACCTTCTTCGGTGTCTATTTGCCAGGTGCAAGAGTCATCTTAAAACAAAGAAAGATAACATGGTTGTGTCTTACATGCACTGAAAAAAAAAAAAAACATGCACACACAAAGAAAAATAAACAAATATAAAATTAGACCACTACTATATTAAAATAAAAGGATGGAAAAAAGCTTCACAATAATTATGAAGAATTAACTTATTCATTACTGGTCATACTGGGTTTGTAATTTTGTATAAATCACATGATCAATACATATATATTTTATATCACATATATCATATGACAAAGAACCATATGATCTTTCTTTGTTTTAAAGATGACTCTTGCACTTGGCATTGTAATTAGGTACTACAGACGGTCATGCTGTGACTGAAACATTCGCATTCTACAGTAAAGCTTTGTGTGTGAGGTTTTTTTTTTCTTCCAAATCTCAAATTTGCTTTTTTGCTGTTTTCTTCTCATCTTCATACTGTTCAGGCCTTTTTTTGTAACTTTTACTCCCTTTAGAAAATTGTTGACTAGACTATTTCGAATTTTTAACCGTGATGAGCTTTGGTTGTGTAGTTGACACCTGATAAGACAATTTGCTTTTTTAAGCCAAATTAGACTTGTTGCTTAAAGTATAGATAAGGGGTCTTCCAAATATGTGTGTCAATCTCGCAGGACCATAACGGAAATCAGACTCTGTGTTTTACGGGCTGAACCGCAACATCGCACACAGCCGACTCTAGCAGCATAGAGCGTGAGTGTCCCGTGGTGCGTGCTACCATCTGTCCATCAGCGGATTCCCTTTGAGTGTAGGATACCCAGTGGTGTTCCAGAGGTCTGGACCCACATTAGCACAACATCAAACAGGCTCCCTCCTACACATGCAGCACTGCATGCGCTCCTGCTTATCTTATCTGAGACGGAAGGAGGAAGTCACCCCTCCGGTCCATCCCTGTAGAATTAGGCTTGACCTTTCTCATGCAAAGCTGAGAGAACTTGGAGAGGTTTTCTGCCCCAGTGACTGGGACTGTGTCCAGGGATACTGCTTTAATGGGGCACCTGCTGTGCTATTGTTAAAAATAAAGATAGGTATGACTGGCATCGCCTGATATCTTTAATATGGAATGTGTTCTAATTCCATTTTTATGACAGCACTGTAGTGTTTAAAGTTATGTTTAAAGGGGTTAAAAGTGTTTTATTAGTAGCACATATAGCACTTACAAATGCAGGGCTTCCCAACCAGTTCACAACCCCCCAGAGGTCCATGATTAAATTATAAAGAATTGAGATTGAACTGCAATAAATGATACAAATAATTAGATAAATATATTTAAGGGGTGTTTCCTCTGAGGAGGCAAGAGAGGCAGTGTAGTTAAAAGAAAAAAAAAAACACAACTACAAAAATAAAACAATGCCAGTATTACAAAATATAACATAAGAAAATGTAAAGTGTATAAATCACAATTTTTTTATGAAGAAACATTGTTCAACAGGACACCAGCAAGTAAAGTTACAGTGACAGTCTGCGTCTCTCTCCCCTCTCCTGAGACCATTGAGGTTTTATCAAAACACCTAAAGCATGTGGTGGGTTTGGTGGGAGGTAATTGAGAATGAATGGGGGAAAGTCACGTGAGATATGACTCCATCGTGTGATATGACTCCTACCTGTGATTGGTTCATGCGATAAATCCTGCCTCTTGTGTTCATGTGTTTTTAACACACACTTAGATATAACCACTTTGTTAGATCAAAATAAGTCTTAAAATGGTATGAAAACATGATCTGTAGGAGTTTTTAGCTGAAATTATGGTAAAATTTAAAGTAAATCTCCATGTCTGTGACCAATATTTACAGAGCTTTGATGACTGAAGATATAAATTCTAAATTAGTTAATTGTTATCCATTAAAAAGAGTAGTTAAACATAAGTTCACAAATAAAATATAAAATATAAGTTTTTAATTATACTTTTATATCGCAATAATTGTACATTTATGCTTCAAATTATTGTAGAAACAACATAAAGAAATATTTTTTATATTTGTTTAATGCCATCTTTTTTTATGATTTTAACTGATTTTAACTGATTTCCCCCCCTCCTAATATTTAACCACTGAATATAAAATTAAAGTATAATTGGGAGCTATCACTTTAACATTTATTAGACTTAAAAAATAAATAAATAAATAAACAAACAAAAATAATTTAAGTGAACTTGAAAAAATATTCACATAAACCCATTACAGTAAATGCCATATAGACTAGTAGCTACCTGTGCTCTTCAGCAAGAAAATATAGCCTAAAGTTATCTAAATTATATAAAAATCTAAATTATATAAAGATAAAGCTTAGTTATTAATTTCCTCTTTTTAAATTTCTTTCTTTGATTAACAGACATCACAGCAGCTGGTTATTAGGATATTTTGGCTGCTGTTACTTTAAAAGCTGCTGCTGAACTTGATACGGATCTGACACTGCTTTAAATGTGACCTATAAATAATAAATACTTAATTATGATACAAATTAATATAGCATAATACAGCGCGCACGGCACATTTGTGGGTGCACTTGAAGAGCGCGTGCTACGAGTACAGTATAACGGCTGACAGGACAGGTAAATTCGTTTTTACCGACCTATGGCCTGACAACATCTCATCTGACCGCACTTCACTGTTGTTTTACTGAAGCTCCTTGTCACTGGTACCATTTCCGCGCTCGTTTGACTCGCGTCTGGTGCTGAAGTGAAGTTGGAGCGCGTGTCTAAAAAATTGTTCCGTTTGATGTGCTCGTAAAGACGCTCTGTGCATCTAAATATACGTATTTCTTTAGCAGTTGTGAGTGAGGTGGTCAAACTTAGCCCTGCCCATGCGTTAACTGTGTTAAATATTTTTAACGTGTTAAAAGGAAAAAATTAATTGCCTGCGTTAATGTGCTAATTTTGACATCACTAATATATTTACAAAATGTCTTCATGGAGCATGACCTTTCCTTAATATCCTAATGACTTTTGGCATAAAAGGAAAATCGATAATTTTGACACAGTGTATTTTTGGTTATGGCTACAAATTCAGCCGTGCTACCTGCGTCTGGTTTTGTGGTCCAGGGTCACATATTATTTACTGTAATTCCATTTTATTGCAATTTTGTCTTAATTTCTTTGACCCCTAAGGTAGTTGTGAAACCCTGTATGTAATGTAAATAGAAAAATAATTTGTCCTTAACGTAAATTGAAATGCATAATTTAGTTTAAAATTAATTTGCAACTGGCCAATTGCTTGGTCTTTGCAGTTTTTTTTAAATGGCTCTCTAATCTACAGATGGCAAAAGACCATTCAGATTGAGACTTGAGGTGATGTGGCATCCCCACTGCAATTCCTCCATGAGCACCCCGGGCTGTGAGCGCAGGCTGTGTTCAGTGAACCTCCTGGGGCAGGAAGGGCTAACAACCCTTGCATTGATCCAAGGAGACACTCAGCCCTCTAACCTGCTGAGTGCTCAGTTCAGGAGAACAATGGAGTTCAGCACACATCAATACAGCAGCAGCCTATTGAGCGCACTCCGTTTAGTAAAGCCGACTGATGAGGTTGAAGCTCCCAAGTCTCTGCAAAAGCACGACAGACACCTTCAGCGTCTGTATCTTTAAAAAAAAAGAAGAAAAAAAGAAAACCCTTTCTTTCCATCTCTCTGAAAAGACATAGACTTTGGCCTTCTTGTGTTCCCTGATAGCTTTTGAGTCAGGTTGGGCCAAAATGACTGGTAAGTCTCACCTACAGTACCACTCCAAAGAGCTGGAGATTGGGATGGAGCAGGCTTTCTGGGCAGGAATGCACTGCTTGTCCCATAAGACACTAAATGATGTACAAGTGCATTTATTACAGCAGCCCCTATAAATCTGAGCCTGGCCTGAACTCCGGGGAGAGGTTAATGGATTACAAAGGGATGCGGTATCGAACCTTTGAGAAGTTTATACACCACATCAATATGTGCAAGGCTATTGATCATTTAGACCTTGACAGACAAATTAAATTCATAAACTTGATAATGCACTGGAATATTTGTATTGCTTACTACAGTGGAATGAGGCCTTTTTTACATTTTTTCAACAGTGCTGCTTTAGGATCAAGGTTTATCGACTGAAATTCACTTAATAGAGGCCACTGAAAATGCCAACAAGAATGCTGATCTAATGTGAAATTTTGTGCAAGATGAAAATGCAGACTTTTTTTTTTTTTTTTTTTTTTTTTTACACATTAGGCTCTCATGTAACTTGCAAATTGTATAAAAAACAAATAATTTACATTTAATAATCATTTGTACTTATGTAAACTGAACTGCATAATTTAATTTATTTTTATAATCTTTTTGCTTATTTTGGAACAGCACATTACCTAATAAAAAATAAATGCATGTATTATGCATGAATAATTTACATTAATGAATAATTCAGTAATGAACACTATGCCTCCTTTCTCATACGTGTTCTTTTTTTTGCTACAATGAAACCATTACACCAAAGTTACATTTATTCTTGTTCAAATAAAAAAAAAATCAACAGGAAATTTGTGTTAAATCAAATTTATTACAATTATGTACATTCATCTTTTCATACCAGAATTTCTCTGTGACAAATACCAGCAGGGTGTCAACAACAATATCAACAGAGCCACAGACAGCAACAATGTGCAGTTCACACAAACCGTTACAGACCTTTGACGTAAACTGACTTATAAAACTGATCCATCATACACACCCAGCTCACACAAATGAGAACAAATGCTTAAATCCCTAAACTGAGTTGCTGAAACTGAGCAGCAGGATGTAGACTCCTAACAAAACTGTTGTAAAAACACAGTTGGAGATGAGAATGTAATATTAAAAGAACTGAATATGTGGCTTATATCATGTTTAATTCAGTAGCCCTCACAGCAGCTTCACAATTATTAGCTAAAATTAGCAAACTACGATGTTTAAAGGCTTCTGCAACCACGCTACCAGAAACAACCTGCCAGTGGCAGGAACTCCTGAATGTGGTTAAGCAAAACTGATGCATGCACACGCACTCATGATAAAGTTCTGTCTCATTCTAAAGACGATGGTCTTCCTTCCTCTCACTCTGCAATGACAGTTCTGACACCAATAAATGCAAATTACTTTCAAGATTAAATGGACTTTACTAATTCCTTTAAAAGGGATAGTTCACCCTAAAAATAAATGATTTCATTACAAACAGCATTGGATGTTATATATAGTGTTTTTTTTTATTTTTTTTATGACAGTTCATAGTGACTATTTGAGCACCAAAAAAGACAAAAAACACATGGTCTGAACAGTTCTTGAGCTGTTAACTTAAGAACCACTCTGGCCTTACAGAGTTTAACTCAAGAACCTGATCAGTCCGATTTGGGAGATGAACTATGTAGTGATTTTTGTGAACCGGATCAACCGGTTATTCAAATGAATTGGACTGATTTGGTTCTTTAAAGGAGTTCACTTCCAGGATAAAAATTGACAGTTAATTTACTCAGCCCCTTGTCATCCAAAATGTTCATGTCTTTCTTTCTTTAGTTGTAAGGTAATTATATTTTTTGAGGACAACATTAGGATTTCTCTCTATATAGCGGACTTCTGTGGTGCGAGTTTGAACTTCCAAAATGCAGTTTAAGTGCAGCTTCAAAGGGCTCTAAATGTTTCCAGTCAAGGAAGAAGGGTATTATCTAGCAAAAAAAAAAAAAAAAGACAATTTATATACTTTTTAACCTCAAATTGTCTAGCTCTGTGTCAACCCAATGTTTTCCAGTTCATGACAGTTAGGGTGCGTCAATAAAGTCCCAACTTATTTTCTCTCCAATTTTTAAAATCGTCCTACTTCACTATTTTACCTTTTTTGTAAAGAGAGTTTGATCTTCTGATCAAAAAATGAGATGGGAGTTTTCCAACATACCCTGACTGTCTTGAACCGGAATACACAGAGTTGATGCAGAGTATTTGAGGTTAAAAAGTATACAAACTATCGATTTTTTAGAAAATAACCAACCGTTTTGCTAGATAAAACCCTGGGATCATTTAGAGTCATTTGAAGCTGCCTTTAAACTGCATTTTGGAAGTTCAAACTTGGGGACACCATAGAAGTCCACTATATGGAGAGAAATCCTGAAATGTTTTCCTCAAAAAACATACTTTCTTTACGAATGAAAGAAGACAAACATTTTGGATGACAAGGTGGTGAGTAAATTATCTGACCATTTTTGTTCTGTGAAAGTGAGCTTTTTGTTTTTGGGGTCATTTTTGGAGTTTAACAGATGTGGTCACTGTGAACTGTGGAGCAGTGTAAAATTTTGTCAAAATGTAAAATTTTGTCAAAATGTATAATTTTGCGTTCCACATAAACATAAAAGACAGCATAAAGGTAAATCACAGATTTGTTGGGGCTGAACTATTCCTCTAATGTTCACTTCACATTTGGAGCTTTTCAAATCAATGCAAGTTAAAAAAAAAAAAAAAAAAAAAAAACACTGCATGAACACACTGACATTGTATCATATGAATATATGCTATTCATGTGTGGGTTAATGTTAAGCCATCCCTAGCCTAGGAAGTAAGAAGACACACACAGCCAGACAAGTTGAGCTCTTTCATTGTGCCTTCGCACTGTGCCGCCACAGACCCACAATTCACCTGGCTGCGCTGTAATCCGGTTACTCTGAAGGTCATTTGTTAAAAGTGAAAATGTCACAATGGATCTGCCGCTCTAGTTCTCACTCCAGGATCTCTCTGGCTTTGTTTCTCATCAGCTGGCGAGTGAGTAATTTCATTAGTTAAATATTCATACGTTACTCTCCATTTGCATCACGGGGGAAATTTTTTTTTTCGTCTTTTTTTTTTAATCCTCTCAGGACTTTCTGAGAGAAAAGCCCCCAAAGAGAAAAGCACAACTGTCAGCACCTCCGCTGAAGCATCCATTGTTTTACACAGTTTAATTACAAAACCCCAGCACCGTTTCATGTTAAGATTATTCACTGCAGGAGGCCTATATAATTTGGACTGGAGGGTTTGTCATGTAATATAATACAATATAACAGGCTTTCAGTATTAGATTTCCGATTTTAGCCTCCTTGACATTTCAAGCCGCATGAACTAATACATCTGTTATTTGTCGATCATTTGATTATTAACATACTTCATAAACCAAATCAGCTACCCTGCTGGAGACTGGAGAGACACAACAGAGACACAACACATTTCTCTTTCGCCTCATTGTCTGCGTTCTCATACATGTTTTCCCTCCCTCTCCTTCATTCTCCTGCAGAAATCTCAAATTTACCATCGCTCGCATCGCACAAAACACAAGGCCTCGTTGTTACACAGACTGCTAAAGCAGAGTTGTGTTACTATGACAGATTGCAAGGTCTACAAACAAGCTGATCCAACAGTGTTGGGAAAAAAACAAAAGAAATGGCAGAGAAACGAATTCAACAACTTTATGATTTCTTTGGTGCTTTTGATTTGCGTCTATAGTCCCTACACTGCAACTGAAGACTTGAAGTGCTATGGTACACTTAAATGGGCATACTACAGTCTCTGGTAAAACAGCTAGCTAGCATTTAGGGGAAATGTATGGATTACAAAAGAAAAAGTCATAATTCTCTTGTCGTCTTTCCAGAAATTTCTGTTGCTGTGCTTGTTCAGGCATGCAGAAGGTTTGTGTTGTCTCTCTGGTTTGCACATTGAAAGTTTGCATGTTGTAAAGTCAAAAGGGTAAGGATCTGCAGTGAAAGGAACATAATCCACCTCACCTGCTGCTTTCGTACAGTGTTAATATGATGCTCACGGTAGCTGTTTTACTGTTTACGAGGGTGTTATTTCAGAACTTAAAATAACTCTAAGGAAACAGAGAGAAGCGAACGGACGGACGCTTCTTTCTAATCGACCTCGCTCTCGTTGCTCGCACCCTCTGGACGCCGCAGCTTCTCCACCTGCTCGTTTATCTGTCCGTCGCCTCCCCTTCTGTCCTCTGTCTGCACGCTCAGGTGGTCTTCCTCATCCGCGTGGGTCACATCATCGTCCTCGTCTTCGTCCTCGTCGTCTTCTTTCTTCTCCTCCTCCCCCTGGACTTCCATACGGACCTGGTCTTTCAGGTCCAGAGGGAGAATGGAGCCCAGGCCCACGTCTCCGTTCAGGCAGTGCGAGCCGGACGGGGTGGCCTGGGAGCTGTTTCCCTCTTTGATGGGAGAAGAGTTGGCCGACTCGTTGCTGACGGGCGAGATGTCGCTACTGCTGTTGGTGTGGTTGACGGAGGGCGGGTTGGAGAGCGATCCGGGTTTGAGAGGAATTTGCCAGGAAGGGATTTTGGGAACAGAGGGTGAAGCGGGGAACTGTCTCCTGAGAAGAAAGAGGACGTGAATAGAAAATTACAAGCGTTTTCTTCGAACTGTTTGCTGAAATCTCTCACAACAGAGTACACATTGTGCCTCAGGCTTGATTCTGCCTAAAATATGCACGAGCGAGTCCAGCTATTGTGCTTTGGAAACACAAGCAGGTTTGTCAGTCTGAAAGTACATGAGAGATTATGTCCATATGTACTCCACACCTGGCATCTGATTCAAAACAAAGCGTGTCCTCACAACAAAGGTAAAATGGATTCAAAAGCGACTTCAGATATGTACTGTCAGGGTGGTTTTGTTTGAATATACGAGGCAACAAGTTGAGCAGATGGTGAGCTTGGTTTTGTATTTACAGCAAAGATCTCACATCTTGAGAAGGACAACTAGACATTCAGACACTGAAAGAAAAAGGTAATTACAGCTTAAAATGTTTAATGAGAACGAAGAGGCAGACAAACGAAAGCTTTTATCTGTGTGAATTTCAGATGTATGAGATTACTTAGATCTTAATTTGCATGATACATACATAATCAAGTAAACATTAATGAAAGTGAGGGAAGATCCATCTTGGGGCATTCAGGGAACCTGTTGGATGCATCAGGCCTCATTAACCAGTAATGAGCCGGTTCCAGCTACATGCCCCGGTGAAGAGAACGATATGACACACAGATCAAACCGTTCCAGACACATTTATCTGCCAAATCGTCCCAAGGCATACTAATATCAGCTGCCCCAAGTGAGAAACAATGCTCTCCACTCATTTAAACAGTGATAATACAAAACATGCATGTTGGAACATCTACTAAAGGTCTCTTTCAGGATGTTAAATGTTAAGTAGATGCATCTTATTAGTTTCAAGCACTAAATTGAACACACAGTAAAACAACAATATTTGTAACAGCAGAAAATGGCTTTTTTTATTTTACACAAGCAAAATCGAGGCTGTGCAGGAAGAAACTATAGTTAATTCAGTGTGTCATACTGTTAAGTATGTAAATGTTTTCCCCAAACCATTTTCGGTGTTTCGTGAGCTGACAGATTGACCACCAAACACATATAGTCACACTTTGTCCCTGTCAAATCAAAAATGGGATCTCTACTGTTAGAGATCTATTAAATGGGTCATGAACTGCCTTTGTTTTTTTATTTAGCATTTGAGGTCCACTTATAAAGTTATCAAGATTTTATTTACACATTACATTATTTTCTGTCCTGTTTTTAACCCCCTCAGCAGAACGCTCTGTTTAAATAGGTGTAGCGGATTGTAGAAACGAAAGTGAACGCCCACTGCTATGATTGCATACATTCATACCTCACAGACGGACACTGCTGTGATTTAGGTTTAAAACCTAAATAATTCAGTACATTTCAAACGATCAGTTAGAAGAGACAAAGCAATAGGCTATGTAATGAAAACAATTACTTACACTTTTGTTGCGACATCACTATTGGATCCAATATTGTTGACACAGCATCATCTTTTAGTTTCAATCTCTTTGAAAATCCCTCTCTAACGTAGTCTCTAACGTAACCTTTGCATTGCATCGCTTACGTTGTGGTTAATCTTTAGCCATCTTTATCATTTGTGACCCTGGACCACGAAACCAGTCTTAAGTCGCTGGGGTATATTTGTAGCAATAGCCAAAAATACATTGTATGGGTCAAAATTATTGATTTTTCTTTTATGCCAAAAATCATTAGGATATTAAGTAAAGATCATGTTCCATGAAGATATTTTGTAGATTTCCTACCGTAAATATATCAAAACTTAATTTATGATCAGCGATATGCATTGCTAAGAACTTAATTTGGACAACTTTCAAGGCGATTTTCTCAGTATTTCGATTTTTTTGCACCCTCAGATTCCAGATTTTCAAATAGTAGCATCTCAGTCAAATATTGTCCTATCCTAATAAACCATACATCAATGGAAAGCTTACTTATTCAGCTATAAGATGATGTATAAATCTCAATTTCAGAAAATTGACACTTATGACTGGTTTTGTGGTCCAGGGTCACATTTGGTTTCTGCGTAGACCTGCATGTTCACCTTTTTTGGTAAACACTATGCGTGAATTGGTGGGCGGGGCTAAACAGGCAGATATGTTGATCATCTTCTGTGGAGGCGGTGCTTATCTACACTATTACATCATAATGTAGAACATTCCTGTTTTTAGACTAACAACAATGTTTGAATTCTGAATCTTAGAGGATGTTTTTATAGTACAATGATTTATACAATGACTTATTTGTCAAAAGATCAAGAGAATTTTGGTTTCTTAGTTCATGACCCCTTTTAAATAAGCGAAAAATTACCTGCTGAGAAGAAGACCCTTCAGAGACACAATCTCAGCCTTGAGTTCACTTATGCTCTGAGACTCCAGCATACGGTTGGTGGCAGATGAGGCCTGAAGAGACAAATTACAAATGATAATCAGCATTGTTTTCATTTTGAACAAATAAAAAAAAAAAAACGATTTACTACTATGGGCATTCCACACCTTAAACCATTAACCAAGGATCATTCTGAACTTTATGTAAACTTAAAAATGGTTATTTGTGCTTAACTGTCCTTTACGTGGGATTTAAAATTTTTTTTATTCTTTACTGCTGTTAAAGGTGAAGATCTGCCTCAGAATGTGGAAGCTCCATCATATCAGGCCTTATTTACCAGAACCTGTTTGTATTAGTATGCAGCATATGCGAAAACTTCACAAATGTCAGTGATCTGTTAAAGTGTGACTTTTTCTAATTTGATTTGTCAGAGTCACTCAATGAACACAATAATTTGATGCATTCAAACTGCCAACACGAGAGTCTTCAAAGTCTTGATATCAAACCACAACTACACTGACAAGTCCCAGCTACTGTATCTTCTCCACCCAGAAGGTCAGGATCTTTAAAAAAAATAAGGCTAAGGGAATTAATCATGCCATTTTTACATATTTTTCCATATTGCAGACTGCTGATTTGAGCAGGACAGAGGTGTTTGATAAGAGGTCTCTGGCACAACAATGGCAGTATTCATCAAGTCAGGGAGGTTTTTATTAAAAGAAGCCTTATCACCAACTGCTTGCCATGGGATGAATTGCTGAAGGGAGTGATGGCCAATTGAAGTGGCCAGCAAACATTTGAATAGCAAATGACTTCAAAGGAAAAAAAAAGCCCCAAAAAAAAAATCCATCCATCATTTTTTTCCCCCCAAATAGACAGGTGGTTGGTATTGTCAAATTTATAAAAAGAAAACCCTCTTCAAAAGAAAGAGATTTGTAGCACCTCTACATATCAATTTCAGTTCTCCAAACATTCTAGCAGATGAACCCAGGCTCTCAATCCCCGTTCAGAAGCAAAACACTGCTTTGAACCGTCCAAAAACAAACAGTCCACACATCTACCCCATAATCCCATTCCAGGTCTTCTGCCCACTGAGGGGGGGAAACGAGGGCTGGGGGGAAAAGGAAAATAAAAGTGTAATTAAGAACATCGGAGTCACCGGGGGCGGCTAGTTAGAAAGCAGAGACCCCCTATCGAGAGGAGAGGGATAACTCGGACTCTTCCACATGTAATTAAATCTAAAGTAAATTAATTGAATCACATCTGAAAAGGATCAGACTCATTTACAGCGAGGGCTGGGGAGGGACGCCGGTTTTGTCTCCTTTCTGCTCCTAAAGCCCTCAGATAAGTGCGCCGTTTTCGAAGAGGCCACATCTGATCCGAGCCGAGCGCATTAGGCCTGGTGAAGACACTCTTATTACAGGCCTCACCTCATTATGGCCATCTTAATCCCACACTCCCCACGGCACCCGGTATAATAAGGCTGGAATGTACCTCTTGCTCATTTTACCTTTGTAACAGGAAAAAAAATTAATTGCTTCGGAGGCTTAGCTTACACTTCTCGGACATAAAATCTAAATAATATTTTAACAGAGGCTACAAAGCACCTCTCAGCCGGCGGTGTTTAAAGTTCCACGGTTGCAATTCTTCATTTCAAGAGCCAAACGCGCACGCACACACATTTAGTGATGACCGTTTAATTGCTGCTAAAGGCCTTTCTCTGCATGTCTTTGACTGTGAGAGCAGCCATCCAGTCAGAGGGGTCAGTGCAGTGTGATCAGGGTCCGTCACCCTCTTAAGTGTGAACAAAGCTTTGCTACAGTCTGGGTAATTATTTAAGGAGGTGGAGCGTACCGTACAAGAGAGGTATATGCACGTACTTACACCGAAACAGCAGTCAGACATGGAATACATTAAAGCAAATGTCTGCAGAACATTAACAACGGATAATATCTTAACAAGGCAAGTCAAGAAATATCTGAATGCAAATTAATTCACTGCTTCCCTCTATGACGCTTTTTCCACCGCTTAATGCATGTATATTTATGGTGGAATCAGCTTGAAAATAAATCCCAAGGGAGTGTTTTCTGGTGAAAACACTGTTACAATTTATTTGAGCCTGTTTATTCACTTTCCCAGTGGCAGGGCCTTTTGCGGCAGAAGGGAGAGAAAAAAAGGAATAAATCGAAGCGCTCCTAATCTTCCACAAGCAGCCACTAATAAAGACAGCTATCGTTGTATTCAAACGGCACACAATTAAACTCAACCAGTCAAGGTGATAATGCTTTCTATATGTGGAGAATGAGATGCAACATTCGGCCTGTTATTCAGTATTAAATATCATCAAGGAGAACAAGGAGCTTTGGCTAAAAAAAAATATATATATATATATATATATATATATATATATATATATATATATATATATATATATATATATATTTTGAACTCAACAGATACACATTCTACTTCACAATACATTTCAGTGATGGCAAATGAGTTGTACATAAACTGGTTGAAATTGAAAAAAAAAAAAAAAAAAAAAAAACATACTTTACATATAGCCAAAACACCCAAAAAAATCCTATGATGTCTCATGACGAAAGCGTACCTCTTGGAACTTTTTCGCAAGATGCAAAATACGTAACACTAAGTATATCTCACTGCAGTTTCCAACAGAAATGAACACTAGACAGCAAGCACTTGTAATGTTTTCGTACGCAGTTGTGATTATAGCTCTATATGTTTCGCTTTCCGAACGTAACAAGCTTGCTCTGTAGCTCAGCTGGCACGGAACTGGACTTAGGATGTGGAATCCTTGGGTAAGAATCCTGTGAAAAACATGACTCACGATGAAAGAGCTGAAAGATGAGAGATCGAAAAACAAGCTAAAACGGCATCTGTTACGAGGAATAAAAACAAATGCTCTTTTAGCGCCACCCAGTAGACATTTCACATCAAATGTATCACGAAAAGTACATGGTGGTATGTATTTCGCATCTTGTGAAAAAGTTCCCAGAGGTACGTTTTCATCATGAGACCAGGTTGAAAATGCAAAATTAAAATTGTCTGATGAAGCTGTTTTGGAACTGACAAAACCGGCATATAAAGAGTACATCAGATGCTAATTTTCCATGCAGATGCTAATGTCTGCAACATACCTTGGTTAAAATTCCTTAATGGTTGTTTAAAACAACACTTTTTACCTTGTAAAGAACAGCTCTGTTTACAGCAATACGTTTCAGTGCATGTCTCTTTAAATGATAATGAGCTACTGCAAACCCCGCCCTGTCTTAATTTTGTGTGCATTCGGTGGCATGTTACCACCAAAAACAAAACTAATCCTTAGGGGTTTTGATGTCAGGAGAAAATTAAAACTCTTACGTTTAACTTTTACATCCAACTACAAAACACCTGAATTGCTTACAACACGGGACAATCCGTCAGCGGTTGTGGGTGGGGCCTGAGCAGTATGACATGATACTGCTCATAAAATCAAAACGGCTTGATAATTGAGACGTTTAGTTTTTTTTGGAAATTAAGAAAAAGGAATAAATAGATTTTTAGCATTGTAGAGTGGTTGTGTCCACACACTGCTAAGACACATTTATATGCATAATGTCCCCTTAAAACAAATCTCAAAAAAGCCAAATATTAGCAAATATATCAGTCAACTACTACTAAAGCATTTTACCATTTATAAATCCATCCCACAAAAAAATAGCTCAGAAAGTATCACAATACCATTAAAAAAGAAAAACAAATATTCCACTCTTCAAGGAGCAAATGAAAATTATCACATTGTATGTAAAAAAAGAAAAAAAAAAGAAAAAAAAAAGACATACATTCATCAGAATATATTCTTTTGTATTCTGGACAAGAAAGTCATACAGGTTTAGAATGATATTAGCGTGAGTGAAAGACAACTTCAATTTTTGGGTGAACTAGCCATGTACATACTTTAGTATGTATTGTATATAGGCTCTGATGTATATAGGTTTCTACTTGAGTACCAGTACTTCTGATTGGGCTGAGGCTGGGATTTTAGCGAGTTTAAAGTAAAAGTATTTGATGGGCGTATAATGTGTGTCAAGAGCATTCCCTCAGTATCATTATCTTATTTTTGACCAAGATGGCTTTTAGGGGGTTTTGCATCTGAACTCACCTGATAGAGTACTTGAGTATTCGGATCAGTACAAAGACAATGCAATAAAATTACTTCTTTAGAAGTTCCAACTGACTTCTATTATCAGTTTGCCATTTGAATAACAGCTTCAGGTGAGCATGAGTAAATGTAATCAGGTGAGCATTAGGAAATACAAAGTAAGTAGCCAATTTCCTGAGATGAAAAAGAAAATGTTAAACTATGAGCACAAACATAACCACAGTTTGAGTGACTGCTATTGAGAAACAGGCCCTCTGTGCTATTAAAACAGAATATACTTTATTTGTGTGGCTTTGGAAATATATAGTAGATATATATAAAAATGTTTACTTAGCAGCTGAGGAAACAGGAGTCACCATGTGTTTTGGGTTAAACACACATTTCCGCATTAGAGAGTTTAATTGCCGAGCTTGGCGCATTCTGCACAGAGTAAAGAACCCTGAAAAGGCAACTCAGAAAACCGCACAATGAAAACGATACGCAGCCAAAAGGCTTAACACGTGTCCTTAATTTCATGCTCTGGACCTGAAAATAATTTCCCGAACTTCCCATATGGCTCTAGACAACAGGGCCCCGCATCTCTCAAAACAAAATTTAAGATCAGCGCAAAGTAGACTTTATGATTTGTTTAATGGCCGTTTTGATGTGAAGTATACTTTATACACACTGCCGCTTTCCAGCAGGGCACTCATGACAAATGAAGCTTTTTAATTCAATCTGGAATTTGACAGAGAATTTCAGCCATTTTTACTTGACTTAGGGCAGCTTTTGTGGATGATGACCTAAAGTGTTTTGAACAATAGATCGATGTGGTACCATTTTTCTGGAACTAGCGGAGGCGTGTCTCTTTAACAGCAGAGGTGAACCGGAGATTATTTGGCAAAGCAGTTTATGGATGACGAACTTCAAGAGGGCGACGGAAGGATGCTGGGTGGGGGGAAATGCAGTGGTGAGTCTGCAATTCTTGCAAACTTCAGAAGGGTGAGAGATTCATATTTTCACTTCAATTTGTTGCCAGGCCAGATGTGTTTGCATATGTTTTCCTACGGGATCCAGATGCTTCAGTAAAACACCCATGTGCTTAACAAGCTGTGGACATAAAACATGCCCTCAGTTGCGATTCCAAATCGCTTTTTGGAGCCCGTTACAAGATGATTTATCGCAGAATCGTAAGATACAAAGTGCGTAGAGTTTCACAATCTGAGGTATGGCAATGTGTTTTCAGCAAGCAATTTCCCTCAGATGACTATTCTTTATAGATAATAAGCACATGTCTTCAGAAAGGATTTGAAAGCCGTATCATCATGAGCATACTTCTGAAAGATAATGACATCATAATGCATTAAATTATCATGCGATAAAAAGCAACACTGCCACAATAGATGAACAATATCTATACTATTTAAATTTTAATTTGTAATGATTTACAAAAAAAACATGTTTCATTGTTTTCTATTTACAATATTTTAAAATGTAATTAATTCCTGTGATTTTAAAGATGGTTTTTTTAACACCGTTACTACAGTCACATGATCCTTCAGAAATCATTCTAGTATTCTGATTAGCTGCTCAAAAACATTTAAGGTTTCTTTGATGAATAGAAAGCTCAGAAGAATTTAGCATTTATCTGAAATATAAATCTTTTTTAACATTATATGTCTTTACCATCAAAACAGCAGGGTCTTTTGATCAATTTAAAGCATCCTTGCTAAATAAAAGTTTTAATTTCTATATTTTAAAATTAAGAATTGTTAATAGACAAAACTACTACTACTACTACTACTACTACTACTACTAATAATAATAATATTATATATATATATATATATATATATATATATATATATATATATATATATATTTTTTTTTTTTTAAGATTTGTTTATATTATATAAAATGAATTCACCCATTAATTCACCTTTTGTTAGTTTCTCAAAAGTGAAAATCAACTGTTTTTAAGCAATAAAAATGTGTATATATGCTACATCTTTTAGTACATAATCTATATATATATACTACTTCATATAATTCATAAAATATAGTACTTTTATAAATAAGTTTTATATTTTACAGATATTTTGTTTATATTATAGAAAGTAGTATTTATTTAAATATGTATTTATTTATTTACATTCGTGCATTGAAGTAATTTTATTTGCTAGTACAACGAAATGAAAACAATGTACATGGAGGACATAACTGATACTTTTAACCAATAATTTACTGTTATGTGCTGCCACAGATGATGGGAAATCCTCCATCACACAACCCTGCAGCTTCATAAACCAGCTAAGCTTAAAAGACATTAATTATGACCAATACACAAAATATATACAAATTAACTGTACAGGCAACAATCCCAAGCATTATTTATCACCAATAATAGTTTCCTTCCTTCATCATTTTTTTTAACTGACATGCTTCTAAGTAAAAAAATAAATAAATAAATAAAATCCTACTGGTCCCTCTCTTCCAGCTGTAGAATGGGTGGGGGTTAAATGAGGTTTCAGTCCAGATGAAATTAGCAGAAAGCAAATGACAGCTACAGGAGAGATCAGGAGGAGGCGTCAGCGTGGGTTCACTTCCTGTCCCTGGATGGCTTACTTGAGCATTCTGGAGATGGACGTAGATGTTCTTTATGGAGCCCACATGACATGCCTTGTCCTGCTGATGCACATTTTTGTCTTCTGAGCAGCATACGAGTTCTGTCACCACTAATATTCACATCAGGGTGAGGCATCAGTCTCAGTGTCACTGAAAAATGCCCTGTGTTGTTTTAAACTCAAAGTGGCCTTGTTTTATAGAGGCTGCGCCCCTGAAACCGAGCGCCGCAAAGGGCCTTATGAAAATGCACACTGAGGCCTTTATTTAAACTCAACAGATCAACAAAACAAGAGAAGATTAACTTTCATAATATCTGAGAGAAATGACATAACTAGGAAAGAATGCAAGCATTTTTGACAACCAAATTCCTTAAGTTGTTTTTATGCTTCCTTTTCACATTTTTGCTGTGCTGTTTGTATCTATGGTATTTCAGAGGATGAAAGGCAAAGTATACATTTCTGTTAATTACGCAGTTTAATGGTGCTTACATAATGTACATGGAATCATTTTCTCAGATGTTGTCTAAGCAACAAAAAAGAAGGAAATACATTTTTTTTTTTTTTTTTTAAATGTTGGCTATCATTCACAACAGGCACCATAGAGGATTCATATCACATTCTTTCCTTACAAAAGGTCTGTAAAGACAAGAATGTCAAAAACTGGAGGAATGTTCAGATTGAATGATTTGTTTGTTTTTTTCCAGTCACTTCTTTTGATTCAAACCAAAATGTTACTTTTTCTTCCGATAAGGAAACTTACTGCAACTACATCATTACTGGACAAATTTTAAAGGGACAGCTCACCCAAAACGACAGTACTCTTATGAACGCATGTCAAAGACTGCCACTCGCACAAAAAGTATTCTCGTAGCTTTATAACATTACAGCTGAACCACTAAGGTCACATGAACTATTTTAACAATATCCTTACTACCTTTCTGGACTTTGAACGTGTCAGTTGCGTTGCGGTCTATGCAGGGTCAGAAAGGTCTTGGATTTCATCAAACATATCTTAAATTGTGTTTCCGAAGATGTTTGGATCGACACAAGGGTGAGTGATTAATGACAGAATTTTCATTTTTGGGTGAACAATCTGTTTAAGTTTAAGAGCTGTGGCGAAGAGGAAGACCACAGAGAATAATGACTTAAATTTTGCCTTGTTATTCACATAAAACAATTGTTTGACTTCATTAGATTCTTAAGATTCATAATAGAAGATACTTAAACGTAACTTACAGTAGGTGTCGTATGGACTATTTTATCATCAAAAAGAGGACTGGACTTACGCAATATCTTTTTTAGAACAACATGATGACAGATTTGACATGATTACATTTTAATTTCCCCTATGTTTACCATTGTGGCAAGTGTTGTGTGATTACCTGTGAGTTAGCCAGCTCTTGTGTCAGCTCCTGTATTTTCTTCTGTTGCTGGACCAGCAGCTCCTGCACTGAAGCCAGGGTCATCTGCAGCTGGGTGACTGCATCCAAAAACACACAAATGAAGATAAGACTAGACCCAAAACAATTACCAGAACTTCACGAGCAAGGAAACGGCAGCTTTAGCTGAGATCCAGCGCAAAGCGACGTATCTGTTTGTTTGAAAGCATTACCGGCGATCAACACGCAGTGGTTTTCTCTTTGATTTAGCCTTCAGCTCAATCAGTAATATAAGACACCTCTATTTGTCCAAGATTAATCACCTACGTCTGCTCTTATATCAAATCAGGGTCTCTTAACCTCCATTAGCATGGGTTTGAAACGCTGGCTCTATCAAACTCTCCAAACAATCAACAAGATGGAAAAAAAGCTGCTCATTTGGGAGGCAGGAGGGCTAGACACTACTGTCCTCACTAATCTTACTAAATACAGCTCATTTTCCTCCCTCTCTGAAGATTGAATTATTGTCAGATTGTGCTGGTCCCGAGGATTAGAGAAAGCCCAAGAAAAACAGCCCTAGCAGGGCCAGAGTTGGTGTTATTAATGGGGGTATCATTTCAAATAACCCAGAGCACAAGTTGCTCTCCCCCTGTTTCCAGTCACACATGCATTCCCAAACAATGCATTAAGTTTCCAAACTGATTATGTTACAGAAAACCAATAAACGCCTCTATAAATCATGCTCTGTAAAGTGTTAAATCAACTCTAATTGGATTAACATCAGCAGATATTATTAGCTGCCGACTGTTGGCTCTCCGGCGCACAGTTCCAGGGCTCTCCTTTCATAGAAACAGCCTTTCCACTTTCTGCTTAAGAGCTGTTACATGTTTCTTTCTCTCACAGCCTTTGTCTGTCTCATTAGGTGACTACTTACAGAATAAGAGATGCTGAACAGTTTTTCCTGGCTGAATAATAACGATGGTACAAACGCATACTTTCAGATGACTGTATTAACAAGAGATTGAAATCTGATGTATTAACTTTCTCCAAAACATATTTAAAGAAAAAAAAAAAAACATTTTATCATCATTTACCCTCATATTTTTCCAAACTAGTATTTTTCTATTTTTGTGGAACACAAAAGGAGATATTTTGCAGTATGCACATTCAAACCTGGAATACATAGCAAACTACATATGGGATTCAGAAAAAGTAATTGACTACAGAATATTTTTGGGGGGTGACCTGTTCCTTGGATGCACTGAATACCACATTTACTTAAAGGTGCAATAGGAGACCTTGGGAAATGCTAACTTTAGCCTGATAGCCCCCTGAATGCATCCAACGTTATACACACAGACCAGAGACAGCATTGCTACAATACATTCCAACACCCAGTTGATATGTTTAACAGTTCAGACAGGAAAACTGGGTGGTGCCAATAATGAGTTTCATTTATCTTGTAGTAGAGATCACCGACACAGGAACACCATTTCACATGCGATGAGCATAGTTTTTATTCGCAAAAACAAATACCTTGCATGACTCAAAACATTAGTGCCCCCTAGTGGCACTCATCCATACACATGGGAAACGAGATGATGGCATATTTTCCCTGAGTTTAATAAAACGCCTTACATGTCGACACTCATCCACACACATGGGGATCGAGTGAGAAAAACTGAACACAAACATGCATCCAACTCAGGTCACAAACAGAAGGGAAATAAATAAAATAAAAAGAGATGTCGGTAGAGCGAGTCACCTCTCCAGAACATACAGACGCACGCACATGCGCATTTGTCAGTCTGCCACAAAACGAATGTAAATGCTCTAGTAACCGTTACAACATCATATGTCATTAACCGTGAGAACACTTTATAGTACAGCTAGTAAAAGCATTACAATACATTACAAGTTTGTTGACATTTGCCTGCCATTTTTGCTCTGTCTGCACAGCTTACGTGAATGCGCCGATGACGCATCTGTCTTTACGTGAACACGCCGATGATGTTTCTGTCTGCGCGAACAGGGTGCGCAGAGGTATGCAAATACATGTTGACAGGCAGGTAGGAAAGTCAATAAAAACGCTCGGACCGAACATTTTAACTGGACGAACGTTTCTTGGTCCTATACATTCCACAAAATATATAAATACATACAAATACATTTAGAAGACTTAGCGATTGCTATCGAGATGTGAAGAGACTTTCAACCAGCATAACAAAAAATGTTTCTGAAGACAATCACCTATTGCACCTTTAAAGGGTCAGTTTACACAAAAAATTTAAATTCTATCATTAATTACTCCCTCTCATGTCATTCCAACCCTGTAAGACTTCCGTTCATCTTTGAACACAAATTAAGGTATTTTTGATGAAATCTGAGAGCTTTCTGGCCCTGCATAGACGACAACTAAACTGACACGTTCAAAGCCCAAAAGGTAGTAAGGACATTGTTAAAATGGTCCTTGTGACATCAGTGGCTAAGAGAATACTTTTTGTGTGCAAAGAAAACAAAAATAATGACTGTATTCCTAAATTTATTCTCTTCTATGCCAATCTCCACCACAAGGGTACCACAACACATGCGTTGTGGTATTGTCATGAACGTGTCTGACACGGAAGAGAAGAAATTGTTGAACGAATTTGTAATTTTTGTTTTCACTGCACACAAAAAGTATTTTTGTACCTTCAGAAAATTACAGTTGAACCACTGATGTCACATGGACTATTTTAACAATGTCCTTATTAATTTTCTGGGCCTTTAACCTGTGTTTTCTGCAGGGTCAGAAAACTCTCGGATTTCATCAAAAATATCTTAATTTGTGTTCTGAAGATGAACTAAGGTCTTATGGGTTCGGAACAACATGAGGGTGAATTTTAATTTGTGGGTAAACTATCCCTTTAAGTTTTTTAATATTCTGTAAAAGTACTGAAGTCAAGTTTCAAATCAGCTCGCAACATTGCCTAACTTCATTCCATCCTTTTTTACCCATAATTTTCTGTGAACTCTGAACTATAACTATGTATAAAAACATCTAAAATGAAGCAAATGTGTTCTAAGCAGGAATGCCAGCAGAGCTTACGTCAATAGCAATTCCAACGATATTACACTGAGAAGGAGCAACAACTGCACCAGACCTCTAAACCCACAAACACTCGCTTCATACTCAAAACACAAGAAATAATGCCTCCATTTAGTGTGGCTCGGGTTTCCACAAACGTCCTCTTTGGAGAAAACAATTGGGAGAATTTGAGATCCTGCAAGTGGCTTCGCAGCTGCTGTGAGGAGGCAGACAGTGTGTATAGCGTAAATTATTCAGTAAATACCTCAATATAATGTACACTGCATATGTCCGGGCCTGTCTGAGCCTTTATTGGCCAGCTGGTCACCAATATGCTCTCCACAGACAAAGAGACCAAGCAGCTAGCACAATTCCATTACAGCCTGCACGAGCGCAAGCGCGCGTGCCACAAAATGCTTCCAAGACCTGTTCATTAATTGCGTGTGGAAAGTTGTTGGGAAATCATAATGGGAGTCAAGGCCTACACTCAAAGGCTGCAGGAGTAATGGAGCCACATTCAAAGGAATACATCATTCCAGCGTACTTGGCACTAGAGAAATACATGAACTTTAACAAAGGAGTGCGGGCAATTGGCAAGAGCCGCAGTCACTTGCTATTACTCACGTTGTGAGAAGAGGGGGAAACTCACTCCGTAATTGCAACCCTCTCCCAAACTGTTAACTGAAACAGTCATTAACTACAATAGCAACTTGGCTACTGCAGCCACAGCAAATTAGATCAGCGGCGTGACTGACTGAGTGACTGGGGGTAGGTACGGCTCTTCCAGGAGAAAACGAGAGTGTCGGAGGGAGAGACGGAAAAGGGGAGGGGGGGGGGAGATTGTCAGGAACAAGTGTTTCACAAAGGAAATATGAAAAGCAGCTTCAGCCCGGGACAATATAAATACTCTTATCATCTGAATCTGAATGTGATGCTAAACAAAACAGGAATCCTGCTAAAAACCAAATAAAATGAGGGCCAGGCAGGCTGCACAAAACAAAGGAGGGTTTTTTTGCATATATGAACCAAAATGGCAATGAAGAGGCTCATTTGATAATCAGATAAAGAAACCCACATCAAGCTTGCACGCAATGGCTCACAATCGACTGGCCTTTTTGTAACCCTCCCCAAACCAAAAACTGGGCAACGGGCAAATGTAATGCAGAGATGCAGCAGCTGACTAAAATCACTCGCCTTTATCCTATATGCCCCACATTTGCTTATTTTGATCTCCTGGATAATGAAAACAATACTATATGCATAACAGAAGACTATGGCAGAGCTCAAAGTCCATGCGTAGATCCAGATCATTTCCATGGTTTTATAAGGCAAATATTAACATACCTAAAGGGCAAGCATACTCTGACAAAATCTACTTCATATTCGACAAGAAGTCTTTTATCTATTTATGATATAGAAAGAGTGTCTGCTTTGCATGTACTGTTTTACTTTCATAGACTGTGTTTTTTTATATCAACAATTTTCAAAATTCAGATGTTTATTAATGGTATTAGAAATATGTTTAGGCAGCTGGAGGAGAATTGTTTTAACAATACTAAGCACTTTTACTCATTACACTCAATTTTATGGAAGCCCATTTCCACTACTGAATTAAAAATAAAAAAAGTTACACTTTTTAATCAAAGTCACAATCTATACAAAGTCACAATTGCAAGAAATAAAGTCAGAATTGTGCACTTCTGACTTTTTTCATGCAATTCAAACCTTTTTCTCAAAATGGTGAGATATAAACTTGCAATTGCGAGTTATAAAGTCCAGTTTTGAGGGTAAAAAAATTAAACTAATATGTCTCAGAATTGCGAGTTTATCTCACAATTCTGACTTAACTCGCAATTGTTATAACGTTAGATTGCGAGTAATTGCGCAATTCTGACTATATTTCTCAGACTTACAACTTTATTTAAAAAAGGTGGAACTGCGAGTTCATATATTACAATTCTGAGAACAAAGTCAGAATTGCTAGTTTGTATCACGCAATTACCTTTTTAAATGTTTTATTCAGTGGCAGAAATGGGCTTCCAGTGAAAATAAAATTGAATAATACATAAAATGATATGTAATGCATTTCTTTTACAATAGTGCAGGAAACATTGCTTTATAGAAATAAAATAATTAAAATTAGTTTTTAAGATGCATGCCTCCCAGAAATAAAAGGCTTCAATCTTACAAAAAAAAAATCCCGGTTTAGTCACCAAAATGTTACAGACCTTTACACTAGTCCAATGCTCACTTAAAGGGTTACTCCACCCAAAAATGAAAACTTTGTCATTAATCACTTACTCCCATGTCGTTCCAAACCTGTAAAAGCTTTGTTCGTCTTCGGAACACAATTTAAGATATTTTGGATGAAAACCAGGAGCTTTTTGACTGTCCCATTGACTGCCAAGTAAATAACACTGTCAAGGCCCAGAAAAGTATGAAAGATGTTGTCAAAATAGTCCACCTGCGGTTAAAGTTTCATTTTACGAAGCTACCAGAATACTTTTTGTAGTAAGGAAAAACAAAAATAATGACTACTAAACAATTTGTCATCTCCAAGTCACCATAGCGCCATTTTGGAAAGTATCCATTGGATGCAAACAGCACACAGATAAGTTTTCTACATTTATTTACACTTCGATTCAAACAAAAACAGCGTATCCGTGTGACGCAGCTGACAGCTGCTGTTTGCATCCAGGGGATACCTCAAAATGGCGCTTTGGTGATGCGGAGGAGACAAATTGTTGAATAAAGTTGTTATTTTTTATTTCTTTGCGTACAAAAAGTATTCTTGCAGCTCTGTACAATTATGTTTGAACCACTGATGGCAGATGGACTATTTTGATGACATCTTTCATACTTTTTTTGGGCCTTGACAGTGTTATTTACTTGGCATTCAATGGGACAGCCACAAAATCCCCAGTTTTCATCCAAAATATCTTAAATTGTGTTCCGAAGACGAACAAAGCTTTTATGGGTTTGGAATTTTGGGGTGGAGTAACCCTTTAAGATTAATCTTTAATAACGTGGATAAATTAATAACACAGATAAATGTTTTCTTTACAAATCTCAAAATGAATAAGCATTTTTAATACTGTACATTATAGCGCTGTGATGCTTAAAGTAACTTCCACAATAACTGCTTTTTGTTTCATACAAAATGGAAAAAAAAATGTTCATACTGTTATCGAGAATGATCAGCTTATTGGTATCAGACAGAAATGTAAAGACTGGTGCACCCCTATTTTTAATGGTTAAATATATGTAAATAAGACAACATATTCATTTAGTATGCAAACAGACATAAGAAAATTGCATTTCAGCAGCTAAAACCTGTCTAACTGGTCTGTTCGATTTTGAATAGTGAACATTCTATAGGCACATCTTTTTGGAACTTTAAAAAGAACAATAGATATTACAAATAGATTTGAAAAAAAGTAAATGAATATATTTCATTTCACAGCTAAATCTGAAATTTCAGTTCAAATTAACTGTGAAAGCTTAAAAATTTAGAACAAAACCTTAACCTGAAGAATATCAGAGTGCTGCTTTGTAAAAACTGTAAGAAAATGAACTGCATCAGTTGTCCTGTCTTTCTTTATAATAAAAAAATAAATAAAACATTGCGAGAGTGAATTGTCATTTACTGTACACAGAAGGAGCCACCCAGCTGCAAGTCGACTGCGGCACTAACGAGACAAAGTTTCTTCGGGAAGTGTCCCGCTTTCATGGTTGCCGGGATGTTTAATTACACCGGCTGCGTAATGGGTAAAGAGAGGGGGAGGATAGAGGAGGAGAGGCATCCCTCTCTGACAGCCTAGCTGAGATTCCTCACCTGTCCAAGGCGGGAGACGCACCTGTCACCACACACTTAATCACCAGCGGCTCCGGGCCCAACCGGGGAGCCACACCACCACGCCGAAAATTAAAATGAACTTTCTTGCCACGCAGTTAAGAAGGCAAAAAAAAAAAAGAGAAACGCTGTCATTCCTCTTCCCCTCATTAATATTCTGAGGTTAAGAGCTTTTCAGCGAAACGTAATTAATTGAAGCTGAGCTGACAGTAAACAAGCAATTTCAAATTAAAGCAAAATGACAGGACCGTCATTTGTAAAATGTGAGCAGATTTTGGCGACAGATAAATGAAGGAAAATGTTAAGGAGGAAAAAGTGATGAAGATATTAATCTTCACCTGTCTGTGTCAGCGTGCCACTCATATCCGCGATGTTGCTCTCGATCCGTTGCAGATGCTTCTTGTCCTCTTTGCTGCCCATAATGAGGGGAAGGATGTATTTCTGCAATTAAAAACACGGCACGCTATTAGAATTCCACTCAGGAACAGGGAAAACAGGCCAGTGGACCAGGACACGCTCTGTCGCTATACGTCGACAAACAGACAAAGGGCTAATCTATTAGTGTTAGCGTAGGCAAACCAAAACTCAACTAAAAACCTCACTGGAGGCTTCCTGTATCCACAAAATCTCATGATTTATTTTTTGAGAGCTTAACATTTGTTTAAAGTATTGTGAAATAAAATTTAAAATAATCATTTTGCATTTTACTATATTTTAAAATGTAATTTATTCCTGTGATCACCAGCCAATACTCCAGTCTTCAGCATCACATGATTATTCAGAAATTATTCTAATATGCTGATTCAGTGCTCAAAAACATTTTGTATTACCATCAAAATACTATGATGGCAAAACTGAATTTTCAGCAGCAATTACTTCGATCTTCAGCATTACATGATTCTGAGAAATGATTGTATTATGCTGATTTGGTGCTCAAAAATATTTTGTATTATTATCAAAATATTGTGACATTTTTACAATTTAAAATAACCGTTTTATATTTTACAATATTTTAGAATGTACTTTATCCCTGTGATGCAAAGCTGAATTTTCAGCCGCCATTATTATAGTCTTCAGCAACACATGATCCTTCAGCAATTTTTATAATATGCCGATTTGGTGCTCAAAAACATTTTATTTTATTATCAATGCTGAGAACAGCTGCTTAATATTTTTGTGAATAATTTGAACTTTTTTTCATGATTCTTTGCTGAACAGAACAGAAAAGAAAAAAAAAGGACTGTATTTTTATTAAACCTTCTGTAACATTATAAATGCCTTTACGGTCACTTTTTATCAACTGATTTTTCCATGCTTAAAATGAGTTTATTTATTTATTATTATTATTATTACAATTAGATGACAATCTTGGGCAAATAAAGTTACATAAAATACAACTACAAATTTTAGAAGTACTAATTTACATAGTTGAAAATGATGAAACATAAACCAAGTCAACATTTTCCTAAAATGAAGACTAAGATTGGCTAAATCTTGCATTTAAAACTGTATGAAAGAAAATCATTTGAATGAATCAGATTAAACCAATATTTGAGAGAGGCTAGATAAAGACAGCATGTTTTATTAAATATTATTGCATATCAGTACAACAGAACATTAAACAAAGAGAAAAAAAAATAACAAGGAGGAGGAAAAAATCCAAACAATACTAGCGTTTGTGCTTGATTTCACAGTACCAAGTTCAGTATTGTGTTTGGCAACAGCAGATAAAACATCATTATATGAATTATGATTAATAGGCCTGCATTCATGCTGAAAAAAACAAGACCTTTTGTTTTTTTTAATCTCTCTCAAAAGTCTTGTGGTCTTCTCACTTCATCCAGAGCAATTTGCCTCAATGCCTGACACAGAGGCCAAGAATTAAGCATCGGGGCATGACTCTGGGTTCAACATCATTAAGTCTTTTAGCCCACAGGCTGGCTTCTCCATTTGAACATGTCACCTTCTGAGGACAATTGCTTGTCAGAGTTTAAGCCTTGTAGAACAACATCTCCAAACACTGAAAATAAGCGGCAAAGGTCAGACGGCTAGCGCTTCCACTAGCGGCCTTTTCTCACGCCATCGCTGTTTTATTTCAAAACACACACGTCGTTTTGTTTCCCCAGACAAACACCCAGCGCATAGACGGGGAGATTAACATGGCATTTGGTGAATAGCTGGGTGCTGTAAAGCGTAATGTGCGTGTGCCGGCTCTCCGTCTGGAAAACAGTTGGCTCTAACAGGTTTTCACAGCGGCGCAACCGTTGTTGACACCGGCATAAGTAATAAACACTTTTAAGTTAAAAAAATCAGAATGAGTGTCAACACCAGGGTAGTTAATAAGAGAGCTGCTGTGAGCGCTGTTTACAATGTGCTCTATAGCATAAATAAAGTGGAGGAGGAGGCTGGGGCATATGGTGGCACCGGTGAGCTGCTCCTCTGACATGACAGCAGTGAGAGCTCTCGCACCAGGGAACAGCACCTCCAGCCATGGGCACAGATTCTCCGAACAGCAGAGACGCACGCGGGGGACTGGAGAACCACAAACTGTTTGTGGGTGAGTGAGAGACAGAGAACAAAAGTAAGAAACAAGCGAGCAAGAAGAGTTACAGAGTTACAATTTTGCACACATTTCTGAAGAAAATGTGAGTGGTGTGTGCCTGCACAAAAATCTATTTAATAAAGGCAAGAGAATTGAGAACGGCTGCCAAGGCTGTTTGGTTGCTAAAGTGTTTGGAGTGTTTTTTATATGTTTCCAGAACAGTCTCTTATACTGTCATCACTAACCATGTTTATTTTATGCCCTTTTTTATTGTCTGTTAGTTGAAAGTCTTATACAATCTATTTAGTACATTTGCACAAGTTTAGGCTTGGTAAGATTTTTTTATGCTTTTGAAAGAAGTCTCTTATGATCACCAATGATGCACTTACTGTTTTTTTTCTTGGAAATACATCAGAAAAAAAACAAAAAAAAAACGAGTTTGTCTTACATTCAGGGTCTAGACTTTAGACTTAGCATGTCAATAATACACCCACAACTATAGGTGGCGCCAAATCTGTGTAAAATGAGTGTGCCAAGAAATATGTAATTGTAATATTTGTCGGTAATGTTAAACAAAAGAAAAGCTTACAGCAGCATGAGTCTTGACTGTCATGTTAGCCTGATGGAACCAAAATTCCAGATTAGTAACCATATTTGAAGACCACAATAAGATTTCACTTCTGCTGTTAATGAAATGTTGGTACTACTATGAGATGGATAGCCTAATTGTTATATAATTTCGATGGGTTACCTGTTA
Organism: Cirrhinus molitorella; assembly: GCA_033026305.1. NCBI lineage: Eukaryota > Metazoa > Chordata > Actinopteri > Cypriniformes > Cyprinidae > Cirrhinus > Cirrhinus molitorella. Next base: position 10,192,553 of record CM065132.1, read on the forward strand.
TTTTTATGGTGTGTCAAAAAGTGTATATTTTTTAATGTGATTGTTGGTGCATTTTACCAGTATTTACCATACTTCCAAAACAAAAACTATAAAAAAAAAAAATATGCAATATGAAAATGTAAGATTTTATTTTTTTCTTTTTCCAAATAAAACATAAGAGTTGGTTTTCAAAAAAGAATTTTTACAAAAGGTACATCTTATAACCAGGGTCGGCTTATATTCGGGGTCAATATGATATCTGATCAAAAATATAGTAAAAACAGTAATGTTGTGAAAAATTATTACAATTCATTTTAATATATTTAAAATGTAACTTATTCCTGTGAAGGCATAGCCCAGTCTTCATTCTAATATGCAGATCTGGTGATCTAGAAACATTTCTTACTATTATCTCAAACAGATGCTGAGATAGTTCACCCGGAAATGACAATTCTGTCATTAATTGCTCACCCTTATGTTGTTCCAAACCCATAAGACCTTCTTTCATCTTCGGAAAACAAATATAACACGCTACTTGCAACTACCACGTTTAAGGTCCAAAACGGCAGTAAAACGGCAGTTAAAATAGTCCATCAGTGGTTCAACCTTAATATGTGTGAAGCTACACAAATACTTTTTGTGCAAAGAAAACAAAAATAATGACTTTATTCAACAATTTCAACTCTGGTTTCTGCGTAAAATTATCTGCCAGTGTGGTAAGAAAAATTATCTTTTTTTAGGAATATTTTACTTACATCACTGGCAGATAATTTTACTTGTTTTAAGTAAAAATACACTTAAGATCCTTTTTTCCTCCCCAGGAAACAAAACTAAATATCTTGTGTCATTTTGCTTATCTAGTAAATGCATCTTGATTTAGAATTTAGAATAAAGTTAGCCTATTTTGCAGTGCTGATGTCACATGGACTATTTTAATGATGTCCTTACTATCTTTCTGGGCCTTGAACATGGTAGTTGTGTTGCTGTCTATGCAAGATACAAAAACACTCTGAATATCTTCATTTGTGTTCTGAAGATGAACAAATTTGGAAATTTGGAGTAATTAATGACAAAATTTGAATTTTTGGGTAAACTATTCCTTTAATATTTTTTGCAGTATTCTTTTGATTAATATAATGTTTCAAAGAACAACAATTTAAAAATGTCTGTAACATCAAAATCTTTACTGTCACTTTTGATCAATCTAATGTGTCCTACAAACTTTTACATTATGTTTTTATTTGAACACTTTTACTATTTATTTTGATAAAATGTATTTATAATTAATTATATTCATATTTAATAGTGTATGGTTAAAGTGCTAGTAAACCACAAGTTAAATACTTGATGTATGGTACTATTAGGGGTTTGGTTTAGGGATTTGTTCAAACAATAATAGTAACAATGAAATGGCAACAATAACAGAAATGACTTCCTGAGCCAGCACTAGTAAGGAGAATGAGTGAAAATGAAAGTTGTTAAAAATGAGAGTTGTATTTACACTCTACAAGCTACAGTTTCAGATTATAAAGTACTGACGCATGTCAAAGGAAAATGTGACTTTCTGTTAAAATGACATAAGTTTGGCTCCATACATTAGTAAGAGCAGTCATGTGGGCTACTGGAGATGGAGACTGGCTTTATAGACCGCGTGTGCCGAGAGCAGAGTCGCCGAGTGCAGACGGAAGCTTAACATGCGTTCCTAATCATGACATCATGGGAGTTCCATACTATGTCATTGTAAATGCTCTCTTAAAGGCCACTGCTCCATATCCTTTCTCTTATAAAACACAGTAATGGAGTCCACATGCCCCTGTGGGCAGTGTGGGTTTACTGTCACCGAGAAACAGGGTCTCTCCCTTACTCGACGGGCATGAGGGCCCACGCACTCCATCCGTGTCTACGTACAAAAATCAAGCTGTGATAGTACTGGAAAGCAGTGAGCGCACTGCTGTTGGGTTTTTCCGAAAGGGAAAACAAAGAAACATCTAAGGGGTTGAGATGAGCTCATTCCGATGACGTCGGACAGTAACCACGACATCAATGTAAGAAACACATACAAAAGTTGAATGCCGGAAAAAGCTTGAGCTCTCCGAATGATAAACACATTCTGATAAATAGGCGATTGGTGGCACTAAGATACGTACCCGGTAAAGATGATGGAAGCCAAAGGCCATTCCTGCCAGGATGACAGCCAGGGCACTGTAGTTTCTCCATCTGTAACCTGAGGGACCTGCAGAGACACACACACACACACACACAAGTATAACAAGCCCATCTATTAGTCCAACCCTGGGAAAAGCTGTTGTGGGCCTTCTGCTAGATGCCATATTTAATTTGACATGAACAAAACAAAACTGTGATGTACAGAAATACAGTATATCCAATGGCCCAATTCTAAAACACAAGCAGAATTTTTGTGCAATTTGCTCAAAAAAACATTTGCGTATGAATTTTTTTTGCTTTAGAATACCCCAGATCATTTCTGTGAATCAGTATAAAGTGTTCATTTTAATGAATCAATGCACTTCAATTCAACACTTCAGTGATTGGTTTGCATCGCTATAAAAAAAATTCATAGAAGATTATCTAAACATTAGGAAATTTTGACATTTGTGTTCCATCAAAATGGCTGATAATGAGTATAAAAAAATTATCCAGACGCTTATTGAATATTGTGAAATGACTGCAAAATATAGCAAAATATGAAGAGTTCAGATGCAAAAGCCTCTAAATCCATCTGACGTCTTTCATTAAAAATGCATTTTATCAGGCTCCAATGTATAGGTTTCTACCCAAGTACCAGTACTTCTGACTGGGCTGAGGCTGGAATTTTAGCAGTGTTCATTTCATTAACGAATAATTTGTGTCATAATTTGTCAACAACATTTTTTTTTCACAGACGAAAACAAAATGATAAACTAAATTTCTTTTTGAATAACAAAAACTATGCCAAAAATCCACTGCCATTTTCGTCAACGAATAAAAATGAGACGAAAATATTAGGGAGGGACGATATGGAAAGAGATTCATTCAGAAAAATCTGTTGCGTAGTAGGAGGTTAGATGCGTACAAACCGGTGGGACACAAGCTAAAATACACTTGCTGCACGTCTTATAAAATGTTAAAAAATGTCAATATGTGGGAGTACGAGAAGTGCAGACATATAAATTTGACGACGCAAGAGAGAACTCAATTTGGTCTTTTTTTCAGAGCGCATACACCTAAGCATACACACAGAAAGCACGTCTCACACTCTTTCGCGTTGCATGAACAGAGAAATATACACGAAATGATCGCGAATTGTCCGTTTTGACGAGTATTCAGTAAACACAGCTGATTACGTCTTAAATGAACGTAAACAGTAGAGAGAAAGTGTAGCAGTACATTGCATCCATTGCATTCGTGCATTTGGTTTTAAAGGGATAGCAGCCACATTTAGTTGCTATTGTCTGAGTCACTGATGTTAATCAAGCAACAAAAGAAAGACAGAAAACCACACACTGCTCTTGACTGAATCACTTACATAGCCTTAAAGATGAATCTAAATTAATTTATAGAAATAAACATGTCTGTTTGAAAGAATGAAGAATATGGTATAATTTATTGTAGATTTAGTCAACTAAAATCTTATGATATTTAGTCAACTAAAACTAGACTAAAACTAAAAATTCTGATGACTAAAATATGACAAATTAATTCTGTAGCAAAAGACTATGACTAAAACTGAATTAAAATTTGTTGTCAAAATTAACACTGGATTTAGCGAGTTTGAAGTAAAAGTATTTGATGGACATATAATATGTCTCTACAGCATTCACTCAGTATCATTATCTCACCAAGATGGCTTTAAGGGGGGTTTGCATCTGAACTCTTCATATATTGTGTAAAACATATGTTATATATAATATGTGACCCAGGACCACAAAATCAGTCATAAGCATACATTTGCATTTATACATCACGTTTATTATATATATATATATATATATATATATATATATATATATATATATATATATATATATATATATATATATATATATATTAAAGTGAAAATATTTATATTAAAATATTTTATAGTATTATAAATTTTTCACAAGATAAAATATTTTATAGCATTATAAATTTCCACAACATAAAAAAAAACACTGACTGTAAACATTTTATTAGGCTTTCTGACTGTACTGTCTTCACAGCGTTTTTGTTTACGTCAAAAACTCACCCTAAACCTAACAAAAAAAAAGTGACTAAACAATGACTAAAGTTTATAGTCTAAATACATCTATACGAATTGATGCTCCTGTTCCTAGAAGGCAAGGGGGAAAAAAAACAAATTCTCATTACACATGGTTGTGGAAGCGTAAACTAGATCTGAACTTTTAGATTAAGTACCACATTACTGTAAAACAGAGCATGAGCAATTGCATCAGCTATGACTGAGCTTAACGGAAACTCCCGCTTACAATATTTTAGGGGAAAAAAGCTCTCCGTTAAGGGTAATTGTGATCTTGAAGAAATGGAAATGAGAAGCGTTTAGAAGATCACTCGTATGGTTTCTGCTCAGACCTCACACAAGTGCTCACTAGTGGTGAGACGGGGTGTGAATGTCGCATAAGCACAGCGAGTACTATCAGGAAATGAAAGCCCACATCAAAGAGTCCCTCCTCACCCCTCACACTCATTCTCAGAGAGAGACAGTTGACCTTGTCAGAACGCAAAAAAAAAAAAGCAGAAAAAAGCAAGGAAAATAAAAATGTTTTTCTTTAGGAGCAAGACCCGACAGATGCTCTGCAAACAGCTTTAAAGGTACTGAAAACACACCTCAACATTTGGAGTGGTATGATGATTAAAAAGCAAACGCTGAACCACTTTAATATCAAAAAACAAATAATTGGTTATTAGGAAAAACCCAAAAGAGCCATTGGTTGGCCAAATGCATTGTCCCGCCCTAAAGTCACGCCACTGGTTGAGCCAGTGTCAGGCTGGTTAGAACCACAAACAAACAAGCAATGTTTTAAAACTGCCTTTTCAAAGAAACAATACTTAATAATGTCTAACTCAGCTGGCATATTATGCCTGAACATGAGAAAGTCAAAAAAAAAAAAAAAAAAAAAATACACTTCAGTTTTAAGTTAGGCTTTAACCAGCTTCTGAAAGCAAGTGCAGTCGTTTCGATTCACGCTGAGGCAATCTGGCAAGGCTCAGCCAAGAGAAAGGAGGGAGAAATTATCATGCAAATGTTTAACGGCACACCAAACAGAGAAGTAATTAAAGCAAGCCTGGCTCTGGCAGGTCAACATGTCAGATACAAAATGCTCCATTTTGTAACATAGCGAGGTCTGCGGAACAGGTGTGTTACTGTAATTTGTTTGAATCTGCTCTACTGAATACAAATAGACAGGCTCTCTAATAGACTAGCAAAGCAATAGTACTTTTTCATTTTTTTATGCGCAACTGAACAAGCAGTTTTATCTGATTAATTATATTAGAGGACTATTAGGGAGACCCAAATAAAACATGGCACTGATTCTTGAGACATGGGACAAATGAAATCGCAGATTTTACACTAGATCACTAGACTGGTTCTTTATGAAATGTATCATTTTATTTTCTCTTGTATTAAATTATCTTGTACTACTCCAACACCATGTGACCATGTTTTAAGTCTTGGCTAAAATAAAGCATAGTAGAAAATAGGAATAGAAAACAGACAGGCATTTTGACACATACAGTTGAAGTCAAAAATGTACATACACCTTGTAGAATCAGCAAAATGTTAATTTTACCAAAATAAGAGGGATCATACAAAATGCATATTATTTTTTATTTAGTACTGACCTGAATGCGATATTTCACATAAAAGACATTTACATATAGTCCACAAAAGAAAATGATAATAATAATAATTTCAAAAGTTTACTTTAGCTGTGTTTTTTTTTGTTTAGTGATAGTTGTACATGAAAAAAAATCCTTCAGGTCCCACAAATTCTTTGTTTTTTTCAGTATTTTTGTGTATTTTAACCCTTTCCAACAATGACTGTATGATTTTGAGACCCATCTTTTCACACTGAGGACAACTGAGGGACTCATATGCAACTATTACAGAAGGTTCAAACAGTCACTGATGTTCCAGAAGGAAACATGATGTATGAAGAGCCGGGGGTAAAAAACCTTTTGAATTTGAACATCAGGGTAAATTGAACTAATTTTGTCTTCTGGGAAACCTATAATTATCTTCTGTAGCTTCTGAATGGCAGTACTAAATGAAAAAAATAGTATATTTAGGCAAAATAAGAAAAATGTACACATCTTCATTCTGTTGAAAAGTTTACACCCCTGGCTTTAAATGCAAGTGTATGTAAACTTTTGAACGCGTCGTTTTCATGAATTCAACTATTATTTTCTCTTGTGGACTATATGTAAACATACTTTATGTGAAATATCTTATTCAAGTCAGTACTAAATAAAAATAATATGCATTTTGTATGATCCCTCTTATTTTGGTAAAATAATTAACATTTTGCAGATTCTGCAAGGTGTATGTAAACTTTTGACTTCAACTGTACAAGTGTGTGTATTTAAATTGTTCAAGGCCTATAAAGTGGCAAAAATAACGTTCAATACTCCCACGCTCTATAAGCACCGTCTTCAAGTGTGTGCACCTCTCTGACAGCACTCAGAAACAGTCTCTCAGACACTGCACGCATATAGCGATATTAGTTTTCTTTCATTCCTGATTGCTTTTTAACGGCTTAAAATCGCTTGTTTTTAAACAGCAATACTTAAAAACATGTTCAAACGATACGTTTTCGTGATATCACCCACCTCTAATTCAGACTCCAAAGAAATACTCAAAAATCAGTGCCTTGTCACTCACAGGATCAAACCTGTCTGAAGACCAAAGCTCAGTTCTACTGAATGAAGGTGACATTCTACACCAGAAAGTACATCAAAAACATCAGCAAACCTGCAACTTCCTAAAAGTTCCATTTTAAGAACTTTTGACAACATCACTTTTTGTATCAATGGTAAACACCACATTAACTGAAGTGTCCTTGCGGGAGCATGGCGTGCAGGACACGCATGAAGGCGGCTTGGCCGATTTCAGAGTCCTTGGGCTTAGCCGGCAGCCCTGACCGATCTCCTACTTCAACTCGAGGTCCAAACGGAGGTCCTTCTTCCACATGGCTAGCCCCTCCACCTCTACTTTCCACTCCTGCTTTTTATTTGGTCACTTAAGGTGTGAGCATGGCCTCCATTCCCCTTTTTTCCAATCTCCGTTCAAATTTATTGGGTTCAGAAAAGGCCCTACTGTCCTTCTGCCGCTTGAAAATAGAGATCAGAGTATCCATTACTCCGACAGAGATGGATGCGGGTCCAGGCGCATCGTCCCCATAACAAGGACATCAAAGAGAGGGACCCCCTCTTTCCAACCTGACCCCCGCGAAGATCTCCTCACTCTCCCCTCATTATGCCATTCTCTCATAGCCGTTTTGATATAAAACCCCCACTCTAGTGAGGCTGAAGCCTAACTACATGGCCATCCCATCAACATCGCTTTCATTACAAAACATGAGATGGCGGGGAGTCAAGGACAGGGTGGCAATAAATGAGGGTGGAATACATCTGGAATCATTGTCATACAGGTTAAGCATTATGCGAACTTCATTCAGGATTGGTAAATCAGCGGCCGGCCTGGAGCTCATAACCCGTGGAGGTAATAAAGATACAGGCTGCAGAAAGGCCCTTGGTAGGCCAACCAACCAGAGATTGTCGTAACGGCACGGACATCATATCGCAAGGCTGTGCTGAAATTAATTACGTGCCTACGCAAATGGGATGTTCTCCGCCACTCATTTCTATTGAAAACCACTCGCTTAAGATAATAGTTATGTTCGGACGCTTATAAAAATATCAGCACCATATTCCAAGGTATTCCAAGCAGTTGGCCTGTTTTGAATTGATGTATGGGTGAAGGTTTAAACAGGATTACGGGAGCACAAAGGAGACTGGAGGACTCATTTAATATAGTCACGCACCATTTGGTAGAGAAAATCTACTAGACTAGACGAGTCATGTTTAAGGAGCGCACGGGCCGCAAAAACATACAGTGGGTGGACGAGTGGAGGGGTTATAGGGTAGATCACCTATCCTAGCAAAAGCGATTGTGGTAATACTCACTGTACGGAGCTAGCGGAACAGGGTGAGCGATGTGCGCGGGCCCAGGAACGGCGACAGTCAGTGGCTCCTCTGTACTACCGGACCGCTGGATGGCCAGATCGACCTCTTCATCAGTCAGACCTACATGGAGAGAACGTGGTATGACATTAAACACATTAACATTATACAATTTTTACAAAAACATAAAAAAAAAAAAAGAGTCATTTTTTATGTATAAATATGTTATAAATATATACACTTTATAAATATTTAAAATACAACATTTCTTATTGTATTTTATTTATGTATATTTTAGGTCACTTTCATTATTCATCAACACAAACTGTAAAGAAATCGTCTGGTATTTTTAGAAAACTTTCCTTATTTTGAAGAATTAGGTCACACCAGAAATCAAATTTCCTAAAGATTTGCTCACCACCATGTCATTGAAGATGTTCAGGTCTCTCTTTCTTCAGTTGAAAAGAAATTAAGGTTTGAGGAAAGCATTCCAGGGTTTTTCTCCACATAGTGGACTTTAATGGGCTCATCAACAGGTCCAAATTGCAGTTTGGTACAGCTTTAAAGGGCTCTACATGATCCCAACTGAGGAATAAGAGTCTTATCTAGAGCAGTGGTTCTCAAAGTGTGGTACAAATACTCTCTCTAGTGGTATGCATACGAATCACTAAGTTAAATTTAAATTAATGTTAAAACACATTTGTGGTTACAAAGTGTGCATTTGTTTTGATTTTTTATTTAATTTTTTTTTTGTAGAAAATGACTGATCGTTTCACTAGACCCCTATTCCTCGGCTGGGATCATATATAGCCCTTTGAAGCTGCATTAAAACTGTAATTTGAACCTTCAACACAATTAAAGTCCACTATATGGAGAAAATCCTGAAATATTTTCCTGAAAAACCATCATTTCTTTTCAGCTGAAGAAAAAAGACAAACATCTTTGATGACATGGGGGTGAGTACATTTTCAGGAAATTGTAACTCCAGAGTGAACTAATCCTTTAAATAGGCCAGCTAGTAAAATATTAGTGAAACCTAAACGGATTGCTCCAAAATTATTATTTGGTACATACTTTAATTTTTTGTTTTGCAATTTGAAACCTTTCATCTCTGAGAACTCAAGAATCAGTCCCTTATCACAGACAAGATTGAAGGCACACTCTTAAAAATAAAGGTTCTTTGGTGGTTCCATGAAGAACTTTAAACATCCATGGAACTTATCAAAAGTAAAAAAGGTTCTTTAAATTTTTAAAATGTTCTTCAAAAGGATTCTTTCAAGAAGTGTTCTTTGGGGAACCAAAACAAAACATAAAAACATCCCTTTGGAGCCTTTATTTTTAAGATTGCACAATTCTACTGAATGAAAGAGCTCCAGAAATTGCCAGAAAAACAGTGCAACGTGAGAGGAAAAAGTGATGATATAAGTGTAAGTGTGTCCTTAAGTGTCCTTTGCAACCTGCAAATAGATCTAAACGTTAAAACTCTTGCTAAACTAGGTTAATAGCACTATAGGCGGCAGACATATACCAGGAGAAGCAGCTCTGGAGGTCCAAAGCTCTGAGCTCCTCTCCATTACAGTCAGAACTCAAGAACAGAGCCTGTCCATTTCCTGCTGCTATATTTCCCCAGGTAGAGCTCAGCGGAACCCCAGACAGATAAAATGCATTATTTTAATTTCTTCATTGTAATGTAAATGTATTACATAATTTTGCAAATGCCAATATAATTTAATCTTCAGATCTTTTTTAATGATTTTAGTGGTGATTAAATTGCATAGAGGTCCCTGATGGAAAATGACAGGAGAGGGAAAAAAAAATCTAATATTAATATTTCCTTTTGTGGAAAAAAAACTGGTTTATTTCCAACACTGCACGCAGTCATTGGTCTGCGTCTTGTCTTGATTAAGTGACTCTATGCGGGCCTAAACAGAGCGGCAATGGTAGTAGACAGCAACAAGAGACCGGAGAAAAAGAAAGACAGAGGCGGAAAAAGCCTGTTAGTCGAATGTACTTGTGCTTTGACATTTAATGAAGACATAAAAGCGGGAAAACATTATGGGCTTCCTCTGCAATTGGCACATAAAACCCAAATGCTTTAACATCTCCATTTAGAGCCAATGGTTTAAAAAGGCTCCAGTTTCTATTAAACTGTAAGTTACACATATCAATTTAATAAATCTACTGTATCCTACAACACGCACACACTCACTCCCTCTGACCTTTGTTTGTCCACAGTAGACTGGAGTGTGTCACGTCTGTCATTGCGTATTTAGTCTCTCTCGCGCGCGCTCTTGCTCTGTTTACTGGAGATATCCCCTTGGGCATTGCGCTACTCTATTCCACATGCTTTCATACGGCACGGCTGCCTGCCAGAGAGCCAAAAGGCTGAGCTTTGCTCCAAATTGAGCTGTTTAAAGAGCAGACAGCAAGCTGTTTTTGCGCTGTAATACACACATCATAAATGTGGCAAATGCCAGTGCCACATGTGCTTAAATAGAGCGGAGAGAGCTGGGAGCTTGGCAGAGAACAGAGTCTGAGCCTGTTCAGCCCTGTCTGCTGTCTGCTGGGTATGAAATCACAGTCACACTTCATAGAGCCACACTAACAACACTGCAAAATACAATACAGGAGCACACGAACGCAGCAGAGGTAGGGATGCATGGTTTATCGCACCGTTTTATTGCTGCGTTTCATGCTTTTCCAGTAAAAGTTTCGATTTATAACTGTGTGAGAGTTTAATTATAGCAATTAACTGAGTAAAAATGACCTTTTTTAAAGAAAAGTTAATGTTTAATAAAAACAGTATCATGAAAAAATGTGTAGTGTGGGCAGTGCAAATATAGATACCAAAAAATTGCACTTCATGACGAATCATATCTGTTCATATGCGTAACAAAAATAATTAGTGGTTGCTTTTATAAAATGACTGTATATGAAATCTGCATGTGTTTTATTAATATTTGTTTAATATTTGTTTCTTGCTTTTCTTTGTTGAATTATTCATAATATGTCTGTTATTCCTCCTTCCTTGTTTGTTTGTTCTAATAGTCTTTTGCTTATCATTGAAATTGCCATATTACAATGATTTCTGGAGGACCATGTGACATTAAAGGCTGGAGTAATGGCTGTTGAATAAAATAGAAAATGGTTAAATTGTAACAAAACGTTTCTGTATTTTTGATGTATTTTTGGTCAGTCTTGCTGAGCATAAGAGGAAAAAAAAAATCAGCTCTAAATCATCCAAAGTTTCCTCTACCACAGCAGCAAAACGTTAACATCCAGGATTTATGGCACAGATCTCTCTACATATAACCATATTCTCCCTTACTTGTCAAGAATGATATTAACAAAATTTATATTGCCACAATTTTCATTACAATGCCCATGTAAGCCGGTTTTACCTCTCTTGCAGAAATCTCTAGGTTGAGGTCAAAGTTAAAAGGAGGGCAGGTTCCGCAGGGGTTGAAATGGCCCTGAAAAATGTTGAATAATTTAAGGCAAATATTGGTCATCCTGTCTTGCATGGCATTCAAAGTGCCAGGAAGCAGCCATGGCCATGTGCTGAGCTGGTGCAGTCAGCCTGTACTGTCCAATAAGCAATAATGTGTCCCTGGACTCCCTATTCATCTGACCACACCAGACTGCATGGTGGCAGACTATTGAATGAGACTTGGAGGCCCCCCTCTCATTTCCTCCCACTCACCTCGCCGTAAAGAAGCTCTCAGGAAGTTCACGTTTTCGGGAGTTCACCTTCGAACGAGGGGGTCGTTTTCTAAGGACGTAATGAACAAATATGTACATATTCGAAACGTCATTTGAATTCTTAAATAGCACCCCCCCGCGCGACTACAAAGGGGTCCGGTGTGCATCCGAATAAGATGCATGCAAATTCATTAACGCGTTTGCTTTTCTTTCGGGTTTTCAGACTCACTCAGCTGTTTTGTCTCCTCTGATGCCTTTATTACAAAGAAAATGGGACGACAAATGAAAGACCTTTGAGATCCAATTTAAAAGAAGGACAACAAGAGTGAATTTTACATATAAAAGGAAAAGGACACAAAAAGGAAACACGAAATTTATTACAGTTTCCAAAACCTGTGGAATGACCCCTCGGACCTCCATTTCAGATCGACCTGCCGCTAGATGAATTTTTTTTTTAGACATAAATTACATCTAATGATGACACCGTAAAAAAGAACAATAATGGAAAGCTATTCTGTATTTCATTATACTGTATTATTTGGTGCACCTGATACACGCAGAGCCTGTTTATGAGTCACCATATTAGCAGATGCTCAGTCGAAGCATTTGCTTTGACCTTGCCATTCTCATTGGGGCATGAAATTACGGTGGTGGCACTGCGATATTACAGCTATAAATACTGTAAACTGCATATCTGGGCTACGTTTTCTATTGTCTTTCAACATAAACCTGATCGGTATTTATTTAAAGGAAAACCCATTGCTCTCTGGATTATTTATGGCTCTATTTTCTGGGCTCTTATTTTCAGGATGTGTTTTTTTCCACCTTTTTTTTTAAAGAGTGATGAGGCGACTCATCCAGCCATAAAGTGCACTTCTCCAATTTTGGCACTTGTGAACTTCATAGGGTAAGAACAAGCTCACAGGGACAATTATAAAATTGCTTACTGACTGGCTGTTAAAGGTGGCTGCTCTTTTTTCAGCAAACCAACAAGGCTTGAACAAAATCGTTTGGTGAATATTACGCATTATTATAATAATACTAGCTCGAACAAGAAGAAAAAATACCTAAGGTCGTAAAGATGGAGGTCACAAGAGCGTTTCTGTGAGATTTCACATGTCAAGTCCATGTCCCACACGATTGCATGCCTTAAATAATGACCGCTCTCATAGCGTATTCATTTATGTATTAAAAAAAAAAAAGAGGACTCTGGTCATTTTCCTGCTTTATCGCCTTCTCCTGATGACAAAGTGAAAAGCGGATGGCCTAGGTGGCGCCGTAGAGTAATTTATAACCACATCAATCCCTTTGTCTTCTATGCAGGCCTTGGTCATTGCCATTCCTGTCCAAGAGGTGAGTCGCATCACCTTACTTGCAAACTCTTTCCTATTAATATCAGGAATGATGAACCATTTCTTTACCTTCATGGCGTGAGTGGTATTACACCTGCACTGCACCAGTGTCCCTCATGGCCCTTTAAGCATAATGAAATGACTACAGGAAGAACACTAGTGAGGTCAAAGATCTGGGCACTGAGCTCAGCAGCTTGTGCCGCTTACAGGAAGCTACTGTTTGTAACAGCATAGATTGGGAAGACTAAGGAAAAACAGTTTTACATCCCTGATAATTCATCTTGGAGACAGTAAATGAAGGACAGTAAATTATGTGCCGCTGCCAACTAGCAGTCAGCTGAAAAATTCAGCCTGTAGTTTTTAAGATAACAACATATCAGCGGGCACACTTCATTTTTAGTGATTTCCCCTGAGTGAGAACACAATTTAATGTTGTTCATAATTAAAATATCATTTATTAGAAACAATACTCTGTTGCAAATATGAGTATGCTTAACTACATGCTGTCATGCACACACATAACACGGTAAGTGTCCGTTCACAGATGAACAACGCATTTTTGTATTCCACTGCACTGCTTTTCCATTGTGTTTTAATGTAAATTTGTGCTAAACAGAGACTTTTGACCACTGCGTTCACGTCTCGCCATCATGAGCATTTTTTTCCCTATTTATCTGCCTGTGTTTCACATTTTTCATTAAGTGGTCTGATGTCACATGGACTATTTTAATGACTATTTTACTACCTTTCAGGGCCTTAAATGTGGTAGTTTTGTTACTGTCTATGGAAGATCTTAATTTAATCTAGTTCTGAAGATGAACCAAGGTCTTAAGGGTTTGGAACAACATGAGGGTGAGTTATTAATGACAGAATTTTCATTTTGGGGTGAACTATCCCTCTTTTCGAGTCAGTGATGAGCAATTTGTGATTCAGTAAATCAATCATTATTAAGAGTTAAAATGATTGTTCAAGATTTTAAGATTGATTCATTAAAGTGTTTTTGACAGATCATTAAAAGAAACAGCTAACAATCAACAGTTCACAAAGCATTCAATTTAAAGGAGACCTTTTATGTCCCTTTTATGTAATATAAGTATCAGTTTTCCCCAGAATGTGTATGTGAAGTTTCAGTTCACCACAGATCATTTAATATGTGACCTTGGACCACAAAACCGGTCTTAAGTAGCACGAGTATATTTGTAGCAATAGCCAAAAATACACTGTATGGGTCAAAATTATAGATTTTTCTTTTATGCCAAAAATCATTAGGATATTAAGTAAAGATCATGTTCCATGAAGATACTTTGTAAATTTCCTACCGTAAATATCTTAAAAAAATATTTTTTGATTAGTAATATGCATTGCTAAGAACTTCATTTGGACAAATTTAAAGGCTATTTTCTCAATAATCAGATTTTTTTGCACCCTCAGATTCCAGATTTTCAAATAGTTGTATGATCCCAGCCAAACATTGTCCTATTTTAAACCATACATCAATGGAAAGCTTATTTATTCAGCTTTCAGATGATGCATAAATCTATTTTTTTTTTAAATGTACCCTTATGACTGGTTTTGTGGTCCAGGGTCACTTATTACTTTGAAAATTTTTAGTTGAAAAACACGTTTTTGTGCATGTGTCTTTAAATGCAAATGAGCTGCTGCTCCCCACCCACTTTTCCAGAGTAGGTCTGTCGCTTTTTGTACCTCCGATATTTTGCCAAAAAACATCTGTTTGGTCTTGATAATCATGTCTATCACACTAAAATCATGTGTTTTTAAGACATCAGTTTAAACTTCTGATATATGGTTTTCTGAGCGCATATATCTGAAGGAAAACAGTAAGTGGCTGTTTATCAACGGTGCAGCGAATACTTATAAAACACTGGTGTATCAAAGAGGCACAACGTTTTATATTTCTTATAAAATAATAATTATATAATGACTGAGACATAATTGCCTGAAAAAAATGCTCATTCACAGCTCTTCCTCAATGCAATAATTTGGGTAAAATTGTACACAAAACAGCAATAAGGCAGTGATTACATGCAGCTTCTTTAAACTACCTCTGCTTAAGGACAGCGCATACACTTAATGCAAGTCTAGATAATAAGTACATATACACCCACCATTTGGAAAGCCCAATCAAAGAGTGATGTAATGATGTGGGGTGTGCTGGGAGATCAGTAATTCACAATTTACACTGTAAAATGACCTGCTTAGAAAACATTAGCGCATATCTCTGAATGCTTACCGAGACCAATCACATTCCCCTTGAAAAGAGAGGGAGACAGAAATACGGAGAGAGAAAGGGGTGGAAATCATGGAGGTATCCTTCAGCGTGGATTAGAGCATAACGGCATGTAAATAATACGTGTAGGAGAGATTGTTGTGTAAAGACGCTGCAACATGTAATCAAAGTGCTTCCTATTTTCCCCTTCATCAGCTGCCCGCCACTATGGCTGCTTGCTGTGGGAATCCAATTTAACTCCCCACTCCACCAGAAGATGGTATTGTTTTATTTTATGGGGGCTTTGACATTTCTCACCGTTAATATAGAGCAAAACTGGAAAATATTTACATAAATATGACATTAAACTGCTTTAGAAATTAAGATGGATGTATATTTAGATATGTTTGTTTGGGGGGAGGTGACTGACCTGAAATCTGATCTCTGATCTTTGTAACGTCCACAACGCTCCTCTCATTTACTTAAATCATGACATGTCTGTTCAACAACACCACCTTATAAACCTCATACTAAATATCAACCAGGAAGCATATGGAAAGAATTTAATGTTTTGTTGAAGGGATAATTCACCCAAAAATGAAAATTCATGTGACATCAGTGGTTGAACCTTAATTTACAAAGCTACGAGAATACTTTTTGTATGCAAAGAAAATAAAAAAACTATATTCAACAATTTAATCTTTATTGTTTCAGTTTTTGATGCACGTACATGAGAGTACCATGACGCATAACGTTTCTTTAAAAAAAGACAAAAAAGCCAATTAAATAAATGTTCCAAAAAAATATACAGTTGAGGTCAAAAGCTTACATCCCCATTTCAAAAGTTTACATACACTTGATTCTTAATACTGTGTTTATACCTGAATGATCCACAGCTGTTTATTTGTTTAGTGACAGTTGTTCATGAGTCCCTTGTTTGTCCTGAACAATTAAACTGCCTGCTGTTCTTCAGAAAAATCCTTCAAGTCCCAACAATTCTTTTGTTTTCCAGCAGTTTTGTGTATTTGAACCAGTCCATTTCCAACAATGAATGTATGATTTTGAGATCCATCTTTCACACTGAGGACAACTGAGGAACTCATATGCAACTATTACAGAAGGTTAATTGCTCACTGATGCTCCAGAAGGAAAAACGCTACATTAAGATCTGTGGGTGAAAACTTTTGAACAGAATGGAGGTGTGTACATTTTTCTTATTTTGCTTAAATACCATATTTTTAGTAAGTTTTTACCCCCCAGCTCTTAGTCCATTGCTTTTATGTGACATATCCTCAGGTCAGGTCAGGACTAAATAAACAATAACACACACTTTGTATGATCCCTCTTATATTGGTAAAATAATTAACATTTTGCAGATTCTGAAAGGGGGATGTACACTTTTGACCTCAACTGCACACACACGTATGCATATAAATACATTTTAATGCATAGAAATGACTTACTTTCAAATATGAATTAAAATATATTTATTTATGCAATTTTAGGTAGTTAATTATTTTAATAGTTGTATTAAGGCAATATGTGTGGATGGAGGTCAATTTCTGCATCACTGCTCTTTACTCATCTCACACATTACAACAATACATTGCTCTTTCCTATTTTCATCCCATCAAGCATCTCAAGCTATAAAACCAACCAATATCAAGCTAAATGCAGTTATAAAATAACAGCTTCTAGCCTATATTCCTCATACTGCTTCAGTTTGATAGGAAGCAACTGGGGTGAGTCTATTTTTCACCCACAGTATTGATTGCTTTTAGTTTAAAAGTGACTCATTGTAATAATGCCCCTTTAATAATATTAAGGATAATGTTAAATTATATCCAGTGTAATGAGAGTTAAAAGGAACACATTTCTGGTTTGGGGTTGACGAAGGGGTACTTGAGGCTTACTGTACATGTACAAGAAAAAAAAAATTAATAAATCAGGAAAACCTGTCATTTAAAACGCAAAGAAAGAAATGTAAGATAAAACCAAGCACAAATGGTTTATAGTGTGGATTACAGACAAAACTCTTATATGCCAAACATAATCAAGACGAGTACATCAACAATTGCTATTGAAGAATTTGTGCCTGCGTTTAGCAATTATTACAATGACCTTGGCTTAACCCTAGCCCTAATTAATTGGTATTAGACACAAACAGTGAAAATGAAAGGTCACCTTCATAGCCACCGATCCGTCATTTTGGCTAGTGTGTTTAAGGCACGCTGTAATATGAACAACGTTAATCAAATTAAACTTTCGAGCAAACTCCAGGAATGGCACGGAAAACACTGCAGGAACAACACACCGAGCGGCGTGTTGAAATTGCTTCTGTGAGCACAGCAGGGCACTGGGAAAATGGTAAATTTCAGGAGAAATTTAATAAGGAGAAATTGGCTTAAGATTACTCAGCACTTTGCTTCTAGATTAGTCTCCCTCCTACCCTTCAAATTGCACGAGTTGCTTTCAGAGTGATACAACATTGTGACATAATTACATTGTTGAAGGTGAGGCTCAGTAGAAATGGCTCCGTGCTGACACAAGACGATTTTCCAGCACATGCAAATTTACAGACGGCTCACTTTAAAGCCGGCGCTTCTCTGCCATTTGAGGGACTAGGCAAAACGAAAAACCGTTTGCATGTTGACAAAAGGTCGCTGATTGCGATCCACAATTAAAACAAAAGGGTCATTGTGACTTTAATCCAAAACCCAGGCGTTCCGAACTGTACGTACACACAAATCATTCCTAAATCATACCGGCTTAATTAAGCTGTCTGATTGATGGCCTGATCGTCCCATCGGGAACGTCCATTGAGAGGATATTGAATAGTTGTCTATTCCGTTGTTTAGCATATTTTCATAACTACGTGACAAGCGGCAATATCGTGGCAAAGTCGTCCTCGGGGGGTAAGCAGCTGCGTCCCACCCAAAATTGCATGAGCGAGCAGAGGAAACGAAAGAAATGAAACTTGAAGCATTGATGATAACTCGTCGGCTGTGGTTGCAAACAGCTTTGTGCTTTGAGTTCTATCAATAACCTCTCGGTTACAAGGGTCGGTAATTAAAAGGCTAGTGACCTGGAAATAGTGTCCTCGTTTGAAGATCTCCAAATGTCCGCATAAAAAAATACAACATCAAATTAGAATAGCAATAGCACAAGGCCGAGTCTTCCAGCTATAGATCTATTGATGTTCAAACACACCCTGGGGGCACATTGCCATGATAGTCCCGAGTTCACCGTGTTCCCCATTACAACCTGGTTTTGCTGTTCGGAGAGGTCAAAGTCAATCTAAATATACATTATACACACATACAAAACAGATACATGCATAACACAAACACACTGGGGTTCAGAAGTCTGTGAACATAAGGATTAACTGTACATAAACTTGGGAAATTCTTGCAGCTGGAATGGCATTAAAGCAAAAAGTATTAAAAATGAATAATAAAAAAAAAAAAAGGTAATTAAAAAGTCATTTCAAAAGTACAAGTTTTCAAGATTTCTGGACGCTCTGTACATTTTCTTAAAATGAATTAACAAATAATATACAATTTTATTTATAAATTTACTTTGTTGATTTGTTCATTCATTCACTGATTCATTCATTCCAAACTCTCTCAAATTGTTAAACTGACAAAATAAAATAAAATTAGTAAAAAAATAGTAAAAAAGTAAAAGTTTTCAAGACTACTGGACCCCACTGTACATTTTCACAAAAATAAAAATAAATAAATGAGTTTATTTACTTAGTAATGTATTTATTAATTTATATATAATTTTATTCATAATTTATTTTTTAATAATTAACACATTTATATATTAATTCTTATTATTATTAATTATTATATTTATTAATTCATTAGTTCATTTATTCATTCAAACTCTCTTATTGTTACACAAAATACTATAATAAAAAAATGGTACTTAAAAAGTAAATAAAAAAAGTATTTCAAGACCTCTGGACCCCACTGTACAATTTAGTAAAAAATAAATAAAATCCTTAATTATTTATTATTATGTAATTTTATTAATTTTAATTAATTTAATAATAATCAACATATATTCAAACTCTCTCACCGTTATGCTGATAATGCATAAATAAATAAATAAATAAATTATATATATATATATATATATATATATATATATAATAAACATTAGTAATTAAAAAGTAATTAGAAAAGTATAAGACTTTTGGACTCCACTATACAATTTCATAAAAAATAAATTTATTAATTCCTTATTTATTATTTATAAACAATTGAATTAATAATTAGTTTATTAATAATTAGATAAATGTATAGATATATAATTCATTATTCATTCATTCATTTATTCATTTAAATAAATCTCTCTCAAACTGTTATGCTGATAATACAAAAAAAAAACAGTAATGAAAAAGGAATTAGAAAAGAACAAGCTTTCAAGACTTCTTGACCCCACTGTACATTTTCTAAATAAATACATAAATAAATGATCAATAAATATAACTTCAGAAGTTTTCAAGACTTCTGGACCCACTGTACTTTTTCTTTAAAAAAAAATAAATAAATAAAATAATAATAGTTCTACATAATTGTATTTCTAATGAATTTAATAACATATAATTAATATATTCATTTTATATATTATTATTAATTATTATATTTACTTATTCCTTCATTCATTAATTTATTCAACCAAACTCTCTGAACATACTTTTTATTTAGTATATTGTTATTATTATTATTATTATTATTATTTATTTAGTTATACTGTATGAAACAGTTGCATTCATGTTGAATTTAAGGACCCCTGACTTTAGGTGGCATGGAGGGGTGAGGGTCGACTCGGCATGAAACAGTGGCACACTGCCATATTAATACTTAAGTGTACCAGTCAACCCCTTTGAGAAATCCATTTGAACCTCCAAACATGCTTGTTACAAAACACAAATACGATGCATAACGCTCAAAACCTGCAAATCCCAGCAACTGGATACAATTTCACATCTGCATTCAAAAGAACCACATTTCATGATAAACATCCAGCATATTAAGCCGCATAACCCAGCTGTGAATTATAAATGAAGCCGATCTACTGCTAACGAGAAGTACTGACCGAGAAAAATGCTAAAGATATAGAGACGTCATAATAGGCCACTGATGTGAACAACAGCAGCCGGCAACTATGGATTTTGTCTCCAGTTACCTACACCGGTCATGGAGCTATTAGGCTCGCTTTCCTCTGCAGCTCTACTATCACCATCGTAGGCCAAATCCACCTGCCTTTACCATTAATTAGTCCCGACAGAGCAAATTTCATTTTAAATAAGAGCTAAATGGAAGAAAAAAAAAAAAAGTCATGTCAGATAAGCCCGGCTGTGCTAAGATTTACAATTATCAATAGCTTGCAGAGACAGATGAGTTATCGTGTTATAAAGGACAATGCTGACCTTGCTAAACTTAAATGTAATCAAGATAAAACTAATCTGACCTTTGTGAAGGACTATATTTTATTTTAAAAAATGATATGCATTTCAGCGCCGAAGTGATCGTCATTTTATGTGACTGATTTTAAAGTTTTAAGACCTGCTTGCAAAACACTCAAATAAGCCATAAAGTGAGACAGATTACATTGTGCTTCTCGATTTCCATCACCGCCGCCCCCAAAGTGATTCGCTAAAACATCACAATGTCATTTTCAGTGCTGGCTTTTGAAAAAAATCTCTGGAAAAAGATCAAAATACAGCGTACGGATTGATTTCTATCCTGCACACACTCAGGCCGGTGATCTGATCTGAAAGGGGTTTGTGCTATAGGAGAGATAGTGGTGGGTTATGCATCAAACACACATATTGATTGATACCTAAACTGCTCTGAATTTAGAGTGAATGCATATGTATGCTCACAACACGTTACTTCTCTGGTCGATAAAACTTTCCGATGCATTCCAGTGCTTTAATATTTATGATAACAGCTAAATTAAGTAAAAGCTTTAAAATGCTGGGAGGTAGCATAATTGACAATTCCATTGAAAGTGCAGGAGGGTTTGTCAATATTAATTTTCTGGATCCCAAAGAACCATCCCAGCTGATAGGTCATTTATCCACACAGCTGGGATCAAGCTCTCGGCAGCCCGATCGACCCTTACCTGACCCTCCGGGGCATCCAACAATGGCCTCGACCTCTGACCCCTAAAAGCCAATGATCTCATCCCGTGAAAATCTTGGGCTAAAGTCCACTGGACTACATGCTGTTCCTAAAACTGAGCCGTCTCTAAAGGGATAGTTCATCCAAAATATGACAGTTGTGTCATTATTTACTCTGCCGAAACCTTTGACGTTCTTGCTTTTGTCAAACGCATATAGCTGAACATACAAACTGCCCTTTAACACACAATGGGCCTCATTTATGAAACACAAGATAAATAATTTTTGTCTAAATCGTTCTTAATGCCATTCTGCTTAAACTTCAGAATTTATGAAAATATTCGCATTTTTAAAATGTTAGCTGGTACGACTGAAATGTACACCTGCTCCCTACCGCTTGTAAATGGTATAAAACATTCTGTGTTCTTTTTGGAAAACTGATGACACTGAATTTTGATGCACTGCCATAATGTTTTACATGTTTATGTGCTCAGATGTTTATGAAGCATTTGTGAATCTGGAGGAGATTTTTCAGAAAGGTCTGTTTTACACACAATTTACTGTGAGTTTACTCATATATTTACGCAACTTTCATTAATGAGGCCCATTGAAAGTAGATGGTGACCTGGCTGTCAAACATTTTTAATGAATAACAATTTAACTTTGTCACTAGGGGTGTGTGATATACATAGTCTAAGATAATATCGTCATTGTTTGTTTAACAATGTGCAATTTCACATTATCGAGTATATTGTAAAAAACAATCAAAACATTCCTACAGAGTGCACGCATAACGTTACATTCAGTGCTGGGGAAAGATAGTTTTAAAAGTAATGCGTTACAATATTGCGTTACTCCCTAAAAAAGTAACTAATTAAATTACTTAGTTACTTTTATTGGAAAGTAATGTGTTACATTACTTTTGCGTTACTTTTTAAATCTGGGCAGGGCTTGCTTGTTTGTTTTTAAAATAAAAAAGTTTGATTCTTATCAAATGTAAAAGCCCTTTCACACCAAAATGAAATTAAGTGGGTAAGGCTGAAGGAAAATTAAATTGACGCCTGTACAGTAGAACTGTAGAAAAAAGAAATGAGGAAAGAAAAAACACAAATTTTAGTTAATCTAAAGTAAGTTTTGCTTGTTAGTACACTGCAAAAATGCTTTTCTTACTTAGATTTTTTTTCTTGTTTCTAGCCAAAATATCAAAAAAAACACATCTTAAATCAAGAAGGATTTTTAAGACAAGTAAAAAATTGTTGTCTGTGTTGTGTTTTTTCTGAAAACAACTGTTTTTGCTTGAAACAAGCAAAATAATCTCCCAATAGGATAAGCAAAATAATCTTGCTTTCTGTTTGAAAAAAAAAAAAATATATATTGTCTAATTATCGTTAATGATAAAATCACAGAAAACACTGAGATATTATTTTTTGTCAATGTCGCACACCCCTATTTGTCACATAAATGTGTAATATGGCTTCAGAAGACTTGAAATATAGCGCATGAGTCATACGTCTTTTATGATTCTGCTTTTTTGTCCATTTTGGAGCTCAACAACATCAGTGCTCATTTACTTTTCATTGTAAATGAAAGTAAAAAGAGCAGCATGAACATTCTTTACAGCTTCTCTTTTTGCATTCTACAGAATAAGGAAGGTCACAGAAGTTTGGAATGACACAAGGATGCGTACAAGATTTGAATTTTGTGGGAACTGTCTTTTTAACCTAACACTGCAAAAAGCCTTTCTTTACTAAACCGATTCCACTCATGTTTGAAATGAATAACAAAGTCATTCAGCTGGTTAAATTTAAGGTCAAAGTCTTGGAATTGAGCCATCTCGTATCCATTCCGCCCGTAAAAATGTAACGTTTTACATTAGGTTCAGGAACGTACTGATGACGCTCACCTTTTTTCTTCAAGAAAGCTTTTCTGGTTGCCAGGGGGCTTTGACGAACTTGCTGGTTTTGTAGAAACCTGACTGCCGTGGCAATCTGCGAAGAGAAAAAAAACATTTGCAGCGTGAAATGAGCTCATCAGTATAATAGAAAGTCATCAGTAAATTAACTTCACTGGAAATGAGAGGAAGACTCTGGAATTCTTGCAAGGCGGCTGAATTATTGTACATTTCCAACTCCCCAAGGTATATCATCAGCCAACAACAGGAACTTATAAAACAGCCCTCCCCCTCCCAATAAGTATATAGAGGCCAGACCACCAAACCACTTTAGAGATAAATCTAGGAAATGAGTGAATCAGCAGTTATAAAATTATCCCATCAAGGTTTGCTGAACAAATGGGGTATGGAGTTTAATTTGCCATTATCCTCTTTAAGACAAACTCCTAGCCTTAAGTGAGCAGGGACTGAAAATCTATACTTAATGCTGAAGTGCCCATCTGTATCTAATAACGGCAGAATACCTGGCTAAAAACTTCAGCGATTCTTAAAGAAGAAAATGCATTATGATCAAATCACCTAGGCTGCATGTTGTAATGACTGAGTGTTAATGCACTAGAAAATTAAATATCATCAGAACACGTGTAGTCGGAAGTGCAGCGCCGCTCTCCATCGATTCCACCGCGCGTTTTCCTTCGAGATGCACCTTGATCTGCCACTTTAGCTTGCTTCTCCTAGAATTAAAAAAGGGTCTCCTCCTCAAACACCATTATAGCATGAATTTGAAGTGCGGCCTCTGAAGTGGTGCTTTTAAAGAACAGATAAACATGAAATAACATCTGGAGATAGGGGGGGAAACGCACACTCAAGGATAAAGCCGAGCCGCCTCGTTATCGCACCTGTGGTCCCTGTGATTCAATTGTAAAAGTCATCCCTCTAATAGGTTGAAAGGTTTTGATTACTGTTCTTTTTCTTTAAGCGGCAAAAGATAAAAAGTGATTGAGAGCGCTGTCTGTGGTAATCCGTTTTAGGTAATGCATTGCATATACTAAAGACCTGTTTCAATCCAAAAGGATTGCATTTTGAAAATAGGCTGAGAAGAATGTGTAATAGTCAAGCCAGCTGTATAATTCTGCGGCGACAAATCAAGACAGAGTGAGTCGGGGAACCGGTTTTCCTTTCAAAAACACATCATATTGATTTCAGCTTAAATTTATGGGGAACAACTTTGACTTT
Source organism: Cirrhinus molitorella (assembly GCA_033026305.1). Taxonomy (NCBI): domain Eukaryota; kingdom Metazoa; phylum Chordata; class Actinopteri; order Cypriniformes; family Cyprinidae; genus Cirrhinus; species Cirrhinus molitorella. The sequence goes on from CM065132.1 coordinate 10,217,260, forward strand.
GTTGGATGAAGACGGAAGACCAAAAGGGGGGCACTGCCGATTTAGGGAACGGCATGAGATTATGATTCCGATAATTCGAATAAGCAAGCAGGCAGGCCACATTTGTCTTCAAATGTATATATGTATACGACTGAGTCAGAGTCTGCTTACAATGCAACCTTAGTCACACCTGGTTTCAGAACACATCAGGGACAACGTTTTACAGTAACGTGATCTTTGAAAAAATTGTTACTCAAAGGGCAAGGAAATTTTTGGATTTCTATATTAGTGTCAGGAATTAACCTTTTTTTTCCTTTTACATTTACAAGGGGGTATTTTTTCTAACCATCAACAAAAAACACTTTGTGTTATCCAAACAGTTTAATTTATGTTGCCATTTATGTCATTGTTTCATGCCAACTGTTTGTTCATTTATTAAAATCTCATTAGCATTATTATTTTCACCTACACATTTAAAAACACATGCAATATTTTTCATTAGACCAAAAGTAACTTGGTCTAAAATGTGTTAAAAAAAAAAAAAAAAAAAAAATTGCAATCCTATTTTTGGTCCTAAATTTTCACTTTTGGTAGTATTTTTCTCATTTTCAGTGCCTTTTGTGCCCCAGGAACCTATTATTTCTGACTGTGCTATATTTGTTTATTTACTATATTCATGGCAACATTAACAGTATCATTTCAATACACCATTTACAATAATATAACATTTTCTTAAGAAGCAAATCACAATATAAAAAAAGTAACAACAAAAGTACTGATAAAAATCATATAGAATCTTTTAATTTAATCAATGATAAAAAAAAATCTAAACTTCTTCAGGAAAAAACCTTTTAAAGAAGCAATTCTATTTTTAACACTAAATGTTCACTTTTCTGTTCTAATTTTCAGTGCCTTTTTTCCCCAATGAAACTATTATTTCTGACCTTGCTATATTTATTTATTTACTATATTCATTGCAACATTAACAGTAACATTTCAATACACCATTTACAATATTATAACATTTTCTTAAGAAGCAAATCACTATTAAAAAAAAAGTACTGACAAAAGTACTGATAAAAATCATATAGAATCTTCTAATTTAATCAATGATAAAAAAAAAAAATCTAAACTTCTTCAGGAAAAGACCTTTTCAAGTAGCAATTCTATTTTTAACACTACATTTTCACTTTTGGTGGTGTTTTTCTAATTTTCAGTGCCTTTTTTCCCCAATGAAACTATTATTTCTGTCCTTGCTATATTTATTTATTTACTATATTCATTGCAACATTAACAGTATAATTTCAATACACCATTTACAATATTATAACATTTTCTTAAGAAGCAAATCACTATTAAAAAAAAAAAAGTACTGACAAAAGTACTGATAAAAATCATATAGAATCTTCTAATTTAATCAATGATAAAAAAAAATCTAAACTTCTTCAGGAAAAGACCTTTTCAAGTAGCAATTCTATTTTTAACACTAAATTTTCACTTTTGGTGGTATTTTTCTCATTTTCATGCCTTTTTTCCCCAATGAAACTATTATTTCTGTCCTTGCTATATTTATTTACTATATTTATTGCAACATTAACAGTATCATTTCAATACACCATTTACAATATTATAACATTTTCTTAAGAAGCAAATCACTATAAAAAAAAAATACAAGTAACAACAAAAGTACTTTCAATTTAATCAATGATAAAAAAAAAAAGTAACTTGGTCTAAAATGTGTTAAAAAAAAAAATAAAAAAAAATTGCAATCCTATTTTTGGTCCTAAATTTTCACTTTTGGTAGTATTTTTCTCATTTTCAGTGCCTTTTGTGCCCCAGGAACCTATTATTTCTGACTGTGCTATATTTGTTTATTTACTATATTCATGGCAACATTAACAGTATCATTTCAATTCATTGCAAAATCTAAACAGGAAAAAACCTTTTAAAGAAGCAATTCTATTTTTAACACTAAATGTTCACTTTTCTGTTCTAATTTTCAGTGCCTTTTTTCCCCAATGAAACTATTATTTCTGTCCTTGCTATATTTATTTATTTACTATATTCATTGCAACATTAACAGTATAATTTCAATACACCATTTACAATATTATAACATTTTCTTAAGAAGCAAATCACTATAAAAAAAAAAAAAAAAGTACTGACAAAAGTACTGATAAAAATCATATAGAATCTTCTAATTTAATCAATGATAAAAAAAAATCTAAACTTCTTCAGGAAAAGACCTTTTCAAGTAGCAATTCTATTTTTAACACTAAATTTTCACTTTTGGTGGTATTTTTCTCATTTTCATGCCTTTTTTCCCCAATGAAACTATTATTTCTGTGCTTGCTATATTTATTTACTATATTTATTGCAACATTAACAGTATCATTTCAATACACCATTTACAATATTATAACATTTTCTTAAGAAACAAATCACTATAAAAAAAAAAATACAAGTAACAACAAAAGTACTTTCAATTTAATCAATGATAAAAAAAAATATAAACTTCTTCAGGCAGAGACCTTGAAGTAACAATCCTACCTTTTAAATGTATTTTAGTATTCAAATATGTTTTACTCTCAAAAAACCTTACACAAGTCACAAACTGGTTTCTCTTCCCCTTTCAATAAATATGAATGAGTAAGTCTTGAATGTCCAATTCAACATCTTGCATATACGCTGTGCTATATATAAGCTTAAGGCATATTACATTTAGTCCCCTGGAAACCTAATGACGAGAAAATTGTAAAATCCACGTAGTCCAAGACACTAAAACCACTCCCGCTTCATAAATGAACAAGTTCAGCTCAGTTCTGGGAAATCTTCAAACGTGAATCGCAAGTTAAAATTAGTATTGAATGGATGAGGTTTCTGAGTTGTTGTAGAATGACACAATAAGTGCCTTTTACAATCCAGAAACGCTTTTTCCCCGCTCTATAAACACCACGTAAACTGCATAAACCATCAATTTCTTTATTCACTGCACAAAAACGATGTCAGGCACGTTCGGCGTACAGTAAATCACATTTTACAGGAAAAGAACATTCTCAATTGAGTCACCGCCGGCGAAAAAAACAAGCGCAGGGATGTTTCATTTAAGATTATAAAGACAAAGGGGTCAAAATCGCGGCTCCTCGGCTTGAAATACGACTCCTTTTTGTGATTGAGACTAGCTTTTACTTGGATGGAAGGGGCACGGCATTCTTGTAAACACTTCTCTAAAAGATGGGATCAAAGTGGGATAACAAATGAGGGCGATGTCCATTTATTTTTCAAGAGTGTTACGTCTGTTCTTCAGGGAGAAGAAAAGTGCTTTTCTTTGCAGATGACATGGCTGCTTTATGCAAGTTCCACCCAGACATCTCAATCAATTATAACCACATTGCACAGATTTTAGTCTTGTCTACTTATTGACGTATAGATCACCCTCGTTGTCGTATAAGGTAGCAGCACGCGATTGTGCTTTTAAGGGGGAGAGCTGTATCACTACATGTCAGTACAAGGCACATTTGGTTTGCCAAGCAAAATATTAACTCAAATTAAAAAGGTGGGTGCGTGTTTCTTTGCTGAATACCAGTAAATACTCTTTGTTAATCAACCATTATTTTCTAGTGTTTCTTGTAAGGCTAAAATTGCTAATGCACGGAAAGTGCCCCCTGTTCTAACCGATAATCTTTACAAATGAGATGAATGATCAAGTGTCAGGTGCAACCTAAAAAGTGGTGAAAACTCAATCATAGGGGCCAAGCAACATTAAGGGCCACGTCTGGAGACATGCCTGCCGTGAACATGATGACTGGACAAGGTCTTGCAAATCGCGCCGTGTCGGTTATTGAGTTTGGATCGGACCGAGTTTTAACAGAGCACTTTTGCCTCGCGCTCGCCTTAAATTTGGAGGAGGTGGTCGTTCCCCTTAACATGATGATATTGATCGGGAAGGAAACATAAATGTCCTATTAGGGACCTCGTATGACGCTTTCTTCATTTTAGTCTCCTTTAAACAAGTTAAAAGTTCAATATCTGCTCTATAGTACAGGACCAAATTAGATAAATCACCAAATTTTGACAGTCAGCTTAATGCCAAAAGTGTCCTGATTTACCTGAATTGATCTTACTTTACCCTAAAAATGACATTCTAAGAGTAACCAGTGAATTAGGACCAGATGATTTATTTATTTCTCCAATTTTAAAAGCATAAAACAGCTTGTAAAATTATCATCAATTCCAAACTGTAAAAATTAAAGAGGAAGTTTTGCTTACAAATGCTGCTATTTAACTAGCAGATATGAGAAGGAAGACTTCCTTAGCAAATTTTGCAAACAAGGTCAAACAGGGAAATATAATTTTGCTAAAGGCAACACACATTCACAAAGGAACTATTAAACGAAACCCGATTAAATCAGTTGTGGATGAAGGGGGGGAAAAAGGATTTATTTTAATATCACAGTGGTCCAAATGCCAAAAATAAAATGTATGCCATTATAAATGTTAAATAAGTAAATCTGAACAGAGATTAAATAATTATATTTTACAGAAATACTTTGCAAAATGATTGTTTTTAATACAAATAATGTAAATGGAAGAATACAGCTAAACAAGTGAATATAGTGGATTTTGTGGATATTTTACTCAGTGTATAAGTACAGTGTACCAGTTTTGGTGTACTTTTGCCGTTTTAATAAAAATAATAATTCTTCTTATTTAAATAAAAAAAAAAACATGCAAGAGACACCTTGAACAAAACAGAAAATGTAAAGTTGTTTGTAATGGATACATTTCATCCAGTTTTAATTAAATGTTAAATAAAAGTATTAAAATGTTAAACAGCATTTAGGAAAAAAAAGTCTTTTCCATAGGTACTTTAGGTCCAAATCTTGCACAAACTTTGAAGAGGGCCTTGTAAAGATGTAAAAATAAAGTTACAGACCAAATAAGTGTCTGACTGTACACGAATCTGACGTTAAGCTACAGGACTGTTGACAGTAATGACCGCTCCGTGAGAAAGGACAAGAGCTACAGCAGCAGAAGGTGGGGGCCATCAGTTGGCACTTAAAAGGAAAGGGTAAAGGAAGCTAAAAGGAAATCATTAGCAGGTCTGGGGATCCAGTCTCAGCTTGAATCAATTCATTTCAAATTGCCCTGTACATTTGTGAAGAAGCACCCCTGATATAATAAAGGCCTAATAGACACTGATCCAATTGTGTTAGGTTGGTCTCAGATTCCTACAAAACAATGGTTTCAGAAGAAGAGAGAGGGAGAAAGAGATCGCAGTTGACTTTCTATATTAATTAACCTCTCTCGTGAATGTTTCCATGACATAGATAGATATCTAGGACGCTTTAAGCGCTCCGACTCTATGAAATTGCAACGTGGGTTTCCATGCAGTCAGATTCCTTTCAACTCCTGATGGGTTGATGCACAAAATGGTGTTTTTAATCTTTTATAATTAGATCTCAAAATGCCCTTCTAATTATGACAACTTCCGCTTTAAATGACCTTTATCGAAGAGAGCCCACTGAGAACAGTCGAGCATGAACTGTGTGTGCATGAAAGAGAGAGAGAGTTCATCGAAAACAGCTGTATGAAATCAATTCTTACTGATCAACTCCATACCCACACAACACAGGCATTACATACATCAATAAACCTTTACCCTCTTTCATAAAGCCGCGTTTTAACCCCATTTTGGCTTTCTTTTCATTGGGATTTATGGAAAGTATCTTCTATGGCTGCCCTTAAAAGTACAGTTTCAAACCTGTTTCTTCTGCAGAACAAAATTCAAATGTTTTTATACGTGCAATAAAATATAGTGGGGTCTAAAACAATATTGCACCTCTGGAAAAAAAAAAAATCTAAATTTTCTCTTTTGTTTTCCATCCGAAGAAAGAAATCCATACCGCTTCGGAACGACAAGAGGGTGAGTAAATGAGGACCAAATTTTTATTTTTGGGTGAACTTTCCCTTTAAAATGTTCTGCGTGCCCCTCATCATGATCACAAAAATCTTAGCAGTCACTCCGATTGGTCTTCAGCGTAACTGTGCGGTCTGTTTACGACTTTGAACTACTGAAAAAAAGTGCATGAAAAGGGAATATCTCAGTCAGTTATGACTTTACCCATCTTCCTTATGCAACCAAATCCACTTTCAAAAGGTCACATTCGTGATAAATAGATATATGCAAAAAGAGCCATTACTGATGACAAAGTAGAGCGACACACATTTTCCATGTGCTCCGAGTGGATTGAGCGCAGAGACCCGCGATTACAGGGCTGATATTCAAATCACGGTGGAGGCAATTTTTTTATGAATGTTCTGAACTTTGACGACTTAAAGGTCACAACGAATTTTAACATCAAAACAAAACAAAACAAAAAAATACAATGGATACAATAGCAGATAAAAGGACAGTTGAAAGTTTTATGTGATCTACAAAGGTATGAAAATAAGTAAAAGTATGTGGAAAAACTAAAGCCTTCTGGACAAGATTCAGAATCCAGGTGACAATGATTTTATTATGACTGTTCCAGCTGTTTTTGATGGTTTATATAAACTCCCAAAGCCAAATAAATACTACAGAATTAGTATAGAACAACAAAAAAAATTATATATATGAATGTCAATGATATTTCAAGAATGGTGGGAATGCTGTAAAACATTATTAGTTATTAAATTCATCACATTAACAGCATAACATGCCATTTTCACAGGAAAGACTAAGATCAAAAAGAACAAAACTAAAATATATAGAAAAAAAATTATGGTAACACTTATGGTATCATTTGTTAACATTAATGTATTCATTTACATGAACAATCAATGAACAACACATTTATTACACTATTCATTATAAAATAGTTGTTCATTGTTTGTTCATGTTAGTTCACAGTGCATTAACTAATGTTAACTAATGAACCTTATTTTAAAAGTGTTAGCTATTATGATAATATAAATAAATATTATGAATGCATAAATTAATACATTCAAAACATCTCATGAACCAGATTATTATTTAAACCTAATATCACAAAAGCAGTCATAAGGGTCAATTTTGTATGTGTGATTTGTTATGATAGGACAATATTTGGACAAGATACAACTGAATATCTAGAATCTGAGGGTGCAAAAAAAAATCTAAATAGTGAGAAAAATCGCCTTTAAAGTTGTCCAAATGAAATTCTTAGCAATACATATTACTAATCAAAAATTAAGTATTGACATATTTATGGTAGAAAATTTATAATTTTGCCCCATACAATGTATTTTTTGGCTTTTGCCACAAATATACCCGTGTACCTTAAGACTGCTTTTGTGGTCCAGGGTCACATATTAAACCACGCTCACAAATGTATAAAGTCAGCCTTTTCAAAGGTTTATGGCAACACTGACACATTTGAACACACACAGATGCACATGCGCTCAACAAACACAGACGTTTGCCAACAACTTGCCTCACTCTGCCCAGCCTAATCTGTAACACTAGCCTAACTAGTACTCAATACTTTCGATTACAGACCTGAAATATTTCCTCTTAACATGTAAATCAATAGAACACGGTAAAGCGGAGCATTTGCTGGAAACATTTCTGTTAATGTGGGGCAAATTTATCTTAATCGTTATTATTAACTGTTGGGAGATATGTCCAGCTTTCACATGTGATCATTTGTTTCCACTAATGAGAGAGCCAAAGCGTCTGTGGTGCCGGAATTACACATCCGACACATTTCGCCGGCTCACCGAGGTGTTCGATATTAGGCTTATTCATACGGCTAAAAGATATCTAAAAGATTTTTGACAAAAAGCCAGCTTTAGGGTTTAATTTAGCATTTAATCTTATCTTTTTAGGGAGAGAGAAAAATATGCCCACAGAGCTGACAATAACAAATGTGACACTTAAAAAAACAACAACAACATTAATTTTGGACATTCTTCACAAAAACATCTCGTAAAAGTGAAATGTGCATTCTAGAGATTTTTCACATTTAAGGCAGAATTGTTCATACGGTTAATTTAAAGTGATTTTTGACCCCCCCAAAAAAAAAAAAAAAAAAAAAAAAACGGTGCCAGTTTTTAGGAGTTAATTTAATGTATTATGGCTTAATGAATAATAACAGTTAATAAAATAAACAGTAATCTTGTGGTCTAATCATCAAATTTAGCTTAAAAATGATTACTTTTTTTTACCATTATTTTTGAACATTCTAAGAAAAGAAAAACATGAAATATGTGTGTATGAGAGAGAAAGAGACAGAAAGATGAAACTGTGGCCCCTGGACTCGGCAGTGAGGGGAAAAAAAACAGTACTTAGCCCGGCTCACCGCAAATATTCCAGCAGTAATCCAGTAATGGATACTTCCTCAGCTCCACAATTGGTCAAAATGTTTTCATACAATAATTTAATTCAGAAACACTTTTACAAAGCAAGAGTAATCAATTTTAATTAGTTGATTCCCCCCCCAATTGTATAAAGTTTAATGTACTGCCATCGATCCTCTTTGTTCTTTAATGCAGTGCTGCTTTCCTGTAATTTGAGGCATTTTTTTTCTCTACTTTTACAGTCAATGATGACATTCGGTGACAGGCCGTGCAAAATGTCTCAGAGTTGCAAATGAGCAGGGCGTAAACACACACACACACACATACACATACTGAATGCCACTGCAATTCATAACAAAACCTGCAGAAAAAAAAAAAAACAAACATCCGATTTCAAGACAATCTAAAGGAAACGGCGCACAAATTAATAGCAGCCTATCATGACTTAGTGGCACATCCTAATAACACGGTGCGATCCGGCTCGCAGATAAACACAAAGGCGGTCTTAAACCCGACGCTGGATCCTTGTCCTTCATTTTCAGAGACACTACCACCCTTCACATCCAATTAGCTAATTGAAGCAAAATGAAAACAGCACCAATGGCAACAACGCCGCACTCGTGTCCAAACCGCACAATGCGGGGTTTATGGAGACGAAGGAAGAGCCTTCTTGTCAGCTACGACTGCCATAACCCTGACGAGTGTCTTCCCACTCGTCTCCAGACGCCCACCTACAATCACACACACTTAAGCAAAATCAAAAGTGTGCAATTTTGTGTCAACGTCTCTTACATTAAACTAGCTACCAGATGTAATAGTACGCTGACAATTAAAAGGAAAGGAAATGTGCTTGCCGGTGGTTAGTTGATTAGGCATAAGCACAATACGACAATGAAAGAGAATGGCCACGCCACCAGCAGACAGATTGTGACATTCCGGTGACATTATCATCTCACGACGGCTTGCATTCAATAGCTCGGGATGCTTATTGCATGTTGCGGATCAACAGTTTTGCGGTCTTCAAAAAGGTGAAGAATTGGTGGTGTGACCCTCTTGCTCGATGACCCTCCTCTCAATTACTCTGAGGATGGAGAGCAAAAAGTGTCAAGTGTAACAAAAACACACGGTAGGGTGGATGCAGTTTGTATAAGGCAGAGAAAGTTTAAAGAAGTAAGATCAGACAAGGAAAGAGACAAAGACAGGGCAACCTGGCCTCCCACGGCTCCCTGGGAACATCTCAGAAGATGAATACCACCATCTACTGGCTTCAAAGGGAAGTTGAGCAACAACCGTACTCGCCCGAGTGAACTGACAGGCCTCCCGGGCTGGGTGATAGTCAGAGCTGTCAGGAATGATTAGATGACAATGGAGCTTGCATTTAAAGAGATACTCAGACCACAAATAGGGTCACATGACTGAGAAGAGCTGTAAGAGTTTAATCCACCAATGAGATTAAACTGTCTTCAAACCACAGCGGCACAGAAAACTAATAAAAACAATTCAGGTTTCCAGTTTTAATTTAGCACATCCAAACAAACTGGAACATTTTAATTATCACAGTGACTGAAACAACTGCATTGAAAAAAAAAAGTTGTTTTGTTTTTCTTGCAAAATGGTTTGGAATGGGGTAGAAAATAAAAGAGTGGCAGAGTGATTTATGCTTGTTGACTCATATGGAGAATTGCTGTTACTCAACTGAAGCCACAGAATCTGAGAAATGCTTGTCTGCGAGAATAATCGTACATTTCTAAAGGTTCAGCCAGAATGTACAGGTTTTACTGCATAATTGCCCAAAGCATGTCTGCGGTACGATGGTGCCACCCATCCCTGTTCTCAAACCTGCGTATAAATCAGTTCAGCTTGCGTAAAAACCCTCTTGACCCTGCCCAAGCAACAATAACTATGAAAAACACCAAAACACAATGGAATGAACAAGCAGGCATTTGATCACACGCAAAAGTTCAAACAAGATTGACAGATCAGACAGGCTTTCAAAGGGAAGATTCATATAGACACACCTTACAGGGATAGTTCACCCCAAATTGAATAAAAGATGACAGAATTTGCTTCTTTGTGTCGTGCAAAACACGTATGACTTTCTTTCTTCTGTAGAACACAAGACTCAAGGGTTTTTGCAGATACAATAAAAATCAGTGGGGTTCAAAACAATACTAATCCTCACTGACTCATTGTATTCACAAAAAAACACTAAGACAGGGTGAGGGTAAATGAGTGAAATATCTCTTCAAAACCAGTAAACAGTAATGAACGCATGGGTTATTACAATCTAAAATAGCTCTGTTGCAGTATCGGATGCAATATGTGCTCAATACGTGAGACTCTACGTGAGTCTTTGCTGTGCCCGGAGGTGACCCGCAATGGCTTTATGGGGCATGAGGATCTAGACGTGTGTGTGTGTGAGTGTGAGTCCTGCTCCAGTGTCACAGCATGGCGTGTTGGAGCCCAGGGGCTGCGCTGGCAGGCCACTCACTGACAGACACACACCTGCTCTGACATTTCCTGCCGACCTTGACTGAGAAAAACACATGACAATACCTCTCCGCTGAGTCCCACGGGACTGTTGTCCTTCTCTCTTGCTCTCTCCCCAACTCCTTTAAAGGAATAGTTCATGCCAAAACTAAAATTCAGTCATTATTTCCACTTCCTGCTGTTCTAAACTTGTAAGTCTTTCTTTCTTCTGTGGGATACAAAACGCAAAAAAAAAAAAAACTGTTGTGAACTCATTCATTCAAAAAGAACAATTGTGACCTTAGACCACAAAACCAAAAAGTACATGGGTCAAAATTATTTCTTTTTTGGAAAAAAGCATATTAGGTGAAGATCATGTTCCATCAAGATATTTTATAAACCATAAATATATAAAAAAATATTTTTTGATTAGTAATATGCATTGCTAAGAACTTAATTTGGACAACTTTAAAGGCAATTTTCTCAATATTTAGATTTTTTTTTTTTTGCACTCTCAGATTCCAGATTTTCAAAAATAGTTGTTTCTCTGCCAAATATTGTCCTATCCTAACAAACTATGGAAAGCTTATTTATTTAGCTTTCAATTTCAAAAAATGTACCCTTATGACTGATTTTGTGGTCCAGGGTCACAATGCATTCACAAATTGGACATTGTTACTTCTACATAAAGGCAAACACACGGTTTGAATGTTTTTTAAATGTTTTAACAGTTTTGAAAAGAGCTTACAGAATCAGAATTCAGCAATTAGTTTTACAAAAACACACTACCTTTTAAGATAATTTTTGGACGTTTTTGAAGTTTCTTATGCTCATCACTGCTGCATTTATTTGTTCAAAAATACAAAATAATACTATCACAATTTAAATAAGTTTTATATTGTTAGGTATTTGAAAAATGTAAATGTTTTAATATAATTACAGTAAATGACATCTTTGACATACTGAGAATTACATTCTATCAATAAAATATTAATGATCATACACTACGGTTCAAATTTTAGGGTTGGCAGTTTTTTTTTGTTTGTTTAAACAAAATGTTTTGTTTTAAAGTTGCTTACGCTCATTTATTTGATTATAAATACAGTAAAAACAGTAATACTGTTAAATATTATTACAATTTAAAGTGAAATGTTTTGTTTTAATATATTTTAAAATGTAATTTATTCTGTGATGGCAAAGCTGAGTTTTCAGCAGTCATTACTCCAGTGTTCAGTGTCACATGATCCCTCAGAAATTATTATAATATGCAGATTTGGTGCTCAAGAAACATTTCTTAAAATTATTTCTTAATTTGTTTAGATTAAAACAGGTGTGCAATTAATATTTTTGTGGAACCATGAAAAAAAAAAAAAAGCTCGAAAGACCAGCATTTATTTGCAATATTATAAATGACCTTACTGTCAGTTTTGACTCTTTTTGGGGTTTTTTTTGCATGAATTCTTCAGTGCCCATTCATTGTAATTGCATGGGGGGGGGGATAATAAGCAATTCATTCTTCAAAATTTGTCCTTGTGTGATGATAGAAAGAAAGTCATATGATTTTTTTAATCAAAATGAGAATGAGTAAATGATGATTTTCAGCAACAACCTAAATTTTTTAAGTCAAATATTTAATATTGCACATAAAGGCTGTTTACAACTCTCACCATTCCCCCAACTCTTTCACGACCAGCTTCTCCCCAGAAGTGACCGTCCCGTTTAAACAGGCAGCCCACCCAAAACGGTGACATGTGCCACACTTACCGCCTATTCTGAGTGTTTAGGCCTGTCTGCCATTCTCTTGTTGTCACAACACTTAAAGCCCTCGGGCCGCTGGTCCAGGTGTTTGGCAGGGCTGCCAGCAGCTAGCAGATACATGCGGGTTCCTGTTTCTTGCTGTTCGTCTGACTTGTAAGAAGTGTTAATAATACAGCACTAATCTAAGATTGGGCTCCTGTTGATATACAAAGAATAAAAACGGTGGTTTATACGGATACATGCGAGTCCTCAGACGGACAGCGAAGTACTTTTTTGATCGTACTGCACACCTGACTCAGTCGGCACGGCAAAGAGTCGTCATCAACAATACTGCACTTACTAGAGCCCAGAGGCAACTGCGATTTTATATAAGCAAGTTCAAGCAGCGCCTTTGCCCTTTTGAGACCTATAAAATGCATAGTTACAGGCCCTCGGAGGGGATTTACTCTGAGTGAAGCAGGTACAGATCTATAATACAGTCTCCAGCAGCCCCTAGTGCTCACAAAAGGGGCAGCAACAGGTGCCTGTACACCCTCATATCAAACACATGCATATAACAACAACTGCAAATTGTCTTATTACCATTTTTCCACAACTTCCTGTAGGTTTACAGAGCCGATTCACTCCATAAGAACTTTTATATGCCATAATGCAGCTCACTTGACTGATTCCTGATTGGCTTGTTAAAGCTGTAATCTCCCAGCGCCACACAGAGAGAAACAAGAAGCCTATTAGCATCTTCTCTGCATTATTTTTCATCAAACTGGTTAAAAGTGACACGTATTAATTAATATCTATTACTGGTTTTCTCCCTTTGAGGGGGCAAGATGTTGGGTTTGAAGGGGGGCGGGCAATTAGTCGAACAAAATAATCAAAATAGTGTATTTGAACGAGCGCTGATAAATGTCGCACGCGGTCCCATCTCAGAGAGCGAAGTGCAATATATTCTTGCTGTCACGTTCTATTAAACAGCTATTACAGTCTTGATAGAACTATTAGTCACTTCATTATTAATAACATTAATGTATTTACATTTTAGTGTACATGCCAGTTTTCCAGCAATAATTTATGAAGTCGACTTCAAATATTTCATAATGTTCTTCCATCTGAGCCTTTTTGAGCTTATTATTGATTGTGAAAACAGACGGAATTTTTATGTTCTCTCTCCGCCGACCTCACTCACTCTCTTAATGTATTGGCGAGGGGGCCTCTGCATTAAGAGACTGAAACAAAGTGCATTTACATCTGAAGCATAACTTCATAATTTACATTCCAACATTTATTAGAGGTGACAAATGAGTGTTTGGTCCACTCGCGCTTTTCCACAATACGGCACTTATTCAATCCGCATAAATTACGTTGCGGGATTGAGAGTGCTGGTGAAAATGATTCTATTACATTTATGCGGCGGTACACGTGTGTGTGCCCGCGGAGGTTATTCAAGGGGCGGCCGTCCTGTTTATGAACTAATCCATAAAGTGGCTACCTACAATAAGAATAAAAAGTGTGGAATAATGTATAAAAGGCTGTGTCGGCATGCAGGCTTGTATTGGAATCCTGTTAGAGTAGAGCAAAGATGACTAGAGTAGATTAGAGTACAGTACACTGGAGAGCTGGAGTAAAGCACAGTAGACAAGATTACAGTACACTGGACTAGAGTACAGTGAAGTAACGCAGACTACAATAAACAATAGTAAAATAGACTAGGCCAGGGGTTTTCAATCTGGCTGATGCCAAGATGTTTTTTTTTCTGCATTTATACTGTGTGAGGAAAAGCTAAATTATAAAGACAACAAAACCAAATATTACCAGAACTTATAAATAAATAATTTACAAGTACACATTTATGCAATTTATTAGGTGTGTTAAAATAAATATAATTATTATTACCATTTTAGTGCTGTCAAATCGATTAATCACATCCAAAAGTAATGTTTTTGTTGACATAATATATGTGTGTACTGTGTATATTTAAAACAAATATTTAATATTTTAAGTCTTAAAGGGATAGTTCACCCAAAAATGAAAATTTTATCTGCTTTCCCCCGGGGCTTCGTTTATTCAGTAGAACACAAACAAAGATATTTAACTCAAACCGTTGCAGTCTGTAAGTCATATAATGGCAGTCAATGGGCACCTTAGGACATCAGTGTATCATCACAAGCTGCAGGGTTTAATTTGGTTTTGTCTGTTTGTTTTTTTACTCTTAAAAATTTGGTGCCCATTGACTGCCATTATATGACTGACAGACTGCAACGGTTTGAGATAAAAATCTTTGTTTGTGTTCTACTGAATAAAACAGTCACCTACATCTTGGATGCCTTGGGGGTACGCAGATAAACATAAAAATTTCATTTTTGGGTGAGCTACCTCTTTAAGTACACCTTTATACAGTTTATTGAAATGTATTATATAAATTTAATAATTATTATTATAGTGCTGTCAAATCGATTAATTGTGATTATTACACAGCTTCATGGAATACTCAATTCTGATTGGTCAGTCACCACATTTCAAGGTTTGATATTCCCAAATAACAACCGGTAAAAACTACTAACGCAGGCTCATCCGGGTAAATGCCTGCAGTCAGCGCCGTTCGCTTACTTGGAACATTTTTTACATGCGTTAGGCTGGCTAATAAAATATTAAAACTCAATTCAATATTATAAGTTCAATTATTTAATTAATGATGTCATCCTGGTATCGCGTACGATTGTTTTGTACACTGCAATGAATTATAAGATAACTAACAAACTGGTAAGATTTTTAAATCTTTTTGTCTTAAATCAATATCTCTTATCGCCATGATTATTTTCTGTGGTGAAATTTTGTGTAAAAAGTGCTATGACTGCAACATCTCCCTTAAATGTCCATCTAGTTTGAACTTGCCGCTCCCTAGCAACGACTTTCTTCACTGAAGCTTTGCGTTCAAATACATAAACTCAGATCAATGTTTTATGTCTAATTATTTAGTTTTATGGCAAGAAGCTGTGTAATAAGCGAGACAATGTACATTGTTATTCTGCGATCATCCAATATAAGCTGTATACTCACTACTTTACATTGTAGCAAAGTGTCATTTTTTCAGTGTTGTCACATGAAAAGATGCAATAAAATATTTACAAAAATGTGAGGGGTGTACTCACTTCTTTTAGATACTGTATAAACATACACAGTAAAAACAAATTATGTAAACGCAAACTTATTTTGGATGCAATTAATCGTTTTGACCGAACTATATTATTATTATTTAATATCTTAAACACAGTTACCTCTAAATATTTTTTCTCATATTTAATTTCAGCAGAAAAGGTAAATTAGCAATGTTACTATAAACTGGCATGTTAACATTATGTATTTTTATATTGAAGTTCATTAACCTGCACTATATCCATTACGTAAACAAACAAATTAATAAATAAAATATATAGCATCCCCTTGTGGTTTCTTGTGGGTCTTTTAAAGGGGGGTACATTGGTGTTTTGTGTATTCAGAGTTGTTTACAGTGTTAAAGAGTTGGATTCTCATGCTAAACATGGCCAAAGTTTAAAAAAATCCAACTAGACACGTCAACTAGAGCGCTGCACTACACTGCACTGCTGCAAGGGATTCACTTGGGAAGAATGTCTCTAAAGAAGTGTGGTTTTGGTTGTAAGGCAAAGATAACTTTGCTCAGCGTCCCGAAGAACCCAGCGTTACATGAACAGTGGATGCAGTTCCTTTTTCCGTGGCAGCAATGGAGTTTTGCAAGTGTGTTTGTTGACGAGCGTTTCATATACAAGGCCCAGTTCGATGCTGGATTTGCACATTGTTTGATACTGAAAGATGGAGCGGTCCCAGCTATAAAAGATCCCGGTCACGATTCAGAACTGCAGATGATAAGTGAAACGGCATCAAATGTCTGTTTTATTGCAAATCAGAGTGCAAGTGCTCGTCAAGCTTAGCTCCGCCCACGGCGCGCCACCAGAAGAGAGAACCGGAAAGCTGTTTTTTCTTTTATAAATGTGACAAAAGACTTTTTGGAGATATTAAGGATGCAGTACTACTCTATAGGTACTAAAGATTAACATGAGATTAGGTGAAACTGTGTATGTTATGTACCCTTTAACCCCACATTAAAACCCCTAGACTAGACTAAACTTTAGTAAAGTACAGCACAGTAGTACTACAATTGTAGACAAGACTAAGCTAACCTCATTGCCATACTCTGCTTCTTTTCTGCACACTGACATCTTGTTGCATCTACTGAGGACAAGAGATGTGTCCAACACCTTCAAATGTTGTTTTATTGTGCACGGAAATGAACATTTGCCATAGCATTCAAAAGCAGATCATAGCAAAGCCATGCGCTCCCGAACACAACTCTGGCCCAAAGTCTCAGTCGTGATTAAACAGCCTCGCCTCTTCCCATGTTAATATTCCAGCACCGATAACCACTATAAGTCAGCGTGTAATGTTAAATAATTATAGAGAGGAGCATTTCAGCAGTGTAGTTACAAATGCACCATGGGAATCCCTCCATTTAAACAAATAACGGGCGCTGCAGGGGAGTTGGCAGATGAATTAACAGCTAATAACTTACTGCGCAGGCAGATAAAGAACAGTCCCAATGTGTCAATTACATCGCATTTTTCTCTGATTTCCAGACTTCCAAACATAATCGCGCACTTCAAAGAGGTACAACTAGAAAAATTTGCCTTTCGCAGTGCACCGTGGAGACACTCTTTTCTTTTTTTGCCTTATTCACTTGATCAAACGCTCCCAGAAATCAGAGGAGCCGCTGTCAGCGCTAGGCGTTTCCAAACGAAATGTTGCCTGCCGGTCGGTCCTGCGTGCCGTCCTGCCTCCTGACAGATCCTCGGAGTCAGAAACACAGGGCTTTAGTCCCACTCCTGTTCATTAAAATCACAGGGACAGGGCCTGCGACGAGAAAGATGCTGACATATCAAAGGCTCTCTGTACCTGCATTACCATAGTCATTTACTTATTAAAGCAGAGATGTTTCCTGTCAATCAGGGGGCCATCATGTCTCCTCATTTGCGGCGGAAAAACTGGCATAATTGCTTCTTAGACTAATCAACACAACTTGGAGTAATTATGCCTTGAAAGTGACATTGGAGGCAGAGGGGGACGTGCGCGTGTGCGTTCGAGAGGGCTGACGGGGGAAGGCAGTCGCTGATTCGACCTGATCGTCACTCGTATGGCGAGTCGCTCTCTTTCCATCACATGCTATACTTCTCGTCGGCGTGTCTGCTCCACTTCGTATCTGCCGCCAAGGAGAACCTTCACATCAAACGGAAGTAATTACAAAGCGCAAGCCAAACTGGTGTCACAGATCTCCTTCCATGCTCTTTAAAAACACGGCTACGCTATAATTAAAATCCTGTCATATTTCCATCATCGTGTCGGGCGAACATATAATGACACAGTTCAGCAGGCTACGGCAAAACTAGAAATTACAGATCTGTACTTGCCGTCCTGTTAGCATTAATATATTTACTGAGATTTTACAAATTACGGGGCAAGTATAAATTATGTTTTATTGATTTCTGGCTAATCAAAGAGTTCAATTAAAGCCTGCCTTCAAAGCGGCTGGCAAACGGCGGACATCAGAAGGAAAGTGCTGAAAATAAACTGCGCGTTCCCAGGCGGTGCGGCCCAACCTCATCAGGTCATTGAGCAATGTGAAAGGAGGATAGTGTAACGTTAAACTGTGTCATACAAAATTAATCTAGACACATGGAAAAGGAGCAGACGGAGAGAAATACGCGCTGACAAACAGAGACGCACATCATAAAAGAGGATTTAATTAAGGAACCTTGGAGAATTTAATGGGCTATAACCCACAATTTCCTAAATTCGAGACATTCTCAGTCATTTTGACAGGCCGTAAAAGGAAGTAAGATGAAGCAAGTGGTATTTGGCATGGAAAATCCTGGCTTCTAGAACAATATGACACAGACTGTAATGTTTAACAGGCTAGATGTCAACACAATTTCCTAACAAACATTCTCTGCGGTCAAACTGAAGACAAACTTTAATTACCAGCTTATACAGGCAAACACAAAGCCATCATGAAAGCTTGTGACTGCAGAATGGCAAAGCCTCGTTCTGATGAAATGAGTGGCAATCGGGAGAAATGGACAAATAACCAGAGACCCTGGTGACCCAGGCAGATTTAATTGATGTAGTGCTGGGGGGTTTCACCAAAAATCTGCATCTTTTTTTTTTGTTTTTTTTTTTAGGATTTTGATGGTTTGACGTTTAATCATGGTTTTCCCCTGACAATGCCTTTATATTAGGGCTGTCACACGATTAATCGCATCCAAAATAAAAAAAAAAAAAAAAAAAAAACAACAAAAACAGCAGAGGAGCTAAATGAGACTCAAATTCACTCTCTAAAAGCAGGTGGCGCTTATGGAACAGCAGTGATACAGTGTTTCCTTGGTTAGTCCTGTAACCAAAGTACTAAAATACCACAAGTCCCTTTAGAGCAAGTCAATTCACTCAATGGGCAGCCTTGGGCATGCAAGTGCAGCTCCTATCTTTTTGAATCTTTATGGGGAAACATCAACTTACCATGGGAATAACAACACAACTCCAGCGTTTTTGACCCTCGAAAACTGAGACTTTCAAAAATGCTGCAGACCCTGTTTTAGTTTGCGTTTCAGTGTAAACGGAACTTGGGCTGCAACGATTCCTTGATTCTATTCGAGTATTCGATTACAAAAAAAAAAAAAAAAATCCTTGATTGCATTTTCCCTGTGTCGAGTAATCTGCAAAATACCGGAAGTGGAAGCTGAAGTTGTTGCCCTCTGCAGTCATTTGTTATGATGTGTAAAATAGGACTGCACCATAAATCGAAAGTGAAATCGCAATTGCAATTAATCAAAAGCTGCGATTGTCATGCGTATCTTTCAGTGAAGCACTGGTCTGTGATCAGCAGTAAATCTTCATCTGAAGGCCAGAGGGCGTGCTCATTCTTGCGCAGAAACTCCAAATACGCCCAAAGAAGAAACCCAGGAAAATGCCTCTTTGCCATCACTGCAGCTGAATAAACAAGATGTAACTGCTTTCATTGATTCAACGTGACTAATAAACACACGTAAATCATCTGCGATAATGAACGCGATTAAGCATAGCTTTTTTGTTCTACAAAACCATATAATTACTTGCCTTTGATACTTTATTTGAACTAATTGTTATTGCCTCATTGCTATTATATTTAAGTAATTTTAAAAGCTATTATTAATTCTATTTATTACTACCATATATATATATATATATATATATATATAAATAATTTTCAGATTGCTCGATTAATCACCAGAATAATTGACAGATTACTCAATTACCAAAACAATCGTTAGTGACAGCTTTAAACGAAACTAAAAAGTTCTGAAAACGATGGCATGGCTGCCCAGATTCGCTTTGCGTACCCTTGACAACCATGTAAACAATAACATCATGCCCTATATGTATGGTCATGTGACATTTTCTGTCTCAGGCTTCTGCTAATAGCCGTTTACGGTTGGTTTATTTGCCCAGTTAAAAAATTAGTTGTCTGTTATTAATAGCTCTAAAAAGTTTTCTAACTATTAGCCAGAAGTGTATGTAGTTAACAGGGATCTCAACACAGTGTAAGTTTTTTATAAGTTCATCCCGTTTGTGTAATTCAGACCATTTCACCGTTTGAATCAGTGTATCATCAAACACTGGCTTTGAGTCACCAGACAAATCTAATGAATCTCCCCATAGGAACAAAAAAAAAAAAAACTGGGTGTCACAGGGAGTTATAGCCTACATCCTTGCTGAAAAAAAACTTAAACTTTAACCTTAAACCGGTAAACTAGGTTTTAGAACTTTTAATTTGAATACATTTATGTATTCATTTATAATTACACAAATGAACCTCCAAGTAACATAGTATTACCATCTGTCGCCATCATTGCACTTTGTTACCTTGACAGTAATCATTAGGAGGCGACAGTCACTATGATGTAATGTAATAACATGCTATGCAATATATCTTAAACTCTTGATGCTGAGATCAGTTTATTTGCTGATAACTTTGAATTATGACTTTACCTAATGTCAAAAGACTTTGGAAAGAGAAACATCAAAAGAAAGCAACAAGATTTGATATCAGCATAGACCCCATTAACAGATTGTAAAGGAAAATTCACACACACACAAACACACGCACACACACACACACACAAAAGAGGAAAATTAAAAGAAAAGAAATGGGCTTTTCATGTGGGAAGATGTCCGGCCATAAATCTGCTGAATTTGGCCTCGTGGGGACCGGCTCCAGCAATCTGGTCCAAGAGCACACATGAGACCAAAACCACAATGTAAAGAAATCTGGGCGCCACTCGTCTTTATCTGCTCAGCCTTTTCAAAGAGAACCAGAAAAAATATATATGACCAACATCAAAAAAAAAACTAACCGTTTACAGTTATGGAAAGTACTATAAAAGAGGCTAAATAACACAGCCACTAAAAGTAGTGTCATAGAGTCAGGCCGAAAACAAATGAGGATTGGAGAGACGCCATTTCACGGTTCAAACGCAAAACTGGGATTTCTGGTTTGTGTCATCCCTCAGTCATTAAATGAGCATTTCACAGCAGTAAACAAACACATTCAGTGGGGGACTTTACAGATGGAGTTCTGAAATTATACACACTGGGGCTTGAAGAGGAAGCCAGGTCTCATCTATTCACCTCTAATCTGGTAAATTGAGTCAAAAAGCCCGACTGAAACAGGAGAATGAGTCGAGCCAAGAGCTGTAAACACATTTTCCGAAGCCCCTGATCTGCAGACTTCAAGCATGCACGATAAATCTGACGTGAAATCATAATTATAAAAGCAATTAGCTGACCCTGTGCCGCTCGCCCTTGGATGTGACAGTGAAAATTCATACAGAGCCCCTTCAAGGCGGCTGGGACAAGGTTGGTGGGGGGCAGAAAAGTGCAACACAGCAACAATAAAACCGCAGGCCTTTCCTGTATCATTAACCACAAGCTCAAACAGCTCAGGACAAGACACTGCCAACTGCAACAACACTAAATAAACTTCCACATGTCACACTAATACATGCGAGTTGACGATAATAATTCTTCAACCTATTTATCCACCTACAAAATGCATACTGTATAAGCACATTATTACTAGTTTCAGCAAACGTTTTATAGGCTATTTTTTGTTAAATGTTCAATTCTGATTCACAAGCTTGCAATTCAATAAGATTTCTGATTCAATTCAATATTAATTATTTTGGATATATATATATCTATCTCAGTTACAGTACGTGTCAATTTTTTTAAGGAAAAAACTCAACTAATGCTGTAGAATATACATGACAGTCAGTTGGTACTACATTACTATAATACTGAAAGTTAGAATTAACTGATTTGTATACAAAATTAGACTCAATTAAGTTTTAGTAATTATAAAAGTTACAATTACATAATATTTCTACACCAATTAAATTTTTTAAAATAGAAACATTTAAACAGTGGCTGTCATAAAAACTTGACGGATTTATTTAAACAAATTAAACACTGAGGAACAGTAAAAAATTATAAAATACTATATGGTGCATATATTTAGCAAAATTCTCCTGTGGAGTTCATATTTCTAGCTGACTTATGAGTTCATGGTCACAGAATATTGTTTTTCTGAGGTAAATGTGACGTCACATGACATATTGTTTACAAGTTGCTATGTGGACGTCTTTTCGCAGTTGAAACACTGATTGAGTGATTACATATCACAGAATACAGATTTTGAGTAAGTTGTACTCTCTTTTAACATACCTTCAGATGTTTATTCATATTTATTTTGTGCTTAAAAAAAGGGAGTAGATTATCATTTCACATGCGCTTTGCGCTGCCGCTTCTCTTGAACTGAAGCGCTACAACGATGTGTCGCTCCACAATAAACAGCGCCAAAACGGCATTTGTTTTTGCAAAATTGTCATAAAATGGACAGAATTTCATATCAAAAGTAACATAGCACAAAGCTTATTGTGATTTATTTCAGTTATCATTAACTGAAAACAAGCTAGACTAATCATTTCCTGGGATTTAAGAATCAATATTGTTTCGTAAAAATGAGAATTGATATATATATATATATATATATATATATGAATAATACATTTTAACTTGACGGCATCATTTTTTTCCAGACAAAACGTTGGTTAAAAACCCGCAAACAGAACAAATCTGGGCACTGACACCTTTGGAAAATATGTTCTGCCAAGGTGTGCCGTTCAATCAACCCACTCAGATCCTCAAGGCGATCTCTCAGGAATGAGAGACCCCTCATTGGCCCGCTCATCGCCACCTAGTGACCATCATCCCCAACAATCATGAAATATCTCTGTGGCCCGTGCCCCCATGCCAACCATAACTCTCCTTTACTGCAGACAGCTCCAATAAAGGATTACAATTACAATTAAAGTAATGAGCAAAGGGAGGGAAAAAAGAGAAAAGTCCGAGGATGGATCCCCAGGCAAATTAAATTGCAGCACAGTTTGAAAGTGAGCACAGAGTAAGTCTTTTGGGTTATTACTGGCTAACCACCCCTCATTCCCTCAATAATTAACTTTCAAGTTTCGTAATCAGGAACCAGAGAAATTGAAACAAAAGTCAAAAGCTGTCCCAAAATGTCTACAGCAACCCATAGATCAAACCTCACCTATTAAAGAATGCTCCTGGTGGGTCAGCCATACTTTTCGCCATCTGTGTTATTTTACATGAATCCCTGCAAGGTGCAAACCAACATTTGAGCAACAGATGTGTCTCCAATGCCTAGAGGGCAAGAGGCAACAGCAAGGTGTATGGTATAAAGAAAATAATGGTGTAAATGAGAGCACCAAGGCAACGCAATAGCCAATGCCACTGGCTATAATGTCAACACTAGCGTCTCGTCAGGCAGACCCCAATTCTTTGGCTTTGGGGATGTTGTCTCTTTTTTCCAGCGTGGTGGTGATAGCAGAGGGGCTCCGGAAATTCAGAGACTGCCGAGCCAAAACAGATCACTTCAAAGCGCCTTATTTAACGCTTGCTAAATTTTTCATCACAGTTGCTTAATATCCTGGGGAAGGGGAGCTTTTGAAGTTGCGGCGTGAGCGGGATGTTCTTCTGACAACTTTCCTTTTTTTTCTCCCCCTCCCTCCTCCTTTCACCTCCTCCCTCTGCTTCTGCATCCCTCGCTCTTTCCACAGGAGGCCAGTGATATTTGGGGCGCACGGTGGAGCCCCAGCAGGCAGAGCGAGGATGGGAGAGCGTCCCATGGAGCTGGCAGTTACCATGCCAACACGCTGAGCGTTACAGTCACTGGCGGTAGATCGCAGGAGGGTACCGCAAAACACCACTGGAGGGAAAGATATTTAACCTTTCACACACCTTTGAGGCAGAAAGCCCACTACTGAAGTCTAAAAGGCAAACAAGAGCGCTGACAAACATGGTTCTCTGACAGCCTGAGGTGATTTGGGGGGTTGATTTTTAACTTAACCAACTGTGAATATGGTTAAATCTTTGGCTTTTGCTGCTACATGTAAATTCTGGCATGTTACTCATTTGGGAATCTATGGGCATTCTGTGATTTAATAATGAATGCTCAGGCAGATGTGGTTGTGACTTTCAGGTGTTGACTGGGAAAAAGGAAAGGTGGCAGGAAGAGAATAAGGGAAAAGGAATTAGAAAAAATGAATTGATAAAAAAAGGACAGGTAAAATAAAGAAAGAAAAAGAAAAAAGAAAGAAAAGGAAAGGGAATAAAAAGGAAAATGTACATGTGCAAATAAAAATGGAAAAGGCAAAGAACACTAAGTAAAGAAAACAAAACGGATAAGAAAGGGAAATTATGATTAAAGGAAAGGGAAAAGGAAAGACAAACCGAAATGGAAATTAAAAAGCAAAAAAAACTGAATTTCATAGTACACAAAAGCAATAAAAAAGGAACAGAAAAAAAGGGGAACAAAATAAAAAATAAAGGGAAATTAAAAGAAAAAGAACAAGGGCTAAAAAGGCAAGAAAAGAAAAAAGACAGGAAAAGAAAATTAACAGGAAAAGCAAAAGGCAAGAAAAAAAGAACAGAAAGAAAAGTAAAAGGAAAGGGAATGGTAAAAATATAAGGAAATGGCAATGGGAAATAAAAAATAAAAGAAAGAGAAATGCAAAGGGACAAGACAGTAAAAAAGAAAAGAAAAAAACAAATTTATAAGACTGAAAAGTAAAGCAAAAAAAGGAAAGGGAATGGGAATGGGGAAAGACAGGAAATGGCAATGGGAAATGTAAAAAAAAAAAAAAAAAAAAAAAAACGGAAAGTGAAAAGGGAAAGAAACAAAACAAAAAGAACCTAAAAAATAAAGGAAAAGGAAAGGAAATGGGAAAGAGACAAAAAACGGCAAAGGGAAATGTGAAGGAAAAAAGACTGAAAAAAGACTGAAAAGTAAAGGGAAGAAAAAGTAATGGAAATGGAAAAGGAACTGGGGAAAAAGAACACAGAAAAGAAGCAAAAAAGAACAGAAAGAAAAGGAAAGGGAAATGAATGGGAAAAAAAGACAAGGAAAAGGCAGTGAGACAATGAAAGTGAAAATGGAAAGAAAAGAACAAAGAATGGAAACAAAAAAATGAACAGACTGAAAAGTAAAGGGAAGAAAAAGAAATGAAAATGACGCTGAAAAAGAAAGGGAAATGTAAAAGGAAAACTACAAGAAAAGGGCAATAAAAAGAAAAGTAACTGTAAAGGACATGAACAAAATGAAAGTGAGAAAGGAAATGAAGAAGGAAAAGAACAGGAAGGCAAGGAAATGAGAAGAAAGGAAAGAAAATGAAAAAGTGAGGGGGCGGTTAAATAAAGAAATAATGAAGTAGTGCGCAGTGTGTGGGAGAGGGACAGGCCAGGAAGGACAACCCCTGGAGGCGAGAGCTCAGCCCTGAACACGACTGGTACTGGGTTTGACTGACAGGCCAGAGTGCAGCGCAGGTCCAGACCTGCTCTGGCTCAGACTCCAGCCAGAGTCGCCTGCCACCGAGGAGCGAGGGCCGCCCATCCGGCGAGGTGAGTCAGAACCTGTTAACGTGACTGGTGTCCCCAGCCTGACACCCCAGCACTCGCGCTCAGAGCCTCCCTCCAGCCCTGCCACTATTCCCCTTCCGCTCATCCACATCAAATCCTTTCAGACACAGATTTCAATTATTCACCCCATCCAAATAATGCCTTGTGACATGAATTATCCAGAGCTGTAATAATCCACTTAACTGGGAAAGAGCAGCTCATCAAAAAGAGAAAAGCAGAGGAAAAAAAAGGGGGACTTGTCAAGCAGTTAGAAAGCCAAGAAGCCTTAATAATCGACATTTTTCCCCGCTGTTAGGAACAGTGCTTTGAGCATGGCTAGATATCATTCATAGCGGAAAATCACATCACACAAAACCGCACAATACACAGCCTAATTGTCCAATGATAGCAAATGTGCCATAGATAATCCAAGAACTTCCTACTTTAAGAGCAATAAAAGAAAGAGAGCAGTTCCGCTACTGATGATGGGTGAGGATTACTCATATTCATATCCAGGCTGTTCCAAAAACTGCCTACTAGCAAATCATGTACTAATTGATGGTCAAATATTTTCAGATAATCACAGTAAATGACATCTTTGACATGCTGAATTACATTCTACCTACAGAGGGTTTGCGCTTACGTCACAAATTGGTCAGTTACCTAGATGAGCGGCCATATTGGAGATACTCAGATGTAAACAACAGCATGGACTGCATGGTTAATGTACTACTGAATACGTTGTTCTGCTCATTTATGCTGTCTAAACCATGGAAAAAACGTGTGGAAGCTGCTAAAGCATATAGAGTTGTAAGCAGAAAAACACGTGACTTAGTCAGCAGAAAAAGGATGCAATATTTTGGTAAACTAAAGTCTTTTTAAAGTCGTTTCTGTATTTTTCTAGATAGGACAGTGGAGATATGACAGGAAGCAAGAGGGAGAGAGCAAGTGGGGTAGGATTGGGAAAGGTCCACAAGGCAAGATTCGAACTCAGGACACCTGAAGCGCAACTGTGCTATATGACATCGCACTAAAGATACATAGCAGTATTAATTAAGATATAGCCTATATTTTACCTGCCTGATGGGAAATGATAAGAACAAATATGAATGTTGTCAAGATTCTTGCCCTAAAATCCTGGTTCAGTTTGGCCAACCACAAACGCCTTTTATAGTCCTCTATAGACTGCCAAAAGACTATAGTAAATGTAGACTATAGCAAATGTTTTTCCCGGTCTGACCAATTAGTACAACATGACAATAATTGACTATTTTCAGCAGCAATAATCAAAAAAACATGCAAGTTTCTTTTGGTTCAGTGACACTGTTTACATTCAGTGCCACCAATATGGCCGACTGATGACGCATCATGAAAACACATGATCATACACTACAGTTCAAAAGTTTGGGGTTGGTAAGATTTTTAATGTTTTTGAAAAAACACTCACCAAGGCTGCATTCATGCAGTAAAAACGGTAATGTTGAGAAATATTACTACAATTTAAACTACACATTTTCTCTATTTTAATATATTTTAGAATGTAATTTATTTCTGTCTTGGCAAAGCTGAATTTTTCTAGAAGCAATTACTGTCTTAAGTCTCACATGATCCTTCAGAAATCACTGTAACATGCCGATTCAGTGCTCAGTGCTATTTTAATATAAAGTTTAAATAAACAGCATTTGTCCGAAGTAGAAATCTTCTACTGTCACTTTTAATAAATGTAATGTGTCCTTCCTGAGTAAAAAGTATACATGTATACACAGGGTGCGATTTGTGAAAAAAGAAAAAAAAAAAGGAGGGGTGTGCGTTTGAAAACCTTTTATAGGCGGAGGTTAAGTAACCTAGCCTAGGTAACTAATGTTAGTATAATTTGTTATAAAAGCACATTATATACCCGGCTAAATGACAAGTATGAGATAATGAGTGTCATGTCATGAAATGTTTTTAATACGAACTGTGTCTAACTTATAAAATAAAAACATGTAAGTTGGGCCTAATAATTGTAACGATTTCATTTCAAAGACCGAATAAATTATTATAGAGAAAGGGAGCAAAGATCACAGTAGCCTATCAACGGAACTTTTTGACACTCCGAATCAGTCAACCACCGAGTCGAAAATGATTTACTGTTTTGAAGCGATCAAATCGGTTCGTGAATCATTTGATTCAGAACGGGACTTCAAAGCGCGTATGGCGAATCATTTGATTCAGAACGGGACTTTAAAGTGCGTATCGCCAATAATTTTTCAAAACGGGACTTCAAAGGCACTGTCCCAAATGGAACACTTCATGTGCATTTGCGGTCTTACAACTTACAATGGCTGCCGCGTGCACGTGTCCGTTAAGTCCAAGAGATCGTAGGGTGTCCTATTCGTCATTTTAGCGTTCAGAACGGTGCTCGCGAGCTCGTGTTTGCGCCCTCGATACGCACTTCTGCCGAGCCCTCAATGGTGCGAGCTCGCTGCAGACTTCTACCCGACAGTCAAAGCGGCATTTACATCACGAAAGTGCGGACTCATAGAAAGACCGCGAGGGTTTAGGGTGGCATTTGGGACAGGGCCAAAGTGCGTATGGCGAATCATTTGATTTTGAACCGGGCTTTAAAGTGCATATCGCGAATCATTTGATTCAGAACCGGACTTAGGAGCGGGTTCGCGGGATGTTTTTATCCCCACTGGGAATAAAAATAATTTAGCGGTGGCAGGGATGCATAGACCAGAGGGGGGCAAATTGCACCCCGTGTATACATACACATTAAATCTCACTGAGCCCAAACATTTGTACAGTAGTGTACGACTCCAACAAGACTAATAAAGTGGTAAGTTCTCTGTAAAATACAGTCACACCTGGGTTATTGCTTCTACAAAGACAGCAATATAATAAAGACACCGATGACCAAAAATAATTTAAATAACGGTAAGAAGGGTATAATTTTTGCCAACAATTCAGTTTTTTTCCTACTGCATTCTACACATATGGTAAAAATACCGGTAATGAAAACCAAATTAATTCAAACCGTATTCAGTGTTTTAACCTGATTTTACTGCTATAAAATCCCTGTAGTGTGGAGATAACGCGTACCAGTTACTAAGTCTGACTCACAATCACTTACCAGAGCTTCTCTTGGAGCAGCGTCTTCTCTGGCCGGAACAGCGTTCTGAAAGAAAACAGAAGCATTGTGTTACAGCGCCATCTAGTGGCAGAATTTATGACATACATATGAGCAACTCTACTTGGTACAGTACAGTGCTTCATTCTAAATGACAGCTCTAACCAGAGAAAACGTTATTCTTAAAGTGTAGCCAGCGTTTATATTCATAAGGCATTTTAATATTATTATTATAATCATGAAAAATCCTCCGCCAGAAAAGCTCATTTTTTTCAGCAAGGATGTATAATACATAAAATATATATTTCACAATTTCCATAAAAAAGAAAGAAAGAAATTGAAATGCTGAAAATGTAGCTTTGCTATTCCAGGAATAAATTACAAATACATAAATAAATACTGTTACTA
This sequence comes from Cirrhinus molitorella, assembly GCA_033026305.1. Classification (NCBI taxonomy): domain Eukaryota; kingdom Metazoa; phylum Chordata; class Actinopteri; order Cypriniformes; family Cyprinidae; genus Cirrhinus; species Cirrhinus molitorella. The sequence goes on from CM065132.1 coordinate 10,246,382, forward strand.
TATATTAATTGTAACAATACTTCACAACCTTATGTTTTAATGTATTTTTGATTATATAAATACATACTTACAGCATAAATTATTTTAAAACATTTTTTTAAATCTTACCAACCCCAACATTTTTAATGGTAGCCACATCTTTTATCATTCAAAAATGCACCACAATACAATAGCATCATCACAGCGCAAATTAAGGTATGAAATGATAGGATCCAAGACTGGTTCTGATCAGTGCATGATACTATTTGTTAGATCCACTTTAGAGCAGTAAGTAAGCCTGCAAGGTTCTAATTGGGATATTTAATTTACTAATTAGCCATTCAGTGGACTCTTTTCAGCAAAACTGATTTACTGTAAACGTATTAGTCTAGAATTAGGCTCAAGGACACAATAGTTAAGTTTATACATTACACCGTTGAAAATCAGGGAAATATTACAATCTTTATATATGATTAATGAAATTTTTAATAATAAATTAATTTAAAAATAACTGTTCTCCATTATATTATATATCAATTTTAATATATTTGTTATGTAATAGCAAAGCTCCAATTTCAGTTTCTAGGCTACAACATCTGCTATGTAAGAGCTGCAGATTTTTCAAAACCTGACTGTAACTAAAGGGATCTCACTACTCCCAAAAACAGGCCAAATATCAGCAAACATAACTTCTTATCCAGGCTGGTTTGCACTAACAAACGGCAACACTTCAGAAATTCTAAAATTGGTAACAGATTTAGTATTTTGAGAATCAAAACTGTCATTTTCACACTGGGCCAACTAACACCAGCAGAGTTGACAAACTAATCGCAACAAAACTCAGCAACCATTGTTAACTTCAGAAGACAAGCCAGGCTTTCTTAACATACTTCCAAAGAAATAAAATAAAAATAAGCATATCTTAAACAGTCATTCATATATTTACTATGCTAAATATGAAAATAAAATGAACAAAATAATGTCAATTAAAATAAATTCTAAATATATTTTAATATATTTTATTACAAATATAAGCACACAGAATGAAACAAAGGTGAGACATCATGTTCTTAAAGTAGTTAGGTCAAGAAAGCATTTAAAATGAATGCATATACTTTTTTTATCCATTATTGCGTTTTCAACTATTTTGCATCATGCCTGAATATAGTATACAAGTATCATATCTCTAATATACCTTTATTACAGGTTTGGAACAACATGAAGGTGGGTAAATGTTTACAGACTGTTCATTTTTTGAGTGAACTATTCCTTTAATTCGTTGCTAATATACTGCATAAATAATGCTTATATGTTGGCTGCAAAAACTGATCAAACTGAATTATTTAATGTGACAGATGAGCACATGGAGGCATGAATATGTCAAGTGTCATGTTTTCAGGGTCAACGACCCCTGACTGAACATTACCAGATAATTGCCCATATAGCTTTCGTGTTATTTCACAGAACCTGATTCACTGATATATTTGCAGTGAAATCTCCTGTATGCGCTATTCGCTGTGGCCTGCACCTGTCACACACATCTGTCTAACTGCATGGGATGAGACAGTGAACAGGGCGCTAGCAAACCAGCTAAAACTTTTCCAAAACAATATGGGACAGCCAGATTATGAACTTATTATTTTAAGCGTGACAAATTGTGCGTTTACTATGCATTTCCAAGGCCGAACAATCAAAATGCATGTTGTTAGCTGGATAAATGTTATCAACTACCTGATTTTGGTGGTCAGGTTGGTCCGGGGATGCCATCTTCTCAGAGCTGTTAGCCAGAAGGCTAAGGACGCTAACCCTTCACCGGTGCTCGATTACTTTAGTCTGAACTAGTGATATGAAGTTCGAGTCATTTGCATTGGTCGGTTCTTTTTAACTGTTCATTTCAAAGAACAAGTTAAAAGCGATAAGCTCAGTCCGCTTTGTGAATCGGTTCAATCGATTCACTTAAAATATTTGAATCAATAGCACGATTCGTTCATATCGCAAGGCCAACGAGCTGTTACAGATTCGATCAGCACATTTCAAAACACGGAAGCCGAAATGTAGCTTATTTTGTTTCATTTTTGTGATACGTTGTCAGACAAATAGTGACGATATTATGTGTAATGTGAGTTATTAAGTTTTAGACACAAAAACAACAATCAAGAAAAAAGTAAGAAGCTTTGAAAATACTGAATTATGAACTTTGAACTTTGACTATCACCATGGCAGAATTAATAGCGTGTAAAGTGTGTAACAGTAGCCGAGAAAAGTATTATGGACTGGCGGTAACCTCTCTGGATCAGCTCAAAATAAAAGGTGGGAACTGAATAAATAGCCTTTTTCAGCTGAAATTATGAAATAGATTGTTTTATATTACACATTTCAAACTGGTAATTTAAAGTGTTTTACGTACAGTAGGCATAATTTCAAAGATATGTAAATTGTAGAACATAAAGTTCATATAATCAAATTTGAATTAATGGATTAAAATAATAATGAAAATAAATTAACAGAGGGTTTGCACTTAAGTCTCGGTTTGCTCAGGTACCTTGATGTATTGCTGTATTAATTAATGTATTACTGCCTGAATACATTGTTCTGCTAATTTATGCTGTCTAAACCATGCTAATTCATATAGAGAATGAATTAGTAAGCAGGAAAGGGTGCAATATTTTGACAAACCAATGTAATAAGGTGGTAAAAATATTCTTGCCCTAGAAAACCTGGTTCAGTTTGGTCAACCACAAACGCCTTTTGTTCCTCAGAGTGTCTTTTGCACTCCTTGATTTGTTATAACTTTTGGCAGTCTGTAGTACTTTTTTTTTTTTTTTTTACATATGACGTTTTCAGAATTGATTCAATATTATTGAATTTCCACAGGTGGTAGGGCACTAGGGATTAGTTCCAGTGCATCAGTCTCAGTGGTGCTAGAAGATGATGGGACCATTATAGAAGATGATGCTTACTTTCTGTGTCTGCCAGCAAATACAAAATTCATGCTGTTGCGTCCCAACGAAATATGGATGCATTCTCATCAAGGTGAATATAACCTATTCCAGGATGATTTTTTTAAATCAGCGCAAGTACTAATCTAACCTGGTCTATTTTGTGTAGCTGATGGAGGGACAGCACAGCCTTGCAGAAGGTCCACTTATGTGGAGGTAGATGGACAAGACGTTGCTGATGGATTTGAATCTTGGTGCAGTTTGGCAGAACAGCTCAGACAGGACCTGGCCAGTATTATCCTCATGTCTGAAGCAGATCTACAGGTCTGTCTGATTCTGGCTTGTTATTTTGCGATATACATTACTGTGTGAAAGTGTTAGGCCACTAGTATTTTCACTAGCTAAAAAATGGTTTCTATCTTTAAATCCAGAAAAACTGTGGCAACATCTCCAATATGCTTAAAGAGGCCTACCTACAATTACAGTACTGTTAAAAGTTTTAGGCACTTGTGTACAAATGCTGTAAAATGAGGATGCTTTCGAAAAGTATGTCATATATAAACTTTATTTATCAATTAATATACACTCTTAAAAATAAAGGCGCTTTACAATGTACTTGTACAATGAACCATTTTTGGTTCCTCAAAGAACCATTCAGTCAAAGGTGCTTTAAAGAACCATCTCTTTCTTACCTTTTTATAATCTGAAGAACCGTCTTTTGCCACAAAAAACATTTTGTGAAACAGAAAGGCTCTTTAGATGTTAAAGGTATTTATGGAACCATTTAGACAAAAAAAGATTCTTCTGTCGCATTGTGAAGAACCTTTATTTTTAAAGTGTATTAACTAAATGAAATCAACATTTGGTGTGATCATCCTTTGCGTTTATAGCAGCTTTTGCCCTAGGTAAACTTGCACATAGTTTTTCAGGTGGCTTTGCAGATAGGTTTCTTGAAGCATCTTGGAGACGTTGCCACAGTTCTTCTGGATTTAGTCTGTCTGAGTTTTTGCTGTTTCTTCATGTAATTCCAGACAGACAGGATGATGATGAGCTCAGATCTTTGTGTGGAGCACTGGTTGTTGTCAGACTCCTTGTGCAAACAATGTTTGGAAATGTAAACTGATATTTCCTGGCACACTACAGCAAAAGATAGAAATAACTGACTTTAAAATATGTTTTGTTTGTAAAATACTAGTGGCTTAAGACTGTATAGTACAGTACAGTATATCTGACTAATTATGCGTAAATAACCAATGTTCTACTGTGGTTTTAGAGTATAATTGCATAAATGTGTGTTACAGAGTCTGATTGATGTGCCGTGCTCAGATCTGGCTGCAGCATTGGACTTCTCGCAGCAGAAGACAAAGGTCCTACAGGACACGCTGCAGAGAATGCTGGACCGCAGGGAAGAAGAGAGACAATCCAAAGAGTTACTGAAGCTCTATTTGAAAGCCATGGAGCAAGAAGGCACCTGGGACCCACAAGTAGAAAGTAGGGATATGTTTCAGAAAAATTAAAGTAAAGTCACAGGAAATTATTTAAAGAAATAGACTTTTTTTTTTTTTTAGTGTAGTAAATGGGTGCCATCAGAATGAAAGTTCAAACAGCTAGTAAAAACATCACAATAACCCACAAGCAATCCACATGTCTCCAGTCCATCAATTAATGTCTTGTGAAGCCATTAATTCACTATTAAGGCATTTTAACTTTAAAACCATAATTTCTGGCTGGAATAATGATCCATAATCCATAATAAAGTTTGCAACAGTGAAAAAGTGCATCCCCTGTTGTTTTCTCATATCAAAATGAACCATATTTGTGTAGAACAGTTTTAATCTGTGCATATTTCTCTCCTGATTTAGACAAGACTTTTATAATAGAGAAAGCAACTTTAGAACACTCAGAATTTAGGCAGAAGCAACAGTTTAAAGTTAAAAACATCTTAATAATAGATTTGTTTATTATAAACAAAAGAGGCTTTTCAGTTTACAAGATGTTAATTGATGGCCTGGAGTTATGTGGGTTACTTGTGTGATGTTTTTAGCATTACTCTCATTCTGAAGGCACCCATTCACTGCAGAGGCTCCACTGTAATGCTGAAGTTCTGCAAATCCATTTTGATGAAGAAACAAACTCATGTGCATCTTGGAAGGCCTGGGGGTTGGTACATGTTAAGCTAATTTTCATGTATGGGTGAACTATTTCTTCAATGTTCCTTTGACTCTGCTCCCACTAGATGGCATCGCTGAGCCATTTGTAAATATTGTACCAGTTCATGAAAGTTCATTTTATCACTACTTGGTGGAATGAATAAAAGTAGCAGCTTGGATGATCAACAGCTTATCTTTTGCTGTGACAGCCCTAATCTCTCCAGTGCTTTCAGGATGTTAACCACTGTCATTGCTGCAGGCTCTAGACCTGATGAGACAGATGGGGTGCAGGTGGAGGCCGCAGCAGGGTTCAGCTCCACAACGCTAATGGTCCTGAAGGACAAAAAATACCCAGAGACCAGACTGTCCAATGAAGAGCTACAGGTATGACATCTGTGTTGTAAGACCTCCCACAATTTCACAAAAATGGTTTAAAAACAAAGCATATTATCATTATAGAGTATGGACGTCAACATGAACATAATTCAAAGTCCATTCTATCTGCATAATATGGCATTTCAGAGTGAAACCATGTTTTCAACTAGAAAAAAAAGGTAGGACTTAATTTCATACAGACTGGTTTGTGAAAAGTATGTTTCATAGGGTTAATTATGGTGTCACGTTGACTGAACTTTAGTCATATATCAGTAGGGATCACTCACTCTTTTCCGTTATATGAGCACAAGCCACAGGAGTATAATCAGTCTGTTATTCAGTTTGATAAAAATGTTATAAAACCCTAATAATATATTATATTATGGTTATTTAAGAGCATATAGTTTAATATGGATGTATGTTCTATACAGATGGTGGTGGCGCATGGAATGGAGGTCATGATGGTGATGTTGGGTTGGGACAATGAAAGGACATCAAAGCTGGTCCAGGCATGTGAAAATGAGCTCAGTAAACGTCTACAGCAAGTTCAAGCCCTGCAATCCCTCAGTGCTCAAAATCAGTCTACTTCACAACCACATGCTGAGAGAGAGACCAGGGCCAAACGCAAAAAACAAACAAACTGACAGACCTTTGCTCTATATTTTTTGGACTACACTCGATGTAAAAAGAAAACAAATTCAGACAGTGTTTTTCCAATTTTTGGATAGTGATTACTTTCATATTAGTGTGTTGTATGGAAATGCCAAAGCATAATAAAAGTATTTTTTTTAAACAAGGAAGACATACAGACTGGGGCTCATTTTTGATGCCACAATAAACACAGAGGGGCCAATTTTATGTTGTGTATTTATATGTGTCGTTGACAAGGCAGTACATCTTTTTTTTGTAAAATCATTTTTGAAGAAAAAATGCATACATTTATGTAGTGTGAAGTCTGATCTTTGAGAAAATGTATTTGTTCTCTAGCAGTCTCTATTTCTATTCTTACAAATGTTTCATTCTCTATTCTTTGTTATATCTTATATATTTATTTTATATCTTTTTTCTTTTTATTTATTATACGATTAACAAAAAAATCGAAAAAACACCATTTCAAGACAAACTTTGCTATCGTCCATTCATAACTGCTTAAAGCTATACCATTTTAAGATGAGTGATATTTATATCTTCCCCATTGCAATACTCAACTGATACTTTTTTAAATATTTTTTGAGATAAAAACAAATCTGTGTTTATTTTATGTGTGTCACACCATAGGACAACAACTCTATAAATGCAGTTATGATATTGGTGTTATATTGGTGCAAAAATATGCCCCTCTTTGTGTTTTCCCCTCATATTTACATATAGGCTGTCACATATCACAGGATAGCACACGGGCAAGAGCAATATGACGCGAGTGCTGATTTTGTAGGCTACCGATCACACAAATTAAAAAAAAAAAAAAAAAAACTTTACAGTTCCGAATGCGGTTATTTTACCTTTATGAGCAAAAATGAAGGCGTAAAAATGTTTCCAATGCAAGTGATCGCGCTGGCGCGAAGCGCGCTTCAGCTTCCACTTTCCGCACAAACGATTGGATATGCGTCTAACAGCGCACATAGCCTATAGGTTAAGCGTTTAACTAACATTGTGATATGATTAAGCTGTTTTATATGTAGGCCTATATATTTTATTTAAGGCAAGTCGTGATAATCTGAGAAAGCTAAATTGATCAAAATAGCTTATGACCAATTCACTGGCCGCTGCTGGCCGCTTAAGTCGTTATTTAAAAAACAAAAACAAAAAAAAAACTTACATTTAACGAACAAAAAATGTTTTTCTAAATTAATGAAACGAAATATAACTTTGCCATTTCATACAAAACTGAACTATTTTAATAGCTAAAACAGATGTTTTGGGAGAAGGGGAAAAAGAGGGCTGTCTGCCTATATAAAATGCCTATTACGAGCACTGTGTTTAATCGCTTGTTGTATTCCTCAGTTGTAAGGCGCTTCGGGAAAAAGCATACGCTAAATGAATAAATGTAAATACGTTACCTTTGTGTGGGGGCGGGGGGGGGGGGGTTCAGCATAGAAACGAACGCTCTCCGTTGACTTTGTATTGAGGGAAGCTACCTCCTTGTCATTTCTGACTTGTAACAAAAAAAAAACACAGAACAACGTCTAAAAGCTGCTATGTGACAAAGTGTACAGTAAACAAGCTAAAAAAAACACAGAACTACGTTTATATAAGCTGTCGATCCCCCCAAAAAACGAGCGTTTAAGGGCACAAATAGTTGTAGATGTCAGGGTATTTCACATTGGGCCATTCAACTGGATCATTTCTCCAGCAAAAGGAAGGTAAGGAAAAGAAGCACTGACATAGACTAATAAAATGTAGTTTACTAGAGGCGTAGTTCTCTAGTAATAAGACACGTTGCGCTCTACTTTTGTGTCCTTAAACGCTCGTTTTTTGGGGGTCGACAGTTTATAAAAACGTATTTCTATGTTTTTTAGCATATTTACTGTACACATTGTCACATAGCAGCTTTTAGACGTTGCTCTGTTTTTTGTTATAAGTCAGAAATTACAGGAAGGCAGCTTCCCCAATACAAAGTCACTGGATAGCGTTGGATTGTTTTCCCCCCGGTGGGCGTGGTTTTCAGATTATGACGCGTGTCGCTGAATCGTTATTCAACTACAGAAAGAATTAGATTTTCTACTTCGAAGTTTAAGCTCACTACCTTCTTATGCAACCAATTCTCATTAGTGGATATCTGGAGGTTCTTAAATTTTAATGAAAAATGCTATTCTTGGAGTAATTCTTCTAGATCTCTCCAATCTAGGATCGATTTATGGTTGATCAACTCAGTATGTGTACAATATGTGACTGAAGTTAGTTATTGTCATGCTCCCCTCTCAGATCACAAAATGATACTCTTAACACTTGTTGGGTGTAAGCTCAAAAATAATAGCCTGCGAGGTTATTGGAAGATTAATAATAAGTTGCTTGGTAATGAGGGGTTTATTAATCAGGTCCAATTAATAGCACAACAAGTGTTTAAAGATAAGTATATGTCATATGTTATGAAGTGGGAGCTATTTAAATATAAAGTTAGGCAGGCAGCTGTTTATGTTAGTAAACAAGTTAAAAGTAATAATTTGGATAGGGAAAATAAGCTTATGGCTGAATTGGACTCTCTTTTGAAAAAAGATACTCTCACAGAGGATGAAAAAGTCTCGTTGGAGATACTGAGAAATGAGATTGACCAAATATATATTAATATGGCAAAGGGGGCTTATATTCGTTCTCGAGCTAAGTGGCTAGAGCAAGGGGAGAAAAATACAAGTTATTTTTTTTCATTAGAAAAACGGAATTATAAAAGACAAATGATTTCCTCTCTTAAAGTTGATGATGTAGTTATTACAGATCCGAAATTAATTCAGAACCATGTTGAATCGTTTTACTCTCAGTTATATAAATCTGAATTTAATAATTATAAGTGCTCAGATTTCTTTGAATCAGTTAAGCAAAACATTTCAAGCATTTCTTGTCAATTTAGAGATCTCTGTGATGAGGAGTTAACGAAGCATGAGCTAGCTACAGCTATTCATTCAATGAAGAAAAATAAATCGCCAGGTACAGATGGTCTGTCAGTAGAGTTTTACCTTTGCTTCTGGGATATTATCGAAAAACCCTTACTTGAAATGTACAAGGAATGTATTGAATCAAATGAGCTTTCAACTTCTATGAAACAAGGATTAATAAGCTTACTTCCTAAACCTGACAAAGATACATCTATTTTAGATAATTGGCGTCCTATAACATTATTGAATGTTGATTATAAAATATTATCATATGTTTATGCAAATCGTTTAAAAAAGGGTTTAGGTGAAATTATTAGTGATTGTCAGACTGGCTTTTTAGCTGGAAGGCACATAAATTGGAACATTAGATTAATTTTGGATTTATTAGATTATTCAAATTTTGTGGAATCTGAGGCTTTGATTGTTTTTTTAGATTTTCATAAAGCCTTCGACACAATTGAGCATCACTTTATGTATAGGGCTCTTAAAAATTTTGGTTTTGGGGATAAATTTATTGCTATAATTGAAATGTTTCACAGAGATATTAATAGTTCTATTAATTTATACCCTAATACCTCTAAAAGATTTTCAATTTGTAGAGGAGTACGTCAAGGCTGTCCTATATCCCCCTTTTTATTTCTTATTGTAGTAGAATTTCTTTCCATTAAAATTCAAAATTCCCCATTTATTTATGGAATTACTATTTTTAACAAACAAATTAGATTAACCCAGCTTGCAGATGATACTGTTTTATTTTTGAAAAATAAAGAACAATTATCTGCCGCATTTCAGTTAATACAGTCATTTTCTGATGCTTCTGGATTAAAATTAAATAAAACGAAATGTGAAATATTGTGCCTTTATGAGTCAGTTGAAACCATATTGGAAAATATTCCTGTTAAAAAAAAGATTAAATATTTAGGTGTTATGATCAATAAATTAAAAAAAGCTCAAAATATATTCAATAATTGGTTACAAAGAGATCTGAGTATTATAGGTAGAGTTTTATTAACCAAAGTAGAAGGAGTATCTAGATTTGTTTATCCAGCATTATCTCTTTTTGTTCAAGATTCAACATGTAAAAAAATGAATGATCTTTTCATTAAATTTGTTTGGAGGAACAAACATCATCATTTAAGAAAGGAAATTCTCCAGGGACCAAGAAATGAAGGTGGATGTGAGCTTTTGGATTTTTTTGATTTAAATTATACATTTAAAGTAAAATGGCTTAGAAACTGTTTACTCAAATCAGACTCAATTTGGTTTTTCATACCATATAATATATTTAAGAAGATTGGAGGCTTACGTTTTTTGTTATCATGTGATTACTCTATTAGTAAATTGCCTGTGATGTTGTCTAAATTTTATCAACAGGCTCTTAAAGCTTGGAAACTATGTTATGTACATAATTTTTCCCCTCATAAAGTAATTTTGTGGAATAATGCTTACATTACAGTCAACAGGAAATCTCTTTTTTTACAAAGCTGGATGGATAAAGGAATTTATTTTTTGCTTGATCTTTTAGATCAGTCTGCACAGTTACTTTCATATGAAGACTTTATGAATAAATGGTCTTTTCCTATTAAATATAAAGAATATTACTCTGTGATAAAAGCCATTCCCTCAGGCTTATTAATGCTAATGAGAAGTCATGTGCAATACTGTAACATTAGTAGAATTGACCCCACACTTCATATAAATGGGGTGGACATCAGTAGTGGAAAATGTACAAATAAACTCATCAGACAACTGTTGTATAAGAATAGGTCCATTAAGCCTAGAGGGAAGTTCTTTTGGGATACCTACTTTGAAAATATTATTTGGAAAAAAGCTTGGTTGCTTCCATTTCGTTTTTGTATATCTAACAAGATTCGTGAATTACATTTAAAAATACTTCACAATATATATCCGTGTAATTATGCTTTAGCAAAATTTTTGGATATTGATGAGAGCTGTTCCTTTTGTTCAGATCAACCAGAAAAATTGTTACACCTTTTTTTTGACTGTTGTTATTCAAAAAAACTTTGGGAAGATCTGTCTAGGTATTTTCAACAAAAATCTGGATATAATTTAGATATAACATGTAAAGATGTCTTCATATATTATGAATCAAAATTTATCTCTGTTAACTTTATGGTGAATCTTCTGATTTTATATGGTAAATTTCATATACATAAAAGTAAAACGTGTAATTCTAAACCTTGTTTTAAAGCGTTTTTGGCAGATTTTTCTATGTTCATGGATTCTCTTAAATGCACTGATAACAAAAAATCTAAGTATACAATTATGCTTGCTGAAAAGTTAAAGTTAATTGAAAATAACATGTAATTGCTGTCTCTTCTTTATTTTTTTTTATTTTGTTTATTTATTTAGTTATTTATTTGTTTTTGTCTGTGTTGTTTCATGTGTTTATAACCCCTTTTTCTTATGTTCTATGTTGTCTATTTGGATGTCTTGATTCATATGTAAATTTGTTTAAACATTCAATAAAAAAAAAAAAAATAAAAAAAAAAAACAGAAAGAATTTGAATTTTTGAGTGACAGATAAGTAGAAGGGTGGGGGCACATTGGGGGGCCAATCAGTTTTCAGGGGGGGCAAGTGCCCCATGGCCCCTCCCCTGAATAGGCCACCAGGTAAACATTTGAGAGAAAAGTTGATGTTATTATTACAGTATTTCAAAAGGGAGGTAATTATTTATTATTGATTGTACCAAATACTTTAATAATTTATCCTGGCAGGTAAGACATTTTAATACCAGTTCCAAGCATTTAGCTGCTTTATGATATTGCTCAAGGAAGGAATGTATTACCATGGTATTGCAAGGTTCACTAAATGTGTCAAATTGGAAATGTTAGCAATTTAATGAAAAGATTTTGACATTTAATTTTGGGCATTAATATAAATCGAGTTACATAATGAATGGGAAAAAGTATTTCAGCTTGTCAGGGAGTATTGAGAATGAAATGTATGTAGATCAAATTTCCATATGCTGATAAACTAATGAAGAGACCTGCTCGTCTGTTCCTTTACGCCACAAATGTCTTGTTAAAACAATCTATTTCCGTGCGGATGTAGTTCTACCTTACATTGTAATGAGCATGTGTAGGCTTTGATTGCCATTGGGCGGGTTTGCGAAGCCAAGTCTTAGTGCCGCTTTGTGACTGTGATGTACTATTGATTTGAATTGTTGAATTCTGACCATTGTTAGACTATATGCCAATGATCAGAATATGACTTCAACAGGACGTAGAGGTGTTCCTGAGGAATTCATTAGACTGGTATTAAATATGCAGTTAGTCCCCGACTGAACACTTCTAATGGACTTCCTGTCTTGAAACCCTTAAGAGAAAATTTTACTCATTTTTCCTCAGTATTGCAACAGTCATGTCTTTATTCTGATCATTTTATCTTAGATTTTTAATAAGCTTCCTTTTGGTGTGTAGTAATTATAACAATAAATCCGTTGTTCTTGATTATGTGTGTGTGTGTGTGTGTGTGTGTGTGTGTGTGAAGTATGAGGAAATAAGCAGCAAGCTGTCTGTGATTGTTGGTATAATGTCAGTGTGCCGGATCAATGCGTGACACTGCGACCACCCTGTCCTCACATCACTGAGCTCTGACCACCAGAAGCAAGCAAATCAACTGTGAATTATGTACTCTCTACTAGACAAGCGTGACCACAGCTTCAACCGGGGTCTGTTGTTGCATGATGGATTGGCTGTGTCATGCAGGGCAAAACCACAGTGCATTGATCATTCACTGACTCCTGGTAGCACACTGAGATCAACAGGTTGAAGAATACGTCTAAAAAAAGAAATAATAAATGAGAATACAGAATGAGTTGTAAAATATATATTTAACCCTACTTTATTAAAGCCTAATGTATTAGATTTTGATATATGAATTTCTAAGGCATTTAAACAGGCTTTAGTAATTTATTATGAAAGTAAACATAGTATTTTTTTTTATATTGTAATTATTACTTAAAGATGAACATTTATTGGGTTGATGCAACTTAGGTTTACATGGTTATCCATATATATTTTTCTTTTTGGAAAATCATGTTAAAATATATGAAATGTGACCCTGGACCACAAAACCAGTCATAAGTGTACATTTTTGGAAACTGAGATTTATACATAATCTAAAAACTAAATTAATAAGCTTTCAATTGATGTATGGTTTGTTATGATAGGACAATGTTTGGCCAAAATACAACTATTTGAAAATCTGGAATCTGAGGGTACAAAAAAATAAAAATATTGAGAAAATTGCCTTTAAATTTGTCCAAATTAAGTTCTAGCAAAGCATATTACTAATCAAAAATTAAGTTTTGATACATTTATGTAAAATATCTCATGGAACATGGTCTGTACTTAAAGCTGCAGTCCGTAACTTCTTTGGTTCAAAATTATACAAAATAAATTTCTGAGCAAGTACATAACCAGCCAGTGTTCAAAACTATCGCCTTACTTTAGCCCAATTCACAACGGTTAGCTTATAATAATATTTTTAAATTGAGTGGTACGGGTAGGTTTTCACGGGAAATTCAAGCAGTTTTTATGTGTTTATGAAACACATTGGACTGAAATGAGATTACTCCAGTTTTAAATATGCATCTGTTTGCAGATAGCCTAAGTGGGATTACACAAATTTTGTATTTTAAAGAGAACACCGGTCATAAGGAAAAAATGCTTTGCTTTTTCCGCTAAAAGAATTTCTTGCTATGAAATTCGAATTTTATGTCAATCAGAGATTAGACTGTACAGAAACAGAAACGCTAATACACACTAAATACATGTAGTTACGCAATGCTGATGTTGTTAACATGAACAATTTGAGAACAGTATAACAGTAATTATAACTTGCTACTTTGATGTGATATGAGATAATAACCGATCGTTAGATTTAAACACCTGTAGCGTTTTTCCTCAGTTGGTCATAACAAAAGTTTTAGATTTGCTACTTACTCATAGATGACAATATCCAATAAAAATTCTTATTTGGACCATATTTGAATCTGTGATTCCTACAGTGAAAATCCAAAGGTGCGGTGACTGACATCTACCGAAACATTAGATTCATCCGCGCTGGAGCCGTGCCGGAGCACAACCCACGCATGGAAGATAATTGCGCAATTAACTGCAATTGCAGGTGTTCAGACAAAGATGGCGACAAAGAGGCAAAACTTACGGACTGCAGCTTTAATATACTAGTGATTTTTGGCATAAAAGAAAAATCTATAATTTTGACCCATACAATGTATTTTTGGCTATTGCTACAAATATACCCTAGCAACTTATGACTGGTTTTGTGGTGCAGGGTCACAAATATGATAGAACAAGCTTTCAAGGAATATTTATTTGGCTCGCAGTCATCATTGTACTTAACTGCATTATGTTTTGCCCCGACAGTAAAAACAGTACAAATCTTTCATTAAAGCATTTAAATATCTTGAGACATATTATTGGGACAACTAATATGTATATGCATTTTATGTAAAGTATGTAGTCTCATTAATATACATTACAAGCTATCAGAATTTCAGATTACTTTCTGGCCATAGAAATATTACAAAAATGGCAAATTGCATATTTTTCCTCAGTTTAAGGCTGAGCTACATTTAGTTTAGTGTGAGCTATATTTTCATTATATCATGCCATGTGGCACTGGTGTACCAAATATAATACAAAACACTTCAATGGGGATCAATGGGTTGAAGGTCCATAATGCAGTTTCAGTGGAGCTTCAAAGGACACTGCACGATTCCAGCCGAAGAATAAGGTTCTTATCTAGTGAAACTATTGGTCATTTTCAAAAAAAAATAAAATAATAAAATAAATACAAATTTATATACTTTTTAACCACAAATGTTCAAACTTCACTAGGCTGACTTCATGCATTACGTAATGATGTTAAAAAGGTCGCACATGATGTAAGTGGAAGTACCGACCCAGTGTTTACGAAGTGAACGTGCAAATGCCCTTTACAAAAAAAAAAAAAAAAAGGTAAATCAGTTTTTCACCCTACCCTAGACAAATCTTCTAGACAAAGAACTAACCGAAGAAGTAACCATTGCAGAGCTAGTGCAAGATGAGCATTGTGGTTTATGATTCAAGTAAGTTCATATGATTTTTTTTTTTTTTTATTCTTTGGCTGGGATTATGTAGAGCCAATTTGAAGCTGCATTTAAACTGCAATTTTGACCTTCAACCTACTGGATCCAACTGAAGTCCACTATATGGAGAATAATCCTGGAATGTTTTCCTCAAAAACCTTCATTTCTTTTCAGCTTTAGAAAGAAATTAACATTTTGGATGACATGGGAGTGAGTAAATTATCATTAATATTTAGAGTTTAGAGCAATACTAACAGTGATGCTTGTCTTAAACCACCACTGTTGTTTTTGTTTAGTTAGATACATGTTGGTATGAGATGTTGCTCTAAATGCACGTGGCATTTGCGGTAAACTTTCAGTTGTTTATTTATTCATGCTTCAAGTTCGTGTGACAGGACACAGGTTTAAGTAGGCTTGAGAATGATTAGAACTCCACTGGGCCAAAATAGCACTGGAGAGGTAATTACACAGGGCTGGAGAGACCCTACGGTCCCTGCTGATAGAAGACAACAAGAGTAACTCTGAGAACAGATGCATAATGCATAAGAACCTAATGACTGTAAATCATGATGCCTGAGCTTACTTGACTTTTAAACAAACACCTCTGCATTAACACCAGCTTTATGAAAATGAAACAAGTAACTCTGGGTTACGCCATTTTCATTATTTCATTCTTTCACTCAAGAAAAGAGTTATGAATTAACAAAATTCACAGTATAGCTAACCCTCTGTTCTCATTTTTTTTTTCTTTTAGAAAACCACCATTACATAGCTTTTATTAAACCATATATATTAAGCAAATTCATTAAGTGACATCTTTCTTCTAGAATTTTCCTGACATGTAAATCAACAAATTGCTAACTGAACCCTGCATTCAGAACTTGGAACTTAATACATATACTTTCAATTACATTTTGTGATCAAGTGTTTTGACAGTATTTTATTTTCATAAATATTTATATATTTTATTGTATGGAGGCCAATTTCTGCCACTGAATAAAAAAAAAAAAAAGTTATCGCTTTTTATCTGACTTTTTTTTTGTCAGAATTGCATGATATAAACTCACAATCGCCAGAAATAAAATCATACTTGTGAAATAAAATTGTGTGATATTAAGATATAACTCGCAATTGCGAATTATAAAGTCAAATTTTGAGGGGAAAGAAGACTGATATGTTCTCAGAATTTATATCTCAGTTATATCCATTTTATATCTCATAATTCTGACTTTATAACACACAATTGCGAGTTAAGTCAAAGTTGTGAGAAAGTGTCACAATTGCAAGACATAAACTCAGAATTCTGAGAAAAAAAATGAGAATTGTGAGTTTATATCTCGGAATTCTGACTTTATTTTTCAGAATTGCAAGTTTGTATCACGCAATTCTGAAAAAGAAAGTCAGAATTGCGAGATGTAAACTTTCACCTGCGAGAAAAAAAAAAGTCAGAATTGTGAGCTAAAAAGTCGCAATTAGCATTTTTATTTCAATATTTCCATATTATTGTATTTTTTTTTCAAAGAATATATTACACTTTTATTGCCCCCTCCTAGATACATACAAGATACATACAAATTAAAACAATAAAAAATTGTGTGCCTCTAGTTCAGTTTATTCGTATAGCACATTTTAAAATGGCAAAAAAAAAAAAATAATAATAATTAATAAAACAACAGAAAAAACTGTCTATAAGCTGTTATGTAAAATTAGAGTGAATTTGGTCAATAATAAATTCATATCAAATTGAAGTCAAACGCTTCTCAATTTTCTGACATGATTTTTTCAATCCATGAAAGATAATTGCTCACTTTAGTATAAACTCCATTATACCCAGGCTGGGCACAGCCGTGACCCCATGACACAATACCACCTATGAACCAACTTCTACTCTGTGTGTCCAAAAACGCATAGGGCCCTCCACTGTCCCCCTGGCAGGAGTCTTTTCCCCCGTCAGCGACCCCAGCACATATCATGTTCTCTGTCACGACTAGTTTTCCTTTAGCTGTCACTGTGGAGTCATATTTAGCCTTACATGCCTCAAAATCAGTGACGGGTAAATGTACATACTGGAGATTTCTGGTATGTGTCATGGGTTTATTTACATCTGACACACCCCATCCAGACACCTTCCCGACGTCATTAGTCTTCAAAACAAATCGCTCTTCCCTTCCAGGCAAACACACAGGCATGACAGCGTTACTGACGGGTACCTTATGCTCCAGTTTAATCAGGGCAATGTCATGGTTGAAGTTAACATTATCGTGATGGTACTGAGGGTGAATGAAGACTTTCTGTGGAACGCCAACTACCGCCTCTTTGTCATTCTGTTTGACTATGCCCATCTTCAGCTGCAGGCTGGAAGAATCTGTGCTGCTTTTCACGACATGAGCAGCAGTGAGGACCCAGTTGTCAGAAACAAGAGAAGCGCCCCCGATGAATCGTTGGCCCATTCGTATCATGACCTGCCAGGGAATGTCATTCTTTTCTGCATTCTCCCCACCAATCACCTTGGAAAGCTTGAGCTCAGGCTTGCCACAAACTGAAACACAGCAGACACCGAATCAGTGTTTATATGTAATTGAAAAGCAAAGATATGACACTGATATAAACTACAGGAACAAATTTGTACACACCTGCTCATTTATTTGATTATTGCTATTTTCCACAAAATAACAGCCTTTTTGACAACAATTTTCAAAGGCCTTATGACTTGCCCCAGTTGTCCATGCTTTATTAGCGAGTGGACTTACAAAAATGTAATCACAATTTCTGCCCAATAAAATATTTTACAGTTTGGCACAGCTAGAAAAAAATGCTGATTCATTGTAAAATGTTCATGGAGTTAGGTTTTAATCATTTACACGACTTTTCAAGGTCTAGAAATTACACTTTACAGTTAGCCTTCCTCATATATCCCATATATTCCAGAACTGTGGGAATCTTGGTTCTTCACAGACCAAAAATGTAGAAAGTAATAATACAAATATTTTTATCTTAATTTATTTAGCTGTTTTATCTTATTTCAAGTAATTTGGTTGAGAACCACTGCTTTACACTATAAAATAACACAAATGGAAATAGTGAATTAGGTAATAACAAAAAATTAATAAATAAAATAAACAAATCAAAATAAATTTATATTTGAGCTTGAGTCGCCACCCTTCAGATTACAGCTTTGCACACTCTAAGGATTTTTAAACATTTTTGAACTTATAATTTTGGTTTTGTAAAGAAATATTTCTCTACAAAACTCATTTCGAGCATATAAGCATAGGCCTTTTTGATCAGAAGTTTTTTTTAATGGAGAGTTCACCCAAAAATGATAATTCTGTCATTAAGACCTTCGTTCACCTTCAAAACAAAAATTAAGATACTTTTGTTTAGGGCTGTAATGATGCCTTGATTCTATTTGAATATTCTATTAAAAAAAAAATCCTGATTGCATTTTGTCCATGTAAAATTACAGTGGCTGCAGCATGTCTGTCGTAAAGAAATAGCCAAATATTAAATATTAAGTGGACATTTGAATTAAATGTTTGTTGAGTCAATATTAAATAAGGATTAAACAAAGATTAAAGTGTGAGAGCCCTACTTTTGATGAAATCCAAGAGCTTTCTGACCCTAGATTTCATCAAAAATATCTTAATTTGTGTTCTGAAGATGAATGGTCTTGAAGGTTTTGGTAACGAGGGTGAGTAATTAATCACAGAATTTTTGGGTGAACTAACCCTTTAAGATCATGAAAAACAGTTAAATGTATCCATACTTTTGATGGGAGTGTATAAAACTAATAAAATATATCAGCATTAAACTCACCGGGTGAACATATCTGGTGTATTTTTCCACCCAGGGCATCTCTCCAGTAGCCGTCGTGTGCACAGGTATAGACCCCTAAATTCAGAGAGAAAAAGAATAAGGCTTCTCCACATTGTAAACCTTCAGTGATGACTGATCCGTAGCACAGTGTTGCTATCCAAATACTGTACTAGACTGTGACATTTGCCGCTTACCATTAGTTCCAGCCTTCATTGTGTAAAATTCATCACAAGAATATGTAACCACAGATTTAAATGTGGTTGTGGTGAATTTCACACTTGCATTACACACTTCTGCAGGATCTCCACAATCAACAACTGCAAAAGAGGGACATTTGGTCATTGACACAGTTTATACACACTATGAATGACAATGTTGGCAAAACCTAAGCATATCCATTTTTTAAGTGGAATGTAAAATCTGTTTACTGTCAATCACTGTTACTTTCCCTTTGAGTTCAATCTATTTTTCCAAAAAAAAAAAAAAAAACTGTTTGGTCTGTATATTATGTTTGTTCTTTCCTCACATTTAACACATCTCAACATTTTATGTTGATCGTTGCATTGAAAATGTTCAGTTAGTTCAACTAAGACATTTAGTTCACATAACTGAGCCAACTAAGCATTTGCAATGCAGCAAGTCAACATAAAATGTTTAATTTTGACCTCTAAAATATATTAGGTTTACTTTCAGTCCTATACCCATGAA
This sequence comes from Cirrhinus molitorella, assembly GCA_033026305.1. Taxonomy (NCBI): domain Eukaryota; kingdom Metazoa; phylum Chordata; class Actinopteri; order Cypriniformes; family Cyprinidae; genus Cirrhinus; species Cirrhinus molitorella. The sequence continues at coordinate 10,266,058 of CM065132.1, forward strand.
AGCCCGTTTCTGCCACTGAATAGAAAAAGGTAATTACAATTTTAACTTGCACTTGTAAGTTTACATCTCACAACTTTTTTTTTTTAGAATGTGAGATATAAACTCACAATTGCATGTTATTAAGTTACAATTGTAAGATAGAAACTTGCGAGTTTGTATCCTGCAATTCTGACTTTTTTCTCACAGTTGGAAGTTGTAAAGTCAAATTTTGAGGGTAAAAGACTGATATGTTCTCAGAATTGTAAGTTTGTATCTCACAACTCTGACATAACTTGCAATCGCGTGTTATGAAATCAGAAATGCGAGACATAAACTTGCAATTCTGTAAAAAATGTCACAATTGTCAGTTTGTATCTTGCAATTCTGACTTTATTTCTCAGAATTGCACATTTTTGTCTCAATTCTGAGAAAAAAGGACAGAATTGCAAGATGTAAACTCACAACTGCGAGAAACAGCCAGAATTGTGATTTTATATCTCATAAAAAAAAAGACAATTGTGAGACATAAACTCACAACTGCAAGAAAAAAAGTCTGAGTAGTTTTTTTGGTTTTGTTTTTTTAGTGACAGAAACGGGTTTACATGTATATATATATACCAGTTGTTTTTGCATTCTCCTGTTTTTTTTTTTATCAATAATCATCGTTTAAACAGTCTTTTCCCTGCTAAAAAATGTAAATGGTTGAAATGTTCTGAGAACAAAATAAATTTACTTGACAAACAAATTAAAAATCAAAATAATTCACACCTCAAACAAAATAAATATTTTCCACTGAGGTAAGAAAAATTGATTTCTCTAAAAACAAGTCACACAACTTTGTTTCTGAAGTATTCTGAAGTAAGCTGTAATCATTAATTTTACCGAGTACATTTGTTTTTGTTGTTGTTTTTCTTGAAACACTGGAAATCCTAAATGTATCAAAAATATGCTTTTTTTGTTATAACTGTCATCACTATTTCATCAAAGTTTGCAATAAGAATTTCACTCACTTCAGCTTGAAATAACACCTCAGGTTTCAAAACGTACCTCCTCTTTGGTACGTAAGTAAGCCCCCATTGATGATTATACACACTTCATGCTTATCTAGGATCCTTTAACAACTTACTGATGCAGCGAGGCATCGGTCCATTCCAAAATCCACCCTTCAGGCACGTGGCTTGATAAAAGGGCAAAGCTTCCTCCCCCTAAAGACGCAAAAAGTCACTTTTAAGTCCATGAATAGCATACGAAGCCCCTTTTCTTAAATCTTAGAGAAAGTGAAAGGTTACCAGAGTTAATTCATAGCCCAGATCACACGTGACATTGAAAGTGTCCGTCATGATGTACTGAGACTGCTGGGGTTGAATATGTCCGTGTTGAGGAGCCACAGGGTTTGGGCACGGTTGTGCTATGAGAGCAGGGAACAGTGAGCACTGGTAATGAAAACATACATGCTGGAAAACAGGCCATTAACTTGTCATTTAAATGTGATTCTTAATGCATCACGTTCAAAATGTCTTTTCAGACAGCCATCAGATCTAGCTTTCACACTATTTTATAACATTTTTTTGTTCAACACTGTGCTTCATTGAAGGCGGCAGGTACTAAAGAGAAAAATGTGTCATGTAGTTTTTCTTAGTTTTTACTTCTATAGCAGAACAGAAAAGGGTAGTAAAGTACCTGTGCTGGTGTACTTGATCTTCCAGCCTTTGTTTTTCCCTGAGTGGTCCGAACGGAAGGTCACATGCACTTTGTGAGTCCCCGTCTCTATTTTTCTTGGTCGGGTTTTGCCGCAAAACGGGCCGTATTCCCTTCCACCTGCGGTGATCTTAAACAAAACAGTTTGAATTGTCAGTGTATACAAATGGCAACAGATAAACAAGTCTCTTGGGAGGTGGGAGGGTGAGGAGAAATAATAGGCAGTTGTGGAGGGCATGAGAGAGCATACATTATGTATTCAACAGCCTTCAGGTCAGTGATTAGTGGAGTACTTTGACGCTTAACACCAGTGCTGAGAAGACCAAAAGGCAGTGAAGGGGGGGAAAAAGCTGAACTGAAAGACCACAGCTATAACAAGCTGTTAAACGCCATAAAATAGGATTGGATTTAGTCATTAAAATCAAATGAGCTTTGATGTAGAGTATAAAAATCAGTGCTGAATGTAAACACTCTTAAACACTTATCATGCTTATTTTCATGGAGAGCCAATCGTATGTGTGTAAACCACTCTAAAATCAATCTTTCTTAACACCCAGCTAAGGACACTAGAAGGCATATTATATCTCTCTTTAAACAGTACTTGCACTATAAACAATCTTCCTGAACCTATGGTATAAAGCTCAGTATAGTGCAACAATATACAACTGTTTGTGGGGATTCTGTAAACCATGTAAAATTATTTTATTATTATTTATTGCCTGTAGTTCTTTTTTGTTTGTAGTTAATCTGCACTTTATCATTATATTTAGCAAATCTTCAACATTAATACTTCCCACACATTAAAAAAAAAAAAACACATGAGAACATACAGTAATTTAACTACCATTTTTAAAGGATTACTTCATTTTCAGAACAAAATTTTACAGATAATGTGCTCACCCAACATGTCTTTCTTTCTTTAGTCGTGAAGAAATTATGTTTTTTCAGGTAAACATTTCAGGATTTCCCTCCATATAATGCACTTCTATGGTGCCCCTGAGTTTGAACTTCCAAAATGCAGTTTACATGCAGCTTCAAAGGGCTCTAAATGATCCCAGCTGAGGAAGAAGTGTCTTATCCAGCAAAACGATCATTATTATTCACTTTTTAACTTCAAATGCCTCGTCTTGTCTCTGCGATGCGCATGCCTAGTCTGTGTGATCTGGGTCAATACAGTTAGGGTTTGTCAAAAAACTCCCATCTCGTTTTCGTCTTCAACTTCAAAATCATCCTACAATGTTGTTTTACTTTTTTTTTTGTAAAGGGCATTTGATTTTCTTTGTATGTCCACTTTGTAAACACTGGGCTGGACGCAGCGATGTAGGACGATTTTCAAGTTGGAGAAGAAAACGAGATGGGAGGTTAAAAAGTATATAAATGGTCAATTTGTTTTGAAAAAAACAATCGTTAATAGATTCTAGATAAGATTCTTCTTCCTCGGCTGGGATCGTTTAGAGCCCACTGAAGCTGCGTGTAAACTGTATTTTGGAATTTCAAACTCGGGGGCACCATAGAAGTCCATTGTATGGAGAGAAATCCCAAAATCTTTTTCTCAAAAAACATAATTTCTTTACGACTGAAGAAAGAAAGACATGAATAACTTGGGATCACAAGGGGGTGAGAACATTATCTGTAAATTTTTGTTCTGAACTAATCCATTTCCAACATTTTTCTTATAAACTGTAAAGCATTTTAAAAACATTTTAAACAGAAATAGTGTAGAAAAGCACTTGTTCTGTGAGCTTTCCTCAAACAGTAGACCACGGCGCAAGCAACACTAAGATCATGGGTTCGATTGCTAGCGAACTGCAATAAAATATAGGGATAGTTTATTCAAACAAGTTTACCCAAATTCTGTCAATCATGTCTTTCCAAACATGTTTGACTTACTTTCTTCTGTGCTAGACAAAATATATTTTTGGGGGGAAAATAAAATCAAATAAAAATAAATACCTACAATAAAAGAATACAAAATTAAAAAAAATACAAATAAAATACAATAAAATTAAATTCTGAGAAAAGTCAGAATTGCGGGTTTATATCTTGCAATTTTGACTTTACTTCTCAGAACTGTGAGTTTATGTCTCAATTGTGAGATAAAAAAGTCACAATTACCTTTTTTTTATTTTTCATTCATTGGCGGAAACGGGCTTCTATATATACCTATTGTTTCTGCATACATCTTTTCACACGTTTGACTTATTTTCTTCTATACTACATAAAAGATTTTTAAAATAAAATACTACATATAAAATACAATAAACTAAAATTCTGAGGAAAAAATGTAAGAATTGTGAGTTTATATCTTGCAATCGTGACTTTATTTCTCAGAATTGCGAGTTTATGTCTTAATTCTGAGAAAAAAAGACAGAATCGTAAGATGTAAACTCGCAATTACGAGAAAAAAAGTCAGAATTGTGAGATAAAAAAGTTGCAATTACCTTTTTTATTCAGTTATGGAAACAGGCTTCTATATATACACCTGTTGTTTTTGCATACTCCTGTATTTTTATCAATATTTAATCATCATTGTTTAAACACCTTTTTCACTGCTAAAAAACAGTTTTGTTTCCTATTAAAAGTGAAAAACATCACAATGAAGATGAATGGAGTTCGGTGTTGTTTTGGACCCTAATGACTTACAAACATTTTCCAAAATACCCTTTTATGTGCTCTGCGGAAAAATAAAGTCATGTGGGTTTTTAACTAATGACAAAATTGTCATTTTGGGGTGAACTGTTCCATATGTGTGTCTTTAAATTCTTGTCATAAAGCTTGGCTAACTCTTCAATCTCTATTTTATCAGACAGAGGTATAGAGAGTTCCCAAAGGACCCACAAGGACCCCATTTAAGTGACTCACACATGTGTACACACACACACACACACACACACACACACATACTACTATGGCTGTTGTTTTAGGTTTGACCTACTCTCCTAGGTGGAGTGCTGTCAGTGCTTGCTGATTGTGAAATAACCAACCTTGAGGATGTCATAAGGGCATTGGATTTCCGGATGAGTCTCCACATCAAATAAGTCCAGAAAGTCGAGGGTCACTTGGAAGCCTTCCATCAAACTGATAGTGTAATCACACTGGCTCATCTTGGGGTAAACACCTGGGTACTCTGGACTGCTCAGTTCTCCTGACCTCTCCCGAAACACCTGCCCACTACACTCAGCTACAGTGGAAAAAATGCATTTTCACACCCACTGGGAATTGTCAAAAGCACACACACACGTTTAACCGACAACTATCCATGCCACATTTAACTCTGAGGGCCGCAGGAAATTGCAACATTGATTTGGGACGCTCAGAAGTAAATAAACCTTTCCACCTGTAAAATTTACACTCCTGGCTCTTAATGCATTGTTTTTCCTTCTGAAGCACCAGTGTGCGTTTGAACCTTCTCTAATAGTTGCATATGAGTCCCTCAATTGTTGGAATAGGTTAAAATACACAAAAATGCTGAAAAACCAAAGAATTTGTGTAACCTGAAGGATTTTTCTGAAGAACAGCGGGTAGTTTAACTGTTCAGGACAAACAAGAGACTCATGAACAACTATTACTAAAAAAACAAAACAAAAAACAGCTGTGGATCATTCAGGTAACAATACAGTATCAAGAGTCAAGTGTATGTAAACTTTTGAACAGGGTAATTTTTATAAATTCAACTGTTATTTTTTTCTTTTGGACCATATGTAAATGTATTTTATGTAAAATATATTATTCAGGTAAAAAATAATAAATAAATTAATAAAAATAAAAATAAATACATTTATAAATAAATAAATAAAAAATAACATGCATATTATGCATGATCCCTCTTATTTTGCTAAAATAATGAACATTTTGCAGATTCTGCATTTTTGACTTTTCAACTGTATTCAAGCGTGTCTGTTTATTTGTGAGCACAGCACTTCAATAAATGTAGTAATGGTTCACCCCAAAATGAAAATGCCATCATCAACATCAAATTGCTGCAAACCCATTCGACTGACTTTCTTTCATGGAACACAAAAGAAGAAATGTTGAAAACTTTCTTGTTTGCTCTTTTCCATTCCATTTAAATGAATGAGGATTGGAGCTTTTAGGCTTTATGTATTTATTTTTGTATTTATACATATTTCCAGACGCCTTTATCCAAAGCAGTTTACACTGGGTTCAAGGTATTAGTTTGTTTTCCCTGGGAATTGAACTCATGTCCTTTGTGTTGCTAGCACAATGCTTTACTGTTTCTGCTACAGGAAGGTTTTAAAGGATGCAAAAGTGCAATAAAAGTTTTAAAATAATACTTTATTATATAAGAAACATTTACTAACACACTAATATTCACAGAAACTCTTATCGTACACTTCATTCATGAAAGAAGTAGAGATGGCTGATCATGAACAAATCAATCTTTAATAAAACACATTTAGATAACATTTATCTTTTTTGTGTTCATCCAAAGAGAGAAAGTCATACCGGTTTGGAAGGTTGAGGTTGAGTAAATGATGACAGAATTTTTATTTTTGGCCAAACTATTAATTTAATAAATGAACCCCAACAAGTGCAGATGCTACAAATAATTGCTATAAATGGGAATTGCAGCTGAGTAGGGCAAAGGTCTACTAATTCATATGATTAAATGATTCAGACACAAGTCATTGTTTCTGTCTTCGCTTCTGCGCAATATGATGTGATGTCTCTGTCTTCCCCATTAGCAAAGAAAAACAATTAAGAGGCATGTCTAGGCTGGTAATTGTGATTAATTACCCACCATTAGCACAGTATACAGCTCAAAACAGGTATCAATTTTCAACTGATCCCTATAATACCGTTCCCTCAGGAACCAAAGGTAATTAACCTGAACTCGCTTAGAGTGACAGAGATCAACTGCTCTATACAGGCAGACTAGCGAGGTGCTGCCCACTGTATCATCAGCCTGTTACAGAAGCACGCTTCGAGCTTAAGCCAGTTAGCGCTGTCCAGAATCGCAGTAAACATTAGCATTTTAAATGAGAGGATGTTTAGGGACTGATCCTTTTCTGCCAAAACTTTTCTGTAAATTTGTCTATTCAAAACCATACACAACCCTTGTTTATATCGAACAATGCCATGCAGTTAGTTGTGGCCACCCTATCAATGATATAACAAACCCCTATTTGGTGACTCTATTTCCTGCTCGATTATAGGCTATGCTAGCTCAATCAAGAGCTGTTGACAGGACTGATAGATAGTGTGTGGTGAGCCGTGGCTGCCCAGCCTGCTGCTGTGACCGCTGTTTCAATAGGTCTATGATGTACAAGAGGAGTATACTGGAGCATATATCAGTATTGAGCTATTTGACAGTATTTCCTAAAAATATTGGGATTTGATAAGCACTTATACAGCTAGAAATTGTTTCTTCTGAATAAATATACTTACATATCTTAGATTACAGACAAACAGGCAGTCTGTTGCTCATATATGCATTTATTACTTTACAAAGATTATGCTCACCTAAAAATTAAAACTCTGTTGTTGTTTAGTCATTCTTATTTTCTTTCTTCTGTGAAACACAACTTCTTTCTTTCTTTCTTTTTTAACTGTACAATGACAATATATAGAGACCAATATTGTTTTGTATTGTATCCACACAGGCAAAGTCACACAAGTTTGGAATAGCATTAGAGTGATTACTTGATGACAAAATTGTCGTTTTTGGGTGAGCTATCCCTTTAAAGAGAACCTCTGGTATTACTGATGCCTCTTACTGAAATATGTAGTAGACAACCCATGAAATACTTATGTTATTTTAAAAATCCACATTGTATTATTCATATTTTGGACTATGGGGGATGCCATTATTTCAATGGCTTGAAATGGCTGCACCCTGTGAGCTACTGGCACTGCCTGTTGCTATTTTTACAGCAACACAATTTGAAATACACAACTCTGAAAATAAGATGCTGATACGATGCCTCATTGTGCGGCTTTTGGTTGTAATTTTCAGTTGAAGGGCAACAAGAGAAGCAAAGACTTCACTGCTTTTCCTAGCAATATGAAGAGGAGAAAAGAATGGGAAGATGCATGTTGACAAATAAAACTGGCTAAAGACCCACATTTTTGTTCTCTCCACTTTAGCCCTGATGTCTTTGGAACTTTTAGTAGACCACTGAAAGAGCTTACAAATGGCAGAGACAAGAAACGCTAGATGCCATCCTGGCACAATGTAAACATGCATTGAAACATGATACTTGTCATGACACCAAAGCTGCTGAAGAAGTTTCTCAGTGCCGATTTCACTCAACATTCGGTGGTGTTTAGACTCCTTTTGGGGGAAAAAACGATGGTACGGCATTTGGTTTAAGCCTACGCTTATATCCATCAGCACCTGTAAGCTCTTTTAGTAGCTGTGGTCATCATTTTAGTATTTTATAATTTTTTTTTTATTTTGTTGTGGTAAAAATAGCAACAGGCAATGCACACCGAGCGCACGTCATCAACCATTTCACGTCATCGAAATAATAACGCCCCCATAGTCTAAAATATGCATACAATGATGTGGCTTTTTTTAAATAACGAAAATCTTTCATGGGTTTTCTATTACATATTTCAGTAAGAGACATAATTTATACAAGTGTTAATATCAGGGTTCCCTTTAAGAGAGCTTTTGGTTGAACAATCAAAGAGTTTTTATGAATCAGGTAATTGATTATGAACCAATTATGCACCAATTATTTTGCATTTAGCTTCAGGGCCACCACAATTTTCTACAAAATTACGAGAAAATTAACACAAAATTGAGTCTTGAGGAAGTGTTACATGACAAGACAATCAACACTAATGGTATTTAAAACAACTAGAATTGATTACTTAAATCTTACTGTTTATCTTAATATACTATTTATAATATACTATATAATAATGTAATTCTTTTAGCTATTAGAAATATGACAAAAATAATTTGCTACTACTACATATAGTATACAATAGTGGAAGCTTGTGTAGCACTGAGATTTTAGTGGAAATACATTGGCAGTCAGCGTGCATAGAATCCACTTATCCACTCACTGAACAGAAAACATTAAGGAATCTCTATTGTCTCTCAGTGCTTTACATGCTATTTATAGTGCATTTATTGTAACTAGCTGTTTTCTTTTAATGTACACAACATTGTATATAATATCATATAATGTCCCATACATTTTATAATCAATGAGCAGAAAAACTACAGGCCAGGGGTTTCATCTGTTGTGGGATCTGGTATCTTACCAGGGCAGTGTCTTTTATCGTCGTGGAGTATATATCCCAATCTGCAAGTGCAGTAAAAGCCCCCAACATAATTATGGCAATTATGGTCACACATAGGCTCTCCATCCACAGTGCTCAGGCACTCATCAATGTCTGTTCAGAATAAAAAGAGCCAGTTTAGCAACAGTTCTCACTTGTATGGATTTGGATCAACACATGTATGATAAAATGGTGTATATACTATACATATCTATATCTATATATATATATATATATATATTTATACAACAGTTCTTTCTGCTCTTCGAATTTGATTGGCTGAGAGGAGTGTGATGTTCTAGTGATGTCGGAACTCCAACCACTTTACCATTTGTATCACTTCACTTGCGGGATTTGCAGGATTTCTAACAGAGAGTGTCATAGCGGACACCCAAATCCACTCTAATTTTATAAATGATAGTTTTGTGTAGTTTTAAGAGTTTTTAAGCAAGAATTTACTTCAAATATGTGGTTTGTTAATAAACACAACGTCTGTTTGAAAATTTGCTTCAATGTTTACAGAGATGTGAACTCCAGGGGGTCAGCAGCTGTTCAGCGCTCATGAACCCGCTGAGAGCAGCCTTACTCTAGTAGTTAAACATGAGATAGAATTTGTTTTGGGTAAATCTAATGGACAGTCTTTGGTCCCATTAATCTTTTATTTGTTCCAGAGCATAGTTTTAGCTGAGGGCAAAATCTCTTCACATTATATTTTCTGTAATTAAATGCTATATATCAGAGTGCTGCCTTTGTACTTTTGACTGAATTGCCTAGGAACTTTTATGCTGGCTGTTGCCATTGTTTATTAAATATTATTATTTAAAAAATTGTATTTTATATAAATAGTACTATTTAATAATAGTATTTAGCATTGAAAAAACAGTGTGTGTGTTTGTGATAGTGATTAGATACATTATTCCGCCATTAAATGGCAACACGAGACTGTTTTTATATTAAAACAGACTGGAACGTTGTTATTTTTACTTTCAACAACACACTGTAAGTAGCCCTGTTGTCGGAAATCACCCTTAACAGATGAAAGGATAGTACGACAAAGATATCGATTTCCTCAGCAGACATTCAAACTAATGTTTTATTATGAATGTGAGATTGAGCTAAAGAATGAATGCTATATCAGATGCAGCGCAGGTAATCATACCCACTCAGTCCATCTCTCTTTCATAATTCTCTATATAAAACAGTGAGCTTTTATACAGTAACACAGTAAGCTTTCAATAAAGCAACTCACCGTTCCTTAGTTTCTAGTTCTAAAGTAACATTTTCAAATTTGTAATGCAGGCTCGGACAACTTTGATTTGAATCTATGGCTGAAGGAAGTTGTTCTGCACAAAAGAGGGTTTTTAAAGACACTCTCGTTGTTACTCATGTATTTATACACTTGCGCCGTCGAACTGTTGTATAAACGCAATATCACACTCGTAGATGTGTGATATGGCTGTATATCGGCACGCTGCGATGATTTATTTTTTATCTAGTTTAATCTTTAGCCTTTACAGCAAGAGGTGACAGCAAAATAGAAGAACAATCATGACATGAAAGAGACAGTCATGCTGTAAATCCATTGTTTCCATCACCTTCAGCGGAAAAAAATGCCTGGAAGCCTGTGAATCGGTCCTCATTGGAGTAATCTGATCTGAAGAGCACGGACATGGTGTTGGTGGCAGAATAGATGACGGTGTTTTTGGGCGCATCACCGTAATTTTTCTCTGCCTCACCACAGAACCGGAGTGTGTCATTTGCTTCTGTGAACACCTAGAAAGTTTCAGCAAGTAGTAATTATTAAAAGCACACATCAGTATCATGTATTTCACATAACAAGCTTAGTTAACATGCCAAGAACTTCATTAGAAACTATGCAGCAGTCATACTGTACATTTTATTTTATGATAAAGAGGTTTAATCAAATGTTAAACATGAGTATTCTGATATAATCTGGCAAATGGTGGAGTTCACAACAGGTTTACTAGCAAGATGGGATCTACACTGCTATTTTTGGATATTTTCTTATTATAAATATACGTAAATATTTCAGTAAACATGTACATTATATGTTTTCTGTGTGTAGTAAATATATCTTTATAGATATAGATATATATTATTATTATTATTATTATTATATTTAAACAATTAATTATTCTGTTAACATACCATAATTATTTTCCCACATGTAGTATGAATATAACAGAAGCTTGATTGTATTGATTACAGATTCACATATGATTTCACTGAATTACTATTTGAGATATCCTGAAATATGAAGTCTAGTCTGAAACACTTTGATGTGTATATATTCCCCCGTAAAATGACACCATGTTTAAAGGTGTGTTGAAGACATGGATCTAACCTGAACGTAGTCATATTCGCAGCGGTGAGAAGGCTCCAGGCTAAAATATGTGAAGTAGAGGCGTAATCTGTATCCCTCTGGTCCTGTGATATTCCACACCATACGCTGGTTGTTAGAGTAGACATTTGGAAAGTTTGGTGAAGTGAAGCTCCCATACAGTCCTGTCAGCTCTAAGCCAAGTGCTAATGGAAGCAGGGTGACGAATGCCAAAGATACACTAAAACAGCAGCAAAACAAAAAGGTGTATTACTGCTAACGTATTGAAGCTTTCACAATCCCGACACATTAAACCGAAACATGGGGGGGAACTGTTCCCACTTCACAGTGAACACATACCTGTTCATTATTCCAGAACACCACAAACTTCAGTTCATCTCACAAAAAATGTCCTAATCACCTCTGCAGAACTCTTAATGTCCTCTAGGTTAATGAACTAGCTGAATAAATGGCTCTGTGTAAACACAGCACTGCAAAGCAACAGTATTTTGGTTTTCATCACTGTCTATTCTGTCAAATCTCAGTATCAGCTATTGAATTTGAAGACACACTGTATCAGCAGAGAAGTTAACCTTTGTTGTCAAGCTTGACATATCCTTTATTCTTCTTAAACACTAGATTTTGTCATTGTTTCTTTTCTGTAAAACAAAAACAAAGGAGGAATCACATTCAGAACAAGAAAATTTAACTTTTGATTAATCTTGGCTTTTATGTTGACTCTAAAATTCAGGATTAACTGACAGCAATTGAAAGCGACTGACAGCAAATGAACTCTTGTTTTTTTCAATGTGTCCTTCTGACCAGTCGTCAATAATTGATTTCTCTGTTTGTGTGTGTGTGTGTTTACATGCAGATACAACTTTGGTTTGTGGAAAAAAAAAAAAAATCTTACTAAGTAACAAATCTTCTTAATAGCTTCCAAAAGGGGTCCAAAGTCTGATACCACATAAAAAAATTATCATCTTTAGAAAGATAGAAAAAAGATTTTGAAAGTTGTATGGAAGCTCATTTAAAAAGGTTATTGCGACTTATTTCACAATTCTGACTTTTTTTTCTCAGAATTGTATGATACAAACTCACAATTCTGACTATTTTCCCCAGAACTGCATGATATAAATTCATAACTGCAAAAAAAGACAGAATTGCAAAATAAAAATTTACTTTTTTGAAAGTTTGTATCTCGCAATTCTGACTTTTTTTCTTGCAACTGCGAGTTTATTTTCAGCAATTCTGACTTTTTTTCTTGCAATTCTCACAATTTTTTACTCTGAATTGTGAGATATGAGCTCCCAATTATGAGTTATAAAGTCCAATTTTGAGGGGGAAAAAAAGACTGATATGCTCTCAGAATTGCGAGTTTATATCTCACAGTTCTGACTTAACTAAATTGTTGTCAATAAATGATTTCTGTGTATGTGTGTGTGTACATGCAGATACGGCTTTGGTTTGTAGGGAAAAAAAAATGGAAAAAAAATCATAAATCATAACATTTTCTTAACAGCTTAATATTTAAAACATAAAAAAAAATTGAAGCTAAATAAAAAAGGGTATTGTGACTTTTCACAATTGTGAATTTTGAGATATAAAACTGCGAGTTATAAAGAGAGAATTGTGTTTACATCACATGATTCTGAGAAAAAAAGTCAGAATTGCATGATATATACTCACAATCGTGAGAAATAAAGCCAGAATTGCAAGATAAAAACTTTTTTTCTCAGAATTGTGAGATATGAACTCCCAAATGCAAGTTATGAAGTCCAATTTTTAGGGAGAAAAAATACTAATATGTTCTCAGAATTGTAAGTTTATATCTCACAATTCTGACTTAACTCGCAATTGCATGTTATAAAGTCAAAATTGCAAGATATAAACAGGCAATTCTGAGAAAAAGTCACAATTGCGAGATACTAGGGATGGCTCGATACTATAATTTTCGTTTCAGTACGATACCAGAATGTAATACCTCGGTACCGATACTACTGTAGTAAGTAATGTTAACATACTAAACATGTATTAGTTTACTTATCATTTATAAATAATTATTGACCTAGATTAATAAGAGCTGTAATACTGTTATTATTTTAGCGAATGTTGTTTTACTGTAAAGTGTTATTCTAACAGTCAAAACATTCAAAATCACATTATTATCTCTCTGTCTCTCTGATTGTTTTTAGATTTCAGAATCAGAAACTATTTTTTACTCTGCTTTAAAAGTACTAGTCTGTACTTTATTAGTGTTTTCTTTAGGAAACTTTGCTTCACAACATTCTAAACCATAATATTGTACTTTTTACTGCACTATGTTTCATATTAAATATTTAATACTTTATTACATTAGAAATATATTACTTTCTTACTTTTACTCAAGTAAAAGTATTTCTAAAATTTACTTGAGAACATGAAAATACTACATTGTTAATATTCTTAATTATTAAAGGTAAAACAAACAACAACTTTTATTTATGAAATGTAGTTTAGAAAAGTATGACATTATGCTTTGGAATGGAGTAAAAAAACACTTTGATAAACTACAGATACTTTTTAAATTTACTTATGTAAAAATACTCCACTACTGTCCACTATTATTTGTGAATAAAAGTTACTAAAATCTGAATTTTTGATTGATAAATTATGCACTCACCTGTCGATTTCTAAATTCGTAGAAAAGATCAGGATGAGCAAGTGACAAATGCTTGATTTATAGCAACGCTTGCATACAGGTGCAGTAAGGTCAGTTCATTCACCTTTATCATCTGTTTTGTATGCAAAATAATGCCATACTTCACTTCTACTGTTGTCTTTATTTACTACTTTCGAGCGTGTTGATGGAGTTTCATCTGTTTGATGATCCATCGCGTTTTTCTGTTGTCCCGTTTACCGGTTTTGCAGCAATTTGGGAAGCACTGCCGCCTACAGGTGAACATCGGAACAGCAGCGTATGAAATACCGAACTGGGAAAAAATATGATATCGAACCGTTTGAAATATAATATATATGTATTTTTCCATTACCGGTATACCGCGCATCCCTGTGAGATATAAAGTCAGAATTGCAAGATAAAAACTCGTAATTCAGATTTTTATTTTTTATTTTTTCAGAATTGTTTTCTTTATTTTCGCAATTGTTTTCTTTATTTCTCAGAATCGTGAGTTTATTTTCCAGAACTGTTAGTTTTGACTTTATAGCTCGCAATGGTCAGTTTATATTGTGCAATTCTGAGAAAAGGACAAAAATATTAGTATAAACACTTTTGGCTGTGTTATGATAATGACTAAGATACATAACACTGCTAATATGAAAGGCAAAAGTAGTCACACTAATATGAAAAAAGTATTTACAGCCCTACGATATTTTCAGACATATGAACTGCGATGTGCCGCAGGCAGATGTTTATGATGAAAAAACAACAGGTGACACTGAAAGCCTGTTGCCGTCATATGTGCCAATTACCTTGAGAGCAGAATTAATTCGAAATGCCTTTGTAATGCTACAGTCCCTTTCATTTAAACCTTTTGGCACAGAATGAGATGGTTATTTAATGATTTAAAAATGAGTGAGAAAAAGAGAGAGAAAGTGGGCAAGCAAGAGTGAGAGAGACAAAATGAATAAAGCAACAAATGTTCCATAAGCAAGCTTATAATAGACCCCTCATTTCCAATACACTACGCTGCTAATGCTTGATGTATGAGGAGATTACAATAATTATCCTCATAAATGACAATGGTAATTTCCAGCTGCACATACCCATGCTGATTGTGGCTGCCAGGTGTAATGCACTGACCTCTGTCATCATGCCTGCTTGAGAGGTCACAGGTTGTTGGGACACAGCTGAAGTGATTCTTAATGAAGAAACAATCATTCACACTGGTTTATCGAACTCCCTTGAGTAGTCTGACTGGAAACCAAGGCATCTGGATATCTGCATGTTTTAGGAAAAGAGATGTATGACTTATTAATGCAAATTAAAAAAAAAAAGTTATGTCAAAGCAACTTTACAGTACTAAATGGGACAATAATGTGTCAATAATGCAAAAGTTCCATGTTGCAGCAAATTCAGATTTTAGAGGACTCATCTGGTGGTTTTGCGCTGACGGCCGTCTAGGGGAGGTCTTCACTGATGATCCGTCTCTGGGGCTCATCTAGTTGACGTGGTGTCCGATGACATTCAGGGCTGTAGAGGTCGCCTCTAGGTGCTGATCCACCATCTGAGGTAGATACGGATCCGGGGGACTGCAGTGACCATCTGATCTGGATACAGACTGGATCATGTGGCTACAGTGACCTCGTAAAAAGAAAGAATCAGACTAATATTAGCATAGATGTCATTCTTATTATGATGCAACTAGTACATCAGGTGTTATGGGAAGTGTTCCCGGTTCCGGCTGACCTAATTAATGCAGCCTAACAGGATTTCAACGGATTTGAATTATAGACATGTGTTAATGTGTTATGTGTAAGCCAGGTTCAAGAGATGGGTCTTTAATCTAGATTTAAACTGACAGAGTGTGTCTGCCTCCCGAACAATGTTAGGTAGAATGTTCCAGAGTTTGGGTGCTAAATATAAAAATGATCTGCTGTCCACAGTTGATTTTGATATTCTAGGTATTATTAGATTACCAGAGTTTTGAGAACGCAGCGGACATGAGGGACTAAAATGTGATAAGAGCTTGCTCAAGCACTGAGGAGCTAAACCATTAAGGACTTTATAAGTAATTAGTAATTATACAATGTTTAATAGGGAGAACCAGGCTAATATGGTCATTCTTCCTGGTTCTAGCAATAACTCCAGCTGCTGCATTTTGGACCAGCTGGAGTTTGTTTATTTAGCGTGCAGAACAACCACCCAATTAAGCATTGCAATAATCTATCCTAGAGGTCATGAACACGTGGATTAACATTTCTGCATTTGACATTGAGGGCATACATCGTAATTTGGATATATTTTTTTAGATGGAAAAATGTGGTTTTGCAAATACTAGAAATGTGGCTTTCGAAGGAAAGATTGCTATCAAATAGCACACCTACATTCGTAACTGATGATGACGAATTGACATAGCAGCCATTAGGTATTAGACAGTGTTTTAGGTTATTACATGCAGAGGTTTTAGGTCCAATAATTAACAGCTCTGTTTTTTTCAGAATTTAGCAGTAAGAAATTACTCTCCATCCAGTTTTAGATCAACTATGCATTCTGTTAGTTTTTCAAATTGGTATGTTTCGCCCAGGCCGTGAAGAAATATAGAGTATCATCAGCATAACAGTGAAAACTAAAACCATGTTTCCTGACGATATCTCCCAAGGTGATATAGTGAAAGTGTAAGAAGTAATGGCCCTAGTACTGAGCCTTGAGGTACTCCATACTGCAATTGTGATTGATATGATACCTCGTCATTCACTGCCACAAATTGATGGCGGTCAGATAAGTATGATTTGAACCATGCCAATGCACTACCATTAATGCCAACATGATTTTCAAGTCTACTCCGAAGAATGTTGTGGTTAAAAATGTCAAACACAGCACTAAGATCCAGTAGCACTAATAGAGAGATACAACCATGATCGGATGACAGGAGCAGGTCATTTGTTACTCTAATAAGCGCAGTCTCAGTACTATGATAAGGTGCTTTAACTAACTACTGAGTTAAGGGTATGAATACATATGCAATGTAGTAATTTCTTTATTTTTTATTAAACTTATGAAGTTGTGACAATTTTGTTATTGCTTTGTCATTATGATGCATGGAGTGTAGATTAACTTAGAAAAAAAAGTAGTTTAAAACCGTTTAACATAAGGCAGCAACATAACAAATCGTGAACAAAAACGAACTGAAGTCATTCCACGAAACCGGTACGATTTGGACTTTTTTCGATTTTTTACCAAAATGTATTACTTTTCTGAACACCCCACAACATTAATAACATATTTATCTTTCAGAACATATTTTCCCACCCCAGGCATCAAATCCCTATTATTATTTTAAGATATGGGCACTATTAGTCTTCAACCCCATTATGGACATGATGGGAGCTCTCTGAATATGATTGAAATTGTATTTGTATTGAAATCAACATTTTCATATTAATCAAATGTCCCTCACACTAATTCAGTATTTGCAAATATAAAAGTTACAAAAAATCTTACACTTTTGCTATACTAAAGCCCGAAATGGAACTTTTTGTGACAGCAACCTCATCACTTTTGATCAAAGAAGTGGCTTAACTTCAGAATTTAAACTAAAATCAGTACTGTTATGATTGGTCTGAACATTTCAGACTGAGTTCAACAAACAGTAATTACTTTTTCATAAACCTAAAAAATAATTAATAAAAATTTAGGTGTGACGAGGTTGAGACTAGGGTAACGGGTTGAAAAGACAAATACATCTTAACATATAAATAGTTGTTTTTTTACTCAAATTCACTGTAAGATTTTTCTAAGATCTTTTATAAAAACTGTATTTCATAATGTAACCAAGAAAGACAATTGAATTACTTAACACTGAAATGTGAAAATCTAGGCAGAACACACACACACAGCTTTAACATGAACATTACTACATTCAACATATGCATGTGGTATAAGATTCTTGATCAAATGTAATAATTTATTTAAATTAATGCATAACTTCTTCTCACAACCCCATTATGATCAAATAAGTAACGGGGTTGAGTGTGACGGGGTTGTGATTTTTTGCTCTAAAAGGCCACTGCTCTAAATGTAGCTAATAACAGGACAGCCCATGTATATTGTTAAAATATCAAAGATCATTTGTAATTGATCTATCAATAATTATCAGTAATTGTTATCTTTATTTGATGTAACAGGGTTGAGTTGTTAAGCTTGACAATGACAATATGACACTATTAATAAGTTATAGCGATAAAAGAAGGTGGTAATTTGCCTTTGTCTACTCACAATGTTGTTCAGAAGACTTAAATGATGTCACTTCCTGTTAATGATGTCACATAAGGATCAATTCATTATTTTTTAGGGGGGAGAATGATTTGTGTAATGGGATTGAGGGGTTACTGAGGTACGGAACTAAATAATATGATTTGAATGAATAATCATGAATTTACTTCACTTTACTTTATTAAAACAATACCAGCAATGACTCATTTGTAATTCAAACCAGGTTGCCTTTAGACAAATAAAAACATGGTTTTCCAAACTTGAATCATAAGCCAGTGCTGTTAGAGTTGTGTCACAATGGGTAAATCTGTCCTAAGTCATATCTTGAAGCTTCCCCCTCCATATTCCTGTGTGCTGTGTGCTATCCATTTCAAACAAAGCAAATATATTTAAGTGCCGTAAATGGAATCTTCCACTTTCTTACAATGCAAAGCCTGAGATAAGCGTGTTTTTACTATCTGCACATTTGCTAATAAAGCAAGAATTTATATAATAATGAGCTCATTTATATTAGACAGCGCAAATGTATGTTATTGACGACAACCAAATCCAGTGAATTAGACAATCACTACACATTCATTCACTCTTAAGTGACTCTACGTCAGAGACCAGATACTTATCAGTGCATCAGCAAGTGGTAAAGCTCACATCTAATTCGAACACTGTTTAGAGCTCTTTACTTCCTTTTATAAGTATAGATGAAGTTCATTTTGAAAAGATGCGTCACTCTTCAAGTACTTGCATCTTCCGTTGCAGAGCATGCACTACAACCCTGAGGACAGCTTGAAGCATTAGATGGAACTATAATTAAAACAGTCCATCATTCTATCAGGCCGAGGTACACATATTCCATCTCATTAGCCTTGTTTTATATAATTGACACTGTTTTGTGTAGCTTTGTATTCAAAACGTCGGAAAAAGCATCTCAGGTACAGCCTGGACGCAAACAAGCACATGCATCCGAGCAACAACTAACAATCTGACACAGAGTCCAACAGAAATGACAAAAGGATATTTACATATGCGTATTTAGAGCCTCAGAACCATCCTTCTGAGCAGCCCAGTAATGCTTGCTGTACCATATGTAATGAAGTGCATCCTGATAAGACGCCAGTCAGCACTGTCACTTTGATGTGGAACAGGAGCACTGTGAACACAAAATATATGTCCAAGATCAATACCGATGAGGGGACAAAATGACACTTGTGTCTGAGACTTTAGACTGCAAGAAAAAAAATACCTGAAACGTCACACACTAAAGCAACCCTTGCAGCTAAACATCTTGTAGGAATACAGTGTGTACAATACATCATAAGAAACCCCATAAAAATGCTGTTGGATGGTTGTTTCAAGAGCAGGTTGAATCATGTGGAGGAGTAAATCAGATGTTTGTGTTCACACTGTAATCTTTTCCCATTATTCCCATTCATGCATGCCACTCAGGTGAGCTAAAAATAAGAACAAGGAACAATGTCAAAAATTATAATCTTTGTCAGCTTTATTATTTACACCTCTCAGTGGTTTCTGTGAAGGCACAGAAACTATAAAAGCATACGCCAAGGTAATCAATGGTATCACCCACCTTTCCGTTGGCTCAGCTTGAAAAATAAATCAAGGCAATTCGTTTCACAGTATTTCATTTCCCATAGTTTAACCGTGTCACAAACTGACAAACAAACAAAAAGAAACAGTCTTTGTAGCCTAACGGCTGCTCTGTAATAGAGGATTTCTTATTTTCTCCAGGAATTCATTGGTGTGTCCATAACCTCTGGGGTCAGGTGTCAGAAACCAGAAACAAGGGGTAATCAGTGTATTGTCCAGAGGCCACAAAATGTGCCATTTCTGACACGCCAATTATTTTCTGGTTGCTCATCAAAAGTTTGTGTGCTGTTGAAACTTGGGATGTGTACAGAACAGAAAGCAGCTGTTAAAGGGGACACTGGATGCAAAATTCACTTTTACATGGTGTTTGCATATAAATGTGTATTTTTGAATCCCTAAAAACATAACCATTCTCAGTTATCAAGTCGTTTTAATTTTCTGAGCTGTATGATGTCTTCCTGTTCAGGCTCCACCCTCAGCCACTGACGGACTGTCCTGTATTAGCATATTTCATCCTCAGTACGCTATCTGCCATTTTCTCTGCGTTTGATCAATGTCTCATAAACAATGCAGGTGTTTTGTAGTTTGATGTAAAAGTGAACATAAGAGTCTTAATTGCTCCCAGACACAGTGAATTAGTTTCAGTTGTGATGGTAACACTCCACAAATACACAAAAAAATGGAAGAGAGGGGGGGAGTAAGCATTAGCTCATTATCAATTAAAAAGACATGCACCAAAACGGGTCGCTGTAAACAGAGCTGTTTTTGACTAGGTAAAACGGGTGTTGTTTTACTTTGGAATTTTAACCAAAGTATGTTGCAGACATTTCATGAAAAACCCTAAGGAATCATACCAACTTGTGGAAAATGGGCAACACCATAACACCTGAGAATCTAGAACAAATACAATTTTAAAATGGCTTACTGTTGGTTAATGTTAACATACCTTTCTGTCCCAGGTGTAGTGTAGAAACAACTATATCTATATCATTTGTGCGTTGGTATCCCCAAAATGTGTCAACAACAAGCTTTTGGTGTTGCTCTTTTTGTTTGAATATCTTAACTAGCCCTCATCATTGACTCAACAAATGGAGTGAGTTTGGAGGCAGCACTATCTGTTGAGGAGCATTCAGAAGCCTGTTTGGAGATTATTTTACCGTTTAGTGACACCTGCAGCCCAGAAATAGAGTACAGAAAATATTTATGGCTTTCAATCCGTTAACAGTTCTCGGAGGAGAATTGGTCTTTCATAGGGATTCTGCCATTTGTGACCCTGGACCACAAAACCAGTCTTAAGTAGCATGGGTATATTTGTAGCAATAGCCAAAAATACATTGTATGGGTCAAAATTATCGATTTTTCTTTAATGCCAAAAATAAAGATCATGTTCCATGAAGATACTTTGTAAATTTCCTACCGTAAATATATATAAACTTAATTTTTGATTAGTAAGATGCATTGCTAAGAACTTCATTTGGACAACTTTAAAGGCAATTTCCTCAATATTTTGATTTTTTTGCATTAGATTCCAGATTTTCAATAATTGGATCTCAGTAATATCATCCTATCCTAACAAACCATACATCAGTGGAAAGCTTATTTATTCAGCTTTCAGATGATGTATAAATCTTAATTTAAAAAAAATCAACCCTTATGACTTCTGATGCTCATTCATGTTTATTTTGTGCTATAACTAGTAAAGAGGAAGAGATGATCGGTTCACATGCCGCTTGAACTGAGATGCTACAGTGGTCTGTCATGACACATTAAAGAACCACAGAATGGTATTTATTGTTTGAATTTCTTACAAAATAACACACTTTGAAAGCTGAGACTTTGTTTCATACCAAAAGTAACCTGCTGTCTTGTCTGTTGGCACATTGTTAGTGTCATCTTTTCTCCACGTTGTATTTTTCACTATGTGAGAACATGGTGAGTGGCATGAGAGTGCAATGAACTTGCAATGGTCATTTTTAGTGAATCTAATAACAATACAGCCAAGGCAGTGCACCCTGATTTCTAATAAATCATATGTACTAATGAATCAAAATACATACAGTCGACCAATGTAGTCAAGTATCTGTAAAACATTATGTATATACACAAATAGTTTATTTGTTCTATTGAAATATATCGGAAATAAATGTAATTGTCTCTTTGATACTGCCTGATGAGGCAAAGTCTTCAGACAATTGGATTTATTTAAAGTTTGAAGCAACTTTGCACAGTGGTGAGCATGCTTAATGCATTTTTGGTGTCTTTTCCGTGTCTGATGATGACTGGGTGTCCTGTTGTTTGTAATCAGGGTAGATATTTTTCAATAGTCTGTGGTTAAACTAATGTCAAGTTGAATTCTTCCCTAAAGCTGTGATTTCTGCACCTGGGCACCATTTCTCGTCATCGCCACCTGACTCTCCGTCATTGGTGCAGAGCTGCATGTCAGAGCCACTGATTTGGCAAACGTCCACAGGCCCACAAGAGAACGGAAATGGCCATATGGGGACTTAAATCTGTGAAAGATGCATCAGCGGCTAAATTGAAAGAGTAATGGCAATCTGACATTGGGGCGAAACTCAGTGCGGAGGGATTCAGCCTCGATTTATCACAAGTAATTTCCCTATCATTAGCTGTACTGTTTAAAAGGACATACAGCTGCAGCTGGAGACTTGTGGTGTTTTTCATTCGGCCTCACATCAAAACACTCCCCTTAATCTTTCTTTCTTATCACAACCTTAAGACCAATCCTAATCATGAGATATGGATATGTTGTAGCAGTTGATTACTTGATTAGCTGTCGATATATGAAGTCCAAAACACAAGAGAGAGTAGTTAATGCTGGACTGTGGAGACATGTCAGTGAAGACAAAACTAAATCACAGTCTTTAGCTGTTTACAAGTGTCTTGTGATGTATTTGATATGGTAATGTTTGGATTTTAGTTTTAGTTAAGTAATAGCCAATCCGATTAATAGACTATAAGTACTAACATTTAGGCTTTAACACATGCTATTTACAGTCAAGTTTTAAAAAGTATGCATTTGCCTGTGTTTATCTATGGTGCTTCTGGTTTACACCCTTGATTTGGTTTAAACATGCAGGAATCTAATAAGAGAGCCAGAGACAAACTTAAATGTGTATAAAAGGCCAAACCTTCCAAATAATACATATAAACTATATCACAATATAATACCTTTAGAGCTACTTTCTCTCAAAATAATGGTTTTTATGCAAAATAAGTTTCATAACTCTGAATTATTATCCACGTAGCATTCACAATGCTGACACTTAACTTATGGTTTTGTTTCTTTACCCTTTTCACATTAAGATTCTCTCATTTCTTTTAACTCATCACCATCATTAACCTTAAAGCTGAAGTAAGTATTTTGTGTTAAAAGACTTTCCCATATGCAGCTTATGAAGAGACTATAAGCCATTTGTAGGGTGATTTCTTCTATAAATGTGTAAACAATGATGAGATCACAATAGCTTTGTTTATTTCAGCACCCAAACTAGCAACACTGGTTCAACCAATAGCGTTATTTGGGGCGGGACACAAACTAGTTACTAGTCACACACAAACTAGTTACATTTTCACATTTAAGCTACATTTTTTCAGGCAGCTAAGTCTGACTGATTTATTTTAGAGTTTCAAATATACCCTCCACTAATTTCTAATTTGATTAATTTCAGACCATTCAGATAATATATTTCAGTGGCACTGTGATATTATTATAGGTTTTTTATTATTAATACTTTGAATCATTTTTTAATCATACAATTTATTTCAGTTTTATTTTAGTAATTTTAGTTATTTTAGAACATCAAGTTAAACTAAATTAAAATGAGAAATGTTGCCTTGGCATATAGCTAAAATATTTTTTTATTTCAATTAATGAAAATGTTTTTTATAGTTTTAATTTTAATTTTAGTTTCAGTCAAAAGTTTTTGAACTGTAAGATTTTTCATGTTTTTTTAAGAAGTCTCCTGATCACCAAGCCTGCATTTCTTTGATTCAAAGTACAGCGAAAAACAGTAAAATGCTAAAATATTATTACTATTTAAAATAACTGTTTTCTATTTTAATATTTTTTAAAATGCCATTTATTCCTGTGATTTTAGCATCATTACTCCAGTCACCTGATCCTTCAGAAATCATTCTAATATTCTGATTTGCTGCTCCAGAAATATTTATTATTATTATTATGCTAAAAACAATAATAATTGTAAATAATAATAATAAGCATATTAGAATGATTTCTGAAAGATCATGTGACACTGAAGACTGCAGTAATGATGCTGGTTTGATCACAGTAATAAATTACATTTTATAATATATTCAAATAGAAGGAAGTTATTTTAAATAGTACAAATATTTCACAATATTACTGCTTTTGCTGTATTTTGGATCAAATAAATGCTGGGTTGGTGAGCAGAGGAGAATTCTTTAAAAACAATAAAAAATAAAAACTTTTGACTGGTAGCATAGTTTAAACTATAACTGTATAAATATTTGTATATCTGTAATTCAGTTTAGTTTCAAATTTTGAATAATTCAAAACATTTTTCACTGGTAATTTACATCTTTTAGTTCATCATAATTGATTAAGAATTATTATTAGGAAGACGGGTGTGAATAATGTAATTTTTGTGTCGTGTCTGTTAACCATTTAGCGTTTCAGATGCTCAGCTGGTGTTTAAACACGCAAAAAGCCTTGTCAGACATGGCAATCCGCTGGGATGAGAAACAAACTATCCTCGAACTAACCGTGCTGTATCATGAGGGTTCAGTAGTTCTGTCTGTGTCTTGAGTGTGATGACTTCATTACAGCAAATGACATGAAATTCTCATTCAGCTGCAGCAGTGAATCTATTACGGCTCCCTAAAGGTGGACCATTTCTTTCTCTGCTCCACAAGTGGCCAGTCTGTGATTGAGATATTTAAAGCACACATCTCACAGGTCAATTCTGCGCTTAAACAAGACGGTCAATATTGTGTTTAGTGGCCTTCCCTCTTTCCACAGTCCATTCTCGGTAATTACAGCACAGAGCACGAGAGACGGAGTCAGGATATGACAGAGTCATTGCACAGCTAATGAGCTGCTGCTACAACAACCACTCTGCTTGTTAGCAGGCTATCTGTGATACTGACTTATACAAGCGCAATGTCAAAGGAGAGCTTTTAGCGAACACTGCTTTACTTTCATTCCCCTTAATGCTGAGGCCAGCGTGAATCTGGATCCGTTCCCTTGATAAACACACTTAGTCAAAGAGTAATTATGCTAATTCTGGAGCAGCAAACAGCATGGTTTGCAATAACATGTCAACAGATTTGAGGCTCATCAAACAGGCTGTTGTTTTCAAATTATCATCAAAATAATTATCCAGATTTTGGACACCAGAGGTCCTCTCAAAGACAATAGCACACTGATGTAGGGTGCACCGCACAACTGAACAGTAAATGCTCAGATGATGGGCTAATGATTGAGCTCTATGATTCAGTTTACTTGGTTAATAATTTCACAAAGAAAGGCAATTTAAAAAACATTTTTAAGTACTATTGTGATTTATAATACAATGACGTTTCTTGTATCACACAATTTATTAAATCAAAACATTCATTTTAAACTTTGCTAACAAATCTTAAATTTAAAGGTCCACTTTACACTTGCTATTATGAACATTTTGGGGGCAATTTAAAGCCTAATATACAGTATATGTATATATTTCTTTAATACTTTGAATCAGTTTTTATATTTTCAGTTTTTATTTGAAGTTAAGGTTTTAACCTCTTTTTTCAGTATTATATATATATATATATATATGAAAGTTTGTTTGCAATTTTCTATATTTCTGCATAACTATGACCCCAAAACATCATCAGATTTTCATTTAAGTCCTGAAAGTAGACAAAGAGAACCCAATCAAACAAGGGAGCGAAAAATATTTTCTTTGTCATTTATTTAATGAGAAAAATGATCCAGTGTTACATGTCTGTGCGGTGCAAAAGTATTTAAATCTCTTGGATTAGCAGTTAATTTAAAGGTGAAATTAGAGTCAATCTGTGACTATCAAATGCCAGTATGTGACCTGTTTTATTCAAAGAACAGGGATCTATCAAAGTCTGATCATGTTTGTGGAAATGTACCATGTCACGAACAAAAGATATTACTGATGACCTCAGAAAGAGAGTTGATGTTGCTCATCAGGCTAGAAAAGCTATCTCTAAAGAGTTTGGACTTCACAAATCCATGGTCAGACAGATTGTGTACAAATGGAGGAAATTCAAGACCACTGTTACAATCCTGAGAAGTGGTTGACCAACAAAGATTACTCCAAAGCAGAACGTGTAATAGTCTGTGAGGCTGCAAAAGTTCCCAGAGTAAATTCTTAGTAACTTCTAAGCAAATAAAGATCTTTATCACATTGGCTAATGTTAATGTTCATGAGTCCACCATCAGGAGAATACTGAGCAACCAATGGTGTGCAAGAAAGCCACTGTTCTCCAAAAAGAAAATTGCTTGCTAAAGATCATGTTGACAAGTCTGAGGACTATTGGAGAAAGGTTTAATGGATGGATGAAACCAAAATTTTAACTTACTGGTTTAAATGAGAAGCTATTATTTTCAGAGAAAAGAACACACTGTATTCCAGCTTATGAATCCTATCCCATCTGTAAAACATGGTGGTGGTAGTACCATGGCTTAGGCCTGTTTTGCTGCATCTTGGCCAGGACAGCCTGCCATCATTGATGGAATAATGAATTCTGAATTATACTAGCAAATTCTAAAGGAAAACATCAGGACACCTGTTTAAGAACAGGGTCTCAAGAGAACATGGGTCAAGACAACAACCCCAAGCACACAAGTAATTCTACCAAAGAATGTTTAAATAAGAACAAAGTTAATGTGTTGAAATGGTTCAGTCAATGTCCAGACCTTAATCCAATTAAATAATTGTGGAAGAACCTAAGCAAGCAGTTCATAGGAGGAAAACCCACCAACATCACAAAGTTTAAGTGGTTCTGCACTAAAGAATGGGCTAAAACTACTACATGTTATTGTGCAGGACTGATCAGCATTTACAAGAAACTTTACCTTCAAGTACTGCAGCAAAAGGAGGTCACACCAAAAACTGAAAGTAAAGATTCACATTCTTTTGCAATGCACAGATATGTAACACTGGATCATTTTTCTCAATAAATGACAAAGCAAATATTTTTTCCTCACTTGTTTAATTGGGTTCTCTTTGACTTATATGAAAATCTGATGATGTTTTGGGTAATATTTATGCAGAAATACAGAAAATTGTGTGTGTGCCTAAGTAGTTTATTATGATGATTTAATTCAGTTTTAGTTGTTTTTTGCTGTTTTTGCATATCATAAACTAAATGCATATGGGAAATGTAGCTGAAATTATACAGTTTTTATTTTTTTATTTCGGTTTACGTTTATTTTATTTCAGGTAACAAAATGTTTATACATGTTATTTTTTTATGCACTAATTATTTAATTATACATACTGTATCTTGTATCTAAACTTAAAATTAAAATAAATTAGACAAATCTGCAGTAGAACTAACAATACAAAAAGTTGCAACACAGATGACAGAAATCATTGCGTGAAATGAAATGGTTGGAAACAAAGATATTGTTTTAGCATATGGTATAAGTGCAATTGAAATCCAGGCTTGTTTTAGTTTTAGAATATAGATAAAATAGTAACTAGATATCTGGATGTGTAACACATTAAAATCAGATGTAAAAAAAAATAAACTGTGGATAGCTTATGCTGAACCAGGCTTAGAATAATTGTTCTCTTATTCTCATCAGCATTGAGTCTAAATGGCATTGGAAGAGGCAAGATCGTGTCCTCTGTCCCTTTATAAGCCCCTCATGAGGACTCTGTCCCTCCTCCTGAACTGGCCCACTCTGTGATGGGCAGGGTCTCTATGGTTACGGGCATCCTGCATCCCTTCTTCATGTCTGTGACATCTAATTTTCTCAGCTCTCGCTGCGGTGTAGGGTGCGCTGAGAGGGATAATGATATGCTTTTAGCCGTGCTGACTAGCGACGCAGTCACAGCACACAAACACATCAGGCGTCATTAGTGGCTGTTAAGCACGAAACCTAAAACTTCACGTTTAGTCTTCTATGAAACCCATTCTGTCCCCCTCCAACTCAACGTGCCTTTTGAGATATTGACAAGGGTTTGATTCTGTGGCATGTTTCATCATTTGTGTTCATGAGAAGGCAATTACAGTTTAACTCTCATTCCCTTTAGACCTTTGAGCCTGATGGAATAATACAGGCTGCAAGTAAAAATACAAGGCATGCTTATGATATTGCAGAAGTCAAGCCTACCGAACTCCAGATTGCATTAAAAGTTTGTGATTTATGTTTTGATATTTAAAAGAATAATTGAGCAAATAGTATGTGGCTCCAGACCACAAAACCAGTCTTAAGTAGCCCTGGTATATTTGTAGGAATAGCCAAAAATACATTGTATGGGTCAAAATTATAATTTTTTTTTTACTCTAAAAATCATTAGGATATTAAGTAAATATCATGTTAATATTTGTAAATATCTCAAAACTTAATTTCCAATTAGCAATATGCATCACTAAGAACTTCATTTGGACAACTAAAGGCGATTTTCTCAATATTTAGATTTTTTTGCACCCTCAGATTTCAGATGTTCATATAATCGTATATTTGCCAAATATTGTCTTATCCCAACAAACCATAAATTAATGGAAAGCTTATTTATTCAAATTTATATATAAATCTCCATTTTTAAAAAAAAAAAAAAAAACCCTTTTGACTGGTTTTTTGGTCCAGGGTCACATATGAATATTCTGTCATTATTTACTCACATTGTTATTACATTTCAAATTGTTATAGCTTATAAATTTGAATGTACAAATTAATTTGGTCAAGCAGACCATCACTACAATCAATAACTGAAAATGTACTTGCCCTCAGACCATCCAAGATGTAGATGCATTTCTTTCTTCATCGGAACAGATTTGGAGAAATTTAGCATTGCTTATCAATGGATCCTCTGCAGTGAATGGGTGCCGTCAGAAGATGTTTATTAGTCCTTCTTCTGAAGTGACAAGCTGTGTGTTTGAAATAAACAAATCCATCATACATTATTAACTTCAAATTGTTGCTTTCAGTTAAAATATGAGTCCTTTATTTACTTCCAGTAAAAAAAAATATGGTCTCGTCTGAATTAGAAGAGAAATATGCACAGATCAAGCACCATTTACAAGCAAAAACAGCACAAAAATAATTCCAAAACAAATATGATGTGTGAGAACAACAGGAGATTGACTTCTTCAGTGGAGGGTGTTATTATGGATTATTGACTTTGATCAAAAGCAGACCAAAAGTTTGAAGGGAACCCCAGGTATTAAGAATTGCTTGGCTTAATATAACTTAAATGATGTCTCTTACTAAAATATGTAGTTGAAAACCCTTTAAAGATTTGCATTTTTTAAAATATCCACATCGTTTTATACATATTTTGGACTATGCGGGGTGCCATTATTTCAATGACGTGAAATGATTGCACTCGGTGAGCTACTGGCGCTACCTGTTGCTATTTTTACCTCAACACAACTCGGAAAATAAAATACTGATACGATGATCCCAGCTACTGAAAAAGCTTATAGGTGGCGATGGATATAAACTCAGGATTAAACCAAATCTGTACCATTGATTTTCCCCACAAGAAGTATAAACACCGCTGAATATCAAGGAAAATCCGCACAGAGAAACTCCTTCAGTGGCTGTGGTGTCATGACAAGCGTCAGCATGTTAACATCCTGCCAGGATAGCATCTAGCGTTTCTTGTCTCTGCCATTTGTAAACTCTTTCAGTAGCTGTAGTCTAAAAAGCCTCAGAGGCATCAGGGCCAAAGTGGAGAGAACAAAGACCCGGGTCTTTAGGAAGTTTTATTTGTCTACAGTCATCTTCTCATTCTTTTGTCCTCTTCTTATCACTAGGAAAAGCAGTGAAGACTTACATCGCTTCTCTTGTTGCCCTTCAACTGAAAATTACAATCAAAAGCCACACAATGTGGCATCATCATCATATCGTAGCATCAGTAGCTCACTAAGTGCAGCCATTTCATGTCATCGAAATAATGGCGCCTCCCCCATATGTATAAAACAATGTGGATTTTTTAAATACGTTTTTTATGTTTTTTAGTAAGAGATATGTTATATTAAGCCATACAAGTCTTAATGCCCAGGGTTTCCATTTAGCGCTAAAACACCTCAGTGATGGATTTTTATCTTAGAAACACAGCTTTTTTACTTCACTTGATATCAGTGGTTTCCTATAGTCTAAATTCATTCATGTTATGCAGTGATTTACTGCATAACAATTAATTGTCTAGCGTATAAAATGTACAACCAACACTATTTTATAGTTGCATTTCATGCTTAAATTACTTTCTAATGCCACTCTAACATGCCATCAACTTCCCACTCGCTGTTCTTTGCTCATCAGAAAGGCGAAGAGAGCGAGAAACAATAAGTCAGTGTTCGACATGAGCAAATGTGACCTACACCTGAGGGCAACTGCAGAGCCAACTACAGCACAATGAAGGGCAAATAACTCAAAGAACAATGACTTGAATAATTCAAAAACTCCAAATATAGATTTTTGATCACCAGTGGCAATATTTCTTCTTCCACAAATGGCATTCAAGTTTCTCTGTGTTCTCAAATGTCTTAGTTAGTCACCCATGGTATGTTTGCGTCTGCTCAGTATCCTACCTTCAAATGTCATCACAGAACCAAATCAAGAATTATTGATGGTGATAGAAAACATTGCTGGTGGCAACAGGTAAAAGCAAAGACACAGACAACGCAAAACTAATGAAGTGAGAGTGCTCTCCGATGCCCTCTGACCATGTGACAAAGATCTAACATGGAACGTAATGGCATTTACGTAGCCCTGAAACATTACTCACCACTCGCCTGCGGATAAAGGAAAGTCTATCAAGAGAAAAGAAACAAGGCATTTTGATTGTGGCCTTAGTTCCGTTTGTCTCAAACCATATTAGGTTTGCTGGATAAACAAGGCAAAGCAAACTGCCAATCATTTAAAAATGTAATTGTGTGTCAGTTTACAATTCAAATAGTTTCCTTCAACATAGACGGTGTTATCGCAATTGAACATAGCATTAGCATCATAATAAACGAGCAGCTTGTTTCACGGCCTTTTGCATTCGCTTAGATGGGAAGGTTTCGAAGTTGAGCTTTTCTACTCACACATTACCTGCGGCAGACTAAGCGATTCACATTTGCTCCTTTCATAGACACCATTTAACTGTAAGATATAATAATGTCTAATTTAAGAATACATATGGAGGTGGCATTACAAATGTGGACAGCTGCTCAATTATTGTTTAGCCATAACTAATATGCCTGTAGCTCAACTGGTGATGCAAGGTGATGGCAATGCTAAGGTTGCGGGTTCAAACCCAAAAGAAACATGGATAACTGGATAAAAATGTAACATCAAAATTAAAGGGATAGTTCACCAAAAAATGAAAATTCTGTCATTAATTCCTCACCCTCATGTCGTTCCAAACCCGTAAGACCTTTATTCATCTTCAGAACACAAATTTTGATATTTTTTGATGCATAGAAAGAAATGTAATTACCATGTTCAAGGGCCAGAAAGGTAGTAAGGACATTGTTAAAATAGTCCATGTGACATCAGTGATCATCAATTTTATGATGCTGTAAAAATACTTTTTGTGCACAAAGAAAACAAAAATAATGACTTTATTCAACAATTGTTTCTCTTCTGTGTCAGTCGGTGTGCGTTCATGAGAGTACCACAACGTATGCGTGTGATGCTGCTGAAGCAGGAGCCGGCGTTCTGAATAATGTGAAATGTGTAAGACTTTTTAAAAATATATTCTAAACGAAGTTCTTTCTCTTAAATTAATTAAGAAAAAATATATATTTTTTTTTATATCTATGCTTTAACAGCTAGTATAATGATAAAA
The DNA here is from genome assembly GCA_033026305.1 of Cirrhinus molitorella. Classification (NCBI taxonomy): domain Eukaryota; kingdom Metazoa; phylum Chordata; class Actinopteri; order Cypriniformes; family Cyprinidae; genus Cirrhinus; species Cirrhinus molitorella. The sequence goes on from CM065132.1 coordinate 10,297,898, forward strand.
TGATACATGTAATTTAGACAGCTCATTAGAGTTTATTCTCATTTCATTTTTAAGGGTTTTAGATGTTTCACTGGGGAATGACAAAAAAAATCAGATTTAAAAAAAAATATGTTTGTGATCTGAACTATGACTTTGGTCGACTGGATGACTTTTATAGATAAAGACACATTTATTAATCATTATATTGACTCAATTGCCATTGGCCAAAATCTCAAATAATCAATGTTGATAAATAGAAAAGAATACAATTTGGACTACAAACAGTGTCTTGTGGTGACCTCAAGTTAATTTAACTTTGGTTTTGTTAAAACTTAAAGGACTAGTTCACTTCCAAAATAAAAATTTCCTGATCATTTAACTCACCCCCATGTCATCCAAGATGTTCATGTCTTGCTTTCTTTAGTCGCAAAGAAAGTAGTTTCTTTCTCCATATAGTGGACTTCAATGATGGCCACCGAGTTGAAGGTCCAAACTGCAGTTTCAATGCAGCGTCAAAGGGCTTTACACAATCCCGGCTGAGGAATAAGGATTTTATCTAGTAAAACAAACTGTAATTTTCTTTAAAAAAAATACAATTTCTATACTTTTTAACCACAAATGCGCATGCGTAAGAACATTGCTAAAATCTTCTGGTTAGATCTTTTAACAACTCATTTAACTCATTATTAAAATCTAATTTTCTCCTTTAACTTCACATCATTGTTTTATCTTTTTTTTGTAAAGGGTGCATGATTAAATAGGCCTATTGTTGTTGCTGAGTCAGTCCTTCCCTTTCCACTTTTAATTCATTAATTGCAATTTTTTTGTTTTATATATTTACTAGAAATACTTGAGTCAGTTGTGTTTCCTAAAGATAAATGACACATTACATATGAATTTCAAATTCACGTTCAGGTGGGAGCATGCCTTCAGATCAAAGGCAAAGCAATCAAAATGCTTTGCTTACCAGCAGAAGCAGCTTTGATGTCCCCTCACAATGCTCTTGTTGTAGCTCAGGGGCACTTGTATAATGAACAGTTTTTCTTTCGCTTCCCACAAATCTTCATGCAAATAAAACACATCCTAGAGTCATCTATTTGTGTCAGTCCATCGATCAACTGGCCAGAAAAAGACAGAAAGAACAAAAAGATGGATTAAACTGAATTTGTCATCTTGTGGAATAACCAAAATCATATTGCATGATAACGGTAACAGTGAATTCCTCATGTGTATTGATGTTTGTTGTGTCTTCATTCTACTGATTAGGTGGTCCTGTGCCGCACTGGGGAAGACTAGCATGTTTATTGTTCCGTTACCTAATTAAATTTGGCCCCATCTGACTTTTCTAGCAAACTGAACAGATATATGAATGCCATGCCAGAGACTCAGTTTAATAAGATTTTGCATTACCATACGCCACTGTTGAATAACATTAATGTTCTCTGTGTTAACCACAAGTGATTCAATTATTTTACTATTTCTTTATCAAATCCAAACAACTGATGGCCTGTTAGAGTGCATAAAGAATTATTCTTAGTTATACAGTACATATATTTTAAGTTCTTTAATATTAAATGTAAATATATATATATATATATATATATATATATATATATATATATATATATATTTTTTTTTTTTTTTTTTTTTTTTTTTGGTTGTTGTTAATATATATGTAAAATGTGTAATTGTTTTAACTGCATACACAGGGAAAAATGTCAGGAGTATTCCTGATGTCTATTTAGAAATTATTAAAGCTGACATATCATGAAAATCAGGTCCCCAGTGCAACTACCAACCCAGAAAACATGAACATATGAAACTTGTGTGTATTTGGCAGATTAAGCGCAATAAGACACGAAAAAACTTAGTATAGCATATGCTTCGAATGTGTGCGCTCAGCAAACCTTACTGAATTAAAAGTTTAAACTAATATAGTTTAAAACGCATCTCAGCATGACAGGCATGATAATCAAAACCAAACAGATGTTTTTAGCAGAGTGTCTGAGGTATGAGCTATAATGGCAAAGTCTTATTCTGGAAAAAGGGGCGGAGAGCAGTAGCTCATTTGCATTTAAAGAGACATGCATGAAAACAGTGCTTTTCTGCTTCCACTCAAAAAAAAATGAATATAATAAATGATCTGCAGGGTCTTTTGAGTTAAAACTTCACAGACACATTCTGGGGACACCTGAGACATATACTACATATTGTAAAAAGGAACATAATAGGTCTCCTTTAAGTATCTGTCATCAGTATTCTGAGAAAAGAGCAGACAGATTAAACTATGAAACTTTGAAGATGCTGTCAGTATCATAGGGATTCAACCTTTGAACTCATTGAAGAATTTTGTGGTCAGGGTGACCCCAGCTACAGAATCAAATATCTACTGCAGACATCATTTTCTCTTTCAATTTAGAAAGTGATTTTTTTTCAGCTGTGTAGATCAGCTGGTAATGTGTCACACACGCACACAGACACGAACAGACATTTACACACAGTTACACACACACACACACACACACACACACACACACATCAAATGCATTTCATACAGTGATTACATGAACAAGTAAATTGCTTAGGTTGGCCTATGGTGTCAAAAAGCAGATTTTCCCAGCACACAAGGTGGTACTTATCTCCTTTACATGTAGTCATTCACATTTTTAACTTTGAGGCTAAAAAGAGACATAGTTATAACCTGACCTAGCAATAAATTAACTCTACATTGGGACTTCAAACTGAAAACTGAGCGATATATATATATATATATATATATATATATATATATATATATATATATATATATATATATATATATATATATAACGAGTTCAGATGCAAAATCAGATAGTGATACTGAGTGAATGCTCTCACATATTATATGTCCATCAAATACTTTTACAAACTCCCTAAAATCCCAGCCTGAGCCTAATCAGACGTACCGGTACTTAGGTAGAAACCTATACATCAGAGCCTGATAAAAGTGCATTTTTTAAAGAAAGACGTCAGATGGATTTAGAGGCTTTTGCATCTGAACTCTTCATATATATATATATATATATATATATATATATATATATATAGTGTTTACCATTTTTTTGATTAGATGTCAATAACTGATTTTTACGGTAAATTTTTTGCAATATGTACATCAACTTGAAAAGCTACTACTAAATATATTGTAGAAACTTTAATTTTCTGTAAAGCTGCTTTGCGACAATTTGTATTGTGAAAAGCACAATACAAATAAACTTGAACTGAATAAATGCTAATGATTTCAAGAACATAAAAATGGACATTTTCATTGAAAGGACAATAGAGAAGTGGTAGGAAACCAGGTACATGTGATAATCACTATGCCACAGCTCCAACACATTTTCCCATTTTCACCGTTACGTCATGTATTCGCTGTTATATATATTTATTCATGATGTCAACTAGTTTTACATTCAACAGCAATGACGCACAGACGCGAGTACACGGTTTTGAGTAACCATGTATGCCTACATTTGGAGGTCAAATAATTAAACTAGACTGATGGCCTACTGCATGTGTTGCATCTGGATATTCAATCTAACTTGTTTTTTCATGTTTTTAAAGCTATCTAGTCTTTGGCAGTGTTGATAAAGACAAGAGCCACCAAGACCTGACAAATACGTGATGTACTAAACTGTGGTGTTCAAAAATGATTTTGCCTTCCATTTTTATCCCTTCCCATGTGCAATAAAAATGTAATAATACCTTGAATTTACCAGCAAATAATTATTAGACAAGGGTTTAGTTTAAAATAATGAGCTCAAGCACAACCTCTCATCAACTGCAATTACATATAATTCATCGACAAGGAAAATTACCACCACACAAACTGTCAATCAATTAATCTGGTGTATTAAGAGTCAAACAACCACAGTTTGTGAAAATGCCATTCAGATGAGCTTGTAACAAACAGCCTTTACGTGATTTGTTCTTTTGGGAAAACGTTTATATGTAGCACTATTACATCACCTGTAACGCATTTGGCTCTGTGATCAATTCTATATTTATTCATCAGTCAGTTTAACATAATGCTTGACCACAATAAATGAGACATCTTTTATCAAAAAAAGCAACTATCTTAACCATGCTTTATTCTTTTTTTTAATGCTGAAAAACAACAAAATGTCCATAAATAGCTTAATCGATCAATAAATAAATAAATATCATCATCAATGTCTTTAACAAACAGACTGTGTCAGAGTAAGTCCACAGAGACCTTTCTTCAGACACTGGAGATGGTATGTACAGCGGAGGTCTACACAGTTCATGTCAGGTTTCAGGGAGGATCGCGGCATCGTTGCAGGACTAGCGCCGTTAACACGATGTGAAGGTTTTCCAGAAGAAGTTTTTGCAGGGGGCTTTGCGGTCGCGCTGTGGCAGCTGTGATAACCGGTTGTAGACGGCCCGTTCTTCCAGACGGGACTCTAGGGGCTCCTCCACGTCCAAGGGGACGGGCGCTATCTCCCCAGCCAGCACGCTGTTGTCTACTCCGTCTAACAGCCCAGAGATCAGCTTCAGGATCAGCTCCTTGCGCTCTTTGCTCAGCTCCTGATGAGAAAGCAACTCCACTTGAATTAGAATGCAAGATTTTAAAGGCTTCAACTATTCATATTATTAATACTACAGCTCTTTTGGACGCTAAACATCAACATGTGTCTAAAATACAAACACCTGCTTTTTAAAAACTAGAAGCATATTAATAGTCACTCACCCTACTTTGTGCCGGGTTCCTCTCCTCCACTGGAAGCACAGCTGCTGCTCTGACACTATACAGCACCAGCAAAAGAGACACTAGGCTGGACAAAAGCTGCATACTGACAAAACAGTTGAAGTTAAAGTGCACAGAAAGGTCGTCAGAGAAGCGAAGAAGGAACTTTGAAGTCCTTGTAGCTCCTGGTGCAGAGTTGAAGCTGGAGAGATCTTGGTTTTTGAGAGCTTCAGGTGGCAGGGTCCTTATATACCTCTTGCTCCAGTCCCCTACTGACGCAGCGGTTGGAGGACGGAGGGGAGAGGGTGGGGGAGTGGGTGGCTTAGGAACTAACAAAAGCATTGAGTAGTTAACCCCCCAACTAACCAGACGTCGTGCCGGTGGGGAGGACTGCGCCACAATGCTCACGTCATAGCTCTAAAAATGGTCCTGATTTCAGTTCAAACGGATGCGAGGAGAAAAAAGACTGATGATGACGGAGATACCGATAACGTGAAAAGTTCTGTGGGCCGCTCATTGTTTATGCTAATTATGATTTACATTTCTGTAGAGAGTGAAATGACATGCAGAGAGCGAATCATGTTTTAGGAAGTACGGCGGTCAGACGTACGCTGTAATTACATGCCGTTCTCACTCAGAGCTGCATTGTGATTTCAATACAAGGAAATCAAACTAACCCGTTTTGTTGTGTACAGTGGCAGTCTGCTCCGATTTCAACGTGTGATTGAGTACAACTCCTCCTCCTTCTCCTTCAGATTGCCATCGAACCGTCTGGCACCTGGAACAGCTGAGAAAACTGTCTTTAGGGAGAATGAAGACGCTTTTGATCCGCGGATGAAAAGAGGCTGAATAACAAGAATTAAGTCTTTTATGGAAATGTAACTGCAGATTTTACCATGTAAGAATATCAAGCGAGACAAACATTAGCGCAAAAAGCAAACGAGGTTATATAGTCATGTAGTTATACAGTACTACAGCAGCAAATCTAATGAGAAAAAAAAATGATTAAAGGGTTAGTTCATTCAAAAATGAATATTCTGTCATTAATTGCTCACCCTCATGTTGTTCCAAACCCGTATTCATCTTCGGAACACAAATGAAAATATTTTTTATGAAATCTGAGAGCTTTCTGACGCTGCATAGACAGCAACACAACTGACACATTCAAGGCCCAAAAAAGCAGTAAGGACATCGTTAAAATAGTCCATGTGACATCAGTGGTTCAACTGTAATTTTGAAGCTACGGCAATACTTATTGTGTCCAAAGAAAACAAAAATACTGACTTTTTTTAACGATTTCTTTATTTCTGTGTCAGTCTTTTTTTTTTTTTTAAGAAAAACATCTGGGTTCAATCAGTGACACACTTGGGGGGCAATCCATAAACCTGAAAATACTCACTATTTCAATAGTTTAGCCACAAGATGTAAACAAAATGTGCATTAATATGCTTTTAGAGTGATAAAATCACTTAATGACCATTTGTGTGTGTAAAGTAAGTTATATCCAATTTGACAGCATAATGACAACATAACATGACTAAAATGACTAAAAATTATTTAAATAACTTTAGAGCTCAAATAATAAATTCATTAATAGTAAAATAGTTTTAAAAGAGGAATTAATATAAATGCTTTTACGAAATTATAAGCTTTATATTTTTGCCTTTAAATCACCCAAAAATTTGACCCATCCATTTTTATTATTTTAAACGTCATAAAAGACATTTACATATAATCCACAAGAGAAAATAATTGTTGAATTTATAAAAATGACCCTGTTCAAAAGTTTACATACACTTGATTCTTAATACTGTATTGTTTTTGTTTAGTGATAGTTGTTCATGAGTCTCTTGTTTGTCCTGAACATATACTGCCCGCTGTTCTTCCGAAAAATCCTTTAGGTCACAAATTCTTTGGTTTTCAGCATTTTTGAGTATTTGAATCCTTTCCAACAATGACTGTATGATTTTGAAATCCATCTTTTTACACTGAGGACAACTGAGGGACTCATGTGCAACTATTACAGAAAGTTCAAACACTCACTGATGGTTCAAAAGGGGTGTAAACATTTGAACAGAATGAAGATGTCTACAGTTTTCTTATTTTTTTTTAATACTGCCCTTCAGAAGCAACAGAAGATACTTACATGTTTCCCAGAAGACAAAATAATAAGTAAAATTTACCCTAATCTCCAAATTCATTTAATGCACTGTGTTTTCTTCTGAAGCATCAGTGAGCGGTTGAACCTACTGTAATAGTTGCATATAACGAAAACAACTGAGGGACTCATGAAAAGATCAAAATTATACAGTCGTTGTTGGAAAGGGTTCAAATACACACAAATGCTGAAAAAACAAAGAATTTGTGGGACCTGAAGGATCTTTCTGAAGAACAGCAGGTAGTTCAACTGTTCAGGACAAACAAGGGACTCATGAACTATCACTAAAAAAAAAAAAAACACAGCTGTGAAACATTCAGGTAACAAAACAGTATTAAGAATCAGGTGTATGTAAACTTGAATTTTTTTTATAAATTCAACTATTATTTTCTCTTGTGGACAATATGTAAACATCTTTTATGTGACCGTATTCAATTCAGAACTAAATACAAAATGGCATGCATTTTGTATGATCTCTTATTTTGGTAAAATAATTAACATTTTGCAGAAAAAAATAAATAAATAAATAAGTAAATAAATAAAACATTCATGGCGACTTTTAAATACTCTACTGTACAGACAGCACTGTACTCAAAGTGCTGGGCAGTCTGCATAAGCAGTCTACATGTGTTTAATTAAACCAGAATGAGAAATGGTAGCCAACCAGACCAGTTGGGCAGTGAAAATAAAACATGTCTTGGTCATGGGCTCCTGTCATGTTCTCATTCTGGTCAGCTTTTCTGGCACCCACACACCTCTTTGGATATGCATACACACACCCCGACTGAGTTCACGTAGCTAGGAGCCCTAATACTCGCGCTTTAGCGCATTTTTCACAGCAGACAGATACGGACAGACTTCAGGGCCCGGGGCTCTGTAGAGATTAACACAGCGTTGAGATGAGCCGCCCCCAGCCGAATCGTGATAAAGTGCGTTTGAAGAATTCATGCCAATTGACCAGTGCCAAACACATCTAACGTTCACTTCCCAACCAACTTCAAACATATCTGGCGTCAGAGTAAAATGCCAATCCACATCCTCCTGTTGTCTCAGCGGGAGTTTTGATGACTTCATATCAGGGTTACTATAGTTAGAGAGATTGCGCTACTTGTAATGAAATAAACATTAACTGAAACATACATACATATAGCTAGTTGCAACATTGCTCACTTTAATAGTTTAACTTGTACCAAAATAATTACAAAATAAAACTTTGTCATTATTACTCACTCTCATGTCGTTCCAAATCCGAAAGACCTTCATTTATCTTCGGAACAACAACAAAATAGGATGTTTTTAATAAAATCCGAGCTGGCAACGCAGCTGGCACATTCCAGGCCCAGAAAAGTAGTAAGGCCTTTGACAGAATACTAGTTCAGGTGACATCTGTGGTTTATGAATGTTATGTGGTTTATGTGGTTTATGAAATGTTATGAATCAACTAGAATACTTACAAACAAATCAAAAATAACAATAAAACAAAACAAAACAAAAAATAATATATTTTTTTTATTTTTTCGTATTGTAGAACCCACATGCCCTGCGACTTGTTTTCAATCAGCGGAATGCATACGCATCACTCTCGTGAACGTGCGTCGAAGAAGAGAAGAAAAAGCTGAATAAAGTCATTTTTGTTTGTTGTTGTTGTCCATTATTTTTGTTGATGGCTGTATAATGTTTTCGAGCATTAATAAAATAAAAAAAAAAGCTGAAATAGTAATTAAAAAAAAAGTAATTTTTGTATTCTCGTAGTTTATTAACATTATGGTCGAACCACTGATTTCACATAGACGTTTTAACGATGTCCTTACTACTTTTCTGTCTATGCAGGGCCAGAAAGCTCTCGTATTTCATCAAAAATATCATCTTTTGTGATCAGAACATGAACGAAGGCATTACGGGTTTTGAACGACATGAGGGTGAGTATTTACTTTTTTGGAGGATAGACGTGTCGGTAGCACAAATATTTACCTGCAAAGTGACTCCTGATACTCTTCACAAACATATTCCATGCATCACTAGTCAAATAAAGCCAGGATATTTAGGCCGAATATAGTAACAATGGCGCCATCTAACGGATACAAAGCACTTTACCATCAAACGTTTGATTATACGTAGCCAAACGCGAATTTAATCGATGCTTCTTTTAGCCAAAAAAAAAAAAAAATTAGAAAATTAATCAGTTGTGATTACATCATTTTTATTTCAAAACAATTTATGAAATTCGCAAAATGAAATGTACATCAACATTAAATGATAAAAGGACAGATCAACCCTCTTCCATACTGTTAAACTTGACAGAGTACAAAATAGCTTGTCCTATGCAACTATCCTTAAAAGATCTTTAGCTACCCATCAAATACACTGTTATTTTGTTGTATAGTTTTATAATTATATTCAATATTAAGACAATGTCTCAATGTTTGAGACTTCCAGTATTTCTAATGTTAAAAGACACCTCAGAATTGTTCCATCATACAGAGTCCACTGACCAGAAGCATACGTTTGCAATACACTATAGCATATCACTCAAAAAGGCTTCATACCAAACACTATTTGCTCTACAAAAAAAAAAAAAAAAAAAAAAAAAAAAAAAAAAATCACATCATGTAATCAGACTTGTTCATTAGAGTCAGAGCACACAAGTCACCTACAGAGAGCCCATATGCCACCTTCACAGGTTAAGAAGGAAAACACAACCATTTATGTTAGGTAATATTAACCAGAGAAAATAGACTACAGTTTTGCTAGTTACAGTAAGCATCTTCTGTATAGACTTTAAAGTAACCGTTTTAGAAATCATAACAATACTAAATAGACTTTCCTTACATTTGACAGGGATAAACTGCCCCCTAATGTAAAACCATAATACAGCATGTTAAGAAAATCTATAATTGTTACTGACCTCAAGTCTTCGAGGGGTTTATAGATAAGATATGCAGTTTATTTAAAATACCTGCATGCTTATTTAAATAACACCAAAAACAGATTTGTAGTGGAAGGTTGCACTATTTTTTCCATACTCAACACGAGTAGGAGAAAGACTGTGAAATCTGTCACAGAACATGCATGATTGTCAGTTTGTACAGTTCAGAAAGTTTGATGTGGAATTGTAAAACAACTAAGACTTGACAGAAGCACTGATGGAACTGGACAGACACAGAATATCCCCACAGAAGGAATTTGCACTTGTCCATTAGCAGTCCGCTGATCAATCAAAAGCCAGAGAGGGATGCGTTGTGGGAGCTACTGTAGTTGTGGTGAGGGTTTTGTTCTGCTTTCACAGAAGGCAGCGTGCTGACGAGATGGCACCCTGAAGTCATTACGCTTCACTTAGTACCTGTGTAAACAGCAGGTCATTTCATTTTCCTTAAAAACGCAAAGTAAAAAACATTTCATCAAAAACAATAGGCTGTGCCTCACCTTTCTGGCAAATTCTGGGAGGATGAATGCAGCGCGGTGGATTTCAGGATTGTAATATTTGAGGTTCATGCTCTCGATCTCATCTCTTGGTAGTTCTCGTACTGGCTCACGGAAATTTGTTTTCTGCAATATACAAATGAATTAATTTCACTAATAATATTATTATTTTATAAGTACACTTCCATTCAAAAGGTTGGAATTGCAATTGTTTTTTAAACAAATCTCTTATGCTCAGCCAGGCTGCATTTATTTGATCAAAAATACAGTGAAAACAATAATAATGTGAAATATCAGTACAATGTAAAATAACCATTTTTTATTTCATACATTTTAAAATGTAATTTATTACTGTAATGGCAAAACTGAATTTTCAACAGCCCTTATTTCAGTCTTCAGTGTCACATGATTCTTCTGCTGATTTGGTGCTTAAAAAAACATTATCATCAATGTTGAAACCAGTTGTTCTGCTTAATATTTCTGTAGAAACTGTGATACCTTTCTTTCAGGATTATTTGATGAAAAGAACAGCATTTATGTAAAACAGAAATCTTCTGTAACATTATGAATTGTCTTTACTGTGATCAATTTGGCATACTTGCTGAATAAAATAAAAAATTTTCAAAAAAGGAAAAAAAAAAATAAAAATTACTGATCACACATTTTTGAACTGTAGTGTATAAACAACAAGTATAAAGCACTAAAATGTATGAAAGCTTGTTTCCGCAACTGAATAAAACAATTTTAAAAAGCGAATTGCATCTTTTTATCTCACAAATCTGACTTGAGAGAAAAAAAGACTTCTGACTTAACTTACAATTGCATGTTATAAAAAAAAAAAAAAAAAGACTGATATGTTCTTATAATTGCAAGTTTATATCTCACAATTCTAACTTAACTCAGTTGCATGTTATAAAGTCAGAATAGCAAGAGTTTTCTTGCAATTCTGACTTCATAACATTTATTTCACACAATTCTGAGAAAAAAAAGTCAGAATTGCAGGTTTATATAAGGCTGACTTAAAAAAAATATATATAGAACTGCAAGTTTGTATCATGCAATTCTGAGAAAAAAAAAAAAAACTGCGAGATGTAAACTTGCAACTGCAAGATAAAAGGCCAGTTACCTTTGTTCATTTTAATTAGTGGCAGAAACAGGCTTCTATAAAAAGAAATCGTAAGGCTATTCAAACAAAAGCAGTGTTATTAAATGTGAATAAGAAAAAACATACCGGATTTTTACTGCAAAGCATGAAGCCGATTTGTCCACTCGGATATGTTGGAATGGTGCAGTATGCATAGTCTACTACAGGAAAGAGGGTCTTACAGAAGGTCCGCATTTCCTTGATTAGCTCCAAATGCAACCACTGACACTCTCCTGTGAAATTACAAGCAAAATTTACAAACTTGCAAAATGTTATGTTACCAATATTCTGAATTAAGTTTTTTGTACATTTGCAATTATATCAACCTTGACAACAGAGAATTCCTCCCTCGCAAAGTGCCGTTTTCATGAGCTGATAGTACGACTCTTTGAACAAGCTTTCAGCCGGACCTGTGACAGGGTAAAATGAGATCAGCCTGAAATGAACACCATGTTTTGTCTGGGAGTCAATGGCTACATCATTATTTACCAATGCAAAGAAGAAACTTCAACGCCACACATTGGGCAGCATACCGACAGGGTCTGAGGAGTCTGTGATGATGACGTCAAAAGCATCCTGATTCTTTTTCATAAATTCAAAGCCGTCACCTACATGCAGAGTAAGTTTAGGGCTGAAGAAGCCTTTTGCCATTCCAGGGAGGTACTTCTTGGAGACATTTATTACATCCTGTGGGAAAATATGTAAAAATACATGTTAAAGCATGAAATAATTCGAAGGAAACATCAAAACCTTCAGATATGCTGCAAAATGAATTTCCAAAGCGAGCTTAATAAAGTAAATTTCCTGGAGCACTGCAAGATTTGTTAATGTTTAGAAGTTTTATATACTCACCAAGGCTACTTTTATTCTATAAAAATAAATATTGTAAAAAACAAAAAATTGTATTTTAATATATTTTAAAATGTAATTTATTCCTGTGATGGCAAAGCTGAATTTTCAACAGCCATAACTCCAGTCTTTAGTGCCACATGATCCTTTCATAAAGTCACTCTTATGCTCACCAAAGCTGCATTTATCTGATCAAAAACACAGTTAAAACTATATTGTGAAATATTTAAATTTTAATTTAAAATAACTGTTTGATTTTTACTATTGTATTTAAAATATATAGAAATTATTATGTTTAAAATAAAATTTTAATTAAATACAAATTAGACTTAAATGTTTTTTTCCCCCTGTGATGGCAAACCTGAATTTTCAGCAGCCATTCCTCTAGTCTTCAGTGTCACATAATCTATCATAAATCATTTTAAATATGCTGTTTTGGTGCTCAAGTTAACAGCTGTGCTTCTTAAAATTTTTATGGAAACAGTGACACATCTTAAATTTCTTTTTAATATAGAACGTTCAAATAGAGCTTATTTAAAATGGTAATCTTAAAATGTTTTTACCATCATTTTTGGTCAATATAATGCATGCTTCTTGAATAAAATCATGAACTTATTAACTTTATTAATCCTACCAACCAAAATCTTTTGAATGTGAGCATACATTCAGGTTAAACTGCATACAAACCTCATCAATTTCACACTGAACAACAGACTCCACCAGCGGATGCTTGACAACCTCCCTCAGGACACCACCGTCTCCTCCACCAATGATAAGAACCTGACAAAAGAAATGTGGAAAAATTACTAAACCAAAAGAAATTCCAGAATACACAATCTAAAGTTTCGGTTCTTCCAAATCACATTTATACAACACAAAAAATGTAACCACATACCTTCTTTGGGCAAGGGTGGCAGCAAAGAGGTAGATTGGCAATCATTTCTTGATAAGAAAATTCATCTCGCTCTGTGCATTGGATGACCCCATCCAAAATCAGTACATTTCCATACGTTTTACTGCAAGAAGAGAAGCAACATCATTCTGATCACTCTCACACATTAAACAATAAAATGTACACACAAACAGATGGAAAGATGCATAACAGATCAATTTAAAGCATTCTTAAAGGGATAGTTCACCCATAAAATGGTGAATTTATTCCCCATTAAGCCATCCTAGGTATATGCGAGTAGTTCAACTGGAGTTACGTTAAAAAGGCCTAGGTTCTTCCAAGCTTTCTAATGGCAGTGAATGGGTGTTGAGATTTTGTAAGTCTACTAAAGTGCATCCATCTATCATAAAAAGTATTCTGATGAGAAGTGACGAACACAAAAGAACAGAGCAGAGAGCAAAACAGAACACCGGTCACAAATTAGAAGGTCATGTTGGAGGATTTCGATAAAAGCCAAGAGGGGACTGGTTTTCCTTCACTGTAAACAAAAACTGGCTCTCACAAGACTAGAATATTCTCACCAGAGCTTATGCTATGCTTACATCTCACGTCATCTGCTGGAAAGGCACTCTCATGAACACTCAAATGACAGTTAGTGGAAGCTAGAGATGGTGGTTTATGAAGTTTTAAATAGGGATATTTTTCTTAAACATGAATTCAATTCAGAAGGACTTCATTAACCTTTGGAGCCATGTGGACTGCTTTTTTATGATGGATGGATGCACTTCATTAGACTTCATAATCACAACAATTCAATGCCATTATAAAGTTTTGAAGAGCGAGGACAGTTTATAATATAACTCGAATTGTATGTGTCTGAAAGACAAAAGTCATATACACCTAGGATGGCTTGAGGGCGAGTAAATCATGAGGTCATTTTAATTTTTGGGTGAATTATCCCTTTAAGGACTCCAACCAAGCATGTGTGATTTGAGAAGACAGCTGACAGCTCTGGACTCATCACATATCCTATTGGGCAACAATTTTATTGATTTTCAGGGCAGAGGTAATAACAGCAACCTTAAATCTGCAATGCCAACAGTATGAATGACTCTAGTTACAAGCCAGTGAGTAAATGCAAAAGTGCTTAAATAGCAGATAAAGGCTATGGACATGCTGTCAAAATTAATGTCCTTTTCATTTACTAATGTACCACACAATTATGGGTGAACATATTATTGTGATATCATTTATATTTTCTTTAATGTTTTGACATTGGTAATGCAATATTTGACGTATAATACAAAATCAGTGCGCTCCTATAGTTTGAGCTCTCAGTGCCACGCCAGACCTACAGCAGGCGATGCAGTTAGCAGGCTAGCTGCAGCCACCCACACAGCAAGACATCCATAAGCCAACGTGCTTTCTGAGTGGACACCTCCGAGAAAAGTGAGAAAAATCCCAACACTATCTCCACCAGCTATCACAGAAAGCTTCACTTGCGCGCTGCCGGTAAACACTAAGTTAGCGAACATGCTAATTTAAGCCACTTCACACCAGGACTCACCTTTTAAAAACCATTACATCCTGGAACTTGGATTTTTTGTGATACAACACTTCCTCCACTTGAAGACTCATCGCTTGACCAGGCCATAACGTGCACGTTTCGGTGAACCACCCGTCTTTAATGTTGTCCATTGCCGGGGGATTTAAATGTAAGCGGCGGTGGGTTGTAGTAGTCTGATCAGACCAGTACGCCGCAAGGAGTTACTCGAGATCTTGAGCGCCGACTGACACGTTGGGCGTTCTCTGCACCGCAACCGAACCCAAGAAATAACAAGCGACCAATGGGTGCTGGCTGACGTCATAGATGTGAGTGAGGATGGGGCTTGTCTGTGCAAGCATGGTTGGTTTTGTACCGGTGAGGATGAGCCCACGTGAAAATAGAGGTCTAATGTTAGCTTTATGGGTGTGTGAGTAAGTGAATGAGTGAGTGGGAACGTCAGGTGTGTTCTGGTTTGTTTATATGGGCCATTGTATGTTTTTTGTGCAAACTGCTGTCATACAACCTCCAAAACAAACAAACACACATTTAAAAAGCATTTAAGTATTCAAATCTTAGATGTTTACTACGATCCTTTTATTATGTATTGAAACCCACAATAATATTTCAAATATTAATACGCTAAATATATATATAAAAGCGTCATTTAGTGAGTACTTGCAATTGGGGAGTGGCTGTCCCTAACTCTAACCCCTAAATTTAAACTTCTGAAAATTATATTGGAAGAATTTTTGCATTTTATTCCATTCTTGTTATATATATTGTTAAAAATATCTTTTTGCTTTTAAAAAAAAATATCACTACCAAGTCCATTGGCTGAGACTAATTTAAACTACACCCCTACATTTATGATCAGGAAATATTTCTGTCACTTTCTCTCATACCTACATGGTGAGTAGATAGATAGGACCCAACATTTTTAGGTAAATGTATTTTTAATAATTAAACACTTTTTTGGGGACTTACTCCATAACATCAGGGGGGTGTTATCTCACAAAATTTGGCAAAACATTTGGTGAAATTTCAGTAGTGATATCCTTGTTTTTTGGGGAGGTGTTTTCCCATAAAATTGTCACGACCGAATCATTTGACTGAAATATTTGGTAAAGTTTTGTTAGTGACATCCTTGTTTTTTTGTGTGTTGTCCCATAAAATTGTCACTACCGAAACAGTCATGACCAAAACGTTTGGTGAAGTTTCAGTAATGATATCAGTGGTTTTTTTTTTGTTTGTTTGTTTTTTTGGGTGTTATCCCATAAAATTGTCACTACCATAACAGTCACGACCGAAACATTTGCTGAAATCCTTGTTTTTTGGGGGGTGTTATCCCATAAAATTGTCACGACCAAAGCATTTGGTGAAGTTTTGGTAGTCCTTGTTTCTTCGGGTGTTACTTGAAATATTGTTAAAAATTTAATTGTTATTGATTTATTCTAAAAAGGTTTTAATAAAATAGAAATATATATTTACAAGGAAGATGTAAGCAAAAAACTTAATAGGTCAATATAACTCTTCTTATTAAATTATAAATTACTTTGTTTCATTAGTGGCAAATTTTGGGAGATGATAAATATTCCAAAACTTTATGAAAATACAATATGAGAATTAACTCAATTACTAGAAATGTGTACTTTGGATATTATACAATTTGCATACATATAAAATTTGTGGGGGGAAAAATTTTTTTTTTCCAGATGTTTCCAACTCTGACTTTGAACCAGTTCTGGAGAATGACCCATATATTACCAAAAGTCAAATTTGTTAGTTTTAAGTTTTTATTTTAACCTATTTATTTTTTGTTCCATGTAACATTTAGAACAACAGTTGTGGCACTTTCCATTAATATGGTACAAAACAGGTCCTGAAACTGTTAAAAATAGAAGCTATTTTACTTTTATTTTTCAACAATTTTTTTATAATTTATATATAATTAAATGTAAACAATTATGACGAAAAGTAATAATTATGACATACTAAGTGATATACTATTTAATAATTCTGAAATAAAAAAGTTGACATTGACAGTCATAATTATGAGATAAGTTGAAGTTGACATAAAAGTCTAAATTATGATACAAGTCATTATTTTAATTAAAAAGTCACATTTTTATGTCTTAATTTTTGATTTTCCAAAGCATGATTTGTTCTTACGTGGAGAAAGTAGGGTTCTATGGGGGGAAAGAAGATGATGTTTGAAAAATGTTATCAATCTCAGAAAACAAAGTTTTATTTCGAGGTCTATTTTTTTTTCTATGGCAAGTGCAATTTTTGAGAATTATTGGGAAAGAATCATGTAAATTATGCCTCTAGTCTTGCACAAATCTCATATAATGCCAAAGTATACCATATTTGTGGAAAGTGCCTTTAGCACATGACACAAGCTCTTATTTTCATTCAATACAGTTAACATATTTTCCCATTAAGACAGAAAATGAAAACAGTTAATACTGGTTATTCCACATTGTACTGAATGAACAAATCATCCACAAGGCACACTTGACAATTGTCAGCTAAGATGTTCGCTGTTGATACAGTAAAGACAAAACATTGACTGTTGACTGAACATGTAAAGCTGTCAGTTATATTCACAGAGCACAGAATATTAATACTTACACCGTCATGCATACTATTTGTAATACAACACAGCAGACATGTTAGCAACATTATGAATTCAAATAAAAAAAAATTTAAATCTACGTAAACATCAATGATTATAATCATGTTTTTTTAACAGATGCTACTGATCATTCTTTCAGCTGTCTACCAATAAATTCCGATGAACACGATCTAATCATTAGGATTGGGATTGGCATCGGGATACTGGGAAAGATCAAAGGTCAGCACTTTACTGATGACACAATCTCCTTGCTGCGAAATGCAAAATACAAAACAGAAAAGAAATTTCAAAACAATTTAGTTATTTAAGTTGCCATCAGTGTACAATAATGATATAATAATAGGTTGGGAAACTACTTTTGTTATGTTAAGATTTATACAACCCATTGCCGAAAGACTAACCTCAGGGTAAACTCCTATGAGGGAGTCAGCTTTTGTGTAGAACTCCTCTTTCAGAGAGATAACAATTGCCTGGAAATTCTGGACTGACTGGTCTTTTATGTAGTTGGCCACCTGCAACGTAAAAAGTGCAGTGCATATTTCATATTGATGCATTTCAGTTGAGTTGTAAGCACATTTGCATTTGGAAGAGGTCTTCTTACAAGCTGACACACAGACCTTGCCTATGTTGGTGTTATCCAAAGCAGCATCAATTTCATCCAGGACAAAGAAAGGCGCAGGCTTGTAACTATAAGTAAACAGAGATGCAATTTTTTTAATTAAGGGGCAAAACATACAAGTTTAAAGGATTAGTTAACTTCCAGAACATTTACAGATAACTCACTCACCCCCTTGTCATCTAAAACGTTCATGTCTTTCTTTCTTCAGTTGTAAAGTGGACTTCAATGGTGCCCGCGAGTTTGAACTTCCAAAATGCAGTTTAAATGCAGCCTCAAACGATCCCAGCTGAGGAATAAGGGTCTTATCTAGCGAAACGATCAGTCATTTTCTTAAATAAATTAATATTTATACACTTCGTAACCACAAATCGCTACAGAAGTACCGACCAAAGTAACCGTGCAAAGAAAATCAAACACCCTTAAGAAAAAAAAAAGGTAAAACAGCGATGTAGGACAATTTTGAAGTTGGAAGAGAAAATGAGATGGGAGCGGATCACATCGCAGAGCTAGACAAGATGAGCATTTGTGGTTAAAAAGTGTATAAATATTAATTTGTTTAACCCTTTAACTGTCACTCCCTATTTTGAACAGACGTGAAAATGCACTATCCAAAGTTATATTTTTATAATTCATGAACAAAAACATTTTGTAATATGATTTTCATCTACAATTTTCATGGTAATGCAATGTCTGATTTTAAAATGGTTTTCAAAGAATGCATTTTGTGATTTTAAGTTTTCAAGTGATATAATTTCTTATGAGTTGTAAAGCATGATAGGCAAAAAGGCAATGAAGAAAGTCTTTTTGTGAAAAAGGTCTGAACCTCTGTTATGATGTAGATTTTTGAGGTGTACTTTTGTCATAAATTAATCCAATTCTTTTCCTACATAATTTGTAACACAAAAAGTGGAAAAAATATATATTTAGGAGTCTTAGACCTTCCTAACAATATATAGTTTGTCATGATTAGATTAGGATTTATTTGTCATATGGTGAAGTAAACATAGGCATCCCGTACACAGGACAGTGACAGTTAAAGGGTTAAGAAAATGAACAATAATTCTGCTACATAAGACCCTTTTTCCTCAGATGGGATCGTATAAAGCCCTTTGAAGCTGCATTTAAACAGCATTTTGGAAGTTCAAACTCACGAGCACCATAAAAGTCCACTATATGGAGAAAAATCCTAAAATGTTTTCCTCAAAAAACATAATTTCTTTACGACTGAAGAAAGAAAGACAAGAACATCTTGGATGACAAGATCTTTGTTGCACCTGTGAATGGCAAAAAGGAGAGCTAAAGCTGCCACAGTTTTCTCTCCTCCAGACAGGTTGTCCATGGGCCTGAATCTCTTTCCTGGAGCCACACAGTTATAGTTGATTCCATCTAGGTATGGTTCTTCTGGGTTCTCTGGCCCCAGAAATGCCTGAAAGGATATAAAGTATCCTTAAAAATTCTACTTGTGTTATCTATCTTAAAAAAGAGCGATTTCAGAGTGTCTTTATTAACCTGTGCACTGCTGTTACGTGACAGTGCTTTGTAGATCTCATCAATGTTGGTGGCGACAGACTCGAAACAAGCATTGAAGCGGTCAAACCGCTCTTTTTTGATCTGCTCGAATGCCTGTTTGGCTTTCTTTGCTCTTTTCCGAGCAGCTTCAAACTCTGTAAGGCACATATGCATTTGTTAGCAGAAACATGTCAGCTGAATTTCATGGATACATAAGCAAAAAAAGTAGATACTGTAGCTATTGGTTATTTAGGTCAGTGGTTTGCAACCTAAGAGGCCTCAGCATACTTCCAAGTGGGTCGCAAGATGGTTTAAAATGATTTAAAACGAAAAAGAAAAAAAGGATGTAAACCGGCATCATACATGACCCCGGACCACAAAACCAGTCTTAAGTAGCACGGGTATATTTGTAGAAATAGCCAAAAATACATTTTATGTATATACAATCTATCAAAATTATAGATTTTTTCCAAATGTCAAAAATCATGTTCCTTGAAGATATTTTGTAAATTTCATACTGTAAATATATCAAAACTTCATTTTTGATTAGTAATATGCTTTGTTATGTGCTTTGTTAACTTCATTTGGACAACTTTAAAGGCAATTTTCTCAGTATTTTGATTTTTTGGCACCCTCAGATTCCAGATTTTCAAATAGTTGTATCTTGAACAAATATTGTCCTATCCTAACAAACCATACATCAGTGGAAAGTAGCACACACTCGCACTCTCATTGTGAAGTCTTGTTTTTCTCTGACTGACATTTGTGAGCATTTTCCATTTCCTTGCCTGTGTACGACCCTGGACTGTTTACGTTGGTTTAGATCTTTGCTGCCTTCCTATTGTTTTTGCCTCATTTGCCTGGACTTTCTTTGTGATTGTTTACTGCCTCCCCTGACCTTCTACCTGTTTTTCGACTATGATTTTTTTTTGCTCTGGCCACTGATGTTGCAGGTGATCAATCCTTGCCTGTTTGTATTACTGCTGTTGCTTTTATTATAGCAGCAAATGGATGCCAACTTTGCTGACTCTTCATTACACTACCTATAAGATTCCAACAGTCTTGGAAAACATGCATGTATATGTGATTTCTAGACCTGGAAAAGTCATGGGAATTAATAAGATCTCATGGATCCCACGCTAAGACTGTAAATATATGGCATGCTGCTTTTGATACTGTGTCAACGTTTTTAGATTTGTATATTTGCTACTTCTTGCTAATTCTTGTATACCTTTGAAAAGAAAACTCATAAAATAAAATAAAATAAAATAGTTAACAAAAAATACAATTATCTTAATCATAACCAATTGGGGAATTCAGGTAAATTCATTGGACATAAATAGTCTAAACACTGAAAAACATATATTTTTTAAATGTCTTGAATTGCGCAATAAACTATTCATTTTTATTATAATTTATTACAAAATTTTTTATTACAATGTATTATAATTATTGATATATATTGTCACATCAAAAGTATCTTAAAGAGATCAAAAAATTCATAAAAAAAAAAAAAATTCTGTTATTAATTACTCGCCCTCATGTCGTTCCAAATCCATAAGAACTTTATTTATCTTCAGAACACAAATTAAGATATTTTAGATTAAATCTGAGAGCTTTCTGACCCTGCATAGACAGCAACACAACTGAAACATTCAAGGTAGTAAAGACATGGTTAAAATAGTCCATGTGACATCAGTGGTTAACCGTAATGTTATGAAGCAGCAAGAATACTTTTTGTGGGCAAAACAAAAAATAATGACTTTGTGTGGTGCTGCTTAATATTAAATATTCTTGTATCTTCATAACATAATGGTTGAACCACTGATGTTGCATGGACTGTTTTATCAATGTCCTTATTACCTTTCTTGGCCTTGAACATGTCAGTTGCACTGCTGTCTATGCAGCATCAGAAATATTTTATATACAATATGTGGTCTTATGGTCTTAAGGTCATATGGGTTTGGAACAACATGAGTGTAAGTAATTAATGACAGAATTTTCATTTTTGGGTAATCTATCCTTTTAAATGGGGGGCCTTTGATTAATGTTTTGGTCAATAGGGGGCCATGGAGTCAAAAGAGCTGAAAACCACTGATTTCCAAGACACTATTCTGAAGGTCACAGATAGACTACTCAGGTCAAGATTAGCCTGAACTTTTGGGCTCACCATCACTGGTCTCCTGGAACTTGTCTCTAACACTCTCAAGTTTCTCCATGGCCTTCATGTTGGGTGCGCTGATTCTCTGCAGGATGCTCTGCTGCTCGTTCAGCCTCTGCTGTAGGGTGTTCATCTCTGCCTTGATCTCTTCTTCTGACAGAGCATCCTTTAGAACGGTATTTGTGTTTGTTCCAGGTTACTGCTTAAATAATTCAGAATATTTCATCAAATCAAATTACCTTGAGGTCCTCATTCAAGTTGCTGTAGTCAATCTCAATGAGGGCCTCTTTGGCATGCACAGAGCTTGATGCCTTCGGGCTGCTGATCGAATCCTCAACTTGCGAACTTCCCTATGTTGACAGATGAGGGTGTATGAGTGTGTAGAAATATATAGTCAGAAAGGTGTATGTGCTAGTCTGTACCTCTCCCTGGCTGATGTCATCCATTGTCCCGGATTTAAGCGGAAGTTTGATGTCCTGCATCTTGCAGGCTTGCAATAAGTTGTGTCTGTCACTGCGTTTCTGTTCCAGTTTGGTCTCAATGGCGGTTACTTCCTTCTGCAGCTGGGTCAGCTCTCTAATATTACATACATTTGACAGAATCGGCACAAACTACATTATTATCAAGAAAAAAATATTTTTAATTTGTAATTTATATAATTTTAATTGATCATTTTGATTCATAATAACAAAAATAACTATTTTATTAAAAAAAAGTGGATGTGAGAACGTCTAAAGAACTGAGAGATTTGAGAGGTTCTCACTTGTTGGCGGATCCTAGTTTCTTGCGGATCTCCTCCATCTCTCGGTTCTTGTCATTTACCTCTCCCTTCTTAGTGAGATGCTGGTTCTTCAGGTCTTGTAGCTGTGCCATTGTCTCATCAATGATCTTCATGTGCCTGTGCTCCTCCTGAGATGGCGAGGGAACAAAATGAGCTACTGTTTAGTTTTTTCTTGCTTAAAGATTTCACAGACGCCTTGCTTGTCAAGACTTTTTACTTCTCCTCTATCTATATATTCTGTCACCTTTTTAAGTCTTTCAATCTCATTCTCATCCTTCTTTACAGTCTGCTCCCACATCATGACTTTCTCCTGGTCCTCCTTCAGCTGGTTCTTCTCATAATCAAGCTGGATGGCCAAACGGGTCTTCTGTGTCTCAAACTCCAGCCTAGAATTGCAGGATAACGCAAACTAGATCATTGCAGATCATTTAGCAGTTGGTAAACTGTATACTGTCCTTAAGAGGTTTACCGTTTTTTGGCAATCTCATTTTGCCTCTTCACTTTTTCTTCTTCAAACTCTCGGATATTTCGCACACCAATCTCCTGGCAGAATTCAACAAAGACCTCATCCTCCACCTATGAATGACCAAAATAAATAATAATTCTTAGAGCATCAAACATCAAACAGCATTTTAAACGTCTTGTTTTTTCCAGAGCTTACCAGGTTCATGCGGTCTCTTAACTCTGTAATGTCTCTCTCTCGTGATTGGATGATTCGTTTGATGTCATTGATTCGTGGGCCGAAATTTGCCAGCTCACTCTCTAACTTTGATTTCTCCTACAAAGATGCATTTTGAACACATTGAAACATCAGTGACTTCTTTAAAAAACCACCTTGTAAAAGTTTAAGACATGAATATGATTCTCTACATTTTGATTTCATGAGGTGTTGTTTCTTAGGTGTACCTGCATGTTTAGAGAGAGGTGGCGGGTTTTGGTCTGTTCCAGATCACTTTGAGAGTATTTCAGTCGCATTTGCAGCCCGTGAGCCTGAGACTGGACCTGTCTGAGCTCCGCCTCCTTTCTCTTTGCCTTCATTTGTTCCTGAGGAGACAAAAATGAGATGTAAAACCAGCTTGATTAAAAAAAAGTTTTTTTATATTTTATTTCCATACAGTACTTATGCTTAATTTAATTTCACAGATTAATGAATTATGGTAGGCATGTCACAGTTGATACTTGCAAAATTGATATCTGCAAAACTGCACTTATTGTGCACATATTAAATTCCAGACACATGTTTGAGACCACATTTAAATTGAAATAATAACTATTAAAAAATTTTTAATTGTATATAAATTATTATTATTATCATAATTTTGGGCATAGCTGGGTTTGAGGAAAGAGGACTTAATGTTTTTAATATTTTTATATTATTATATTATATAATATTATTATTATTTTTAATATTATATTGGGCATAGCTGGGTTTGAGGAAAGACAAACATAACAAATATCATATCATAACAAATGTTTTATTTTTATTTACAAAATATTTGTATAAAATGATTAGTATTTTCATATTTATAAAACAATATGATAAACAATTTGATAAATGTTTTATAAATAAATGTTTTCTTTTTATTTGTAAAATAATTGTATTTATTTATAAAATTATTAGTATTTTCATATTCATAAAAAAAATGTATAATACCTTTTTTGTATATTTATGTTATAATTTATTTTAAAAATGTATATAATTTGCATTTTATGCTCATAAAAGCCCTAAATGATGGTAAATTGTCTTTTTATATATATATATATATATATATATATATATATAAAATAATCACACAGTTTTTCCAGTTGTATACAAATTATTATTATTATTATTATTATTATTATTATATTGGGCATGGCTGTGTTTAAGGAAAGAGGTTTAAAAAATGTAATATTTTAAATATAAAAAAAATAATATATATATTAATAAATATGTTAAGTGTTTTACAAAATGCTTTTATTTATTTATTTTATGCTCGTAAAAGCCCTGTTTGAGAAAACACTGAAAATGGTAATTGTTTATTTGTATACAAATTATTATTATTATATTAGGCAAGGCTGGGTTTGAGGAAAGATGGCTCAAAAATGTAATATTTAAAATATTTTAATAACTTATTTTTATTTACAAATTTATTTTTTTATATATATTTATTTATATATATAAAATGATTACTATTTTCATATTTATAAAACATTTTTATACCTTTTTTGTATATTTATGTTAGAATTTATCTAAAAATGTTATATAATTTGTATTTTATGCTCGTAACAAAACTAAATGATGGTATGTTTTCCAGCTGTGTGCGCAGTTTCTCTCTAGTTTTTCTCTGTATGTCACCTTCAGTTCCTCTGTTAGTTTCTCTTTCTTTTCCTTAAGTTTGTCCACAGCTTTCTCGTCCCAACGCCGAGCCTTTGCTTTCAGGTCGCTAGCTCCCCCAGAGATCACACCTGACTTCTGGAAAAGAGTTCCATCCAAGGCCACAGTCTGTAAAAGAGCAAGACAGAATAGAAGATGAATAGTTTATCTTTTGATACAAGCTTTACATTCAACTTATATGACATATTTGAACCTTATGACGATATGGTCCTCCAAAGGCGATCCTACGAGCATCCTCCACATTTTCACACACTAAAGCATTGCCACAGGCATACTGAAGGGCTTTCTTTATGTGTGGCGGCTCATAGCGGATCACGTCGATCACTAGCTTTGCCCCCCTTAGCTCTCTCAGTTTCTCATCTGTGGGTTTCACCTTGAGAGAGAGAAGCACATGTTCAGTGAAACACATTTTTGACCTCAACTCATGAATTGTTTATTAAAATAGGTCTGTACCTCCAAATAGTCAAGAGGGAGAAAGGTCTCCGGTTCTCCTCTTTGCTCTTTAATGTACTGGATGCAATCTCTGCCGGTTTTCTCAGAGTCCACAATGATGGCGTCCATGTTTTTTCCCAGGACTTTGGTCACTGCAATCTGGTATTTCTTCTGAGTGGGCTGGCATAAGTCGATCAGTCTGCCGTACTGTTTGGATCAACATTAAAATATGAAGGTTTAAATGGGATTCATGTCAAAATAAAGAAAAAACATCAGTAAAAGCTTCTATAGATTGAAAATGTGTCTATAGACACAGCAACTCACCACTGATCCGGGGTAAAGCCGTTTAATGCTCTCCATAATTTCTGCTTTGCGCTGCTGACGGCTGTTCTCCTGCCTGTCAATGCGAGCATCTCCAAGTTGCTCCATCACCTGTGACAAGAACGATCACAGCAATGAAAACAAAGTATTGGCGAAATGATGTATGAGTATTAGTGAATGTTTTTGTTTTTGTACTTGGTTTAACTCCATGTTTATCTCATCAATCCTTCTTTTGGCCAGCTCTACTTCCTCAGTCAGTTCCTCTTCCATACGCCTCTGTTCATCAAGAGACTGCCTGGTGAGAGAAAAAAACAGAGATGGGTAAAAATCAAAGTTTGTCTTGCTGTGATACTGAAGGGTGAAGAAAAAGTAAAAGAAAGCAACGAGTCACTATGTATTAATATAATAAATATACATATTCATGTTTGAATGTAACTGCCATTCAGATTGGTGTCGGTACATTGTTCAAAAGGCTGTATTTATTTGATACAACATATTATGAAATATTACAATACTACAAATTAAACAAACTTTTCTGTTTAGATATATTCAAAATATTTAAAATGTAATTTAATCATGTGATGGCAAAGCTTAATTTTCAGGAGCCATACTCCAGTCTTCAGTATTACATATATCACATATATATATTCTGTTCAAAAGTTTTCACCCCTGGCTATTAATGCATGTTTTTTTCTTCAGGAGGATCAGTGAGCGTTTGAACCTTTTATAATAGTTTTTCTTCAGGAGGATCAGTGAGCGTTTGAACCTTTTATAATAGTTGCATATGAGTCCCTCGGTTATCCTCAGTGTGAAAAGATGGATCTGAAAATCATACAGTCATTGTTGGAAATGGTTCAAATACACAAAAATGCTGAAAAAACAAAGAATTTGTGGGACTTGAAGGATTTTTCTGAAGAACAGCAGGTAGTTTAACTGTTCAGGACAAACAAGGGATTCATGAAAAACTATCACTAAACAAAAAAATAAAGCTGTGGATAATGAGGTAACAACACAGAATTAAGTATTATGTGTACATAAACTTTTGAACGGAGTCATTCTTATAAATTCAATTATTATTTTCTCCTGTGGACTATACATGAACATCTTTTATGTGAAATATCTTATTCAGGTCAGTACTAAATAAACAATAACATGCATTTTGTATGATCCTTCTTAATTTGACAAAATAATTAACATTTTAACTTTTGACCTCAACTGTATATTAGCTATTTTTATAACAAGAAAATCTCTCTTTAGACTTTAAACTACTAATTTTATAATCTTTGAAACACCTGCTGGTTGCAATATAGTCCTCCAGCTTTTCAATGCGCTTTTGGTTTTCCTCGATCTCCCGAATCTTCTGCTTTATTTTGGCCTGTCAAAATAATCAAAAAAGAGATATAACAATTCTGTTTTACAAAAAACAAAAATAGCCATTTCTCAGTCTACCTCTGTCTCAATTTTCTTCCTCTCCTCTAGATCCAGCCTGTCCTGGTCAGCCTTTTGGTCCCTGTTAAACTTCTCTAGTTCCTGCGCCAAGGTAGCTGCCCGCTTACTAGCTTCCTCCTTTAGCCTGTGATACTGTTTCACCTGAGATAACAGTATAAGTGTACAATGAAACACTGAAATGTATGAACATACTTGCATTTTTTATTCATCATGCAGCTGAGTTCGACTGACCTGGTTCTCTTCCAGTGTCAGATCTTGGCCTTGACTTTGTGCCTCCTCTTCCATCCTTTCCTCAAACTCCTGCCTCGCCATCTCCACGGCACCCTGCTCATGATCCAGTTCCTCTATGTCTGCCTTACGCTTTTTGTACATCTTCTGGGCGTTCTGCAAGGATTTTCGAGCCACCTCCAGCTTCTTAATTTTATGGGCAGTGTTCTCCTTGGCCTTGATATACTGTGGCCGTTTCTGATTCAGCTCAGCATCTTTCTCTCTACACAAGGTTAGATAAGTAGTTCATTAGCAAACTGTGACCATAAGTTATAGATAGATTATTATAACAATAATATTACATGGCAGGTTATTATAGTCAACTAAAATGAAAACTACACTACCAGTCGAAAGTTTTTAATGAAGTCTCTTCTGCTCACCAAGCAGGCATTTATTTGATCCAAAATACAGCAGAAACAGTAAACTTTTTAAATATTTTTACTATTCAAAATAACTTTTATGTTTGAATATATTTTAAAATGTAATTTATTAACTTCATTCTTCAGTGTCACATGATCCTTCAGAAATCATTATAATATTCTGATTTGCTGCTCAAAAAACATTTGTTATTATTATTATGTTGAAAACAGCTGAGTAGAATTTTTTCAGGTTTCTTTGATGAATAGACAGTTTAGAAGAACAGCATTTATGTGAAATAGAAATCTTTTGTTTATCATCACTTTTGACCCCCTGTTACAAAAGTTTTTTATTTCAGATAAATGTTGATCTTTGGATCTTTCTATTCATTAAAGAATCTGTTTTAAAACTGTTTTAAATATTGATGGTGATATAATAGAAAACAGTTATTCTAAATAGTAAAAATATTTCAAAATTGTAAAAATGTTTTTCTGTTCATTGGATCAAATAAATGCCTTTTGACAGGAAGTGTTAAACCTTTAAGGAAACTTGAAACTTATGTTGCTTAAAATAATAATACATAAAAATAACACATAAAAATGTTAATTCAAATAAAAAAACAAACAAATTTAAATTATATTATTTCAGTAAGCATTTCTAATTTCATTTTCAGTGATGTCCCAAAATAACTAAAACTGAAATTTAAAAAAACAAACACTTTTAACAACCAAAAAAAACACATTGAAATTGTTATTTTTAATTTCAATTAAAATACAT
This sequence comes from Cirrhinus molitorella, assembly GCA_033026305.1. Classification (NCBI taxonomy): domain Eukaryota; kingdom Metazoa; phylum Chordata; class Actinopteri; order Cypriniformes; family Cyprinidae; genus Cirrhinus; species Cirrhinus molitorella. Next base: position 10,326,318 of record CM065132.1, read on the forward strand.
TTGTATAGTTATTTCCACTTGTAGAATAATATAGTGCATACATAGCACCCATCACTCACTTGATCTCCTTCTCCACATTCTGCTGATCCCTCATCATTCTTCCCAGCTCTTTTTTCTTTTCCTTGAGCTCTTCCTCTACATGATCCATCTTCTTCCTGTCCTTCTCAATCTCACGGTTGCGTTGAGACAACTCTCGGTTCAGCTTCTCGATCTCCGCCTCATTGTGGTAGAGTTTAAAGAGCTGTAGCTGAACGTGAGCCCTGACCACCTCATCCTTCAGTCTCTGGTACCTCTCAGCCTGAACAGAAAGCAGAAGTTCACTAATGGGGCTGTGGTAAAATAAGATGTAGCAAAATACCTCCTCTTTTACCTCCTCTTTTTCCTGTTTGGCTTCTTTGCGCTCTGCTGCGATGTTCTTCTTACGGTGATAGTTGAACTGTGTGTCCTCTTCTGCTTTCACCATCTCTTTCTTTCTGCGGTCATATTCCTGGGCCAACTCACCAGAACGGGAGATCTCCTCAAACAAGGTGGTCCTCTCTTTAGGATTCTTCATGGCTATGGATTCCACTGCACCCTTCACAACAAAAACAAGACAAAATCTATTACACTGACCTAAAACATCTAATATATTTTCTATAATACTGAAAAAAGCAGGAGGTCATGTGCATGTATACCTGGAACACAAGAAAATTTCTGGCTTTAATAAGGATACCCAGTTTTTCTAGCTCCTCACTGTAATCTGAAAGCCCGACCACCTTATTGTTGATTCGGTATTCTGAGGAGGCACCTGAAACATAAAAATACTTAGTCTCACAGAACGCAGAATGAAAAGAAACCTTCTGGGGGGTTTACTTACTATTATGAAGTTGTAAAAACTTTCAGGAATGCAAGCCATTAAGTAACTTAATACTTTTAAACATTTACCAATAATGACCCGTGTGAAAGTGCATTCTTCTCCATTGTCCTCGCAGTACACCATGCTCACAAAGGCACGGTTGGCTGCTGGTTTTCCCACTGGTGCTCCGTGGATGAGATCCTTCAGGGTTTTAACACGCAGGTTACTGGTCTTCTCCGCTAATACAAAACTGATGGCATCCATCAGGTTTGACTTCCCTAGAAAGCAGTAATTTTGGCCAGAGTTAGTGGTGTGCATTATCATTTTTGAGGCTTATTATTTGACTTATTATCCTAAATGCAACTAAACAATATTTTTTATTATTATTTTGTATCATTTTAAGTTTGAAATAAATTGAGGGACATTAGAAATATTTGAAGGGAAAATTGATAATAATAATAATAACAATTTTGAACATAATACGAAAGCTTATTATGAATCACGTAATATTTGAAAAATAAAAAACATGTCTTATATCTTATATTAAAGACAAAAAATTAGGCAAACAATATGAATATTAGTAGTAAAACAAATTATACTGGCATTGTTTCTTTTTTTACACATACAAGTACTCAAAGCTTAATAATTAATTGAGATACAACAGTATTGTTGAAAAAAATGTGATTAATTTTTAATGACTTTAAGCATATACACTACCAGTCAAAAGTTTTTAAACAGGACGATTTTTAATGTTTTTTTTAAAACAGTCTCTTCTGCTGTAATATTTTTACTATTTAAAATAACTATTTTCTATGTGAATATATTTTAAAATAATGTAATTTATTTATTTTATATCAAAGCTAATCACTCGTTTAATATGTCAATATTCTGATTTGTTGCTCAAAAAAACATTTATTATTATTATTATTATTTTTGATACAGTGGAGTATTTTTTTTTAGGTATCTTTGATGAATAGAAAGTTCAGAAGAACAGCATTTATCTGAAACAAAAATCTTCCACTAACTGTCTTTATCATAATTTGTGATTTCAATTTAAAGCATCCTTGCTAAATAAAAGTATTATTTCAGATAAATGGTGATCTTTCTGTTCATCAAAGAATGAAAATACTCAACTGTTTTAAATACTGATAATAATGTTTCTTGAACAGCAAATCAGCATATTAGAATAATGTCTGAAGGATCCTGTGACTGGAGTAATGATGCTAAAAATGTTACTGTTTTTGCTGTACTATGGATCAAATAAATGCAGACTTGGTGAGCAGAAGAGACTTCTTTAAAAACTTTTGACTGGTAGTGTAAAATGAATCAATATTATGAATAGCCTAACATTTGAAACTTGGTGGCAAAATTAAATGATCAATACATGGTTTACAAAAAAAGCAGAAAGAAATAAAATGATCAAATCTGATAATCTGGGGGGGAAATACAGCCGAATTTAAAAATCAAAACCATGGCCATAGAGAGAGATCCATAACAACGCAGCAGCTGCATCCCTGCAGTCCACTGCGCTGCATCAACACCTGAGACAACACTTACCAGAGCCATTTGGTCCGATTATTGCTGTGAATTTGTGAAACGGTCCGATTATTTGACGCCCTTTGTAAGATTTGAAATTTTCGATCTCGATCAGTTTTAAATATCCCATGCTGGCTGATTTATCTCAGTCTCAGGGGAGGAGTGTCCAATTGATGCTCTGTAAAATCTTTGTGGCGATGCGTTTCTCCAGACGGTTGTTTGAAGGCGGCAAATCGGATTTAAAACAAATTGAGAACTATATATGTTAGGCTACTATCGTCTTTGATATGTTAAACCTCTGAAACCATAATAACCTGACAAAAGATAATAACGTGTAACGTACACGCCCCCCTGTCTAGAGCAGTATGAAGGCAAAATAAAAGTCCTTGGAGTAAGGAGAGTTTCAAATGAATTCAGGATGAATTTGGGTAATTCATGTGAATTTGTGAAGCAAAACCAACACTGTAAAGGAGTAATAATAATAATAGTAATAATAATAATTAAAAAAAAAGATTTTTAAAACAGGGGGAGCTGTTTATTATGGTACTGAAACAAAAATAAATAAATGCCTGGTTCAGATCTTTCAACAATATTTTATTACAACAACAACAACAACAACAACAACAATAATAATTATAATAGTAATATTTGTGTTAGTATACAAATAATAGTATACAAATTTTAGTTAAAGGTTTAATCATTTTGCTGTTTGTTTTGTCATTTTTATGAGTTTTAAAATACATAATTTTAGTCATTTTTATTTAAGTTTTAGTCAGTTATTTAAGTAATGAAAATTAGAAACATTGCCTGGGCAGCTTGCTGAAATAAAATACGTTTTTGTTTGTTTTGTATTTCGGTTAATGTTAATTTTATTTCAGCTGTTTCAAGTAAGGTTTTAGGTTTAGTTAACTATAACAACGCTGTTTGGATAACTAAATAATTTGTATATCCGCATAATTTTGCATGTCTGTCAAACATATCCCATAACGTAGTTACTGAAGCTGCACCGCTGACCGTGAACCGGTTGCCATGGCGACAACAAACATCGCTTCAAACACAGCAGGAGGAGAGCTGACACACTGCCGTTCGTCGAAACTCAACTGATATTTACTAGTAAGGTTTTTATATTTTATCTTAATTTGTGCGTAATTAAATATACTAGCTATTTATGTTATATGTTATAAATAGCTACGCCAAAAATAAATAAACACACACACTGTCCACCAGTTTCTCGTTGGCAGTGAGAGAGAGGGAGCTGCTATGTACACGGAAGGGTGTTGATATAAAACTGTGCTTTGACAGAACATGTACAAGGTTGATTTACCCGTGGATGAGTCTGCGCTGCGGGCGGTGGAGCGGCGACGGGCCGCAGAGGCTGAGCGCAGGAGCCGAATATTTAACACCCGAACCAGAGTGATCGGCGTTGACCTGCGCGCCCTTCAAAAACAACAAGAGGACAAACGAGAACGACTGGAGATGGAGAAGCAGCGAGACATGGCTCATTGTAAGACACATCACTTCTGCAGCTTGTTGGTCTCTTACTACTTCTGTACTACAAAACAAGCTACGACACTAAAAGTTTATCAAACAATTATTTTGTAAGTGCAGAAATGATGTCATTTGTTGTTAGATCTGTTGCGCGTATCCCTGGATGATATGGCAATGCAGCAGAACAAAGAGGAAGAGGAGTTGCGAAGAGAGTTGGCTGAGGACTTGGTACAATATAGAGCGACACATCAACGTGCTGAGGACAGTCGTGATGCAGATATCAGTTATGACCGACAGGGGGCGCCAAATGCTAGTATTTCGCTCTCGGACTCTGCATTGGGACCAGCCAGTATGCAAGTCTTTTTGGTAAGTATAGACTGTGTTTGTTGGGACACAGCAACAGAAAAAGGCTGTATCCAATAATATGGACACGAACTGTTCCATCAATATTTCAGTTTCAGTTCAACTTTATTTTAAGGTGCTCTTGTTACAGTGTAATTAAACATTTAAAGGGATCGTTTACAAAAATAAAAAATAAAAAAAATTCTGTCATCATTAAGTGACACAAGTAAGGATGAATTTACTTTAAGAATAAAAATCTTTCTGATAATTTACTCACCCCCATGTCATCCAAGCTGTTCATGTCTTTCTTTCTTCAGTCAAAAAGAAATTAAGGTTTTTGAGGTAAACATTCCAGGATTTATTTTCCGTACAGTGGACTTAAATGGGACCCAACAGGTTGAAGCTCCAAACTGCAGTTTTAATGCAGATTTAAAGGTCTCTACACGATCCCAGCTGAGCAATAAGTGTCTTATCTAGTGAAACGGTCAATCGTTTTTCTAACAAAAATTAAAAATTTACAGTTGAAATCAAAAGTTTACATACACCTTGCAGAATCTGCTAAATGTATTTTGTACATGTCAGTACTTACCTGAATAAGATATTTTGCATTACAGTCCAAGACATTTATTCATAGACAACAAGAGAAAAAGAATTAAAAAAAAATTACCCGTTCAAAAGTTTACATACGCTTGATTCTTAATACTGTGTTGTTACATGAATGATCCATAGCTGTTTTTTATTTAGTCATATAAAAAAAACCTTTTGTCGAGTCAACTTAAAATAATTTGTTACCCTGCTGCCTTAAAATTTTAAGGTCAGTCAACTCGAAAAAACTTGTTACATTTTACTAAGTGACAACTTAGATATTTGAGTTGATTCAAGTTGTCACTTAATACAACTTAACATTTTAACTTATTTGAGTTGACTTAACTTAAAATTTTAGGGCAGCGGGGCAACAAATTATTTTAAGTTGACTCAACAAATTGTGCTTTTTTTTGTTTTTACAGTTTAGTCGTTCATGAGTCCCTTGTTTGTCCTAAACACTTAAACTGCTTGCTGTTCTTCAGAAAAATCCTTCAGGTCCCACAATTTTTTTGTTTTTTCAGCATTTTTATGTATTTGAACACTTTCCATCAATGACTGTATGATTTTTAGATCCATCTTTTCACACTGAGGAAAACGGAGGGACTCATATGGAACTATCACATAAGGTTGAAACGCTCACTGATGCTCCAGAAGAAAATATATATGTTTATTTAAAATATATGTTTAGGCAAAATAAGAAAAATGTACACATCATTCTTTTCAAGAGTTTACACCCCTGGCTCTTAATGCATTGTTTTTTCTTCAGAAGCATCAGTGAGCATTTGAACCTTCTGTAATAGTTCCATATGAGTCCCTCAGTTGTCTTTAGTGTGAAACGATGGATCTCAAAACCATGATCACTGATCCTTTCTCTACATAAGATGCTTTTTCTTCGTCTGGGATCGTGCAGAGCCCTTTGAAGCTTCACTGAAACTGCAATTTTGCACCTTTAATCGGTTGGGCCTTGTTGAAGTCCACTATATGGAGAAATATCCTGGAATGTTTTTCACAAAAACCTTAATTTATTTTAGAATGAAGAAAAAAAGACAGTAACATCTTGGATGACATGGGGGTAAGTAAATTATCAGGGATTTTTTGTTTTGGAAGTGAACAAATATTTTAACTCACCCATAAGTTGTTCCAAACCTGTATGAGTTGCTGTATTCTGCTAAACACAAAGATGATATTTTGAAGAGTGAGTAACCAAAGCAGTTGATGGTCCCCACTGACTTACATGGTATGGAAAACAAATACTGTACTATGGAACTCAATGGGGACCATCAACTCTTTGGTTACCAAAATGCCTTCTTATGTGTTCAACAGAACAAAGAAACTCATACAGGTCTGGAACAACTTGAAGATGATTAAATAATGACAAAATTGCATATCCCTTCAAGTTATGAGCAATAATAAACGCATTTACTATTATTTAAAGTTAGGATTTACCGTTTGATTTAGAGTTATTTGCATGTAATTATGCATCATTTATATGCATTACATCATGCTTAAAAAGAACACTGTAAAATAAAGTGTTATGAAAATTTACATTTGAATTTTTGGTAACTTTTTTGCATTTATCTGACATTTTACAACATTTTAGGTAATTTAAATAAAAGTACAAATGTAGTCTCTTAATTAAAACAGCCTTTAAACTGCATCATAATATACCTCTGAAATATAGCACGTCACACTGCGGGACACCACTGTTCATATTCTATGAATATGTTTATGCACACTCGGTCAGGGAGAAGGAATTAACGAGAATGAAAAGAAGAGAGCTCAGATGGAAATGAATGAGAAAAACCTGAGAGCTCAAAAGGAGGAGAAGGAGAAACAAGAAAGGGAACAGAAAAACAGAGGTAAACAGATTACATTATATCCCATTTAGCCCTGTAATGTTAAAATAGAAGGAACAAAGTGTATTTCACTGTGTTTGGTAGCACAGAGGTTCTGATCATGCATATAATATCTGTGTGTTTGTGTGTGTAGATCTGCTAACCGGCAGGGAGTTGATGGAAAAAGACCTCAGGGCAGTGCAACTGAACACCCTGGAGGAAGAGTGCAAAAGAGAAGCCCGCATTGCACTCAGTCATTACAATCAAGCTCAGGTATTATCTTACCACTAAACTAATGAAGACAAACATCTGTGTTTGTTTTTAGTAGGTTATTAAATATTAAATAAACACAGTACACCTAAAAATGAATAGAAGGTCATTTTCTCACCCTCATTTATGGAAGAATGTTCATTCTGATATTTTCCATACTACAAAAGCATACACTCTAAAAAGTATTAACCTGCAATTGTTACCCCAAAGAGCTATTTTTACCCAATGTATGAGGCCAATATGCGCAAACATGGGTTTGAAATGACTTTTGAAAACCCACAAAGGCACCATAGAGATGAAAGGTCAAGGTAACATCTGACCTCCCTTTGCAGGCGGAGGAGAGATCGGAGAGGGAGCAACAAGAGAGACTGAGGAGAGAGGGAGAGGAGCTGGCAGAGGTGTGGTACATGGTGACCTCTGACCTCCTGACAGAGCGTCCAGAGGCTGCAAACAGAAAAACAGAATCCTCTGCAGAGGGTCCACGAGTCCTGACTGACCGCTGGAAGGGCATGACCCCACAGCAGATCGGGGACATACACAGAACGAGAGAGGAACAGTGTTTGGAGAAAGAGGTTAAGATCCTGCACTGACATGTGCCCCATCTGAGCATGCATTTATAGTCATCATAAAAGTAATGCTCTTTTATCCCTTTCCAATTTCACCAGAGACTGAGAGAGATGGAGAGGCAGAGAGATGTGGCCTGGGATTATCATCTGACAGAGCAGGCCAGACAGCAGGAGAGAGAGGAGAAAAGAGGCAAGGAGCTGGAGAGAGAGAGAAGAGTTCAGCTCGATAAATACAATCGACAGCTGGCACGAGAGCAGCAAGCGCAGTAAGTGGCACAATCATATTTCACTATTGTTAAAAACACAGCAGGACGCAAACAGAACGCAGACAAGTGGAAAATAAACATAATCAAGAGTAGTAAAGACCTTAAAAAATGATCTATACAATTCATCACTGCACATTATTCACTTTTTCTGTACATTTAAAGGGATAGTTCACACAAAATTGAAAATTGTCATTATTTACTCACCCTCATCAACAGCAATGCAACAGTACTCTTGTAAACATGCAGCAGAGACTGACACGGAAGAGTAGAATTTTTTGCTTTCTTTGCGCACAAAATTACTGATGCAGCTTCATAAATTCTATGCAGGGTCAGAAAGCTCTTGGATTTCATCAAAAATATCTATATTTGTGTTCTTTGTGGCCTTACAGGTTTGGAACAACATGAGGGTTAGCAATTAATGACATTTTTATTTTTGGGTGAACTCTCTTTGAATCTCTTTAAATAACTTGCTGCTCTCCCACACATTTATTTTTTGGCTGATGTTAGCTACACAACTCATTTTTGGCTACTGTGGTTGGTAATGCAAGCTTTTCAGTAGTTTATATTGTAATGAAAATACCAGGGTCACTTTTTTGGTTTAACATATTCAGTATGACCTGGTATGACTGCGTTTTAGTGCCACGTAAAAAAAAAAAATAATAATAATAAAAAAAATAATAATAATACAAAAATAAATCTAAGATTATGTGATAAAGTCATGATATTTTGAGAATAAAGTTGAAATTATAGGAATAACGTCAAAATATTATGAGAATAAAGTCAAAATTATACAAGAATAAAGTCAAAATTATGAGAATAAAGTCAAAATGTTTTAAGAAAAGTCAAAATTACAGGAATTAATTAGTAGCAATTATGAGATTAAAATGATAATATTTTGAGAGTATATTCTAGCCTTTTGCACATACAAATGACCCAGATTGGGAGCACTGGGAGATGTTCAAAAGTCTCAGCTTTCAAAATCTGTCAGTTTTCTAGAAAAATACAAACAAGATGTCTTCAATAATGTGTTTTTCATGCTCTTTAATGTGGCGTGACAGATTGCTGTATTCACCTCAGTTTAAGCGCCATGTGAATCAGTCATCTTTCCAATTACAGTAAGACATTTGTTTAATTAAATTAGGCTATACTGTTTTTACATTTATAATTTGTATTTCGTGATAAAACTGACAGAATTTGAAAGCTGGGCTGTGGTACATTAAAAGCAACAAAGCCCAGAATTATTACGATTACTGGGTGGTGTGCTACATAAAAATTAATGGAAGACGTTAAATATTATTTCCAATAATTTACTGTATTATACCATGAATAAAACAGCTTGGGAATAGTTACTTATATACCTCTGAAAAGACAACAATATAACTTATGTTAAGTTGGAGTTGGAGTCCACTTCAACCTTTAGAATGTTTTATTGTTGTTTTTAAATGAATACATGAAAGATTGAATGCCACAGACATTTTTGTGTAGTTGTTGGTGGAATTTTCATCAAGAAAACATTATAATTTAATTAAACGAATATCTTATTGTAATCAAAAAGACGACTGATTCACATGAATACAGCGATCTGTCCCGCCACATTAAAGAGCGTGAAAAACACATTATTGAAAAACAGATTGTTTCCATTTAGCTATAACAAAGCACAAAGCTTATTACTATTATTGGCAGGCTGGCCCACTACAGATAGGCCTAATGAACAGTATTTCCAAGCATACAGTATTTCCAAGCATACTGTCCCTGCGAGTATAACACGTGGTATGATTTCTGCTTATAATCCCACATATATTAAAATAAATTCCGGTGGCCCGGAAACTTCTCCCGGTGCTCTCAATCTGGGAAATTTGCATGTGCAGGCTACACTCTCAAAATATTATAACTTTAATTCTTGTACTTTTGACTTCATTCTTAATGTTATTTACACTTTATTCTTGTAATTCTGACTTTATTCTCATAATTTCGACTTTATTCTCTAAACATTTTTACTTTTTTCACGTAATTTTGATTTTATTCTCAAAATATTTAGACTTCATTCTCCAAACATTTTGACTTTATTTTTGTAATTTTCTATTTATTTATTTTTTAATGTGCCACTAAAATGCCATCGTAATCTGGATATACACTTTTTTTTTTTTTGGCAGAAATTAATACTTTTATTCAGCAAGGATGCATTACATTGATCAAAAGTTATTGTAGATTGGAATAAGGGCTGCTGAAATTTCAGCTTTGCCATCATAGGAATTAATTACATCTAAATGTAATTATTTAATATTTCAATGATTTGAATAATAATTTAATTATATTCAAATATAAACATTTAAATATATTTTAAATATAATATTAAAGAGTAAACAGTTATTTAAAATTGTAATAATGTTTCACAACATTATTGTTTTTATTGTATCAAATAAATTCAGTCTTGATGAGGATAAGAGACTTCTCTCACAAACGTTAAAAAATTACTATTAGCAAACTAATTCAGAATTTTCTGTTTTTCAGCCAACACTACCTGGACAAGAAGCTGTATACAAACCGTCCCACAGTTCAGTACTTCACCCAGTTCAGCACAAGCTCTCGATAAAGCACCATCCCATTCCATCCTCTCATCTGATCATTCTCCTGCACAAGAAATAAAGTGGTACTGGATTTCAAAGCACTGTGTATGTTTGACATTCATAAATTGGACTTTTATAAGTATCATTGCTGACAGTTGCCTTTATAAAATATTATATAGCGATGAATAGTTTACATAACCGTTTGTTGTAGATTTATTTACTTACACTGGCTGATCAGTGATGCCGATACAACAGCAAAATCCAGTTCATATCTAGTTTAGTAGCCCTGTGACCAATACAGTCCCACAACCTCATTCATCTCGTCCTTCATTTATTTTCACATCATATGCAGTAACAAACAAAACATACAAGAGGAATAAGAGACTATTATGTCAAGCTTATTTATGCATTAAGCCTACAGTTTAAGATGCATTATGAGCTTGAATGCATACATTTGACAAGTAACAACAGAAACGGCAACGTCCGTTCGCTAGTCAAGCTTTAAACGGTGCCCTCCCACCCCGTTTTAGTCGCAGTAGCAGAGGGCAGTATAGTGGATATCCGAGAGTCGATTCGCTTCCGAGCTCAATACACAGTCAAGACACTGACAAAATACACAAGTCGTCTAGCAGCAGTTCAGTTGAATATTGAGTTGAATAGAATTTGCTTCACTTCCCCCTCCTGTAAGAAAATAGATCTCTAAGAGACTTTTGTCCTGAGTGTGTCTGTACAGCTTTTTTGAGGGAGGCTAACACAGACCGGACAGTCCCAGAGGGCTGGGACTCACTGCAAAAGCCCGCCACAAGACAGTGGTCTCAAAGATCTGAGTCAGCGTGTTTCTATTGCTCCCTGGAAGCGTGTGTGTGTGTGTGTGTGTGTGTGTGTGTGTGTGCAGTGGTGCAAATAAGATGACTGCGTCCTTCCTGTCCTGCTGCCTCTGCAGCAATAGCTTCTAATCAGATACACACAATACTGCCATTCTTTAGCACTCGGGAAACTATAAGCGCAATTTTCCGTCTCTTTTATCCAATCAGCTATTTTTTTTTTTTCAGAACCTGCAACATTTATTTATCAAAGGACTTTTTTTCTTAGTTATTTAAAACTATGCACTACTTGTCTACCACACTCAAATCACAACTAGTTACTTTAAAGTTAAAAAAAGTTACAAAACTCAAATGTAAAAACCTAAAACATAATCAACAAGACAGTTTTCAACATCATAACAAACAATCTGGGCTATATTTACATTCATCTGGAAATTAAGAGATTTTTTTTGTCCCCTGTGCCCCTCTCTTGAGAAATACCAGATGTGCCATAGATTCTCTCAGTGCTATATTCTGCTATATTTGTTTATCAAACAAACCAAAAAGCGAAAAAGGGAACGAATGCTATTTGGTATACTGGTATGGAACAAATCCCACCCAAACAAAGCATACATTCTGTGTAATAAGACACAAGCCGATACATGATTGCATTTTACGTAACCCAACTAAACTGCGTGTGACATACTCTCTCACAGCCCTATCTAACTCAATACGACCTCAAATCTACGCACCTTACGTGTGTATTCTTATGGCTTTACACCAACAGGACTGCAAGAGAGAATCAGTCAGTACAGTTTAATACAATGCAGAAAACTAGAGAACACAGACACATACAGAGAGAGAAATAAACATGAGATGCGGTGAGTATGTTGTCGAAGGCAGGCACAGGAACCGATGGAGATGAAAGAGATTATAATACTGTATTTGGCTAAATTGATAGATGCTTATATGTACAGCTTGCTATAAACGATCTTATGTCGTAGAGCCATTGCATCTCATGTATTTACACTACGGAAATCTGTAATCGTAACTGAGGGGATGCCGATATGTATCTTCTATTGAGTCACAACGATATTACAAGAAATCAACGTACAGATGACTTAAAGGTACTGTAAGCAAATTTTATGGAATGGAAATTAATATTAAAAAAAAGAAAAAAGTTGGGTGGAGACTATTTGCCCATCTGCTGTGGAAGATCTGGAAGAATGTGTTGTGTCCTTATTTATTAAAAATTAGGGCTGGGCGGTATATTGAGTTTGTATGATATATCGTTACATTTTTATATGCAATGTGGTATGAGGCGATACCATTTATATCAATATAGACGGTTTGCACTTACGTCACGATTTGTTTAGATACCCGGATATGCAGCCATATTGTCGATACTCGGATGTAAACAACAGCATTGACTGCACGGTTAATGTACTACTGAATACATTGTTCTACTAATTTATGCTGTCTAAACCACAGACAAAAAACGTGTGGAGGCTGCTAAATTATAAAGTGAAAGACTTTTAAACAGGTAAGGGTGCAATATTTTGACAAACTAAATATGTGGTAAAGATACATACGCGCAGAATTAATTAAGATATCAGGCTAATATTTCACCTATACGTTACTTCATACGAACAAACACGAATGTTGTCAAGATTCTTGCCCTGGAAATCCTGGTTTAGTTTGGCCAACCACAAACACCTTTTAGTTCCTCAGCTTTTTGCACTCTTCTTGACTGTTATAACTTTTAGCAGTCTATTGTGATGTTACTCCAAATGTTTTTCCCGTTCCAACCGATTATTACAGCCCTAAACATAACAATAATTGACCAATTTCACACTTCCGGGACTATTGACTATTGATGACGCGTCATGAAAACACTCAACATTATAAAATAGTTTGATACGAGCGCGTCTGAAATATAGCGGAGTGAGCTACTGCAGGCATAGACCATAATGCCCTAAATATGAGACATGCTTAAACTCGTAATTTATAGTTAACACGTAACGTTATAATTTAAAGCGGCTTACCCCGTCAGATGCTCTGACAGACACGAATGTGCTGCTTGAGCTGTTTAATGCGTTTAAAATGTGTTTTCCTCAGTGCATAACGTACATTTCACATCTATTCTTCATCTAAGCGTTTGAAAGTCATGGAAATATTTTCATTTTGCTGTAAGGAGCCTTCTGCATATGACTCCCGCTAAACGTCACAAACTTAAGCGAACGAGCGCTGAAATAAATAAGCTACATTGACGTATGGTTTGTTAGGATAGAACAATATTTGCAAATATGTAAATCACCGTAATGTGATTTTAGCTGCACAGATTTTTGCACATAATGAATAGCATAGTCTACTTTAACTATACATGTTTTCATTGCCTTTAATATAAACACTGTTTAATTGGACAACATAAGTTTTATTGAAAATGTAACGTATAAAATACCGAGATATACCGAGGCTTCGGGTTCATTAGCCGCTATAGTGCAATAACGAGAGGAATAATGGAAAAGCTGTTTGCACTACAAACCACTGTGTTCATAATAAGATAATACTTTAAAATAATATGGTAAGACACACCAATTTGCAATATTAATCGGGAAAATTAACTGTTTTGAGACGAGAAGCCAGAAATTTGGCAGATAATCCCTAATATGTACCACAATTTAGCCAAGAAATACAGATACATGATTTTTTGACCATATCGCCCAGCCCTAGTATGCATATATGCATTGTTCACAATATCAATAAGATGCATTTACAAAATAGATGCATTTTCAATTCTGGAAAGAATTGGGAAATGTTCAAACATCTACTATAATATATAACTAAATTTAGCAAGTTGTTTGCCAAAAAAATATTCTGTCAGAACACACTGTGAGTTTTGTCAGAGAAAGATGTTTGTGGCTAACAATCGCTTACAGCACCTTTAAAACACGACACAAAAGTGATTCTTGTGTTAAAAAAATAAATTAATAATTAAAAAATTAATTATAAAAATGGTTCAGGCAAGTCATCAAAGAATAAAAAAGAAACAAATGGCAGAGACACAAAACACAATAAGTTGATTAAATTTTGCAACCAGTATAACCAGCTCATGCTGTCTATATGCTTGCACAACGCACTTAGTCATGATTTTAAGGCCCTCAGCTTCTCTCTTCTCCCTCACACCCTCCTTCCGCTACGCTTTTTATTGACTAACACGTGAAACCGACTCTGATTTGATTTGGCGTTCGCCGTAGTAGCTCGACGTCTACTTTATTTGTCACTGGATTATCAAATAAGTCTCTTCTGGAGATGTTCTTGTCATGTTTGTATAACTGTAAACGGCTACAGCCTACTTGATATCGTAAAATGAGAGATAATATCTGTAAACAACGAGCATGGCAGTCTATTTGTTACAGTATATGTCAGTCGAATGTTTTCTTCTGGCTTAAAAGTGTTGTGTTGGTCCAATTACATCAGAAGTAAGTTGCAGCAGTGCATCTGGATGGTTTTCTTGGCATCTGTTGTGTGTGTAGGTCTCATTATTGTGAATTTTCGAATATTTGGTCAGTCATGAGCGGTTGCAACAGGTGGGCACATGTGTGAATCCACGTTTGGTCTCGGTCTCGCCCCGGCTAGTCAAGGAGGGCGGCGGAGTTGGGCAGGCCGTGGTGGGAGATGGCTGTGGCAGGATTTAGAGGGGAACTTTCCTGAGTCCCGGGGTCAGGAACATCTCGGACTCCGCTGCTCTGACTGGCCAGCGACTCGTCCATGATGACCTCGGTCTGCATGCTGTTGCTGTTGGCGTAGTCGTCTAGAGCGTCGTCGGTACATAGCTTACTATCCTCGCACAGAGACGGCTGACTGGCCGTCCGCTTCTCCTCGTTGTCACTGCGCGGGAAAGAAGAATCCAAATAAATCTATATATGTACACCAAGTGTAAACATCCAAAATTCCTCTCCGTGCATGCAAGGGAAAGTATTGAGAAAGCCATGCGTCCAGAAAGAATAAGACCCACTGCTAAGCATACCTCTCCAGCGATCTGCAAATCATTAGGAAGAGCATTTAGGAGAGAAAGGATGAGCGTGAGAAACAGGGCAAGCACATTTAAGCAATAACTGTCTAACAAACTTCACCACACCTGTACTCTCCAAAAGCCTCATTATTCATTGGCCGAGCTTCAGAATCTATTTGGCCTTCTTCTTTTTCTTTGACTGTAGGAAGAATAGAATTCAGGGATATTTGTGCGTTTGTTAGTACTGTGAAGAGTGTGAGGGTTTAATAGATTGGAATAATGCGTGTGCTTCTTTTACCTGAGTATTTTCCACCTTTGCTTCGTTTTATGAAACAAAGAATGAGCAGTACCAGCAGCAACAGCACAAGGGCACTGATGAGTCCAATGAACCAGCTCTCAGTCACAAACCCTTGATGCACCTCCATGACTTCTGAAATGAGGGGGGAAATGATGTATGAATTTCATGACAGCCAAAAGTTACGATTTTTCTATTTGAATAATAATTTAAAAGTAATTTATTCCCATGATCAAAGCTAAATTCTCATCAAAGCAAAATTTTCAGCATCATTATTCCGGTCTTCAGTGTCACTTGATCCTTCAGAAATCATTCTAATATGCTGATTTGCTGTTATTATTATTGTCAATATTTAAAATAGTTGAGTAAATTTTTTCATGATTCTTTGATGAATAGAAAGATCCAAAGATCAGCATTTATCTGAAATAAAAAGCTTTTGTAACATTATACACGATACCATTAAAAAAAAAAAAAAAAAAAAAAACACTTTTGGATGCTTTAGTTCGATCAAAAGTGATGATGAAGACATTTATAATGTTACAAAAGATTTCTATTTCAGATGCTTTTCTTCAGAACTTTCTAATTAAAGAAACCTGAAAAAATCTACTCAGCTGTTTTCAACCATAATAATAATAGTTTTTTTGAGCAGCACATCAGAATATAAGAATGATTTCTGAAGGATTATGTGACACTGAAGACTGGAGTAATCATGCTAAATTTAGCTTTCAAATCACAAAAATAAATTACATTTTAAAATATATTCAAATAGAAAAGAGTTATTTTAAGTATTAAAAATATTTCAAAATTGTACTGCTTTGCTGTAAATTGGATCAAATAAATGCAGGCTTGGTGAGCAGAAGAGAAAAACATAAAAAATCCTACTTTTGACTGGTAGTTTACATCAGTGCAATTTCTTATAAAAAGCATTAAAAGAGCCATTTTGTGATTACTTGCTCCTGCTGTCTGGATCTCGTCCTCCCATAAAGTTTTGTTTTTGAAATCAATCTTCAGCCGGTACTCGGATCCGGACTGCAACCCCTGCAGCGAGTAAAAAGACTGAGAGCTGTTGACTCTTTCGGAGCGCTTCCATGTGCCTTTACCTGGACAGATAAACACGATACAAATTAAAACACATTCATTTTTGTTCTCTCTCAGTTACTAACATAAAATGTAATAAAGCTGCTTCTTCCTATTTTGCTATTCAACAAACAAGCTTGTGTTCAATCATTCTCAATCACTTCCTGTCCATACGGCACGTACCATCCTTTTTCAGGTAATGAATAAAGAATCCCACGTTCCTCTGTCTTTCTTTCGATACCCATGTCAGGTTAATGGATGTCTCTCCAGTCGATAAACTAATGTTGGAGGGTGGAACTGTTCACACACGCAAAGAAACAAAGACACAAAGAAAGTGAGACTTGGACAACCTTAAATCTGGATGACTATTCATTACACAAACTCGTTTGTCCAAATATAATTGAAATGGGCTGTGATTATGTCACATTTCAGCAATAGCCAAAAATACATTGTATGGGTCAAAATTATCGATTTTTCTTTTATGGCAAAAATCATTAGGATATTAAGTAAAGGTCATGTTCCATGAAGATATTTAGTAAATTTCCTACCAGAAATATATCAAAACTTAATTTCTGATTAGCAATATTGCTAAGAACTTCATTAGAACAACTTTAAAGGCCATTTTCTCAATATTTAGATTTTTTTGCACAGATTTTCAAATAGTTTTATCTTGGCCAAATGCTGTCCTATCCTAACAAACCATACATAAATAGAATGCTTATTTATTCAGCTTTCATGAATAAATTAAAAAAGAATAAAGACCCCCCTCACAATGTCAAGCGCTTTGAGTGCCTATATAATATAATGAAATATTATTATTATTTGTGGTCCAGGATCACATATATCATGTAACCATGTAACCATGTAACTCTAAAAAGATATGTCTAGATATAATTTAGAGATCAGTAAAATCCTGAACCTCCATCCAGTGTTGTAGCTCCCTCCCTGATGATTGGCAGTCCTTCTCCCTTAGCAGTGTAGCCTCGCAGGTAGAAGCGGTAGCGGCTGTGAGGGTCCAGGTTTAAATTGAAGTGAAACACGTCATGGTCACTGATCTTTATCACCTGCATGGGACTGTCTTCCTTATCAACTGCAGAGAAAAGAGACAACAGACATGTAAAAAATATTATTGTAAAGATGGTTTAGTGGTTTCAAAAATAGTTGTTTTGCTATGCAGTTGCTATAGTGTTTTGAATGGTTTTGTGATGCTTAAAAGATTTGATCACTTCCAGAATAAAAGATGTCTTTCTTTCTTCAGTCGAAAAGAAATTAATTTTGAGGATTTTTCTCCATATAGTGGACTTCAATGGGGATCAATTGGTTGAAGGTCCAGAATGCAGCTTTGAAGTGCTCTACATGATCCCAGCCAAGAAATAAGGTCTTATCTAGTAAAAATGATTGGTCATTTTCTAAAAAAAAAAAATAAAATACAAATTTATATTTTTGTTTTGCACTAGCTCTACTAAACGCGCTACATATTCAAGTTGGAACGTGGATGTGGGCAGAACTACCGACCCAGTGTTTACAAAGAAAGGTAAACACCCTTTACAAAAAAGGTAAAACAACGATGTTGGACGATTTTGGAGTTGGAGGACAAAATGAGATGGAGTTTTTCACCCTACCCTGCCTTTTTGAACCGAGTACACAGACAAAGAACCAGTGTTGGGGAAAGTTACTTTTCAAAGTAATGCATTACAATATTGTGTTACTCCCTAAAAAAGTAACTAATTACTAGGGTTGGTTACCGAGAACTCTGTAACACCGCATCCCACTTTTGGGTTGTTTGGCTTCCCATACATTTCCGCTGCAGATGCTGGAAGGCTGCAAGGATATTCCGGGCAGGAACTGACTTCTCTTTCACATTTATTGACCAGTGTGCACAAAATACGTCAGTATATAATCATAAACACAGCATTATTTTGTCTTAAGTGAACGTAAACAAATGAGAAAGAAAATACATGTGTAAAAGTATTTTTAGATCTGTGTTCAGTGTTAAAGAGAAAGTCGTCTAATAAACCTGCCGCGTGTCATTAATGTTAATCAAAAAACAAAAGAAAATCATGAACTGACTGAATATCTTTCGTAAATTTAATGAGGATTAATCAATATTTTATTTATGAAAAGAAAACTACGCAGTGTTTTTAAACTTTAGATTTCAATTTCTGTACCTGACAATTGTTCAGTTTTATTTATTTATGCTATTGCTAATTGATTTGTTTGAACCTATTTTATTACTTTGTCTTTAACAATTTAATGTTTGACATTTATATTAGTCTAGTAGTTTTTTTCTGTGGTGTTTATTTTTTTTTTGGTAAAACCCTCGGCAAAAGACAGAATAATTGACATCTAAATGTTTGACTTAAAACATTTTAATGAATTTTTTTTTATCTTATTGGAATCGGAATTAGGAATCTATAAGAATTGGAATCGATAAGCAGAATCGGAACCGGAATCGGAAATAATTTAATTTCTTTTCAACTGAAGAAAGAAAGACATGAACATCTTGGATGACATAGGGGTTAGTAAATTATCAGGAAATTGTTATTCTCGAAGTAAACTATTCATTGCTTCTTCTGCTGAGAATGAATAAGGCTGTTAGTTGACTCACCTTGTTGATACTGTAATATGTATCCTTTCAGGACACCGTTTGGCTGGATGGGTGCAGTCCAGTGCAGTTTCATTTCCGTCTCTGATGGGCTATCCAGCAGTAAAGATAATGGGGGACCAGGTACTGGAAATAAAAAAAATGGATGACAGGATTTGAATCCCTCTCCTTCATCTATTTTTTATTTTTTTGTCTCAGTCTTTTATTCTTACCTCCTTCTGGAGTGTGGAAAGTGAGGGGGTCAGATTGGGGACCTTCTCCTTTATTGTTGAAGACACTCACAGACAGTGCATAATGGGAGTAGGGCTGCAGATCTCCCAGAACTTTCTTCTCCTCATTACTGTCTGTCGTCACAAACGAGATGTTGCTTGGCTTCCCCTCCCTAACGCGCTCCCGTCGGAGGTGCCTGCTTTCCGGGCCGTAGTGCATTAGATAAATCTATAGGATGGATAAAACATAAACTGTCAAAGATGTTTTACATCCTGCATTTTTCAGTTTATCTTAGTACAGCACAGTATATTACCTTGTAACCCTGCAGACGGCCTCGCACAGTTTCTCTGTTTATGGGCGCCCACACCACTTTAATGGCAGTGCTGTTGATCAGATCCACTGCCACATTCAAGGGGGCCTCAAGCGGGTCTGAAAGAAAGAAAAAGCACATTCTGATACCCTTTAAAACATCTGTCTCAGGATTACCATTAAACTAAAATCACTGTTTAATTGGGGTGAATTGAGATGCATAACCTTACTGGAAGATGAGGCTCAAAAGAGCAGCAAAAATATCAAATGTGACAAACTCACAGTCCTCTCCAGAGTATCCAATAGTGGATTTGGGCTCCGGACCATCTCCCATCTCATTAATAGCTTGCACTTTAATGTCAAAAGCCGAGAAGTTGCCCACATCTGTGACGTGGAAGGGAGGAGAGGCGACGGATTTGGTGTGCCAGGACGGACCGCTGCCCAAAACTTTTCTCCACATCACTTTATAGAGAAAACCTGGGCCGTTAAAACTACGTCTGTCCATTTCCTGCAAAAACACAGACTCAGTTTTAAGCCATACTGTATTTTTCTGTGAACTATTAGAATTTCAAACATCAACAATAATGAGTTACATAGTGGGGGATTCGCTTTTTAGTCAGTTTATTTACATGAACTGTTCAAACTAACCATTTCACTAAAATCAATCAGACATTTTATCACTACATGTAGGTAAGATGAGCATGAGATGACTTTTCTAACACTATATATGAAAGAAGGAGGACAGTTCAGCAATACACAATATAATAGAGTAAGAGGGGACCATTTAGAATTAACTGATTCACTTAAGTGAATCAGACATTCCAACACTACAAACAGATGAGAAAGAGAGGACTGTTTAAGACAAACTGATTTCCTAGAATCAATCGCAATTAAAACACTGCATAAGAAAAAGAGTACAGTTTTGGATTAACTGATTTACTAAAATGAATCAGAATTTTCTAACACGACATATGAAAGAGAGGTCCGTTTAAGATAAACCGATTCACTACAAAAAGTCAGACTTTTCTAACACTACATAAGAGTGAAAGAGAGGACCGTTTAGGATGAATTGATTCACTTGAATGAATCAGTCTTTCCAACACTTCAAACGTATGAGAAAGAGACTTTTTAAGACAATTGATTGACTAGAATGAATTGGAAATGAAACATTGTATATGAGAAAAAGGACAGTTGACAGAATGAACTGATTCACTAAAATGAATCTGAATTTTCTAGCACAACATATGAGAGAGAGTTCTGTTTAAGATTAATTGACTCAAATCAGACTTTTCAAACACTACATAAGAGAGAAAGAGAGGATTGTTTAGAAGGAACTGATTCATTTAAATCAATCAGACTTTCTAACACTACAAACGTATGAGAAAGAGACCACTTTTTACTAGATTTACTAGAAACACACGAGAGAGTAAAGTTTAGGATGTACCAATTAACTAAATTTATCAGAATTTTCTACACTCATATGAGGGAGACGTCTGTGTAAGATGAACTGATTTGCTAGAATGAGTCAGACTTTTCTAACAACTACATTAGAGAGAAAGAGAGGACCATTTAGAACAAACTGATTCACTTAAATGAAATCACGCTTTACAACAATACAATTGTATGAGAAAGAGAGGACTTTTTAGAATGAATCTGCATTTTCTAGCACTCTACATAAGAGAGAAAGAGAGGACCGTTTAGAATGAATTGATTCACTTGAATGAATCAGACTTTCCAACACTACAACTGTATGAGAAAGAGACAAACCTCCTTACTAGAATGAATTAGAATTGAAATACTGAATATGAAAGAGAGGACAGTTGCGG
This sequence comes from Cirrhinus molitorella, assembly GCA_033026305.1. Lineage (NCBI taxonomy): Eukaryota > Metazoa > Chordata > Actinopteri > Cypriniformes > Cyprinidae > Cirrhinus > Cirrhinus molitorella. The sequence continues at coordinate 10,347,748 of CM065132.1, forward strand.
ATGAACCGATTCACTAAAATGAATCAGAATTTTCTAGCACTCTACATAAGAGAGAAAGAGAGGAGCATTTAAGAATGAATTGATTCACTTGAATTAATCACTTTCCAACACTACACATGTATAAGAAAGAGAGGAGAAAAAGAGGGAGACGTCTGTGTAAGATGAACTGATTTGCTAGAATGAGTCAGACTTTTCTAACAACTACATTAGAGAGAAAGAGAGGACCATTTAGAACAAACTGATTCACTTAAATGAAATCACGCTTTACAACAATACAATTGTATGAGAAAGAGAGGACTTTTTAGAATGAATCTGCATTTTCTAGCACTCTACATAAGAGAGAAAGAGAGGACCGTTTAGAATGAATTGATTCACTTGAATGAATCAGACTTTCCAACACTACAACTGTATGAGAAAGAGACAAACCTCCTTACTAGAATGAATTAGAATTGAAATACTGAATATGAAAGAGAGGACAGTTGCGGATGAACCGATTCACTAAAATGAATCAGAATTTTCTAGCACTCTACATAAGAGAGAAAGAGAGGAGCATTTAAGAATGAATTGATTCACTTGAATTAATCACTTTCCAACACTACACATGTATAAGAAAGAGAGGAGAAAAAACAGGTTTACTAGAATGAATTGGAATTGAAACACTGCATACGAGAAAAAGGAGAGTTTAGGATGAACCGATTCACTAAAATGAATCAAGACTTTTCTAGCACTATATATGAAAGAGACGTTTGAACCGATTCACTAGAATAAATCACTTTTCTAATACTACATAAAAATGAAAAGAGAGGACGATTTAGAACAAACTGATTCACTTGAATGAATCAGATTTTTTAAAACTACAAATGTATGAGAAAGAGACGACTTTTTAAGACAATTTACTAGTGTTAATTGGAATTGAAACACTGCATATGAGAGAGAGGACAGTTTAGGATGAACCGATTCACTAGAATGAATCAGTCTTTTCTAACACTACATAAAAGAGAAAGAGAGGACTGTTTAGGATCTACTGATTCACTTGAATGAATTGGAATTGAAACACTGCATACAAAAGAGAGGACAGTTGAGGATGAAGAGATTTGCTAGAATGAATCATTCTAGCAAACTTTTCTATCACTACACTTGAAAGAAGGTACTGTATAGAATGAACGGATTCACTAGAATGAATCAAACCTAACAATGCTACATACAACAACCGTGAGCATGTGTAGTTGTTTTAAAAAGCCATATGGACTCCTTTCGGAACTTTTTTGTCTATTTTTGGAGCTTGATAGTCCCATCTCCTGTGCACAATTTCTTTTGTGCTCCATGGAAACAAAATCACAGGTTTGGAATGACATGAGGATGAATACATGATGACAGAATCATTTCTGGTCTCTTTAAATGCTGAAGTGTGCAACGCACCTTCCATGTGATGACAAGGGTGCCTGGGTCGATGGAATCACTGCGCACTCCTTCAGGGTTACTGTCTGGAGCTGTAGAGGACGAATCGTAATTTAGTGCCAAGATGCAATAAAACTGTCACTTCACATCAGCCACATGCTGAGAGAAGATACAAACACAAATCCAAAGTGTCATACAGTGATTCAAGGGACAAAACAAATGCATCACGATAAAGCGATACAAGTCGTTTCTGTTTTAAGGCTATGTAAACAAACACATGCACACACATGTGGTGTTACTTACGAGCAGCTGGTGTGGAAAAGACATCCGTGTACATGCTCGGGTCACTCTTGCCGATCTCATTGATGGCGATTACTCGGAAACGGTAGGAAAGGAAGGGTCTCAGGGAAAGAGTAGTTCGCTGATTGTCACCTGAGACACGGCTTAGCTTCTCCCATTCTTTTCTTTCATATTCAGTCTCCTCAAACTCAATCAAATACTCTAGATAAATGTACATATACACACAGAACAGGAGGAAATGTCACTGATTTGAAAAAAGACTGTCCGTAAGTGTCCAAAAAAGGTCTAATACAACTTGTAATAGCACACTTTGTTTAACCATTAATTTATACAACATTTGACATTTAAAGGCCGAAAAAAAATCAATAAGGACTACAAATGATTAAAATGCATCAAATACTGACTACATACACTTAAAACCGTAGCCTAAACAGGAAAAGCATATACGGTACCCTGCACAGGGCTGTTGTGATCATCTCCAGGTGTCCAGCTGAGAGTGACACTGCGGTCTTTAGGTTCGGTCATCTGTATTTGGGTCGGAGGGTCTGGTCGGTCTGGTGAATGAGGGTTGACAAAGAGGTCAGGGGGTAAAATGCTAGTAAAAACAAGGCCTCTATGCCTTTCACAAAGGTTATTCCTTAAATCCGCCTACAGCAAAACATGTCCTGTTGTCCTTTCTGTAGGTCACATTATCATACAACATGCAATACAGATCCAGACACGTAAAAGGGTTTAGGAAATGGCCATATTATGAAGTTACCTACCGACGATAGTGATGGAGCCACTCGCTTCAGCTATATCCAGAGTGGTTATGACTTCACAGGTGTAAATCCCTTCATCCTCTTCCTCTACATCAGGTATTATGAGAGTGGATTCGTCTATCATGTACCTAAGACATTTATGGTTAATAATGTTCATGAGATCATGTTATACAGCTTTATCTAAGCCGTTCTGAAGCATTCTGAGGGAAACAAAGGTATAAAAACATACTTGTCTGAATCAGAGGACTCTGTGAGCTTCTGACGGTTCTTCCTCCACTGGACTTGAGGGGCATCTTGCCTGGAGTCCACCTGGTACTCGCAGGTGAGAGTAGCGGGCTTCCCCCGCTGGATTCGCAGAGCCGGTGGAGGTTTCACAATGACTGTCTTATCTGGGAGACAAAATTTCTATTTGTAAAAATATCTTAATTTTAACTTTCAGACTGCCTTTCAAAAGTTTGGGATCAGCAAGTTTTTTTTATGCTTTTAAAGAAGCCTGTTCTGCTCATCAAGGTTGCATTTATTTGATTAAAAATAAAGAAAATACAGTAATATTGTGAAAAATTACTGCTATTTAAAATAGTGGTTTTCTATTTCAATACAATTTAAAATAGAATTTATTCCTGTGATGCAAAGCTGAATTTTCAGCATCAGTACTCCTGTCTTCAGATCAAACAAGATTCTTAAGAAATCATTCTAATATGCTGATTTATTATCAGTGCTGGAAACAGTTGTGCTGCTTAACATTTTTTGGAACCTGTGATACTTTTTTTTCAGGATTTTTTCATTAATAAAAGGATAAAAAAAGGACAGCATTAATTTAAAATAGAAATCTTTTGCGACAATATACACTGCCGTTCAAAGTTTGGGGGTCAGTCATTTTTTTCTGTCATTCTTTCTTTCAAAGAAATTCGTCTTTTTATTCAGCAAGGATGATTGATAAAAAGTGATAGTAAACACTTCTATTGTTAGAAAAGATTTATATTTTGAATAAATACTGTTCTTTTAAACTTTTATGCATCAAAGAATCCTGAAAAAGTATCACAGGTTCCAACACTGATAATAAATCAGCATATTAGAATGATTTTTGAAGGACTGTAATGTAATGGCTGAAATGGATGAAAATTCAGCTTTCAAATTATATTTTAAAGTATATTAAAATAGGAAGCTGTTATTTTAAATCGTAAATTTTTTCAGCATTTTAGATCAAATAAATGGAACTTTACTTAGCATAAGAGACTTAAAATTAAAAATTATTTAAAAAATCCACAAGAAAAATGATATAAGACAATAAGCGAATTTCAGACAATATATCCCAGATTAGTGTTATATTTTAACCTATTTACCTTAGTCTCAATACACATAATATTTAATACTATTTTGCCTTTTTCGTCCCTTGTATGAGGATATTAGAACACAATGCATTATCCAAAGTGAACATTAACAAAAGAAATGAGACCTGAAATGAAACCCATGAAATGAAATCAAGAATGCATGAAGGCATTAATATCCAAGCGTGTGGAACTCACTGAGTACGTCCAGCTCAGCGGTGATGGTGATTTTGCTGTTGCTGACAGTGCAGGTGTACTGTCCGCTGTCATTGAGGGAGGCGTTACTGATCTGTAAAGAGCCATCGAGTAACTGGCTCATCCTTGGGTTGGCTACAAGAGCACCCCAGGTTTCACCTTCCCTGTGGATGCAAAAAATATTTAATTTAGTCCATTAAAATAGATGCAGTGTGCAAAATTTAGATTTTTTTTTCTCGAAATGCTGACTATCGAGTGTGATTTTGCCCATTTCCCCTAACAGACTCCCCACAAAGCAGCTTCCCCCCCAACAATAATCAGGACAGCTGGCTGGAGCAGTTCTGGCATGTGAGGAAAGGACACCCCACAGGATCGAGTCTGTCTCACCATGTGACATTGGGCCGAGGAGAGCCAAAGGTCTCACAAGCCAGCTCAATCGTCTGTCCCTCTGCCACAGAATACATGAGACCGTCTTCTGTCAGAATCTGGGGAGACAGTTCTAGAGAAACCAAATGAAAAATGCTTATTTAGTTTTTAAAATTCTCAGAAAAAATAGCTGTGACAGCCTATGCAGTGGGGCTAAGGTGTTTTGAGTGGTTATTAGCATGTTGCATTTACAATATTCTGGACCCCTATATTGTCTTAGCAAGCACTAAAACAAATATAACTTTTTAGTGCTGTTTTTGAAATTTCCCTTACCTATAACATAGACATAGGCATTGATGAGGATAGATCCATGCTTATTGACTGCTTTGCACTGATACACCGCAGTGTCACTGATGTCCACATTCTTCAGAGTGAGAACACCATGTTTCACGCTGCGTCTGGGGTCTGGGTCAATATCTTTGCAAAAGACACCTCAATATGTCAATACAAGACTATATACCAATGTCTCAAAGTGAGACTATTCTACATATACAAGCAAAATATGCATTAGGGATAGTTCACCCAAAAATAAAAATTTCATCCTTTATTCTCCTTTATGTTGTTTCATGTATGCATTTCTTTCTTCTGTTGAACACAGTAGAAGATATTTGGAAGAATGCTGGTAAACAAACAGTTGCTGGTAGCCATTGACTTTCATAGTATTTTTTGTCAGTGGCTAAAAGCTAATTTTTGGTTACCCCTTTTTTTTTTCAACAGAAAGAAATTCATACAAGTTTGAAACAACACAAGGGTGACAAAATTATGAAAATGAAACACTTTTGGTGAACTATTACTCACATTTTTCTCATCTAAAGCCATTTAAACTAAGTATCTCCTGAGATTTTAACAAAAAAAATGCAGTAATTTAGCTAGACATTCACATGGTCACAGTTCTCTGATTTCGGTTAATATTACATAGCATGCAGGTAAACATTATTTGTAGTAATTTTTAACTTTTTTTTTTTTTTTTACAGTTTTATGATTGTATTAATTAGCTTTTAAACCAATCACAAACCACCTGCAGTTCCTTCACAAACCCCATTGTGGGAAACCCTGCATTAAAACCCTGAAAGAAATTGAATGTGCCTTGACGGAATCAATTACCGGTAAGAAGATTGCCATTGATGCTCCAGGTGACCTCAGGGCTGGGAATGCCGTCAGCCTTACATTCAAGTTTGACCGTTTCAGCCGGGGCATACAGCTGGCTCTTTGGTTCTTTAGTCCAATATGGGGCAGCTATACCAGCACAAAACACAAACAACTAATCATGAAAGGTCTCAGCCAACAGTTACATACAACTTTTGAAAAAGAAAGCAAAGAAGGCATAACTTTTTTATCAAGGATTTTTACACCAATAAGCTAACACTATAACACTTGCTTGGGGTTGCTGCTTTTGCTAGTAATTTTTTTACAATTAAACTTTTATCCTCCCATAGATGTTCTCAAGTTCACAACCCACATCTAAATCTGTAGAGGATGTGATCTGGCAGTGTGAAGCATGCAGTACCTTCCACAGTGACGCTGTAGGTGTGAGTGATTATGCTTGCACATTTGTGGCGGTACATTGGTACTCGCCGCTGTCAGACTCTGTGATATTCCTAAAGCGCAGAACTCGTTCGTAACTATCTTTGGATGTGCGGGACTCAGACAGGACTCCATCTTTCCTGATCCACTGGATATTGGAGAGGGGCCTGTTGAGTGAGAGAATAGAATGTGAACACACTGGACACTTTTTAAGGAAGTAACTCTCAAAGAAACACAGTCAGAGCTGGTTTGACTTACAGGCCCTGAACAATGCACTCCAGCTCCAGGTTTTGGCCGCTAAGCACCAGATAGGAGCTGCGGGAGCCTGTGGGTCGCATCATTTGTGGCCTTCTGTTACGCACCACTGAGTTAGCTAAAGATACAGACAAAGAAAGAATTATTGACAGAAATGAGGAGAGAGAGGATTGTAAACCATTACAGCTGCAGCAAGTGGGTGTTCACATAGGACTAACACTGGGAAAAATAGCACAATATCTCAATATTTTTCAGCCTTTTTATGACATTAGACAATGAAAAACAAAAGATGGATGGATGGATGGAACAAAGAAACAATGGATGGATGGATGGAAAGAAAAAAAAAATGGATGGATGTACTGACATTAGACAGAATGAAAAACAAAAGAATGATGGATGGATGCATGGATGGACAGAACAAATAAATGATTGATGAATGGATGGATGGACACAAAAGAAACGATGGATGGATGGACAGAACAAAGAAATGATGGATGGATGGACAGACAAAAGAAACAATGGAAGGATGAATGGACAGAACAAAGAAATTATGGATGGATCGAAAGAACAAAAGAAATTATGGATCGATGGGTGGATGGACAAACAAAAGAAACAATGGATGGATTGATAAATGAAAGAATGAAAGGAAGGAAGGACAGAACAAACAAAATGTATTTATGGATGGATGGACAGACAAAAGAACCGGATGGATGGATAGATGGATGAATAGATTAATGGATATATGGATGAAGGACAGAACAAACAAAATATACGTATGCATGGATGGACTGATGCACCAAACAAAAGAACCAATGGATGGATGGATGGATAGAAAGAGAGAACAAACTATATGTATGTATGTATGGGTGGATGGATAAATGAATAAATGGACTGATGGACATATGGAACAAAGGAAACGATGGATGGATGGATGGATGGACAAAAGAAACAGATTGATAGATGGAAGGATGGACAGAACAAAAGAAACTATGGATGGATGGATGGACAGAAAAGAAACAATGGATGGACAGAACAAAAGAAATGGATGGAGGAATGGATGGATAAATGGATGGACAGAACAAACTAAATAAATGGATGGACAGAACATGGACGGATGGAAGGAAGGATGGAAAGAAAGGACAGAACAAACTAAATAAATGGATGGATGGATGGATGGATAGATGAACAGAACTAAAGACACGATGGATGGATGGATGGATGGATGGATGGATAGATGGACAGAAGTAAAGAAACAATGGATGGATGAATAGAACAAAAACAATGGATGGAAGGATGGATAGACAACAAAAAATAGATAGATGCATAGATAGATTGCTTTCATGAGTTTTATGCTTTCATACAGTTGTGAATAGATTGCAGAAATGGACGGAATGGGAAATAAGTAATGCTCTTTATGTTACTTTTTATGATATGAATATTAGGGTTGGGTATCGTTTTTATTTTATCGATTCCGGTTCTTACTGAATCTAAATACCGATTCCAATAAGTAAAAAAAAAAGTTAAGTCAAACATTTTATTCTGTCTTTTACCTATGGTTTTACCAAAAAAATACCATAGAAGAAAACAACTAGACTAATATAAATTTCAAATATTAAATTGTTAAAGACAAGCAGTAAAATAGAAACAAACAATTCAATTAGCAATTGCATAAATAAATAAAACTGAACAAATGTCAGGTACAGAAATTGAAATCAAAAGTTTAAAAACACTGCTTAGTTTTCTTTTCATAAATAAAATATTGATTAATAAATTAAATTTCCAAAAAATATTCAATCAGTTAATGATTTTCTTTTGTTCTTTGATTAACATTAATGACAGACGGCAGGTTTATTAGACGGTCTCTTTAACACGGAACACAGATCTAAAAATACTGTTACACATGCGTTTTCTTTCTCACCTGTTAAGTTCACTTAAGACAAAAAAAAGCTGTGTTTATGATGATATACTGACGTATTTCGTGCAAACTGGTCAATAAATGTGAAAGAGAAGTCACTTCCGGCCCAGAACAACCTTTTCTGCAGTGTAAATGCACTGAACTGTTCGAGAACCGCTGTTCTCCGTGCACACGCTTCAGATGTGTGCGCTGCCTGCAAACAGTGTGCAAGTTCTTTTCCTTCCTGCACTTACATAGTTTAAAAATCTCATTAAAATGCGAACTCGGGAATCGTTAAGCGGAATCGTAATGCACATGCCTTATCGAATACCTGGTTATTAGAAATTTGGAACCGGTTCTAAAATGCAACCGGTTCTCGATACCCAACCCTAATGAATATTCATTATGAATATCCCATGTTTTGCTCATCCCTATACAGGACAAAGAGTGCAAAACAATTGCACTCTGAAATCTGTTCTGTTAGTCTATGTATACGAATGCCAGACAAACATCTTTGGTTGCTGACGCAGTGTTCTGCACTATTGCCATTGCATCTTAAGACACCGTGTTATCTTAAAAATAACTCAATGCCTTGCTCTCTCCTCTGCTCAGGCGAAAAGTTTTTAAGCAAAAGTAAAGGTTGGTCAAGGACACTCAGCATCCTCTGTTTTGATGCTTACATGGGACAACAGTGAGTTTGATGGGCTCTTTGAGGACGATGATGCGCGCACTGGGAAACTGAGTGTTGCAGGTGTAGTCATCCCGACTGTCTGCTGCAGTCACATGAGAGAAGTACAAGTTTCCATCGCGGCCCTGGATCACACGCTCGTTTTGCTGAATGTGCCGCAGCTCTAAGAGAAAAAGATGTAGACATAGATGCATATATATATATATATATATATATATATATATATATATATATATATATATATATATATATATATATATATAGATACTGCTGAGAAATGGTTTAAGAGGATAAACTAGGTTAAAAATAGACTAACTCTTGTCCATCCAGTGGATGACCGGAGCCACAGTGCTGTTAGGAGGATTACAGGGAAGCACCACACTCTCGCCTTCCTCCACCTTTTTTGTCACCTTCTTCTCTTTCTGTAGAGTGGGAGTGTCTGCAAGAGAACAGACGAATAATTCAAATTACACTACCATGTAAAATAACTATTTTATATGTCATATATTTTAAAATGTATTTTATTCCTGTGATGGCAAAGCTGAATTTTCAGCTTCCATTACTCCATTGTCACATGATCATTCAGAAATCATTCTAATATGCTGATTTGGTGCTCAAGAAACATTTCTTCTTATTATTATCAATACTGAAAACATTTGTGTGTGTATGTATGTATGTATGTATATATACATAAAAAAAAATATATATATATATATGATCTAATTATCTAAATTACATATAAATATTAATAAAAATAAATACATAAATAAATAGAGAGCTGTCAAGCAATTAATCACGGATAATCGCATCCAAAATTAATGATCTAAATTACATATAAATATTAATAAAAATAAATAAATAAATAGAAAGCTGTCAAGCAACTAATCATGGCTAATCGCATCCAAAATAAAAGTGATGTCCTAAATTACATGTGACTACATGTGACTATAATTATATTAACTCATTAATTAAATAGGACTGTCAAGCGATTAATCATGATTAATCACATCCAAAATAAAACTGATGATCTAAATTACATATAAATATAAATAAATAAATAAATTAATTAATTAAATAGGACTGTCAAGAGATTAATCACAATTAATCGCATCCAAAATAAAAGTAATGATCTAAATTACATATAATTAATAATAAAAACAAATAAAGAAATATAGAGCTGTCAAGCGATTAATCATGATTAATCGCATTCAAAATAAAAGTGATTATCTAAATTACATAGAAATATAGATTAATTCAGTATTTAAATAGGACTGTCAAGTGATTTAATCATGATTAATCACATTCAAAATAAAAGTGATGGTCTAATTTACATGTAAATAAATATTTATTTATTTATTTATTTATTTGGGGCTGTCAAATGATTAAGCCTATCCAAAATAAAAGTAATTATCAAAATCATATATAAATATTAATAAAAATAAATAAATAAATAAATAAATATAGAGCTGTCAAGCAATTAATCAGGACTGATTAATCATGAAATACACACAAACATATACATATACATGGATGCAATTACGGAAAGCTGTTACAAATCACAAAAAACTCACAATAAAATTAAAACCTAAAACTGAATACATATATAAAACTTGAAATAAACTGAAATAAAAACTGAAAATACAAACAATTTGAAATATCAATAAAATCTATAATAACTTGAAAATAACACTGCAACACTGATTTAAAACAGAATTCCTCTGGAACATTAAAATGTCTTTATTTACACTTTTGATCATTTTAATGTACCCTGACTAAAAATAGTAATTCTTAAAAACTGAACATGAACTTTTTACTGGCCCTAAACTTTCTTTCCTGGTTATATCTAAGGAAGATTTAAATTACAGTTTACAATACAATTTCAGATACATTTTATCCTTGTGAGAAACTGAAGTGTGCTAATTAGCTAGTAAGTAATTATCCACAGCACAGCTGACAAAACAAGCGAACACCAGAATGCAATTAAAAACTACATAACTAGCCCAAGATTATTCAGAAGATGCCTTGGCTTGTCATGATGCGAAATAGGTGTGTGATGACGCACATATTAATGTGGCCGGCCCAGCTGCGTGTGGAGTTCATAATATGTGGGCTATTGTTAGCCCCGCTCATGCTGAGTACTCTCACTTCCTGCACATATTAATCCCACGAGTGGTCGTCCCCGCTGACACACTTACACGACTCACACTGGTTTCTGAGGTAACCGTTGTCAGGGAAACTGGCAGAGAGGTCGGGATAGAGGAAAGGAGACAGGTAGATTGCTAGATAGCCAGTCAAAACAATAGTTTTTGTTGTGGTTTTTACGTACAAAGGGCCGCTCACTGTTGTGTTTGATAGCTGATTGGGATGCAGTCGGAGTTTTTATTCGTTCTGGAATTCTTCTAACCACTAGTGTGACTGGCACCACACAATGAGCTGTAATTTTCCTCTAAATGTCATTTTGTGCGTATGACACAACAGGGGGCAGGGGGCTTGATTTTGGGCTGTTATCTGCTGCGTGCCAGATTCTCTCTACAGAAAACTCACTGCATGTGGTAACGTCAGAGATATCAAACAGGCAATCATAAGTGTCGCTTTATAATGCTGCAGTAATGAGAGCGACTTACTCTCTGTGATGATGCGAGCCTCGTTAGACACCGCCGTGCCGAGATCATTCGACGCGTAGCAGTTATATCTGCCCTGGTACTGGTGGATAGGTCCATCTTTGGCTGTCAACGAAAAGGTCCCAGAGTCTCTGGACATGGAGAGTTCAGGGTCTTTAGAGGGATCAAACTCCACACCATCTTTCACCCAACGGAACCTAGCAATGATGCAGATGAGACAAAAACGACAGTCATTTTTAACATAACAGAAAAATAACATCCTTAAAAGGATGTCGTTAATTACTCGCCCTCATGTTGTTCCAAACCTGTAAGACCTTTATTCATCTTTTATCATCAAATGAAGACATTTATGATTAAATCCAAGCTTTCTCCCTCAGAATTTTTACTTTTGTGTGAACTATCCCTTTAAATTCAATTGCAATAGTGATCTTTTTCAAACAATCCCATTTAAGATTAATAGTAAATTATCTCCAAAAACTGTTCAACAGTTTGGTGTCAGTAAGATTTTTTACATTTTTTGTAAGCAAACAACACTACTATTAAGGAAGGATGCATTAAATTGGTCAAAAGTGACAATAAATACATGAATAATGTTACAAGATTTTTGTTTCAAATAAATGCTGTTCTTTTTAACTTTCTGTTCATCATATTAAGCATCGCAACAGTTTTCAGCTGTTCTGATGTTAATATATGTTTCTTGAGCACTAAATAATATCAGAACGATTTCTGATCATGTGACACTGGAGTGATTGAGCTTTACCATCATAGGAATAAATTACATTTTAAAATATCTTAAAATAGAAAATATTTAGTTTAAATTGTAAAAATATTTCACCACATTACAGTTTTTACTGTATTTCAAAGAATCAAAGAAATTCAAATTTTGAACAGTGGAGTATATGCACTAAAATAGTATCCATAACCAAAAATTGAATCAAATAAATAATTGTAATATATACACTACCAGTCAAAAGTTTTTAAATAAGAAGATTTTTACGCTTTTTACAGAAGTTTCTTCTGCTCACCAAGCCTGTATTTATTAGATTCAAAGTACAGCAAAAACAGTAACATTTTGAAATATTTTTACTATTTAAAATAACTGTAAATATTTTAATATATTTTAAAATGTAATTTATTTCTGATTTCAAAGCTGAATTTTTTGCATTGTTACTCCAGTCACATGATCCTTCAGAAATCATTATAATATTCTGATGTGCTGCTCAAAAACATTTATTGCTATTAAGAATGATGATAATAATAATAATATTATGTTGAACTCAGCTGAGACTAAACTAAAACAGATTTTTTTTGTAAACATTGTAACATTTTAAATGTCCTTTATTTATTTTTGATTCATTTAAAGCATCCTTGCTAAATAAAAGTATTAATTTCTATAATCCCCCCCCCCCCCCCCCCCCCAAAAAAAAAAATACAATAAAATAAATAAAAAATAAAAATTCTACTGACTCCAAGCTTTTAAATAATATAGTATATAATGTTACAAAATATTTTTATTTCATATAAATGCTGATCTATGGATATCTATTCATCAAAGAATCCTGAAAAAAAAAAAAAAAAATTTTTCAACTGTTTTAAATATTGATAATAATAATAACATTTTCTTGAACAGCAAATCAGCAAATTAGAATAATATCTGAAGGATCATGTGACACTGAAAACAGGAGTAATGACTGCTAAAAATTGAGTTTTGCCCTCACAGGAATAACATATATTCAAAAACAAAACAGTTATGCATGCTTGGTGAGCAGAACAGACTTCATAAACAAACATTAAAAATCTTGCTGTTTAAAAACTTTTGACTGGTAGTGTATATCCAATGAAATGCCTTGATGAATGTAATTTTGAAAATATTCTGGCAGGCCTGACCTTTTCTATTATAGATAAAAGAGAAAAGCTAATTTTCAAATCAACAAACATATTATATATTAACTATATCAATTATAAATATTTACATTTAAAATTTTTATTAATACATTAAATATTGATTTCTTCATTTTATTTTATTTCTTTTTTTTTTAAGATTTATTTTTGCCATTTTTATGATAAAAGGCAAAATAGAGCAAACAAGGAGAGAGAGGGGGCAGGACTGGGAGGGTCCTCGAGCTGGGATTTGAATTGAGGACGTCGAGTTGGCATGCTGCCCACAAGGCTATCAGTGCCGACAATTTCTTTATTTTAATTTTAAGTGGCACTCCTGGTCTTCCCTAACATATCCACCTTTTTCTTTAACATGGAAGTAAGCCTATGGGTGAGACCTCCGGTTTATTATTGGTTTTAGGGGAAATAACGAGAATAACAACGTGCAGTAAATGGTAAAACCAGTGTGCTCATAATTAAGATTTCAAATTTGATTAAAATAATATGGTAAGACACACCAATTTGCAATATCAAGCAGCAAAAGAGCTGTTTTGTACAGTTAAAAATAGCTGGACGCAGATGAGACCGGAAGCCAGACCCATCAAATGTAATAATGGCTGCGCCCACACTTACGATAAAAATGAGGTGGATAGGCTTCAAGTGAAATGTTACCAAATGATGTAACTGTGGTGCTATGGATACTAACGTGGGCGGGGGATTCCCAGTTGCCTCACAGGTAAGTGTGATGTCATCTGCTGAAAAGGTGGTGACAGACACCGGCTGGGCGGTGATCACAGGGGGGCTTTTCACTGTGGAGAGAGAGTTCACAATCACACACCGAACATTCAATTATCTAGTTACATTTCTTAGAGCTGTGAAGATAGCAATGCGACACCCTAAAAATAGAACCAGACATCTATTTTTACAGAGCTATAATAACTGCAGCTCATTTGTTAGTTGCTTCAGATGTGGATAGGGAAGGCATATTAGTCACAGTAGTTAAGCAGCCTTTCCGCCGACCTGCTGTAATCACGACACCAATATTCAAAACAACTTAATGATCCACTGCGCCACTGCCCTCAGAAAAGTTTCCCACTAAAGCTCAGCAATGTTCTGAAAGCAAGTGCCCCTGAATTTCAGGAAAGCACACACTTGATTAATTCCAATCGGTATTTGCAGGAAACCGAATATCGTGCATGTCATTAGAAACTCCCAAGTGAAAAGAGGGAAATGAAGAACTTGCAAAGGTAATACATGGAGATGAGGTGAGCCTGAAATGTTCTCTAAGTGTTGGTTGTTTTACGGATGAGTGGCCTGTGAAAGCATTGGAGAGCAGGAAGAAATTGAGACTAGAAGAATGGATAAGAGAGTCAGACAGCGAGAGCATAAAGCATTAGTGATGTAATCTACGGACAGAGTCACTCAGCCTGTAAACAAGACTAATGTCTGAGAATGAGTTTAAACTTCAGATTTTCACATGCATGACTAGCAAGACTGGCTGTTCTCTCTGTCTGTCTGTCTGTCTGTCTGTCTGTCTATCTCTCTATCTATCTATCTATCTATCTGTCTGTCTATCTGTCTGTCTATCTGTCTGTCTATCTGTCTGTCTGTCCGTCTATCTGTCTATCTATCTGTCTGTTTATCTATCTATCTCTGTCCATCTGTCATCTATCTGTATGTCCGCCTGTCCGTCCATCCATCCATCCGTCTGTGTGTATCTATCTATCTATATCTGTCATCTATCTGCCTGTCCGCCTGTCCATCCGTCCGTCTATCTATCTATCTATCTATCTATCTATCTATCTATCTCTGTCCATCTGTCATCTATCTGTATGTCCGCCTGTCCGTCCATCCATCCATCCGTCTGTGTGTATCTATCTATCTATATCTGTCATCTATCTGCCTGTCCGCCTGTCCATCCGTCCGTCTATCTATCTATCTATCTATCTCTGTCCATCTGTCATCTATCTGTATGTCCGTCTGTCCATCCATCTGTCTGTCCGTCTATCTGTCTATCTATCTGTCTGTTTATCTATCTATCTCTGTCCATCTGTCATCTATCTGTATGTCCGCCTGTCCGTCCATCCATCCATCCGTCTGTGTGTATCTATCTATCTATATCTGTCATCTATCTGCCTGTCCGCCTGTCCATCCGTCCGTCTATCTATCTATCTATCTATCTATCTATCTATCTCTGTCCATCTGTCATCTATCTGTATGTCCATCTGTCCATCCATCCATCCATCCGTCTGTGTGTATCTATCTATCTATCTATCTATCTATCTGTCTGTCTGTTTGTCTATCTATCTATCTATCTATCTATCTATCTATCTATCTGTCTGTCTGTCTATCTATCTATCTATCTTATCTGAATTCAGTTTTTATGGCAAAAACAGGCAGACAAGAAGGAGGAAAAACCATTGATTAAAAAAGACACTGTTTAAAGATTCATGCAATCCCTGGTGATGGACCAATTTATGGACCATTAACCATTATAACTGGGAGGCACTGGGACACACTTTTATGGAAGATATATATATATATATATATATATATATATATATTAAAAGAGTCATGCCTTAATGCACCCTTGAATTCTGCACAATCATTCCCACACCTCTAAATATAACAAACAAATTTCTCAGCTGATCAGTTTTGGCTGTTGCTGCAGGCTGTCTTCCGTTATTGGAAAGAGTCCGGGAAATTTAGTGGAGTAGTGTTAGTGCATGCAAAAACAATTATACATGCTAGAAATACTTACAGTCTCTTATTTTGTCTGCCCATTGAGTCAGCAGTGGGAAAAAGAGAAATCTTTTTAGATTACAGTAATGCACACAACAACAACATTCATTCACAGCACTTGAATGTTGTACACATTCGAACACTTACAAGCATGCATAAACATACACATAAACTGTATATATATATATATATATATATATATATATATATATATATTATTCCTAAATTAAGCTAATTGCAACACCTTTGACCGAACCCAAACCTCTACAAACACCTTTTTAGATTTTAATTAAAACACAAATTTTCCCATTTATGAACCTTTTTTTTCTAATGAGGATTAGAAGTTTAGCTGTACTTGGAAGGATATTTCCAGAATTTGCGAACTTTCCATTGACTTAATTTGTTTTCTGTTTTCATTAAGACATTATCAAATGTTTTTTAGGCTGTTTTCCTCATGAGTTGGTTCAGGTTTTACTATCCTCATGAGGACATTCGGCTCCCACAGTGAAGACAAACCTGACCTTTACACACACACACACACACACACACACACACACATTCCATTAAGCCTTTTTTAAATGAAACAAATGTTTGTGATGGTATGATTACACTGTTTGGAGGCGAAACAAAGAAAACACATGATGCCAGCCCAGACACCTGGACAACAGATCAGCTGGCCAACAAGAGGCACACTAGAGATAACAAGATGCTGGCAAAGCAGAGCTAAAATAAATGCCCTATCTAGCTATTTTCCTTCCTTTGCCTTCAACCACCCTTTTGCAAGACTGCTTGGCCCTGCAGTCCCAACAACTTAATAAGAAAACAAACGTGCTGAATGCCTGAAAACTGCAACACGGGCTGTGAAACAGGAACACAGCATTAGCACAGAGCATATGGGATGGACCCAGTCAGGCTGTGTTTGCTGGCTGAACATTTTAATGTGGGTGTGTTATCGATCTCATTGGTCACATCCATGTCCACATTTCCATTTAAAGGTCACTAATTGAAAGTCAAAAGAAACTGTGACCTTTAATATAGGTGTTACTCTTCTCTGACTCATTCTGGTGCATTTCTGTTTTGCCATTTTCATCATCTAGTCTTTCTCCTCTGGTTTTTGTGTGTGTGTGGAGGGTGGGAAAGAGATGCTCTGATACCCTGATACATAGCTGCAATCTTAAATTGCAGATGTACAATAATAGCAACAAACCCAGTGCTGTTTATAGCTTTAGGAAGCTTGTAGCAGCTGCTGTTTTTACAGTTCCTGCTCAGGTGGGTTTCACTGCACGCTTGAATGTCCTTTCTAATCAGGCCTGTACTTGCCGCTCAAATCAATATTATAATCAATTAAGCAATTAAACTCAGTTAAAACAGCTCATTCTGCACTTTTTACCTCAAACAGACCACTCCATAACAATATGTCGTAACAAATTTCACACAACACACAGAACAAGAGTACTCGCCATGCACATGCATATTGAATGTAATGTAAAATCCTGTACTCACATTTGGATGGGATGTTGATGGTGGCATTCCCGGGCCTAGGAGCCACGGACAGCAGGAGGAGAGGGAGCAGGAGAGCAGCGCAACGCCCCCTGCTGCCCACCTGCTGTTGCGACGTGGCAGGCATTGCACCTGCTGACAGGCACAAACACAACGGGCAGGAAAATCTGCGATTAGCCCAGTCAGAGAAGAGCAGTCTTCACTGTTTCTTCTTCCTGTATGGTTCTCTCAGGTCCACACCCTCCTGATGCACACTCACTGCAAGAGAAGAGAGGGAGAGAGTGAGGAAGGGAGGGGCAGGAGGGGGAGACCCACGTGTGTAGAGAAAACCCATTCAGACCTCCACATGGCCCAGGACAGAGGGAGCCAGAAAGATGAGAGACAAAGGACAGGGTGAGAGGGGTGGAGTTGGGGGCACAGTAAAAAAATAGAGGTGCATGATATGTCGTGACCATGCAGTAGAGCAAACCGTAGAGCGTGGCGTTAGCAACACCAAGGCCATGGGTTGCGAATGTAAAATGTAAACTGCACCTTGTGTAACTTAAAGTCTTAAGCATGTCATTAATCGGGAATATATATATATATATATATATATATATATATATACACATATATGTGACCCTGGACCACAAAACCAGTCATAAGGGTCAATCCTTAAAAAATGAGATTTATACATCATCTGAAAGCTGAATAAGTAAGCTTTCCGTTCATGTATGGTTTGTTAGGTTAGGACAATATTTGTCCGAGATCCAACTATTTGAAAATCTGGAATCAAAATATTGAGAAAATCACCTTTAAAGTTGTCCAAATAAAGTTCTTAGCAATGTATATAAGTTTTGATACATTTACGGTAGGAAATGTACAAAATATCTTCATGGAAAATGATCTTTACTTAATATCCTAGTGATTTTTGAAAAAGAAAAAAGAAAAATCCATAATTTTGACCCATACAGTGTATTTGCTACAAATATACCCCAGCAACTTAAGACTGGTTTTGTGGTCCAGGGTAGCATATAGGCCAAAAAAGAAAAATAGATGAAAATATATGCCGCGCCACACTCTACTAAAATTCAGTATCCTTCAGTGTCATTAAAATGATTTAAATTCAATTATAGTTAAATTATAAAGACAAGTAATATAATACAGAATTATTAAAAAAGCATTTTGGGTTTCAGTTTTTGGTGAAGTGCATCCAGAATTTTCAGTTTCAGCACAGAAGGTTCAATTCAGTGCATCCCTTATTTATGTATGTATGTATGTATTTATTACTAATATAAGGATTTAATATATATACAAATTTATTATAATATTAATACTCATAATGTGTATAATATATATTTATATTACTACTACTACTACTAATTATTATTATTATTCATAACTATTAGTATTTAATAATTATTCTTACATTAATACTGATTCTATGTATGTATATATATATATATATATATATATATACATATACATACACACACACACACATTGTTACTATTAGTAGAAGCAGCAGCAGCATACTATAATATTGATTAATTAATTGATAATTCATTTATTTGTTTATAATAATAACAACAACAACAACAACAACTATTGGATTAGTAATAATAACTATCTGATATTGGTAGAGTAATATCAGAGCTTATCTTTTTTCTCTTTATTTTTTATTCTATATACTCTATAAAATGCTTAAAAGCTTTTTTGTTTTTTTAGGCATGCACCAATTTTTTTTTAAATCATTACAATTATTGAGTTAAATTAAAAAGTCTTAGAAAATTATTTAATATTATTTAATAATATAATAAATATTTAATAAAATAAATTATTAATATACACTACTATCAGCAATACAGAATAGTAAATAATAATATTATATATTATTATAATTATTATTGTTACTATTAGTAGTATTAGTAGCAGCAGCATAATGCTATAATAATGATATGTAAATTATAATTGACTTATTTGTTTATAATAATATATAATATATTATAATATTATATATTATTATATTATTAATATATTATAATAATAATAATAATAAGTAGAGTAATATCAGAGCTTATCTTTTTCCCTCTTTTTTTTTTATTTTTTATTCTATATAATCTATAAAATGTTTATACTTAAATGTTAGTTATGAATCAGAACATAAAATAAATCTTCTATATCAAGGCACTTCAGTATTTAAAAGTCCAGTCTGGCCACTTATTCCGAAAAGACTCAATACTGAAGATACAATACACTCAACTGATATCAATACCAGACATAATTTTTCTAGATAAAGTGACCACAAGTGCAAGCACATGGCAAAATGTCCTTATCGCAATCACAGATCCGCAGTCATCTCATAAAGCAATTTACTCAATGCATTTCCTCAGCAAGATCTCAGCAGACCATAATGGTCAGGATCATTAATACATAATGATGAATGGAGAACGGTGTATGATGAATCTAAAAAAAAATGTCTGGGTCTTTTTGAGGAGCCTTTTTAAAGGAGAAGATAAGCATCTATTAAAGCAGCTATCGCTCACGCCACAGGCTTATGAGATACTCTGCAGGAGGAGTTCTCCATCTGTACTTGGGCCTGCCAAATGACACCACAAAGACCTGCGTGTGTGGCTCCATTTATCAGCACTATCAGTGGATCAAACAACCATCTTTTTTCATTCACAAGCCTTGATCACGCTACTTTACCAAAAGGAGCTCCCCGAGGACATGTGATAAAAACTTCAGACAGAGAATGAGGATGAAATGAAATCCGGATGGAGAGGTGGATATTTTTGTTAGTTCGGGTGCAGCGTGTCTGACGGCAGCTGGCAGCTATGCATATCTTTAGCTGGGCACCGCTGTACCCTCCTGGTGCCAAACCCTGGAGCTGAGTGACCTTGGAGAGGAAGGAAAGGTTGAAGGAGGAGTAAAGCACAATCTTTCACTCTCCCACACCCTTGCACGCACACAAAGATAACCCTGCTGAAAAGACTGACTCAGACTAGCATGAATTTCCAAGCTGTTTCATGTGGGACTGTGGTGGTTTGGTCTAGCAGCTAGTGGACAAGCATCACAAGGTTGGATCACAGTACCACAAGGCCCCTGGGAACAGGTCTCCACCCTCTTCCCTGCCACCTTTGCTGTCCCTAGACTGCATAAAGCATAAAATATATACTATTTTGTCAAAATAAATTAAAAATACAACAAAAATGATAAAGTCTAAAGGTGTGGTCACAAAAAAGTTCAGCAAAATTTTGTTGGCAAAAAAGGATTCTTGTCCATTATCAACAGTGTAGTGATGTATGAAACACACAGTCACTTTCAAACTAAAACTACTGTATTTTCCTGAAAAAAAGAGACACAGGTCAAAATTGTATTGTTGCGAGATGTTGTTTCAGGTGATAAAGAACATGACTTGTATTACAATTAAAACAGTAAGGTAAACATGACAAGTCCTTGTGACAAGTTTGAACCTGTTTGTGAAATTTGTGTGTGAAATCATTTAGATTTTTTAGATTTCACCCTTGAAAATTCACTATACGCAAATTTGCACTGGGTGATGCGAATAGACAAAATCGCACTAGGCAATGCGAATAGATTCAAAGTCGTACTGGGTGATGCGAAGAGATGTAAATTCGCACTAGGCGATGCGAATAGATGCAAATTTGTACTGGCCCATGCGAATAGACGTGAATTCGCACTAGGCGATGCAAATAGATGCAAATTTGTAATGACCAATGTGAATAGACGTGAATTCGCACTGGCCGATGCGAATAGACAAATTCACACTGGAAGATGAGAAGACGCAAATTTGCACTGGCCGATGCGAATAGACGCAAAGTCGTACTGGGCGATGGGAACAGACGTGAATTTGCACTAGGCGATGCGAATAGATGCAAATTCGTACCGGGCAATCCGAATAGACGTGAATTTGCACTAGGCGATGCAAATAGATGCAAATTTGTAATGGCCGATGTGAATAGATGTGAATTCACACTGGCCGATGCGAATAGACAACTCACACTGGGAGATGCGAAGATGCAAATTTGCACTGGCCATGCGAATAGACGCAAATTTGCACTGGGCAATGCGAATAGACAAATTCACACTGGGAGATGTGAAGACGCAAATTTGCACTGGTCGATGCGAATAAATGCAAATTCATACTGGGAGATGCGAATAGACGTGAATTCGCACTAGGTGATGTGAACAGATGCAAATTCATACTGGCAGATGCAAATAGACGTGAATTCGAACTGGCCAATGCAAATAGACAAATTCACACTGGGAGATGCGAAAACGCTGGGCGATGCAAATAGACGCGAAGTCATACTGGGCGATGCGAATAGACGTGAATTAGCACTAGGTGATGCAAATAGATGCAAATTTGTACTGGGCGATGCGCAAAAACGTGAATTCGCACTGGGAGATGCGAAGACGAAAATTTGCACTGGGTGATATGAAGACGCAAATTCGACTGTGTGATGCGAATAGACAAATTCACACTGAGCAATGCGAATAGACGCAAAGTCGCACTGGGTGATGCAAATAGATGTGAAATCGCACTGGCTGATGCGAATAGACAAATTCGCACTGGGAGATGCGAAGACCCAAATTTGCACTGAGCGATGCGAATAGACACAAAGTCGTACTGGGCGATGCGAATAGACATGAATTCACACTGGCTGATGCGAATACACAAATTCGCACTGGGAGATGCGAAGACGCAAATTTGCACTGAGCGATGCGAATAGACACAAAGTCAGACTGGGCGATGCGAAAAGACATGAATTTGCACTGGCTGATGCGAATACACAAATTCGCACTGGGAGATGTGAAGACGCAAATTTGCACTGGGCGATGCAAATAGGCACAAAGTCGTACTGGGCGATGCGAATAGACATGAAATTTGGCATCTATTCGCATCGCCCAGTGTGAATTTGCATCTATTTGGCATCACCCAGTGAGAATTTGCATCTATTCCCATCGCCCAGTGCGAATTAGTGTTTATTCACATCTTTGCATTGACTTTGCATGTAATCTACTCACGAAAATAATTACATTCATTTTTGATGTGAACACACCATTAGAATCTGTGGAGAATCATTTCTCGATTTGTGATGCAAATAGATGCAATTTCGCACTGGGTGATGCGCAAATTTGTGCTGAGAAAAGTGAATAGACACAAATTTGTACTGAGCGATGCGAATAGATGCAAATTCACATTGGGTGATACAAATAGATGTGAATTCGCACTAGAAGATGTAAATAGATGCAAATTTGCATGGGTCGATGTGAATAGATGTGAATTTGCACTAGGCGATGCGAATAGATCCAAATTTGTACTGGGAGATGCAAATAGATGCAAATTCACACAGGGCGATGCGAATAGACACATTGCAATTCTCTCTCGAAATGATTCTGAGCTTAGTTTTTAACAGCAGATGGCACTGCATGCTTTAGAAATAGCCGTACTCTCTTTACACTCACTTGAACCTAAACTAATAATTCATAAAATTTTACAAGGTTGAAGTGAATTAGAAGAGCTGTTAAAAACTAGTTTAGAGCCATCTGCTGTTAAAAACTAAGCTCAGAATCGATTCCAAAGAGAATTGCGATGCATTCGAAAAATCTCAGAATCGATCCACAAATTGCAATGCAAAGGTGTCAGTCTAAAATTCCATAAAATTTTGTCTAAATACATTCAAAATAAAACATTAAAAACTAAAATCAGCCATTTTAAATGATACTAGTGAACTGAGGCATTTACTAGCGTTTAGATTAAGAATAGTAAAAATTGTAAAAAGAAAAAAACAAAATGCACAATTAAATATTCAAATATGAATCCATATACATCTTATTTCATCCAAAACCAGTAAATAAAAAATCTGATATGAAAGCTGAATCATGCAGCCCTTATTATGGTCTTGCTGCTGACAATCCTTTGTAGACCAAGAAAATCTTGTTGGTTAAACTATTCAGGAAGCCTGACACCAACATGCCAGCATCCCAAATATAGCATGCTGGTCTTTTCAACCACGAACAACAACTGTAGGAGGACAAGTGATATTTAATGGAAATTTTTATAGCTACGGGAACATTTGAGTCAGCATTTGAGCCCACATAATGTTACTTACAGGTCACATATGGAAGATCATACACATAATGTTGGTGCAGCACCTCAATCCCGGATTACGTGGCTCATTAAGCACAGTCACCTCGAATCAGCGCTGTGCCTGCAAACCGCATAGCGAAGGCAAGAATTAGAGGAGAGAAGAAAAGGAGGTGGAGCAGAAGGGGTGATAGAAGATGACAGCCGAGACAGTAATCCCTTCCTCCATTAAATCACACAGCTGCCCAATCAATCAGTCACCTCTCCTCTCTTTTCGTCCTCTAGACTCAACGATATTAGTATGAACTGATCAGAGGGGGAGGGGAATTGTCAGCAGCCAATTAGATGCCAGGTTAGCCTCTGTTGGCCTTTAACAAATGCCATCAAATCGAGTCGGGCCTTTACCGAACGGCTGAAGAGTTCATTGGCACTGAGAGGTGTTGAGCGTAGTCCGCTCAGCTCTGTCACACAGCCTCTCCGGAGGGAGCCAGCTAGCCGCCAATCAAACTGGTGCACAGTAATGTATGATCAAGCAGCAGCCGCTAACTAGGTGACCAAGTCAACCATGACTGTCTTGCAGAGAATAGAGAAAGAAAGGAGGGTGTGGAACTGAAGGGGAGTGTCAGATATCCATCAAATGAGCTCTAGGCATTACTTGAACCCCAACAAGCTGATAAGAACCTTGTCTATCAGGGCTTACATGGCCTCTATTGCTGATGTGAGGGAGATTGACAACGGTCAGGGTCTCTCAACGCCGCTGTGCAGCTGTTGGTGATAGTATCTAATCCTGTCACCTGCTTCATTACCGAAGGTCATAGATTAAACGTCACTGATGCCCCACAGCGGAAGAGAACCAAAGGCAATTATGTAGTTTCTGTAAAACAGATGTGCATGCAAAAAAAACAAAAAAATGAAACAATGATAAACATAATGAACGTAGCATGCTTTCAGCAGGGAGAATTAATGCATCATTCCACATAAACAAATTCTGTAATGTCAACCCTGAAGCAAGTCAAAACAGCCAATTATCTTTGCGAAATGGAGCATGTCGCTTTATTCACAACATATACTGCTTGAATTTCAGTGGAAATGTGAATCATATCATCACAGATGATGTTGATGTTGATGTAATCACAGCAAAAGCTGTGTGGATCACAGCTTTTATGTCTAAACAAAATGACTGAGATGCATTTTTGAGCTTCTAAATGCAAAATCTCTAGAACAAGACAAGGGTGGTTTTTAGGTACATTAATAGTGAGAAAGCTGTATGAGGTGTTATGTAATCTTTAGGAGATGACATTGCTGAATATGGTATTTTAGGAGCTGAGAGCTGAGAGCTGTGAGCTCAACAACTTGTTCGTCTGGTATCCTTATTCCTGTCATGTCAGTCGGATTATGGTAGAACTGTAGAAATGTAAATCCTGCCCTTATTTGATCCTAAGGTTATCTGAGCATACTCTAAAAGGGTCTTTAGGTAATGCTACTGTCATATTAATGGATATGATGGTGCTATTATGAATAAATTGTATGTATTTCACATTGTTAAAGGCAAATGATTGCAAATCATTCTTTACTCAAGAGTTTGTTCAGCCATTGTTCAAAATAAACTGTATTTATTTATTTGTTAATTTATTCTTTTTTTTTAATAGTTGAAGTCAAAAGTTTACACACACCTTGCAGATTCTGCAAAATGTAAATTATTTTAGCAAAATAAGATCATACAAAACACATGAAAAACGATGCATTAAGAGCCCGGGGTGTAAACTTTTGAACAGAATGAGGATGTGTACATTTTTCGTATTTTGCCTGAATATCTTTTTTTTTTTTTTTTTATTTAGTACTGCCCTTCAGAAGCTTCAGAGTATACCTACATGTTCCCCAGAAGACAAAATAAGTTAAATTTACTCCGATCTTCTAATTAAAAAAGTTTTCTTTGGCTCTTAATGCATCGTTTTTCCTTCTGTAATAGTTGTAAATGAGTCCCTCAGTTGTCCTCTGAGTGAAAATATGGATCTCAAAATCATACAGTCATTGCTGGAAAGAGTTTAAATACACAGGTCAGTTCAAGTCAGTACAAAATAAAAAATAACATGCATTTTGTATAATCCCTCTTATTTTGGTAAAATAGTTACCATTTTGCAGATTCTGCAAGGTGTATGTACACTTTTTACTTAAATCTGGTCTAATTCTCTTCAGGTATTTTCAAAAATAATTAGTGGTCCCAACCTATTTTGACAGCTATTACTCACTAATTGTTTTTTAAATGTCAAAATAACAATATAATGTTAATGCTGAAAGAGACTTCTCTTTCAAATTGTGGTTATGTTAATTACAAAGAAGTGTCTCGGTTATATATTTCAGGCTACACAGGCAACAAGAAAAGCCAGCAGGAGACCATGTAGACTTCTCGTTTTTAAGATCTAATATCTCTTATCTGTTCTTGCATCATCATGTGCTTGCACAATTATTTTCCCTGCACCCTCAAGCAACTAGCGAGAATATGTATTCTAGCACACTCATTTAAAATCAGAAACAATAGCAAATATTATTCCACACGCAGATGATTTCTTCAAACAATACCCTGCGCTCTGCCATTATGCAGATCGCAGCAGCACTATGAGTGTTTATCCAGTGAAAGTCATCTGTACAGTATGTGTTTATAAGGGCTGGGCTCTGTCATGCCTCCTCTTTAAATATTTACCAGCTCCAACTGTGAAGATGTGTGTCAAAGACTGGAGGGGAGAGAGAGATGGAGGAGGGAAATAAATGAATACATGCTTGCCCTCCACCCTCAAGACCTCCCCGAGGGTCTGTCTGTCTGGAAAGCCGAGGGACGGACAGCAACAGAAACACAGATCTGAAGGCGAAGAAAGAGGGACAGTAAAAAAAAGAGGGGGAGGAGATAGGTGACTGAAGGTAATGGGAAAAAAGAGGAGTGGCAGAAGACAAGGAGACATAGAGGGGGGCCTGTAATTTGCAGAGACCCCCTGCAGGGTAAATTATTTATAGCCTGGCCTTCCCTGCCGGTACAATTTGCCCTGAATTCACCTAAATTCATAATTCATATCAGTTTGTTCACCATATATTTGGTCCAGGATGAGACTGGCCCTCTCTGTGCATTCAACTGTCACTGTGTCTGGGTCTTCTTGAAGACTAGCGTCTAATTTGCATGAACCTGTTGCAGGTAACTCAAGGGTTAAGTTGATAAGGCAAGGTAGAGGAAAAATAATACTAGTCCCTTATCCAAGGTGACAACCTCCACACAATAGTGTGCACGGCATGCTAGATTACAGATTACATTGATCTCATTACGCTCAGACGATATAGCGAAAGCAGCAATTATTGCTTGCTAATAAAAAGTCAATATTCTGTTGAGACCGTGCAATGACTGTCTTTTAAACATGTGCACCAGTCTTTCCTGCACCATGCTGAATCTTTATAGACTGAGCAAAATAAATCATATTTACCTGAGATGTTTGCAGTCAGTATTGAATGTGATGGAGTAAAAAAGCATAAATGGTGGTATAATAGCAAGACGTAGCTTTCAGTTGAGTCGAAAATAACAAAAACTGTGACCACTGCAGTACAAATCACAAATAAATGGCTTTTACGAGCCCTTTTTTTTAAAGGAACACTGCACTTTTTTTGAAAATAGGCACATTTTCCAACTCCCCCGGAGT
Organism: Cirrhinus molitorella; assembly: GCA_033026305.1. NCBI lineage: Eukaryota > Metazoa > Chordata > Actinopteri > Cypriniformes > Cyprinidae > Cirrhinus > Cirrhinus molitorella. Next base: position 10,375,032 of record CM065132.1, read on the forward strand.
TAAACAGATGAGCTTTATCATTTTCGAATCCATTCAGCCGATCTACGGATCTGGTTTTAGCACTTTTAGCATAGCTTAGCATAAATAATTGAATCTGATTAGACCATTAACATCTCGCTCAATATTTTTCCTATTTAAAACTTGACTCTTCTGTAGTTACATTGTGTACTAAGACCAACAGAATGAAAATGAAAAGTTGTGATTTTCTAGGCTATATGAATAGGAACTACACTCTCTTTCAGCAAAGTTACTTGATTATTACGCCAGAAAGAGAGCTGTGAGTTGTTCCTATCCATATCAGTCAAGGAAATCGCAACTTTTCATTTCTGTCGGTCTTAGTACACAATGTAACTACAGAAGCGTCAAGTTTTAAATAGGAAAAACATTGAAAAATCTTTGGTCATTTTTGAGCAAGATGCTAACGGTCTAATTAGATTCAATTATTTATGCTAAGCTATACTAAAAGTGCTACCTCCAGACCCGGAGATCGTCTGAATGGATTCGAAAATGGTAAAACTCATCTGTTTAACTCTAGGGGAGTTGGCAAATGAGACTATTTTTTAAAAAAAAGTGGAGTGTTCCTTTAAAGAAGCTAAAGCATATATAGTGCTTCTACTGATTCCCAAAAGAATTAAAGGATTAGTTCACTTCTGGGTTTAAATTTACTGATAATTTACTTACCCTATGTCATCCAAGTTGTTCATTTCATTCTTTCTTCAGAATGAAAGGATTTTGAAAGGATTTCAGGATTTTGCAGTTTCAGTGCAGCTTCAAAGGGCTCTGCGCGATCCCAGCTGAAGAATAAGGGTCTAAAATATATTTGAGTCATTTTCTAAAAAAATAAATAAAAATGTATGTACTTTTTAACCACAAATGCTTGTCTTGGCTTGGCTTGACTTCACGCATTACGTAATCATGTTGGAAAGGTCACGTGTGATGTAAATGGAAGTACCAACTCAGTGTTTACAAAGCGAACATGCAAAGAAAGTCAAATGCCCCTTACAAAAAAACAAAATAACGATCGTCTACCTTTTTGAAACCAAAGTACACAAATTAAGAACTAACCATGTGTGACTTTTCAAACATGATTACATAATGCTTAAAGTCATAGAAGTGCATTGCAAAGCTATTGCAAGATGAGAATTTGTAGTTAAAAATTATATACATTTTTCTTTTTTTTTTTTAGAAAATTACCAATTGTTTTGCTAGATAAGACTTATTCCTCACCTGAGATCATGTAGAGCCCTTTGAAGCTGCAATGAAACTGCAATTTGGACCTTCAACCTGCTGAACTCCTATATGGAGGAAAAATCCTGGAATGGTTCCTTAAAAACCTTCATTTCTTTTCGAACTGAAGAAAGAAAGACATGAACATCTTGGATGACACGAGGGTGAGTAAATTATCAGGAATTTTTAATTCAGGACTGAACTCATCCTTTAAAGGCTGTTCACACCAAGTTTTAAAAATTATTTTAAAGGCCAAGAGCAATAACTATAATAACAATAGTGTCCACATCAATAGACTATAACATTCTGTTCATTATAAACACACACACTGCCACTTTAAATGCTCAAGCTCTTTAGAACACCCCACAGATCATTTATTACTTCATTTTGAAAATGCCTATTTTGAGTGGAAGCTGAAACACACTGTTTTAGTGCATGTTTCTTTAAATACAAAAGAGCTGCTGCTCCCCGCCTTCTTTTCCAGAACAGGGCTGTGCAATTTCAGTATCTTCGATCTTTGGTTTTGATTATCATGTATATCGTGCTGAAATCACACATTTTAAAGCCATATCAGTAGATTTCTGGATGCACACATCCAAAGCATGTGAACAAAAATGCAGCTGTCATGCGGCAAGTGAGTACTCAACGAACGCCCTTTGAAGCTGCAGTTAAACTGCATTTTGGAAGCACCATGGAAGTCCACTATATGTAGGCTATTCCTGAAACGTTTTCCTTAAAAAACACAACTTCTTTACGACTGAAGAAAGAAAGACGTGAACATCTTGGATGGCAAGGGGGTGAGTAAATTATCTGTAATTTTTTGTTCTGGAAGTGAACTTCTCCTTTAAGTGCACAGAAGTTAATCTACTCTCCTGTCTGATTTGTTTGTCAGACAAAATGGCAAAATCAGCGTTACGATTGGTCAGATCACCTGTTAATCAAGACAGGGTCAATTGCCAATCAGCTGTGAAGCCAGATTCTTTTGTGTGAGTATCAATTCTGACTGTCTACATAAAGTTTTTATTTTGTAAAAAATAAAGTGAATTGGGACTACTGCAAAACCAAAATTTTATAGAAAACCAATAGAGAATCTTGTAAGCTATAAAGGATACAACACATTTCTCTGTCCTTTTTCTAAGAGCATGAATGAGTTTCTTTGACTCCTTATCCCCTGATGTTACACTTTAAGTTGAGCTTTTCTTCACACAGTGACATAAGTACACACTCCTCTTTTCCTCGCTGTGGAAAGTTCTAAAGTGCACCCAGATCACCGCACCACTGACTTGAGGCGATATTTCTCTGCTTTATTGACTTGACATCCTATGCGGTTTACCCAGGGGTCCTCCTTGCATGGATGTGGCCTCTCATCTTCATAAAGGCCTCTGATGTGCGCCGACAGCACCGGAGCGCACAGGAGAGCAGAGAGCCGCCCTAACCACCTGACAACTGACCTGTATCTTAGATTGCTACTGATGCAATGTTTGCGGAACACCGAGTCTAAGCTTTTTTCCCATAATTATTCAGTTTCTTGCTTCCTACAAATCCTCGATCATGCTTTCCTCTCACAGTATCTCTGGGTTAGGGGTTAATATCAGAGACTTGGAAAGCGGAGAAAAATAAAGGTTGTCAGAGGGGCTACCGCCCACTCGCTCCATCCACGTTACCATGGCAACGGGGTCTCCACAGCATCTCCTCCATACATGGACATACAAATTCAGTTATTCATACGCACACACACACGCTCGCAACACACTACAAACACAAATCTATCTGATGTTTTTCAGTTTGCAAGATATTATGCTCTAACCACACTCAGTGTCAACAAGATGACAAGCATCCAGGAAAAATATTCACTCACGTTGTCTTTTTCCATGTTCTGTGAGGCACTAGCCGTCAGGTTTATTTATTTATTGATGTTTTTTCCCTTTAGACACAATAAAAACAGAGGGAATAAAAGACTTGGTGAATAATTCAAGTAAAGAAGTGTGTTCATTAAGACAAGAAAGGTGGGAAAGGGGGTATAGACATTTCTAACACAGCTCAAGGGGGGAAGGGAGGGAGGGAGGGACGGAGACGCCTCAAGATCAAAGGAGATTCTGATTGAATAATGATATTAAAAATTTATCTGATGGTTATACAAAGAGAGCAAGAGAAATGTGGGAACATGGTGTCTGGAAAATGATGACAACATTTAGAGAAAATTAACTAGGGTAAATTAACCAACTAGAGAGCTTCAGTTTTATCTAGCCGACAGCAACATATGGCATAGCTGTGGAGTCAATTGGTTCGTTAATGAATGTGTATACAAAGGTCAAGTTAGCTATTTATTATGATTATTAGTTACATTTATATAGCATTTTTTATACTCAGATTCAGACCGACATATATATGTAACCTCAACCACCAGTTTTAATGATAAATAAATCAAAATTATCAAATAAATCAAATAAATCAAATTTATCATTATAAAATGAAAAAAAAAGTATAACTGTGAAAAAAAAAAAACGATTGCAGGTTGGTTAAATATATAAATCAGGTCTAAATCATGTTTTTCTTTCAAATAAATGTATTTATTTATACATATATATGAAAAATAAATACATAAATCAGGTCTGAACTATATAATACCACAAAAATAGACAAATACAATAGAGATGAATAATATTTAAATATTATAATTTTATTTAACATATAAGTATATATAATATACTTTATAATGAATGAAATAAAAATGTATTTATTTCAACTAATATAAAAACTATATAATTATGAAAAAATTATTGCAGGTTGGTTATATATATATATATATATATATATATATATATTAAAAACAGGTCTAAACTAGATGATACCACAAAAATAGACAAATAAAATAGAGATAAATAGTACTGTTTGTTATTTAATACATAACTATATGTATATATTATATAATGTGTATATATATATATATATATATATATATATATATATATATGTACTTATTATACTTATATAAGTACATATACTTAAATTAAATAAAAACTATACACAATTATGAAAAAATTATTGCAATAGTATATATATATATATATATATATATATATATATATATATATATATATCGTTACATATTACATAAAAATATATTTATTTTAAATAATAATAAAAAAAAAATAAAAAAAAAAAAAAAAAAAATATATATATATATATATATATATATATATATATATATATATAATTATGACAAAATTATTGCAGGTCAGTTATATATATTTCTACATATATATTAAATGTATGTAGATAGATAGATAGATAGATAGATAGATAGATAGATAAAGATTTTATCAAATAAAATATTTTATTGATTTTATAAAATAAAATAAAATTTACTTATTTTAAATAAAATACAAATTGATATAATTATTAAAAAATATATTGCAGGTCGGATACATATATATTTATACATATATGACATGTCTTTTCCACTTGCAGACTTGAACTAGGAATAGCAGAAAAATAGACAAATAAAATATACAGACAGGATAAATAATATTTAAATAATATTATTTTATTTCATTTGTAACTATATATATTATGCACACACACACAATTAAATACTACTATGTAAATATTATTCATCCAGTGAATCCATTTCTATTTAGTGTGTAGATCTAGGATAATTGTACAGCCTTGGATAAAGCCATGGATTAAAAATCAAGCATCTTGTCATGTAATTTTACAAAAAAGTACATTTATGTCAAAGTCTAAAAATGAAGGTGCTTCATTGGTTTGGAACCACCGCCTACAGATCGACTGGCACAGATTCTTAGTCTCTCCATCTCAAGCCTAAATGGGCCACATTCACTTTGTTAGTGTCAGCCGCAATGACATACTAAGCTTGTGGAACACCAGCATTCATTAAAGAAACACCTCTGGTGCTTTGGGATGACGCATGACATGCACACTTGGCCGGTCACCCAATTACAAATTTCACCCTATTCCGACAAGCCAAGTCAACAACGACGGCTAATCTCTGCAGACATGAAGATATTCTTCACTAAAGAGGTAATTAATATGACAAATGTTGCTTAAAGAGCTGGTGGAGTGACATGCTAGCACGGGACAGATGTATGTGGGGGGGCCTAAACTCATAAAAGGCTGTAGTGAGTCAATATTAGCTCTGGTAAATGTAGCAATCATAGCATTATGAAATTAAGCGGAAAACCCATTACCACTGACCTTCTTTCTCCCTCCCCCCTCGGTCCGCTTTTGTCAGGCACGGCTACTTTCTTGCCCTGGAGTATCTAGCAACTCGCTCAATTGTCTAAATTCAGCCACGACTTTGACCTTCACTTTTTATTTTTCTCTTTTGAAACACAACCCTATGCTTTCCACCTGACTTGGGTCTTAATGTTGCATAGCTGTTCTCAGGGGCTGTCAAAGGGGTCGGGATTGAACTGATGAGACAGGTGAGGGCGTTTAGAGGAGCTGTCTCAAGATCTCCACTCCAGACAGATATAGGATAGACACATCCTGTTCTACACTGACAGACCTGCAATGGGGCATTTGACCCATTCAAATTGCCAAAAACAGACAGCTTTATATAGGACAGTTATCTATTAACAGTCTTGCACTGGGCATATGACAAAAAGAACTTTTTAAAAATATATATTTTTTAAATAAATAAAAAGAAAAAATAAATATTATATTTAAGAAAAAATAAAATGAGATATTTACAAATATATACAGATAATTAAAGTAAATAAATATCAAATAAAAAATGTAACAAACAAAACATTTTATTTTAAAATTGTATTTTTTATATTCAAACTAATTAAATTATATATATATATATATATATATATATATATATATATATATATATATATATATATATATATATATATATACACATACACACACACACACACACACAAATAATAATAATAATAATAACAATAATAATAAATACATACACATTTTTATAGTGTGTGTGTGTGTGTGTATTTACAAATTTATACAAATAATTGCAATTAAAATAAAATGAAAACTAACAAACATAACTGAACACAAATGTAATTTTACATTTTTTTAATGAGATATATATTTAAACAAACAAAATTATACAATAGAAATATACATATAATTTAATATCTAATTTTTAAATAGCTTGTTTGTTATATACATTAGAAATATATATATATATATATAATGTAATATTTAGTTTAATACATGTATATTACACACACACATACATACATTATATATATATATATATATATATATATATATATATATATATATATATAAAGTACATGCACGTATTTGTTTAGCATATATATATATACACACACACACCACAAACAAATAATTACATTAAAATCAAATGAAAAATGTAACAAACATAACATTTTATTTTAAAATGTAAACTAAATTTTGCATTAAAAATATATAATAATTTAATATCTAATTTCTTGTTTGTTATAAACATTGGAAATATATATAAAATATACTTAATATTTTATATAATACATTTATATATATATATATATATATATATATATATATATATATTATAGCATATATATTTTTCACACACACACACACACACACACACACGTGCGCGCGCACACACACTTTTATATAAAATATCAAGTAAAAAATATAAAGAAAACTATCCTTGTACCCCAAAACTACTTGAGTATAATGATACATACAAGAAAACAACAGAACAGCAAAATAAACCCATATCATTGCTGTTTTATAACAATGAGAGCTTCATAAACAACTAGTTCATCTACAACCTTGTTAAGCCCAGAAAAGCATAATTATGTATACAACAATAACATTTTGACCAAGCCAAAACAGCATGTCACAGCAACACAACACAGAGGATAATTAAACCCAGCGCATCTCAAAGCACGGCAGCTCAATTAGGCCTTAATAAGGCCTGGACCACACAATTGCATGGAAGCATATCATTAGCATGCCGCATGCTGTAGCTGGCTCCCATCTGAGGGCTCCTGTGTGATGGAGACGGGGTGCAGGCTGTCAGTAAGTGTGCATGAGTGTGCGTGGAGGTGTTACAGGTCCCGTGGGCCCAGTGATAAGTGGAGAGCACTGGGGGGAGCACAGCTGTCGAGGGGTTGTGTGACACGCGGGGCATGTCAGCCGCTCCCGAGGGGAGAACGTACACGCCCCACACCCTCATCACACCCAAACTGATGGACAGCCCATCCACAGCATCAGCTCTGACATTACACCGCAAAACACGCTTTACAATGACAGATCACACCCACCACAACCCACAACCCCCCTATTAAAGAAGATCAACAGGGTGCTAGCAACACCAAAATTAAGGGTTTGATTCCCAGGGAACATGTAAAGTAATAATAAAAAATCCATATGTATATTTTTTTTTTATTTAAAAAAAAAAAAAAACAAAATTACTAAAATTTTAACTGAAAGAAACTACAAAATATAACAATAAACTATTAACTATATCAATTAGTGTGATCTTAGTGTGCTATTAATGACAAAATGTATCAAAATTAGTGGTGTAAATCGATGAAAAAAAAATTAACTAAATCACACGTTTTTAAATATTTTTAACGCATAAAAATGAAAAACAAATAATCGCCACTAATTGACACCACTAATTTTTTTAATATTTCTTAAATGCCATCGTTTTTATGACTGGAAGCAAGTATTACTGATTCCAACTGCTGTCTCTATGAATTTTTTTTCCCTAATATTTAACGAATGAATATAACCATTCTACATTACAGTATAATTGAGCTATCACTTTAATATTTATTAGACTTTAAAAAATAACTTCTAACTTAAGTGAACTTGAAACAATCTTCACATAAACCCTTCTTGCCCTTCAGCAAAAAAATATAGCCTAAAGTTATCAAACAGTAAATTATATAAAATTCTAAATTATATAAAGATAAAGCTTAAAACTACAGAAGTTACTGATTTTGTCTTTTTAATTTTGTTGGAGAACGCGTCTGAAAAGTGTCCCGTTTGATGTGTACTTTTGTGGTCAGCGGTTTAGACATTAATGGCTATGTGTTCAGTTATTTTGAGGGGACAGCAATTTTACACTGTTATACAAGCTGTACACTCACTACTTTACATTGTAGCTCATTTCTTCAGTGTTGTCACATGAAAAGATATAATAAAATATTTACAAAAATGTGAGGGGTGTACTCAGTTCTGTGAGATACTGTATATGCACAGAAATAATAATAATATATATATAAACATTAAAAAGTATACATATAATATATATTGAATTATTTATAATTAGTGGTGTCAATCGATTAAAAAAAATTAACTAATTAATCGCACATTTTACCTGAAATTAATCGCGATTAATCGCGATTAATTCTACCTGACATTAAAGTTTTTAATTATACTTTTATATTGCAATAATTTCACTTTAATGCTTCAAATTAATGTAGAAACAACATAAAGAACATATATTTTTAATATTTGTTTAACGCCATCTTGTTTTAGGACTGAAGGCAAATATCACTGATTAATTTCCCCCCCCAATACTTAACCATTGAAAATATCATTCAACATTACAGTATCATTAAGAGTTATCACTTTAACATTTATTAGACTTTAAAAAAAATAACTAATAATAATAATTTAAGTGAACTTGAAACAATCTTCACACAAACCCATTATAATAAATGTCATATATATATATAGTAGTTACCTGTGCCCTTCAGCAAGAAAATATAGCCTAAATTATATCAAATTCTAAATTATATAAAGATAAAACTTAGTTATTAATTTTCCTCATTTTAATTTTGTTCCTGATTATAAGGATATTTTGGCTGCTGTTAAAGGTTGTCACTGCTGAACTTGATCTGACACTGCTTTGACCTATAAATAATTTTTTTTTTTTGTGAATTCATGTTTTACCTGACGATATAACTACGACTTTGCATGCTCGCAGTTTCATTTGGGTTTAATATAGCCTATAATACAGCGCGCGTCGGCACATTTGCGCGTGAACTTCAAGAGCGCACGCTACAAGCAGAGTATATAGGCTGACAGGACAATTAAATTCGTTTTTACCAACATATGGCCTGACAGCATCTCATCTGACCGCAGTTCACTAACGTTTTACTTAAGCTCCCCGTCACCGGTACCGCTTCCGCGGTCGTTTGACTCGCGTCTGGTGCTGAAGTAAATTTGGAGCGCGCATCTGAAAAGTCTCCTGTTTGATGTGTTCGTAAAAACGCTCTGCGCATTTAAATAAAAGCATTTCATAAGCAGTTGTGAGTGGGGTGGCCCCGCCCATGCGTTAATTGCGTTAAATATTTTTAACGCGTTAAAATGAAAAACTTAATCTCCTGCGTTAACGCGCTAATTTTGACACCACTATTTATAATACATTTATAATATATTATTTTTAAATAATTTCATTTTAAACACACACACACATACAGTATATACACACACACACACACTAAAATAAATACTAAAATAACTAATATTGATTAATATATTTTAATAAATAATATATAGGCATATTTTAAAAAAAACTAATAAAGATGACTGAAACAAACACAACAAAATTACTAGAATTGCAACTAAAAGTAAAAACTAAATATAAGAATACTATATAAACTATACTATAAACTTTATCAATAACACTAAAATGGAATATGGAATATTTCAAAATACATTTACAGGTTTTTTTGGAAAATATAAACAATATTCAAAAATGTGTTTATAAATAGTTCTTAGAAAATAATTCTGAATTAAGAAAGATTTTGCATAAAAATAATTCATTCGTTTTGCACTTCAGGGCTGTTTATATGAACTAGCTAAATTGCAAAAACAATGATTGTTTTCTATCAAGTTTCACAAATTGTTTCAATAATCATTGGTCAGCTAAACAAATAGCCACGCCCCAAACTCACCTCATTGGTTGAGCCAATGCTGCTATGTTTATCTGCATAAACAAACAACTATTGTTTTGACAGTGCCACATAATCATGTTTACACTTTTGAGGGACTTCTAAGCCTACAAATAGCCAGGATAATAAGCTGTGAAAGGAGAAAGCATTTTAACATTGTAAAAACCACCCCACCTCTAAAGTGTCTGCCAAATAAATATAAATACAGTTACAAAGTACTTCCCCTCAACCTGTATACAGGAAAACACTCCACTCAAACAAGTCCATTAGCCTATTCAGCAATCTTTAAAGCTATCAAGCATCTTAGCTTTGGATTATTCATGACGGCCCATGACTTGTTGTCTCATTACCTAAAAAGCCTGATCTCTTTGCAGTGAATGGGGAAAATTGGTAAGCGAATTCAAGGCTCCACATAATCTGTGCTAGTGCTCTCATCTCATATGGAAATGAGAAGTATTGACAGGTCAAGGTCAGCCCTGCTTTAGTATTCCACAGGATTTGCATTCAGTCAAGCGCAGCGGCCCTGCCTCGTCTCTGAAGTGCCATGGACACCTACAACGAAAGCGAAACAACATAGCCGAGACAAAGTATTTCGGTGTAAGGATTTGGTCTATATTATCAGATGTTCATTCTGCTGTGCTTTCCACATCACAATGCCTCGATTAACCAGAGCGGAGGAACCGTTCTTCACCACCAGCCCCATTAACTTTGTTAAAACTTGCAAAAGCAGCACTCGCCTCTAAGTGCTCCTGATATAATCGAAAAGAGCACCTCTTGGGAACCATGAGAAGAAATAAGCGAGACGTTGCCTCCAGGCTGTGGATGCGGGCTCTGTAGGTCGAGAGTGTGCTTGTTATGTAAAAAAAATCCTCATCTTCCTTCGCTCTATATATTTATCTCATCTTCACTGCTTCACCGTTTAGATCAAATCTCTGTTTCCAGCAGTTATCACATGCACACAAGCCATTAGTGGCTCATGCAGCATGAACAAGCAAAATCGGTTTAAAGCGATTTGACTGTCATTCAAATGTCTTTGTCTGAATAGCGCAAAAATGGGGTCATGTTGGCTGTGAGAGAGTACTGTGAAATGCATACTGTCTGCTGTGCTCCATACCGGGCACGAGTGATGGCGAAGTCTGCACGGTGTCAGTGCGTTTGCAGAGGAAGCTAAACCTGAGACCTGGCGGGCTGGCGTAAAAACGCAGTGATTCATTCAGCCATGCTCGAATGGAGAACGGATTGCATCGCTGTCCAATAGTGTGACGCTAGCAAGGTGTCAATACTAGTCTGCCTGCTTCCTTTTCGCACCAATCACCATGACAACCCTCTGACTCTAGCGGCACGCTGCCATACACCTCCCTTCCCCCATTTCTCCATCCCCCCATCCCTCTCTCTATCTATCTCTCCTCATCTGTCGCTACTTTCTTCCTGACACAACTTCTGCATGTCCCTTATGTTTTCTCCAGAACACGGTTGGCTGATGTGACGTTACGGTCCAGGCTGTCAAACTATGTTAAGAAGCAGCTGTCTTAATATGTGCCACTTTTAATGGACAGGGTGAAAAATGGGTCCAAAACACATTGAAAAGTTTTCTATTTTCAACAAATGATCTTACTGTAGGTGCTTAACCTATGTTGATTGTCAGTTCCAGGATGTCAAAATCAAACACATGGTGAAATTGTACCTTTTTTTAGGTACAGCTTGAACATAACATAAGTTAAGGGTCTCTTAAGTTGGCTGTTAGCTATGATTTTCAGGAATGGAATTTTGAGAAAAACGGGTTTAAAGTGAGACAGGTTTTACTTTCACTTCACAGGTTTACCATGAGCTGTCTGTCAAGTCAGGAGCGCTATACTGCATCATTACACAAACAGACTAACATCGGTTTTCTGTTGTTTATCATGGGCATAGTCTCTGAACTTTTGATCACCCCTTGTAAGTTTAGATAGCACGAATAGTGTACCTTGTAGTTTACATTTCAGTGTTTCCCCTAGGATCATGGCTTTGGGGGGGGAGTGGCAAAACACTCACACTTTGGGTGGTGCGGAAAAACACTCACACAAACACTTGTGAATCATAGTGTTTATATGTTTCTTTTAATTACAGTATAACAATATATTATAACGTCTGAACAATTACTGTACAATAACTTAACAACTGTACACTGAACTAAACTATTAAATTATTTTAATATGTCAATTATCCACAAAGTGTGCAGCTTTTGTCACTGCAGTGTATCTTTCGACAGAACATTCCTAAAACCAAAAGAAACTGAAATAAGCCCGTTTATTCTCTATGTACTGTATTCTATCTATGTATCAGTGTATCTATCTATCTATCTATCTATCTATCTGTCTGTCTGTCTGTCTGTATGTCTATATAGCTAGCTAGCTAGCTATTAATTAAGCAATTTATTTATCCATTCGTTCATTCATGCATGTATGTATTTACTTACTTACCAAGATCAGTCTTGTACAGCCAGGGGGAGTATTTCCCCTCTGACAGCCAAGCTGGGTCAAAACCTGTCATTCGGTGGTGGCTAGACTTTTGCTGCTTGTCAGGGGCAGGACATGCAGCACTTGGGCTCTTTTCTCTACTTTGACTCGGAGCAGGAAAGCTACACCGGCTGCTACTCGCAGCAGAACAAGTGTTGTCATCTTCACCACCCTGGGAGCGTTTAAAAAACACGGATATTTTTGCCTGCTTTTCAGCCTGATGCGACATATTCTCCGACGCGCGGTCTCTGTCCGCTGGTGGGTGTGTGCACGTGTCTGTGTGTGTGCGCATCGGGGCGGAACTCCGCCGTGTGCGATACGGAGGACAATTGTAAACGCGCAAACGTGGAGACAGAAATTACATGCCATCGTATAAATAACATAAGGCTATTTAGTTTAAAAGAAAAAAGCTCAGACCTGTTATATAGGAAAGATGATCTTAAATTACTTCTGTCGTTATTCGACGAAAATAAAAGAAAATTAACTTGACCTTCAAGGGGGGCGGGGTGCCCCCCTAATATAATGGTAGGGGAAACACTGCATTTAGAAAAGTGAGTGCAGCGCAACTGTTTATAACAGACTGTCATCTGACTCCTCCTCTTTAGTAACTTCATCATCCAATCCTTCATCTCTGGATGTAAAATCGTCCATTACAACATTGTTTAGGGCACTGACATCACCAAGATTGAGCAGACTGAAATGAGTAAGATCATTTAAATGAGCCGCTAACTGTTTTTGTGGCGTTGGAGAAAGCACATATAAATAAATTGAAATATAAATCGCTATTTTTCAGCACTAAACAAGAGAATTTTGCCAAGATATTTTCAGAGATGATAGACAAGATACTATAGAATAATAATCAAATGAAAACCTGATTTTGACCAAAAAAAAAAAAAAAAAGTGACATTCAACCTATTTTTCAAATTTCCTGAAAATCTCCCAGTGTGACATCCGATGGTTTTTCCCAGATCGCATCACATATTATATGGGCTGTTTTAGGGTGGGTTTACACTTGTAGTTCGGTTCATTTGATTCATTTGGTCTGAACCAAAAAGGAAATTGATACATTTTGTCCTGGTTGGTCTGTTTAGCATTCACACTGGCATATTTGACATACTAAAAATACCAAACCTAAAGGCATAGTGATACGTTCACAAGCTGATTTGGTCGCGTTGAATGACATATATTTTGTGATGAAACTCGCTGAACGCTCCAAACAAAAGGAAAAGGTACATTCGTCTTAAAGGGTTATATATATTCCTTAATATACACACAATACCACTCAAAAGTTTGGGATCAGTAAGACTTATATTTTTAAAGAAGTCTCATGCTCATCAAGGCTCCATGTATTTAATTAAAAATACAGAAAAATACAGTAATATTGCAAAACGTTATTATAATATAAAATAATGGTTTTTATTTTAATTTACTTTAAAATATAATTTATTCCTGTGATGCAAAGCAGAATTTTCATCAACTGTTACTCCAGTTTTAAGTGTAACTAAGTAAATGCCTAAGAAATCATTCTAATATGCTGATTTATTATTAGAATTATCAAATATTTATTGGAACCTGTGATTCTTCTTTTTTTTCAGGATTCTTGTATATGAATATTCTTGTATGAATAAGTTAAAAAGAACAGCATTTATTCAAAATACCTTCTCTAATTTTTTCTAACAACATAAATCTATAGCTATCACTTTTTAATAATTGAAAACATCCTTGATGAACACTGCCTTGATGAGCATAAGTAACTTTAAAAAAACATTACAAATCTTACTGATCCCACTTTTGAGAGGCAGTGTATATGTGTATAATGTATAAGTAAAGACTGCTGTAGAAAATGACAATTTTAAGAGAGAGAGAGATTTTTTTGATGGATGAAATGTAGGACATTGCTAAATATTACATGTTTGGTAAACTGAATTAATAATTAAAAACAGTTGTTTACTACAAGGAGTTGAGTAACACTTCAGTAGTAAATACACATTTTAGGCTTAAAACTCATTATTTTCTATGTTAGGCTAATTTGATGTTAGATAATAGCTTATCTAACATATCTAATAGGACTTGCCTCTAATGCTTGAAAAAATGAAAATCAGATAGCAAAGGGCACCATATCCATCTCATTTGTTCTCATTATTCATATGCATTTGCTGAGTATTCTGGAATTTTAATCAGTGCTCATTTATATCCATCCAGACCAGAATAGAGATGAACATCAAAATATGTCATAATGTTCCAAGATGTCTTTTCCTCTTCTCACTCAGAACAAAATAAATAAACCATACAAAAAAAACTGTACTATAAATTCTGCAGGTCATGCATAATACAGGGGTTAGCAGTTCTGAAAGATTTTATAAGAGGATGACATATGATATGCGCTATTAACTTTTTCAGAGCTTGAGTCATAAAGTGCAACAGCAAAATGGAAAACTTACATTTTTTGGTCATTAAAAGTATTGAAAGCTGTATAGTCATTTGATATGCTGTGAGGATGCTAACTCTGCCAAAGATTAGACCAGATCCCATTAGAAACATCCGCTTTGTCTGGTATCCAAAACCCTTAAAGGAGTCATCGGATGTAAAATTCACCTTTACATGTTGTTTGAACATATATGTGTGTTGGCAGTGTGTGTACACATCCACCCTATAAAGATAAAAAATCCACCCAGTGTGTGTGTTTTTTTTTTAAACCTCTATAGATAATAACCCCTTTCTCAAATTAAGCCATTCTCAGATTGTTCACACAGACCAAGGCCCTTAACACAGAGTTAGGCCTTTAAGAAATTAACTTCGAGATGTTCGAGCTTTATCATAGAGTCCATGTCAACAAACAGAACAAGAGGAACTTGACAGAATTCAACTTCAACCTCAAGATGATCACTCTGGAAGAATAGACAGAAAATGGATATCATCTTACAGGTTCTGACTGGATTTAACATTCCTGGAACGTCAGGTAACAATTTGACTATATTGTTAAATTTAAATTTCATTCAATTCTCTTACCAACTTCTCAGCAAGCTCTTTGCCATTCTCAATCTCATTTTGTTCAGCAAGAGATATAGATTAATGAAGTTAAATGTTATTGCAGAGGGACCAGGAAAGCAAAACGAACAAATTACTATCCTCAGGAAAATAAAAAGTAAAGCGATCAAAAAGAGATTATATTTTTTATTAGTGCTGTTAATTGATTTAAATAAAAAAACTAATTAATCACACAGTTTTCTGAAATTAATCAAGATTAATCCCACCTAACAAAGTTTTTAAATATACTTTTATATTGCATTAATTTCACATTCAATCTTCAAATTACTGTAGAAAAACAACATAAATACAGTATATTTTTCATTTTTAATGCCATCTTTAAAATGACTGAAGGCGAGTATCACTGATACCAGTACTACTGATGTCTCTGGGAAAGTGTTTTTTCCCTGATGTTTCATATGAGCTATAGCCAACATCATAGTATAATTGAGAGCTATCAATTTTAACATTTCTTAAACTTTAAAAATTACAACTTCTAATTTAAAGCCACGTTCAGACTGTCAACTCAAATCTGATTTTGTGCATATCCAAATAGAATCTGATTTTAATCCACACTGTGTATCACAACTGTTCATATCCGATTTGTGTGTACATAAGCGCTCTTTCATTTTACGGAATGTGCTTTGGTTTCTACGGCAATGCCGTTGCATTGTTAAACCAACGTTAAAAACAGCAATAACAGTGTTAGATTCTGCTGTATTTGGTTGAGCAGTGGTTTGGGTGGCTCGCCAATGTATCAGATTTCTCTAATACATAAAATAAGTAAGCTTGACCAGAGTTCTTGTGGGGAGAATAATTTATTGGTGTAGCAGTGTATCAGGTCTTCAGGCAGCGATGTTAGCTTGCCAGTCTTCTAGCATCTTGACCCATGTAAGGGTCCTAGCTTCTTCCTAAGTTCTCTGTAGCTTCTGCATAGCTTCTCCCAAAGTTCTGTCTACAACAACAGAACTTTATACCTAAAGTCAAATGGCTAGAAACAATAGATACTGTCAGGACCTCCTACTGGAGATGATACAATCCAGAAGAAGTTCCTGAGGACTACTGTTCTTTTGTTATTCTAAATGTATGGACCATTTGGTTCACACCTCTACAGACAGTTTCTGTTGATTGCATCTGGGGCACAGTCACAATGTAAATGCATCTCACTAACAATACACACAATCTTTCAACAGCTGTCTTGCAATAAAACTTTGTGGTCGTGCTGGATTATAATATCCATTATAATAGTATAATTATATAATCGTCTTCTGAGGCAGCGGCACTCAGACATTATTTAAATACATGACATATTCGGAGATGCATAAGAAATCTTTAGACGCATAACACAAAACCTTATTTAACCTTTTCTGATAAGAAGTGTGCACTGCAAACGCCAGCATTTTGACTATTTATTCTGTCCAGTCCTCTCATTTTATCGCGTTTAACAACAGCAGTCGTTTTTTTTTTTTTGTTTGGCAAAAGCAGCAGGTATGTGATAAAACTCCAAATTGGAGTCTTGCTACGCAGATTCTGGCACCCAAAATCACGACAGGATGATATTTTAGGCTCCTATATGAAGCCGAATCTCTGCTGGTTTGAGTTGGCTGCCTCAAGGTTTTGCCTCCAGCTCGCGCTGTGACATCATCATGGCGCCGACACTAAAAGGGTCTATGGTCGACTAATGCTTAAAATGAACAACTACTAATCGACCAGAAAAACCTTCCAGGGAAGCCCTAAGAAGTTATCAAACAACAAACTAAATTCTAAATGAAATATAGATGAATCCGTAAAGTTACAAAATGTATTGATTTCCTCCTTTTTTTGTTCTTTGATTAACAGACATCACAGCAGCTGGCTTATTTGGCTGCTACTACTCTAAGAGCTGCCTCTGCTGACATGTGACACGGATCTGACACGCATGCTCGTAGTTTCATTCGCACTTCACTACCAAAAAAAACAAAGGAGCAGTTGTGAGTGGAATGGCCAACCCTAGCTGCGCTTTTAATGCCATTAAACTGAAAATATTATTCATTTTTATATAACAAAGATGAACAAAAAGTATGTTTACAACAGTTTTCTGTGAAGTATGGCGTAAATGTTCTTGTTTGCCAGATATGTCTTTTTCGAAGGTTCTTAAATGTCAGCCGCTCACACATATCCGGCGTAATCCAATGAAGGGTGGGAGGATTTGTTCTTGTTAACTAGCTGTCTCCATCGATATCTCCGGTTAATCTCTCTTCCTCCAATTTCCCATTCTCCTTTGCTCTCAAATGCCTGCTCCTCTTCACATCAGTCTGCACTCTCATGCAAGCACACTTCCTCCATCAGAAACAGACTGTACCCAACGTCCCATTAACAAAACCCAAGAGACCATAACTTCATAAAGACAACAACAAACCAACCATATTTTTCTAAACTGTTCAAGCAAAACTCCTTCAAGCAGTTTTTTTATTAAAGTTAATACATATTAATTACCCATTCCTCTACATGCTAGTCGAAATCAATCATGTAAAATTTTCTCCACAGGTAACCATAAGTCATAGCGAGGGGTGTGGGCCACACCGTGTGGCTTTTATGGCCTCTTCCGGGCAAATATGTGTCCCTATGACGGAATTCTTCCCTGGTGGCAAATCTAATTATGCCCAACAGAACTCGATTTCAGACTCAGCAGTCGTATCCTTTCAGCACATACTGATTTGGGTCCATCAAAGGCAACACGTTATCTCCCGCAACCAGCTCTGCCTCCGAGTTGTTAAAGTCGGGGTGTGGTATGACACTTCACTATGTTTGGGATCAAACGCAAGCAATTCGGTCATGATATTTCTCTGGCCTGGCCTGTTGTAATGTGACACAGCACAGTGCATTGCATTTGTCCTTATTCTATATAAAGCAATCCATCACACCGCTGCCCCAGTGAGCAACTACACACACACACACACACACACACGAACAGAGCGAGTATATGCCGCATTCTTCTAATCTGTTTCGTTTTTCCCCCCAATCGCATCTGTAATCTGGGGCCAGTCTGTCCTTTTCTCCTTTTTTCCCTGTGTCTGGCTATGTACTCTAGAAGGGGACTCAGCTGTAACCAGGGCTCTCTCACTCGTCTCTCTTTCTCTCCCTCTCTCCAGGCTGATAAGAGATGACAGCAGTAGTTGGCCCTGATTCCTGGCTGAGTCTCAGCAGAGCACACAAGGGGAAATGGAGAGAAAAAGGGAGAGAGAGAGAGAGAGAGAGAGAGAGAGAGAGAGAGAGAGAGAGAGAGCAACATGGGGATCCGCACTGCCCTTTCCCGGCAGTTACAGAAGCGATGAAAAGCCATAGAAAGAGTGTTTGACTACAGAGCTGACGCCAGATGAATACACTAGTGGTTCTCTAGTGGTTTTGTTTCAGGGTCTGCAACAAAAGATACTGCATTTTTGCTTTTGAAAGCTGACAAGCCAATAAATTTGATGTAATTAACTGAATACATGTATTTTGCCATCACAGTTATGCACAAGTATGCGTGTAGTTAATTACTAGGACTGTTTGTCAATATAGTATAATATAATATAATATAATATAATATAGGTTTTTAAAAAATCAGTTCTATCTATTTTTCTATCAATAACATATCACACACACACACACACATATATATGCAATTATGCAGTATAATATATAACATAATATATTACAATGCTTTAAAAAATGTATTATTTAATAGAGAATTCAATTATATTGCAATTATTTAGTAAAAAAATATATAATTAAATGAATTTGTTAATAATAATAATAATAATAATAATAATAATAATAATATAATGGTTAAAATGATACTGCAATTATTTAGTCCTAAAATTACGATGTATTAAAAATAATAAACACATTCTGGTATCAATATAATCACATATGTAATGTTATGTTATAATATAATGTAATATAATAATTATACTGCAATTATTTAGTCCTACAATTATGATTTAATTAATTTATTACAAATAATAAATGTATTCAGCTATTAATATGTATATAGTATGATGGATTTTAAAAAAATACTATTTAACATACAATCACATATACATATATATATATATATATATATATATATATATATATATATATATATATATATATATATATATATATATATATATTGACATATGTAATTATGCAGTATAATATAATATAAAATAATAGAATGCTTTACAAAAGTATTATTAAACATACAATTCAATCATTTAAATTATATTGCAATTATTTAGCCCTAAAAGTTATTATATTCTGCTATCAATATAATCACATATGCAATAATAGAATGTAGAATAAAATATTATATAGTATTATATAGTATAATATAATAAAAATTATTATATTATTAAATATATTTAATATAGAATCCAATCATTTCAATTATTATTTCAATAAATTATTTAGTCCTAAAATTGATTACATTAATTTATTCAAAATAATACAAATTCTGCTATCAATATAACATATTATAATACAATAGAATATAGTATAATGAGATTTAAAAATATATTATTTCACATATAATCACATATGTATTGATATATGCACTATAATATAATATAATATAATTATGACCCACCAGTTAAGAATCACTGTCACTAGTATATGCTACAGCAAAATCACAAGCCATGACCACAACTCTCTGTCTCTCTCTCTCTCTCTCTCTCTCACTCACACACACACACACACACACACACACACACACACACAGGTAATAGAACAGATGGAGCAAAGACAGAGGAAGAGAACACCAGCACCATCTTCTCCCAAATGCAATTAGGATTCCATGATGGTCTCCCTAATCCATTCTGTCAATGGTGGACGACTCATGACTGGTCAGCATATCGGACCCAGTGTCAACCTCAATTTCTCAAAATGAGTTTACCAACCTTCCGTATCCATGTCATTATCAGAGACATTATCAGCCACATTAGCGCAGATTGAGTTGCTAGCCTTATGGTGTATATTACAGGCGATCAGAGAAATCTTCTCTGGCTCGAGCTTCGGAGACGATAGCGGGAAGCGTTCCACAGCACTTAACAGAGCGTGTGAGCCACAACCGTAGCAATGGCAGCTTACATGTCACAGAAATTTACACTTCATTGTAGCTTCTTTTACACAAGAGAGCCGACGAAACGCATGTCTAATCCTTATAAAAATAAACCAGACAGGTGGCCTGACAGTGGCTTCACTGCGGGAGAAGAAAAACCGACAGTGTGTAAGACGAAACACTGGAAAGGATGACTGAATGAGAAGAGCGAATGTTTGTGAAACAGACGCAGCGCTCTCCATACTCCGTTAGCCTTGAGAGGAGGGAAATGAACCTGCGCAATATAAATATTTAGTTTTTTGTACCAGTAAAACGACGTTTGCTAATTAGTGTCAGAGGCTCCTGAGATAAGCAGGACGTTATTATCTTCTGGTTGTGCTTGTGGCATCCTGCGAGTGTGTGTGTGTGTGTGTGTGTGTGTGTGTGTAGGGCAGGCTTTTGATTTCATATGTGTGAGTGTGTCTGTATGCACTTTGTCACAGTTTATCACTGTCAGCTGTGACATTTTAATGGCTCCAGGCATCATCTTGCTCTCGCTCTGCTTTCTTTTATATATATATATATATATATATATATATATATATATATATATGCACAGTCTGCCAGAGTTCTCCTCTTTTCACACTTTTAGTGATGCTTGGTGAGAGAAGCATCACTGTTATTATTGCTCATACTTATGGTTAGAGATTTGAACAAACCATTACCCCTAAAGTATTCAAAATTGCCACATAACGTGTCCCATACGGTTTGTGCTACAGATATGAATGATACCTCAAATTGAGGGGCTTATTGAGGAGAGGTGGGCTATTACTTTGTGACGGGTGATAAATGGCCGGAAAATTGCACAAAATGGTAATTAGATGAAAAATTGGAGACAAAAAAAAAAACACTTACAATGAAGGAGGAAACTGAAGTATATATAGCAATCAGAATATAAGGAATATGAACCACCTAGCAAGCTAGAAATGATTGCAAGTGGTTGCAAGTCATTTCTAGACTGCCAACACCTTTAAAACCACCTAAACTGCCTTAGCATTAGCAACCACTTATTTACCTTATACTTCAACACAGAAGTCTAGCAGTGGGCTAGACCTCCGGTTCATTATCCACTATAGGGAAATAAGGAGAAGAATGCCAATGTGCAGCAAACAGTAAAACGACAAACCAGTGTGTTCATAATTAATATAATACAATAAAATTATATGGTAAGACACACTCATTTGTAATATCAAGCAGCAAAACAAGTTGTTTTGTACACCTAAAAATAGTTGGACCCATACAATTTACAAATGGCCGTGTCCACTCTTACAGTAAAAATAAGGTAGTCTCTATCAACTGTGTATCAATGGCATAGCAACCTGAAATCACCTACAACACATCAATGCTCTGGCAACTACCCAATAAGCTGTTTTAATAGGAAACACTGATTTCTTGACTGGTGTATTTGATGTCCATTGTGCACAAAAAATCTGATGAAACACCATGAATCGTGATTAAAAACCGAAAACTTGTGAATTGATATTTAATCGAATCACGAGGTACCAAAAGATTCCCACCCCGAGTAAACTGATGCCTCATTTTATTTATAATGTAGTAAAACGTATGCACCGATAGCCTTGTGGACAGTGCGCAACATATGGCGCAGTTGCGTTCTGGGTGTCCCAAGTTCAAATCCCACCTCATTGACCTTTCCCATCCCGTCTCTCTCTCTCCCACTGGCTTCCTCTCATATCGCCAGTGTCCTATCACGAAAAAATGCAAAAACGGCAAAAAAAATTAATAAATGACAATTTGCAACAGACACTTTGGTTGCATCCAGTGTAGGCACAGTGCAAGAAACTATATAGCAATGTCCTACCAACCTAAAACTGTCAAGAAACTGCAAGTTAGGGTTCTAGCAAACCAGAACATCCTAGTAACCATGTAGCAATGCCCTAGCAACCACTCAGAATACCCTGGTAACCACCTAGCAACACCTAGAATCTACACAGAAGTAGAGGTCTGCAAGCCTGTTGGGTGTCCATTCGGGTCAGGCTTAGGCCATTTTTTTTTTTTTTACAGATCTGGCTCAGGCTCATTTAGCTTCTCTGCTTTTATTGTGCCCATATAGGCTAGGCACAGAGCACACATATGCTACTGTATGAAACACTGTACGCAACGCATACACACATTAGCATACAGGTGACTGCTGACCATGCAGAGCATCAGAGAAAAGTTGAAGTGTGGGGAGTCTACAACGGCATGTCGAGCGCGGCTGCACTACAGCTAACTCTGTCTGTGTGTTTGCGTATAGCAGAGACAGCACACATTAGAAAGCGCACACCAGAGAGAGCTTAAAGTGATATTGATGCTGGTCTCGAGTCGGCATAATTGTGTCGGGGGAAACAGTAAGGATATATTTGAATTATTTATTAATAAAGTAGTGTTTTCTGAGTCGGTCTCACAAAGATGAAGTGGTAACACTTTACAATAAGGTTCATTAGTTAAACATTAGTTAATATATTAACTAACATGAACTAACCATGAGCAATACATTTTTTATTGCTAATCTTCATTAACGTTAGTTAATGAAAATACAGTTGTTCATTGTTTATTAATGTTAGTTCACAGTGCATTAACTAATGTTAACAAGATTTGAATAATGTATTAGTAAAAGTTAAAATTAATATTAACAAAGGATTAATAAATGCTGTATAAATACAGCTCATTATTACTATTAGTTCATGTTAACTAATGTAGTTAACTAATGTTAACTAATGAACCTTATTGTAAAGTGTTACCGATCACGACTCGCCATCTCCTCATTAGACGCGTCTTTAAGAAAAACAACTTTACGAATTATGATTATAATGAAAGAGTTTATGTTTTATTTCATTAAGTACTAATTTAAAGCTTTCTATAGATATATTTATCATGTCTGTAAGGCATGTATTCGCAGAGTTTTTATTCATTTTTGTAAGGCGTTCCTGTTGATCAAACTCACTGTATGCTGCTTAGTCATTACTTTAAAAAACAAAAACGTATATTAACGAACAAAGAACGCTCCGAACATTTTTCTAAATTAACTTAAAACAAACACTGCCATTACATACAAAACTGAATGGCTGAAAACCGCAGTATAAGCTGTTTTGGGAGAAAGGGGAGGAAAAGTCGGGCCAGGGCTGGGCTAGGTCTTAAATTTGAGGTCCGTGCAAGGCTCAACACAGAAGACGCTAGCTATCACATAGCAGCATGCTAGTAACCAGAACTGCTTAGCCATCACATACCGTATCAACGCCCTTGCAACCATCCAAATGCTCTAGCAACCACCTCTCTACCAATTGCATATCAATGACATAGCAACCACCCTGAACACCCTAGCAACCATATGTGATGTCATAGCATCCACTTAGCACTTAGAATTGCATAGCAATGGCATATTAATGGTCTGGCAACCACCAGTGATACCCAAGCATTTATATTGCAATGCCCTAGAAAAACCTATAGGACAAGCACCCTAGGAGCCATAAAGCAACATAGAACAACCTAGGAGCTACGTTTTAGTGCTTCTGCAACCACCAAGAACATCCTAGCAACCATATAGCAACACCCTAGCAATAACCAAGCACCTTTTGAAAGTGCAAGCATCACTTTCATGCTAAAATCTGGCTTTTTTTTTTACTTATAAATACATGGCTGAACCAGATGTCACACTATTTTAATGATGTCCTTACTACTTTTTTGAGACTTGAATGTGGTAGTTGCATTGCTGTCTATGCAGGGTCAGAAAGCTCTTGGATTTCATCAAAAATATCTTATTTTGTGTTCTGAAGATGAACAAAGGTCTTACGGGCTTGAGGGTGAGAATTAATGACAACATTTTCATTTTAGGGTGAACTATCCCTTTAATGCAATTAAATTACAATAAGTAATTACTTAGTAATGCATTACATCCAACACTGCTTGCAAAATTCAAACATTCACCCCCCACCATCTCTCCACCTATTCTCTCATTCCCTGTGAACCTTGTCCCAGCCCCGTTCCCCTGGCTCTCTTCAAAGACCATTTCCTGTCCCCTCACAACATCTCTCCTTCTTGATGCACATCTTCATCCTGAAGCCCCACCCAGCCCCTCTCCCCTCAGGTCATCCCATTGTCCAACTGCATAATTACCTCATTAAGCTTGTTAGCATTGCTTATGACCCTGTATCTCTTCCTCCATTTCTTTGTCCCCTCAGCTCTCTCATTTTTCAGCGTACCCCCAATTTGCCACCGTTAGCACTTCAGTTAAACACAACTCCCTCTCTCTTTCCTTTCCACTTTTCCATGCCCTTTCATCTCGCTTTGCTCGTTCCAAATGTGTGTATGCGGAATAACATCTCTCAAGTTTGTTGTTGTTTATCAGCTCCTTTTTCCCTAAAGTGTGCGTCAAGATACAGCGCAGTCGATTTTGCAGTGGTGCACTGCAGGAATACATCAACATCATAAACACAGACGCTGCTGGTTTTACATTCAGCCCCTGTTATCTCTCGCCTGTGAAAATGCACCGTGCCTCACACGACCTGCAAGGAGAAAGTGAAAGCTGAAATACCTGAGAAAAACAACATGTGCATGCACACACACACACACACACACACACACACACACAGCTCAAAGGCAGAGTAAGTAAAGCTTAGCTGTGATAATGTTTCTAGTAATAAAACCAAACTGCATCCATTGCTAAGAGCAGGATATAAGGGGAAATAAGATATTCGAGAGCATTTCTGTGTATAAATGTCACACTTCTGCCCTGCTGGAGTGTGCTTAACATGATTTATCCAAGCAAGACCTCTTCCTGGAAGAACATTCAGCCCAATACTGGAGGAATTTGCTATCAATCAGATTTTAGAGTCAGGGGCTTAACCAATATTTTTTTAGGCATAAGCAAAGCACCAAGCACCAAATTTTTAGGCATTAACAAAGCATTAAACTAAAGTGCCAGCACTTTTTTAAATCTTCAAAAAACCTAAACAGTCTCAATTATCAAGCCGTTTTGATTTTCTGAGCATTATGACATCACACTGCTCGGGCCCCACCCATGGCCGTTGACGGACTGTCCTGTATTAGCATATTTCCACCCTAAGCCTGTTGTATGCTGTCCGCCATTGTCTCCGCACTTGAGCAGCTGTAACAACAACGACTTGTAAGCAATGTACTGAGGATGTGGTGGATTAGTTGTTTTTGATGCTAACGTGCCACTGAATATACAAAAAAACGGAAAAGAGGGGCGGGTGAGTAGTGACTCATTATCATTTAAAGAGACATGCACCGAAACGGCTCGCTCTGAACAGCGCTGTTTTTGACAAGGTAAAAGGATTAATCGAAGACGATTTAATCTCACGATTTTGAAATCGAAAGAAATAATTCGCGATAATGACAGCTGTTCGCGTAGCTTCTCCGTGAGCTATGGCTCTGTGTAGAAGTGCTGCTACATCTAAAAGCACGTGAAAATACCATATTTAATAACATGTTTTTATTCCAAACTCACTTCATAATATCAGTCGAGTGTTTGAAATAAATCCTTCTGTGAGATGGTGTGTTTTTTTTCCACAGAAGCAGGCATGCATAGTATACTAAGCAGTGATAAAGGCAATTCATTATTATATACTGTATTATAAGGAAAACTATAATAATAAGAACTGTGTGTTTATTAGTCACGTTGAATAAATTAAAGCAGTTAAATCTTCTTTATTCAGCTGCTGTGATAGCAAAGAGAAGGCATTTCCTGGGTTTCTTCTTTTGGCGCTTTGGGAGTTTCCACGCAAGACTGAGAGTGCCCTCTGGCCTTCGGATGAAGATTTACCGCTGAACACAGAACCATGCTTCACTGAAAGATACGCATGACAATTGCAGCTTTTGATTAATTGCGATTGCAGTTTAATTTCGATTTATTGTGCAGTCCGAGAGTCATGTGACTTTATCAAACTATCATTTCTACATAATTATAGGATAGGTTTTTATTGTTTGATAGAAAATTGTTCCATGGCCAACAAAGAATGTTGATCTAGAAACGCATTCAACTCGGGTAAATCACATTGTAAGTGGCAGCATCTATATGACAGTGATTTGTTAGTGTGTGGGCAGGATTGCGGCTCATTGTCTGGCAGCAAAAGTGGGTGGTTTAATCAAACGTAACTTCACACTTCAGCAGAACATCACAACTGCAGCATCAAGACTACAATTAACGTCTAATTCATTCAAATGTGTGCTGTCGTCTTGTCAGAAAGGGAGGGGTAAAATGTGTGATTTTTATGAATCTTATCTCTTGATTATCATCCATCTGAGCACCATCTCTGTATGAGGAATGTGTCATATCTTTCCTTGGTCCTGACTTGCCCCACCATCCCCAGGTCTTAATGTGCTTCTGGGTGGTTGGCGGGTGCGGCGTGAAATAAGACGACACAGTAGGTGAGATTAAATTAGCGGAGTGCATGGGGATAACACTTACCAGAGCACTGATCCTGCAGTAATGAATATATCATGCCTGACATAACACTTTTGACTCTGCTAGAACAAACACTCAAAGCCCCAGGCCTGCCACACAAACCTACAAACACTCTCAGTGTTATACCACTGGAGGACTGAAATGCATTCGAAAGCTGAGCTAGAGTCAAGACCAGACTATTACCAGGCCAAAACTAGACTTATTGAGACCTATACCATGACTAGATCTATTAAGACCCAAATCAGACTAAACCCAGATACAGATTGAAATGAGACCCAGTTCCAGACTAAACCCATCTAAACCCAGATTTATGAATCCAACAACCAGGCCTGTCCATTTTAATGAGCTGAAACTGGTGAATATAAAATATGCTTAATTTTTGAGTAGTAATATGCATTGCTAAGAACTTCATTTGGACAAGGCAATTTTCTCAATGTTTTGAATTTTTTGCACCCTCAGATTCCAGATTTTCAAATAGTTGTATATCAGCCAAATATTGTCCATCAATGGAATACTTATTTATTCAGCTTTCAGATGATGTATACATCTCAATTTCAAAAAGTTTGCCTTATGACTGGTTTTGTGTTCCAGGTTCACATATATATGAAATATATTGAGATATTAAAGGTAAAAAATCATAAAAAATAAAAATAAAATCTTAAAGATTAAAACAATATTTGTCAAAAACTACCCAAATTTTAAGTGATATATAGTAACATTGTGCTGCATTTGAACAAACTAGTTAACAATAGTGGCACGTAAGGTTATCAGGTATAGTTGATTTGATAAAAATTAACTTATGTCTAAATCTATTTAGATTCAGTCTGTGGATATCAGTTAATGAAATTAAATAGAAGAAATATGGAATGCTTTTGGAAAAACATTAAAGATTGAAAACTCTGATAGTTTTTTTCAGGATTCTTTGATAATTACAATGTTAAAAACAACAGCTTTTATTCAAAATTTTACAATTTTACAACACACCTTTGTTGAATAAAAGTATTAATTTCTTTCAAACAAAAAGAATTTACTGACCCCAAACTTCGAGTAGTGAAGATTTCTACTTTAAATATTTTTTTTTCATATTTCATCCTGAAAAAAGTATTACAGGATCCAAAAAAAAAAAAATTAAGCAGCACAATTGTTTTCAACATCAATAATAAATGATTTCTGAAGGATCATGTGACACTGAATACTGGAGTAATGCCATCACAGGAATAAATTATATTCTAAAGTATATTAAAATAAAAAAAAAACTGCTTTTTTTAAATTACAATAATATTTCATAATATTACAGTTTTTTCTGTATTTTTAATCAAATAAACACAGCATTGACGCGCAGAAAAGTCTTCTTTAAAAAACATTAAAAATCTTACTGATCCCAAAACTTTGAATGGCAGTGTGTATATATAATATACTAATATAATAAAATATTACCAAATATTCTAAAAAATCTAAAAATACTACTACAATTAAAAATATTATCCAAAAAAAAAACATTTCCCATAAATTATTTATTTTTTCCTTTTACATATCCTCTCATTACATTGGTGGTACACTAACCAAAGATGATACCAGTTATGCAGACACCTTCCCAATGTAAAAAGACTGTGGAAACAGAGACAGTGGCCATGGTCTGCGATCAAAAACCATCTCGAAAGGAGGCCCAGAGCAAAACTCAGACCAAAACCTCACTTAGTGCTCTCAAGAGATCTCAAACCCAAAACCACTCTTTTCCCCTCAACCTCTTTCCTGTTACTGTGTATAGACATTAAAAATGCCACATTTTTCATTTTCTAAATTTAATTATGACAAATCTACAAAGGCTGTTTTGAACATCCCCACAGTCATTAATCTAGCAGACTGTCAGCCCACGGCCACAATATGGTCACCCATTCCCGTCCAGGTCATCTCATAACAAACAGCAGATTTTCAATAAATGATGCATAAATGACGTACAAAATGATTCACTGCAGCTGTGTGCATCATGTGAAGGTTGATGCACTGTTTGATCAAAATTCAAACAAGTTGGAAAAAGATTCAAACTGCTATTAGAGGAAACTCATGACTATCAAGAACTCCATGTCAATAGACTACACATCTCCTCACAGTACAAGACAACAGAGAGACCTCTCACAAAGCAGAGATTCACACTGAGTTCACTCATTCATTTGGTCAATAATGCGTCTTTCATTAAAAAGAGATATTAAGAGAATGCTTGTCAGACAAAGAGACGGCTTTATTTCAAACCGACTGTGGGAGGAGACTTGCGCTTGTTTTAGCACGGCGGCATTTTCTCCTCATCATTTTTGACTTTATGTTGTCAGTCACGTCCTACGCATTTCAACTGAAAAGTGTTTTGAACAACTTCTGCTGATGAAAACCTTTGCCTGAGACGGGTTTGAACTTTAAGTTGACGACGTGGGTTTATTTTGATTTATCGTCAAACTTCCGCCTGCTTTTTGGTGATTAAATGTAAAGAATTGAGTGATTTAAAGTGACCTCTGTCGGCATAAACTAATTTCATCAGCATATTTAAGACCGCTGCATTACAGCCTCAATTGCATGATTGGCTTCATTTTGTAAAGCTTTCCATGTGGGGTTTAAAAAAAACAGCAATTCATTCTCAAGAACCCATTACTCTGATTGCAGTCTAGAGAGATATTTTGCCTGGCAATGCATGAATAAAAAGACAGCCTTGAAGAAAAAGAATCACTTGTGAGTGCTGAAAAGAACAATAAAGAGGATTGTTCAAAGCTTGACATCGCTTTAATGCTTTTACGTGAAAATCGACATTTTTATACAAGGTTACAAATGAAATTCAGTCTCTTGATTCCAATTCCCCAGTGCACTTTGTGGAAACTTCTTTTCAACATTTGAAGGTTTTCTACTGCAGTCCACAGTCTTCTAGGCCTTACATCCACTCTTCTTCCACTTCATCTCATCAGCTCACACAGAAACTAGAGTAACTTACAGACACTTTTTCACCTATTAGTACTTATTCTGTCCTAACAGTCCAGTTTAATCATTGTGTGCTCTTTAAATCATCCTAATGCATCCTGCCCCCCCTCTTTGTCGTCCTCCAGGCTCGTCTGACCGTCTCTGCCGTGCCATTGTCATCCCCCTCCTGTCTGCAGAGAGCCGCTTCGACCGCAGCCTCGCCAGCCTCTGCAAATGGGTTTAAGTAATGTGTCTGTCTCTCTGTGGAGGCCGACCCTGTCAGAAGAGCGGCAGCAGTAGGTTGTAAAGCTTTCACTACTGCACGGGTACTTAAAACAGGTGTTATGGGGGGATTTTTTGCCCGGCGTGTGTGCGGGAGCAGGATGTGCCAGCGACACCGAGGCCCTGAGGCGATAACAGGTGGCTGTGGAGACTCGCGGGCTGTGCTGTTTCTCCCAAGAGCTCCTCTGTAACTGGCAGATCCACAACAGATGCTCTGCATCTGAGAGATGCGCTTCTAGTGTTATTCTTACATGCTGCTATGGCTACATCTACATTAATATGGATATGTTTGACAAAATATAAAAGAAATTGTTGAAAAAAGTCTTAAGATCACCAAGGCTGTGTTGATTATTGATCAAAGGCAGTGATATTGTGAAATATTATTACAATTTCAAAGAACAGTTTTATTATTTTAATACATTTTCAGCATCTGTCTATCCATCTATCCATTTATGCATGCTTAATGTTTTTATGGAAACTAAACTACCATTGAAAAGTATGGGGTAAAAAATACCAGTCAAAAGTTTTTGAACAGTAAAATTTGTAATGTTTTTAAAGAGTTTAAAATGTGATTTAATCCTGTGATTTCAAAGCTGCATTTTAGCATCATAACTCCAGTTACATGATCCTTCAAAAATCATTGTAATATTTTGATTTGCTGTTCAAGAAACATTTTTAATTATTATTATTATTATTAATACTTAAAACAGTTGAGTACATTTTTTAGGATTCTTTGATGAATTGATAGATTCAAAGATCAGCATTTAAATGCAATAAAAAGATTTTGTAACATTATACACTATACCGTTCGAAAGCTTGAAGTCAGTGTAATTTTTTTTTTTTTTTTTTTTTTTTGGAAAGAAATTTTAGAAATTAATACTTTTATTTAGAAAGGATGCTTTAAATGGATCAAAAGTAATGATAAAGACATTTATAATGTAACCAAAGATTCCTCTTTCAGATAAATGCTTTTCTTCTGAACTTTCTGTTCATCAAAGAAACCTAAAAATACTACTCAGCTGTTTTTAACATAATTATAATAATATTAGAATGATTTCTGAAGGATCATGGGACTGAAGTCAAAAGTCAGCTTTGACAGCACAGGAATAAATTACATTTTCAAATATGTTCAAATAGAAAAGAGTTATTTTAAATAGTAAAAATATTTCAAAATGTTACTGTTTTTGCAGTACCTTGGATCAAATAAATGCAGGCTTAGTGAGCAGAAAAAAAAAACATTAAAAATCTTGCAAAACTTTATATATAACTTTTTCAACATTTATTTATTTTATTAACTATATTAGTTATTTTAAATTGTAATCATATTTTACAGTATTATTGGTTTTACTGTTTTTTTTTTAAACTGCATGAAAACTATATATGCAATTATTCCAAACTTTTCATACTTTTATTTTGACAGGTTGCCATGAAGTTTCTGTGTGTATACAGTATGATGCTACTAGACTAGTTTTTAAATGAAACTTAAGATTTTCATGAAGTGACTCATGGCAGATCTGGAGATAAAGTTTATGAGTTAATGTCGTCATATAGTGAGACGCAAAATCACGGCAAGCGTCAAGTGTGCTTCAGAATCTGTGTAGTAAACAAAACAGCGTCTCTGCCATTCATACATAGAGACAAACGGAACATGCAGGATTCATATTTAAGCCGTCTTTTTGCGTTTTAACCTTCACAGACGTTAGTCCATATCGCAATTCGAATTAAGTGACAGACCTGCTTTTGATTAATTCATCCAAAATTGACGAATTCCGTTTTTATGAATGAATTTGACTCCAAGATCCCGTCCATGTTTTCGCTGAGGAGAAATTGTGTGCGACCATGTAGAGACAGAAATGACAAGCCGTCGTGTAAATAAGATAACTTAAGGCTACTTAGTTTAATAAAAGAACAAGGTGTAGGCCTTTTCTAAAAGAAAGGTAACCTTAATTTACATTAAATTGCCGCGTAGTCTAATACTCTTTTCACAAAATTAAATACTCTCTAATCCAAACGGTTGCATTTTTTAATTAGAGTAATGAAATTAACATTTCAATTCTACTCAGCCAACAGCAAGAGGGCTTGCAAAATAATGAAGAACAGATGAAAAGGAGATGGCCACAATACCAAGTATTGAAGGAATATTAAAATCCAACATGAAAAAGAATAAATGTTGCTTTTGTATTTGTAGGAAGTAAAGATGAACAAGTAAATTTAACAGCTGTGGTGGTGGTGGTTATGCCATATATCTCAGTAATCAGCTTCCTTTTCGGTTTGTTTGTGCTCAGAAAACTACACAAAAATTCTCAGAAATAGCGTGAGAACGAGACACACTTTCTTCACCACTCTGCAAACAACAACCATACTAATGTGTACTTTGCATCCCTGATGTTATATAGAAAACTACCATTTAAAAATGCTACCACTCAAATAAATGCAGACAGCATGCATGTCAATATGGCAAAAAATCTAAGTAATCCTGTATACAATAATAAAATAATCCTATGTATAAAAGGACATGCTTTTTTGTCACTTTTACAGTGTCTTTGTGATGAAAATATGTATTATTGTGTCCAATCAAAATATCTAAAGATTCTTAAATCTAGATGCATTTTCTACGCAAGAAAAAGGACATAAGGTATTTAGTCGTTTAAGCATATATTTGTTTATTTTGCAAATTAACTGTCACCTATGAGGTGAGAAAAATAATCTTGTTTCCATTTGCATGAAGATTATTTTTCTTGTTTTAAGTAAACTGCACAAAATTTACATTCCAAAATACTCACTAAGAAAAGCATTTTTGCAGTGTAAATGATTGAATGAGGCATTTAAACATCGCTTACAATTTAAAAAGGGGGAGGAGACCGAATAAACTCTGGGTTTTATGAAGAAAACCTGCTCCTGACCAGGTTAGGTTGACAAGTAATTTACCAAGGTAAACCTCCCATTCTTAAAAATGGAAAACCCAGAGTTACCCTCATTTCAGGGTTGACATACTCAGAGTTTTCACTTAACCTCCTTTCTGAAACAGGCCCCAGGCCAAAGGGTAAAAAATATGTGTTTCCAAATTTATCTGGATTAATGTGGACATTGCCTATGATGGTGTTTCGGATGTCAAAACGGATGCCATCAAAGAAGAGTGATGGTTCATTTTCTCAGTCCTTCTTTTAATAGACCCCTCCCCGTTCTTGTCCCTTCTCTTGTTGACCTTGCACCCAATCCCCCTCTCTCTCTCCCTGTTGATCTCCTCAGACGACGTAAGTGCACATATATTACCAGCCTGCACAACGGCTTCGCCTGTCAAACGTGACCCCACCCTCTTTCCTTTCTTTCATCCCTCCTAAATCTCTCCAGCCCGTCCATCCATCTGTGCACACAGCTCAATTAAAGCCTCCGCCTCTAAGGAGAAGATTTTGCAGAGGCAGATCATATTTTTCCATGCACACAGTTTATATGGTACAGTAAAAGCAAGAGAACATACAGTATGATGGATGTGGAGCACAGAATGGATATCACTTCACAATCTCATGGCCCAAGCAGCTTTGAGCCATCCAGACACCTTGTCAATAATCAATTTTAAGTGATTTATCCTAGAAAGACACAAGTCATTGTCAGTCAGCAACAGTCGACTAGTCAAAATTCCTTTGCAGGGAGATAAACTGAGGCGAAACTACAATAAGCAGCTCCACAACACAAAATCATGGTATAAGCACAGTATACTATGAAGTACCATGATTTTGAAAATGGTAATCATTACACTATAAACAGCTCTACACTTGCAAAAAATATACAATGGTAATTATTTTAAAAAAATTGTATTGTATGGTATTCTTAAAGTACCACAGTACTTTTATGCAATTTGATATACTTTTATGAGTAAATGAACTATTTTACAAAACTATCATTGTATTATGGCATTTTTTAAAGTACCTTGGAGTACCATATATATACCACGGTTAAAGAATATAAAAAACTTTAGCATGGTACTACCACAGTACTTATTTTGTAAAACTAAAACTGAATGCCTATACTATGAATATAATCACTGTACCCAAAGTACTATAACAGTACAAATGTATAAATCTAATATAATCACTGCACCATGGTACTACTTTTTTTGGTTTTAATTTTTAATACCAAAGAGTAATTTTGTTTAATTTAATGATGAGAAATACAGTGGTACAAAGTGGGATACAGTGGGATAAAAAGTACTACCACGATACTTTTGTGTAAAAAGTAAAATAAAATAAAATAAAATAAAATAAAATAAAATAAAAGTACATAAATATAAATGGTTGATTTTACTTATTTAATGCCAAAGAAGAATTTTGATAAATTGATAAATGATAAGAATTTCATATAGTGAGATAAAAAGTACTACCATGGTACTTTTGTGTAAAAAAAAAATAAATAAATAAAATAAAATGTATAAAAATGCATAAATATAATATAATCACTGCACCATGGTACTACTTTTTGGTTTACTTTTTTAATACCAAAGAAGAAATTGTATTCATTTAATGATAAGAGATTAATATAGTGCGATAAAAAGTACTACTACTGTACTTTTAAGTGAAAAAGATAATTACATTTAATTTAATTCAATAAAAATAAAAGTAATTACATTTTAAAAATGTGTATGTACAAAAATGTATACATTTAATAGAATTATTGCATCAAGGTACTACTTTTTTGGTTTTCCTTTGTTAATACCAAAGAAGAATTTAGTTAAATTTAATGATAAAATATTAATATAGTGTGATAAACAGGTACGACCACAGTCATTTTGTGTAAAAAATAAAATAAAATGCATATGTATAAACTGCATGAATATAATCCCTGCACTATGGTACTACTTTTTTTGGTTTTACTTTTATAATACCAAAGAAGATTTTTATTATTATCATTATTATTATTATTATTTCATGATAAGAGATTAATATAGTGCAAAGAAAAAGTACTACCACAGTACAATTTTAAAATAAAATAAATGCATTATGTATAAAAATGCATAAATATAAATCACTGCACTATGGTACTATTCTTTTGGTTTTACTTTTTTAATACCAAAGGAAAAAAAATATTTAATGAGAGATTAATCTATATTAATATATATATATATATATATATATATATATATATATATATATATATTATATATTAATCTATATATAAATAATCACTCCACCATGGTACTACTTTTTTTGGTTTTACTTTTTAATACTACAGATGATTTTTTTTAATTTAATGATGATAAATAAATATAGTGGGATTAAAAGAACTACCATGATACTTTTGTGTAAAAAGCTAAATTAAATAAAAAAAACAAAAAGTATAAATTTAATGGTTGGTTTTACTATTTTAATACCAAAGAAGAATTTTGTTTAATTGAATGATAAGAGATTAATATAGGGCGATAAAAAGTACTACCACAGTACTTTTGTGTAAAAAAAATAATTAAATGAAATTAAAAATAAATATCATCAATAAATAAATTATATATTTTAGATATATATATATATATATATATATATATATATATATATAGATATATATATATATATATATATATATATATATATATATATATATATATATATATATATATATATATATATATATATTATATTATATTATATTATATTATATTATATATATATATAGAGTGTATAAAAATTTATAAATATAATATAATCACTCCACCATGGTACTACTTTTTTGGCTTGACTTTTTTTATACCAAAGAATTTTGTTTCATTTAATGCTAACAGATTAATAGTGCATACGCCCTAAACTTTGCTAACAGTGCTAATAATTTGCAACCTGAGTGCTGTGAGTGAGACCCACCCTGAATCAAACATGCTGGCGTGCCGCCAGGTGAGTGTGTCTGCATTTAAGAGACAGAAAATAAATGCAGGCCCCACCCAATGCTCTCACGCTCATATATTTGCTATTGCCGCCTGCCCCTATCAAACCATCATTATTTGTTTTCAGTACCGCACACACTCCAACACACCACTGCGAGGGGCAGCACTGCGGACCACCAATACTCTCAACACCACGATACTCTCATGGGTGATTAACACAATTACACAGCCCAGCAAAACCAGGGGGGGAGGACCAACCATACAGATAAAACATCAATTATTAACAACATTAGAGTGATACGAACAAAACGTCCACTTTAAACATGAATGGCTTAAAAATACTGCAGCAACTGAAATGAAACGACAGTCAGCTATTGGTGCCAATAAATACAACAAATGTTTGCATTACATCTAAGTCAATACGAGGCAGCAAAATGCAACCAAACCAGGACATGCAGCAAAACAGGCACTAATATTCAAAGCAAGACCTGCATTAAAGACGAAAACAGAAGAGCCTGTTGCTGATTTCCACACGGGATGTGTGCGAATCCACTGAGAGCTGTTTCTGTTTATGAGACGGGGCAACTCAAGGAGTGAGACAATGTGACATGACAATAAATTGGAAAGAAAATATCTTTAAAAAAAGATATTTGAAACCTATTTAACATGGAAATGTAAATCAAAAATTCAAGGTCTAAATGTAACACTATAGAAAGGAATAAAAAAAAACGAATGATAAATACAATGCAATTATTTTGAATGAAACAGCTCCGATTTGCAAGACCACACACCAACCTCAGTGCTACACCATTGCACCTTAAGTCTCAAAGGTGTGATCATCAAACCACAAGAAAAATCTGCAAAAACAAGCCAATTCTGTTTGACATTCATCAGACATTAAATGCTATTGACATTCTCACTGACAACCTTCTCCACTTACCTCTGCAGTTACGAAGCAGCTTCAGGTTTCCGTGCTCCTCTGGCAACTGTGTTGTTTTATCTGTCCCTGAAGGTTCTTGTGTCTCCTGCTCTGTGTCAGATTGATTGTGGCCTCTCTTCACTGCTGATGCTGCAGTGCGAGGAAAACACACCCTCTCCTGGCTCCCTCGCTGCCTCTCCCCGCCTCTGATTGGCTGGCGTCAAGAGCCAGTGACATCACCCTTTTTTCTTCTAGCTCCCTGCCTCTTTTTCTTCACTCTCCTCTTCTCCTCCCTTCCCTTCATTCTCTGACCATTCCTTTATTGTCTTCATCCTGATTTCCAGTCTGCATTCCCCTGGTGCCAGATGAAATGTGTCCATAATTTCACTGGTGATTGGCAGGATCTGTCAGAGCAGGAGGAGAGAATCAGTCAGGCAGAGGAGTGATGACATGGTAAATGCAGAGAGCTGTTCTACAGCACCATCAAAGGCTTCTTGCTGGTGGTTTAGTGGGCGCGAGTAATAAGAATGAGAACTATATGTTATGCTAATTAGTGCATTGTTATGCAGCATTTGTATGGTGGCACAGGGAAAGCTTTCTGTTTTTCCCTCCCTACAATCGCTCCTTGAAAGTGGTGGGTGAAATATAATTTTACAGTATTTATATATATAAACTTAGCAAAAAAAAAAAAAAAAAAACAGTATCTTGCTTCAAGATTTTTTGCATTTTTAGTAATTTATTTAATTATTTCAAGTTTATTTGACAAATATAAATAAATAACAAATAATAACTTTGGTGTTTATTGTAATATAAATAACATAAATAACTTGGGAGTTGAATAAAGAAAGAAAAGAGAAAAGAAAAGAAAAAGACAAAAATACTGTATTCTACATATAATATCTATTTTACAGAAAAACTATATATACACTGTAAAGCAGTAATAAAATTAGATTTTTTTTATATTATTTAATTTTTTTATTACTCCCGTTTTCAGTGTCACATGAAATTATATATATATATATATATATATATATATACACACTGTAAAACAGTAATACTACAAAACATTGTGATTAACATTTATAATAAATATTTTCTATTTTAATATTATGTTCATTTTATTATACTTAGAAAATTATTCAGTTATGCACAGTATATACTTCACATATCTATTTTACATTTAAAAAAAAAAAAATTATATATATATATATATATATAATATTGTAAAATATATCAAAAACACTGTAAAATAGTAATAAAAGTAGAATTTTTTTTTTTAATATATTTTTAATTATTTTATGATACGAGAGAGAGAGAGAGAGAGAGAGAGAGAGAGAGAGAGAGAGAGAGAGAGAGAGAGAGAGAGAGAGAGAGAGAGAGAGAGAGAGAGAGAGAGAGAGAGAGAGAGAGAGAGAGAGAGAGAGAGAGAGAGAGAGAGAGGAAACCTATTTTTAAAACATCTTATTTGTGAATGAAATCACTTCTGGGAAATTAGAAGTAAAATCTGTTCAGCCACTCCTGAAGCTGATATATTGTGACTAAAGGAGCCTTTTACTCAAACTAGTGCATGGTTGAATGGCAAATGTTTCACGCACAATTTGATTCACGAGGAAAGGCGACTCGCTGCAAAATGGCAGATTTGATTCTGATGGCAAGCAAGGTGAAAATAAGCAACTATCAGATGCTCCCATCTCTCCATCTACACAATCACCCTCCTCAGCATGCAAGCATACTGCAGAAGTGACGGTGTAGGTATATAGTTAAAGGTCAGTGCTTGCAAGTGAGTTCTGATCTCTTTGTTATGTGACATTATCTGGCTTTGTGTTCAGTGCCACGCTTACAGGAAGAGTTATTCCTGCAGGTGTCTCATGACACACACATGCTGAAAAACACCAGTCGCTGCCCTTTAACCGGAAACTAATGCCCAGCCTTCTGTTAAAGGACCTGAATTTGTGACAGGTCCATGAGCACATCCTCAATCAGGCAGGACAAATGAAGCTTGAAGGTTCATCTTGAAAACCTCGCACAAGGAGTTGCCAGTTTGCATTAATGGCATCAAATGCAATGACAAAAGCTCATGCAAAACAGACGCTTTGAATAAGTATGATTTGCAAGGGCTACAAATAGACTGTCAACCACCAAAAACCAAATTACAGAGTTATGATCAAAGGACGATTACATGGGAATTTCTGTATCAAACAGCTGGGCTCTTTCCTAAAAATCACTCTACAGATGGAGCCAAAGTGGTGAAAGAAATGAACTGGAAATTAAAATATGGGATGCTGTATTTGATTTTTGTATATTTGTTTTCAATGCCCTTTTATTACTTTGTCGTATTTTCAGGGGTTTTATATAATATGAAAAGTAAGGATGAAACTAAACGCAAAGACCCGTCCCCTTTAGTGACCGTTGCCATGTCAGACAAACCATGCTGCTTTTAAGTAGGGCTGTTCGATTCCGAATCCTGGTTCTGGAATCGATGGGATTCGATTCCTCACTATTGTCTTTGATTCTTTTTCGATTCTTGTGTTTTTAGATTTGAGAAACCTAATTTCGCAATGACTGCAGGATATAAAGGTCGTAGAAAGTAGCATTTTCATAATATGATTTGTTAAAAAAAACATGCGTTTATTGCATGAATAAAACAAGAAATGAAGTGTCTAAAATACATGTGCACAGTTCAGCTGAATGTTGTTTACTTTAACCTTATGCTTTGCACAAAATTCTAACATTACTGAAACAAAATAACCAGAACATCAACAACAACACTGATAAAAGAGCTTGCGGTTTACCTGTCAATCAGACGCGCTTTGCGTTTTTCTTCAGAATTATCGTTGGCTGATAAAAAGGTTAAAAATAACTTTTAAGATGAAAATAAAACCAAGACCCTCGATCACGTTATGATTTATTCTGTATTGGTCTATTTAAAACTATCCGAACAAACCTTTTTGTGGAAACGAATCAGACTTCTAATCTGCATCCTCAAACTAAGACGAGCTCAATGCCGACTCGTTTTCATTTAGTTTTTTGTTTTGTTTTGTGAATCGACGTTCAGCAACGTTTAATGACTTTGCAGAGATATGCTGCCTTCCGTTTGAGAGGCACCCATGGATAAGCTTTGCTGAACAAAACGTCTCTAAATGAGGAGTCGATTCCAAACTTTGGACTCGACTCTCGATTCCCAATGCCTCGGAATCGGGGAGTCGTCCCAGCCCTACTTTTAAGGCAAACATCATGTACTCACGCAGTGAAAAACACATCGCGAAGCAAAGACAAAACTGACAACGCGCTGACAGATAAGACAGAGAGTGTTCATTTTGGTGTGAAACAAAATATTACTTTTCACATTTTGCCAATTGTAAGAAATTCAAAAAATACATACCGTTGTGAACAGTGAACCGATCATCTTTTCATATTTACTGGTTAAAACAAAATAAACATTAATGTACATTAGACAACCGCAGGAAGATGTCAATATACACCATATTTCAAGTAAATCCAACGAAATTAATCTAGTCTCCTGTCAGATTTGTTTGTCGGACAAAATGGCGGATTCAGTGTTATGATTGGTCAGCTCGCCTGTCAATCAAACTCAAACCTGCGTTTTCACAAGGTCAAAAAAGCAATTCAAGAAATACCGTCTGAAAAACTGTCAAGAAATAAAATCATTTGGAAACACAACCGTTTTCAACAGATGATGTAAGAAGTAAAGTTACTTGAGAACCAAATTGAATGGGTTATTTTAAATTGGAACAATGTTTAATAATGTTTTACTGTATTTTTGATCAACTAAATGCAGTTCAAGGGAGCAGAAGTGACGACTTTAAGCAAAATTACAATCTATATACCAATTCCAAACTATTGAATGGTGTGTATACAGTATAAATACACACTCTGCATAGTTGTATAAATAGAAATATAAGATATTAACCTGTATAATTACATTGCTGACTGATCGCAAAACTCTGATTGCACACTAAAAAAAATGGTGTTGGAATTACTTTTAAACTATTTTTCGCTCAGAAACTGCTAATAAATTTCACAGATAATTAAGAAATGACAAGTAATACATGCTTAGTTTTATTTACAACCTAAAAAAAAACAAAACTGTATTCAAAAGTTTGGGATCAGTTTTTTTTAAATGTTTTTTTAAAGAAATGTCTTATGCTCATCAAGGCTACATTTTGTTGATCAAAAATAGAGTTTTGTTTTTTTTTTTTTGGTGAAATAATATTGCAGTTTTCTAGTTTTAGTTATCAGTTTTCTATTTTAATATACAGTTTATTCCTGCAAAGTTGAATTTTCAGCAGTCATTACTCCAGTTTTCAGTGTTGCATGATCCTTCAAAAATCATTGTAATATGCTGATTTATAATCAGTGTTGGAAACATTTGTGCTGCTTAATATTTTTTGGGACCTTTTTTTTTTTTTTTTTTAAGTAATGCTTTTATTTAGCTATAGGATGTGTTCAATAGGTAAAAGTGATAGTGTTCAATAGTAAAGACTTTTTTGTTAGGAAATATTTGTTAAATAGATGCTGTTCTTTTAACATCATCTTTGAATATCTTGAATCAAAGAAAAAAAGTATCGCAGCTTCCAAAAAAAAAAAAAAAAAAAAAAAAAAAAAAAAAATTAAGCAGCACAACCGTTTCCAACATTGATAATAAATCAGCATATTAGAATAATTTCCGAAGAAATGTGCGACACTGCAGACTAATGGTTATAATAAAATTCAGTGCTGCATCACAGAAACAAATTATATTTCAAAGTAAATTAAAATGGGAAACTAATGTTAAAAATTGCAATAATATTTTACAATATTAGTTTGTGTTGTTTTGTTTTTATCAAATAAATGCAGCCTTGATGAGCATAAGAGACCATTAAAAACATTATCTTACGGATCACAAACTTTTGAACAGCAGTTTTTTCATTCATTTTAGTGCAGTCAACTGTAAACACGGCACTAATTTTAATATTACATTTAAGTAATCTGGACTTTAGGCCTGTCAATAATTCATGAGTTGGAGAGAAGCCACTGAGCTCTGCCTCCATCATTACCCTTCAATTACTCAGTGATTAACACCAGGTCAGACCATCAGAATGACCTCACATCCACTTAATGAATTCAATTAATCTATTAGTGTCCAGAGTACAGCCGCAAAATAACCAAGCTCAACCAGTGACCCCAAGAGCGTTCCCATGTTGTAACATGCATTTATATGTTACCCCTCTGTCTGGAAATGTCAGGGTAACAGTTAATAACACCATCTGCATGACGTTTTATATCTGCTAGAGAGATCTCTTCATTAATTCAAGTCTTTTGGTCACAAAAAGAGACGAAACAGTACATTTGTTTCATGCAGTTTCTCTCCTCAGAATCTAAAGTGGGACAAGCTATGACGTTAGTCTCTCTCTCTCTCTCGTCTCTGGTTATTGTGCACCAGCACAAGAAATGGGTGCTGAAAATGAGTGAGCGAGATTAAGATAAAGGGAAACAGAGACCAGAGATGTAGGCAGGAAGGAGGAAGCCAGCGCTTGGTGATTTATAATGGCCACTGCTAGAATGCAGAGTCTGTTCATAAGTTAATTTGACTATGAGGTCATGCGAGCCGCAGTGGTGTCTGTGCTGCTGGAAAGAGGTTTTCTCAGCCTCTGATTTGAGCAGAGACTCCCAGTCCATTTCCACACTGATGAAAAGCAAGTGAAGCAGAAAAACAAAGGTGGGAAAACACTTAAAAGGCGACACTTTGGCTTCTGCACTGGGATTCATTGAACAACCAGTGAAAATGTGACAGATGTCAGCATTAATACTTTTCATATATCATCACAGAAAGTATCAGAACATCTCAGCAGCTCTTAATTGTTTCCCATAAACACAGTCACTGATAATGTTATTACATATGCATAAAAGCCTAAAACTAATTGTAACATCCTTTGCCAACAATATGAGTTGCTCATACGGTGAAGCTTTTCACAGCTTAATATAATGGCATTAAATGAGACGTCTGTTCAGGAAATTAGCACTCGCACTATTCAAGGTTAAAATATACATTCTCATTTAGGAGCATGAAGTTAATTGCCTTTCAGTTGGCCTGAAAAATGAAGCAGCCCATTTATTTCCTTCCTTATCATTTCTCCAGGATAGTCAATATTTAAGCTGATTTATGCACACTGTGCTACACTAAAAGTGTTCTGGCTTCGCCTCAAAAAACACACTTCATTAATGAACTGGCCTTATGCCTCACACCAGACATTTTCCAAAATATGAATTATGTTTGAGGTAATAAACTGTGACAACTGAAAAACATTCTGAGAAAACCATAAAAGAAACTGTGTAGGATACCTGCAGAAATGCTTCTCTGCTTGCATTATTGATAATAGCTATGGATTTGTTTAGTGATCAGGCAAAACAAAAACAAAGGCACTTGCATGGAAAAATATGCAGTTTCATCAAACATCATGCAAACTGATTTTTTTCCTGAAAGAAAATGTTTGGAATTCTTAGAAATGATTAACAGTTGAAGTCAAAAGTTTACATATGCTTGATTTTAATATTGTGTTTTTACCTGAATTAACACACTGAGGACAACTGAGAGACTCAGTTAAACTTACTTTGCAAAAAAACTTAACAAAAAAACAAAACAAAACAAAACAAAACAAAACAAAAAAACAGTCCCTCAGTTGTCCTGTGTGAAAAGATGGAT
The DNA here is from genome assembly GCA_033026305.1 of Cirrhinus molitorella. Taxonomy (NCBI): domain Eukaryota; kingdom Metazoa; phylum Chordata; class Actinopteri; order Cypriniformes; family Cyprinidae; genus Cirrhinus; species Cirrhinus molitorella. The sequence goes on from CM065132.1 coordinate 10,418,937, forward strand.
CTTAAAATCATAGTCATTTTTGGAAAAAGTTTAAACACAAAAATCCTCAAAAACGAAAGAATTTGTGGGACCTGAAGCTTTTTTATGAAATAAGCTAGGCAGTTTAACTGTTGAGGACAAACAAGGGACTCATGAACAACTATCACTAAAATACAGCTGTGGATCCACAGATAAATATATATATATTATATATATATATATATATATATATATATATATATATACACACACACACACACACACACATAGATGCCTCATTAGCGACTGTTTCTATGGGCCGCTAGATGTAAGCCGCTCAGCATTAGTGCCGTCAAACGATTAACCGCATCCAAAATAAAAGTTTATGTTTACATACTATTTATTTGTGTACTGTGTATATTTATTATGTATATATAAATACACACACATGCATGTATATGTTAAGGAAAAATATTTTAGATTTATATCTAAAATATTTATATTTATTTATAATCTAAATTGTATACATGTATAAATATATATACATATAAATATTTTGTTTTAATATATACATGTATGTGTGTGTATTTATATGTACATAATAAATATACAAAGTAAACACATATAGTATGTAAACAAACTTTTATTTTGGATGCGATTAATCGTTTGACAGCCCTACCCGGCATATGGCAGCAGTCAACTTGACGTCATTTACTATAGTAATCACTGAGTATTCAAAATGCCACAATCCTATGGCAGGCTGTTGGTCTGTGAACCTTTAGTATGGTGAATGACGTCAAGTTGACCGCAGAAGATGGCGAACACATCTACATGCTTGGAGCGGTCCAAAAGGCATCCATCCATATATATATATGCGTTTCATTCAGGTAACAACACAGTATTAAGAATCATAAACTTTTGAACAGTGTAATTTTTATAAATTCAACTATTATTTTCTCCTACGGATTATATGTAAACGTCTTGTATGTGATCTTATTCAGGTCAGTACTAAATAAAAAATGTGTATGATTCCTAATAATAATAATAATAATAATAATAATAACAATAATAATAATATTGCAGATTCTGCAAGGTGTATGTAAACTTTTGACTTCAACTAAGTATTTTTGTGTACATTTAATAACTAATAGATCACTGCACTCCCCCTGCTGGCCAGCGTGAAATGCAAAGCCATAACTGATTAGTCAAATATCATGAGACCTTTTTCTGGACATACATTGTTGAGGAAAAACTTGTACAATACAGCATGTTTTAGTACAGCTTGGAAAATTCTCGTTTTTTATACACTATTTTTCAACTGAAGAAATGTGTTTTCAGTAAATGTGTGAGGCTTCCGGTTTATTAGTCACGGTAGGAAAATGAGAAGAATAACACTGCAGTAAACGGTAAACTGTTTGCACTACAAACTAGTGTGTTCATCATTAAGGTAATACATTAAAACAATAGGGTAAGACACACCGGTTTGCAATATCAAGCAGCAAAACAAGCCGTGTACAGCTAAAAATAGCTAGAAGCCAATGACATCGGAAAAAATGAATTTAATATTTCTAGGCTACATAAAAGTGAGCTGTAGGCACATTCCGGTTTCTACTGTCTGAAAATTTAAATTAAATGTCACATTGGACTAGAACTTAGTGACTTTGCTCACACAGGGTTTAACAACTTCTCCCCCTCATAAAATTGTTTTATATGCTATCATTTAGGCTATATTACTATATGTGTCAACTTATTTTAGTTCAGCTAGGCCATTTTGTATTTCTTTATTGATCTAAGCTCAGGCACATCAGTTTTTGAGGGAACATTGCCAAAATTATTTGTTTGTTATTTTTAACTCAAGAATAGATAGACTGAGTTCAGATCAGTGAGGCCTACAATCAATTAGACAAATTCTTCACTGAAAGGAATCAAGCTGACAAAACACTGAATCCAGGATTTGGTGACAATATAGCATAATGAGAGATTTACAAGCAATTTTTAAAAGGCTAGGCATTTTTGACGGAACAAGATTTTCAAGGTTAAACATCTGAAATACAGGAAATGATCACAGCTCCAACATCTTCTCTCACCTTTGGTGTTGCACTTTATGTTGAGAGCTGTCGATCTAGTCAAGTGGACTCCTGCAGTCTGGGGTGAGGAGGAGAAAGCAGGCATGGTGAACTGTATCCTAACAGCACGGATGCCCAGCAGGGACATTACTGGAGGTTCCAGATGGTCCGAGACGCTCATTACACTTCACACCATCTCTCGTGCAAAAACAGTGGAGGAACAGAGGCTTGAAAAAGAGGCCTGTCCTAAAGAGCTGCTGAACAAAAATCCAAAGCAATAAATGTGACACTCATGCAGGTGATCAATAACTGGACAGAATTCCTCATACATAACTCAGGATGAAGAATAGAGCTTTTAATACTTGGACCCCACAGCATGTGTCAAGTTAGTTTCCATGGACCTCCATCAGTATATTTCTTAACATATAAATGATATTTGCTCCTGTTAGTGCAAATGTGTAAGGCATACATTGAAACAACTCTAGAGGACACAGTGGGCTCATTTTATGCATTTATTTATGTAGCAATTTACGTTCTGATTAGCTGCTGAGAGGCTGCATCAGCAGTTGGGTAATAACCGCATGTGTCTGAGCACCCGCGGTTCAACGTCTCAGTCCTTCACTTCTCAAATCTGTGTGTTCCTCTCCAAAAATACCACAAAAGATGCCTAAAAATGTCCCCCGTTCTGAAAATCCCTGCACGTCTGCAATTTCACCAAAACCTCGCTCCTTGTTCTCGCCCTCCCGCCCTTGTCCACACCTTCCCCTCCCCCAAATTAAAGTTCCCATTTGCAAAGCTAGTGAGGTCACACATTAGCAACAGAGGACAATCAACTTTTTTTTTTCCCCGCCAGAGGGTTACAACCATCCTCTTTACACACACAAAAACAGCCCCTCTCCTTTTTAACAGCCAGAGAAGAACAAAAAAAGATTAAACATAATAAACTCCCAAACCTTTTGTACAGAGAAACCAAACTAAATGGAGAAAATGTCTTTTATATTAGTCCGCAGATATCCTCTGTGATCCTCTCTCGGGCTCTGTAATTTTAATAGGGAAGTGAGACACACACATAGACCAAATACAGTTCGGTGTGTCAATGAGAGGCTCTGTGTATAGTAGGCAATGTCAATACATCTCTGTCACTCGTTTAGCCGTCCATCTGTTTGTTGTATGTGGATTAGAAGTAGGTCTTGGCCGTATGTATGATAGTGTGAATATGCATGTGTGTCATAAGTTAACAACATGTAAGTCTACATCTGTGTGTATCTGTGTGTGGGTTTAGGGAGAGTCTTTAGGCCAGTCCGAAGCCTTCAGAACATTCCTGAATGGCCAGCAGCAGCATGTGTCTTAACTTCTCGTAGCTCTCATACGCCGGGAGGTCCAACTGGTTAAAGCTGGAAGGAGGGAGAAACAGAGAGGACATTTTTGGTTGTGCATAAAACCACAACTGCCATGCAACGTAGCGTCACATGGAAACATTTGTATTGTGTTTTGAGGCACCGGTGTTCATTTACCAAGTGTGCGCAGAGGGCAGGCGGTCAGTGGAACGGTCGTCTCGGTGGATCTGGAACTTTTGGATGCCGTTCATTCCTTCCAGTGCAGCAAAGCCTTGCAGTGGCACTTTAGATGTGCCCGTAACAAATTGCAGGAATTTGGCCCGGTCGGCCTGGTCAAAGGAACGTAATGCACGCCAGAACCACTGGATCTGTAGAGAGTAAGGAGGACAATTAATTACAAAATTAAACGCAGGTAGCGAATACTTCTGGCAAAGCAAATAGGGTATTAAGACCAAAAAAAAAAAAAAAAACTTGTACAGTAGGAAAATGACTTAAAATTGACTGACTATAAAATGCTGCAGGAAATAAAGCCCTAAAACCCAGAAATGAGTCATGATTTCTGCTCTTCAAAGGGCTCTACGCAATCCCAGTCGAGGAATAACAATCTTGTCTAGTGAAACGATCAGTAATTTTCAAAAAAAAGAAATAAAAATGTATATACTTAACCACTTTAAGAAAATCACAGATCGTTTCGCTAGATAAGACCCTTATTTCTCAGCTAAGATTGTGTAGAGCTCTTTAAAGCTGCATTGAAACTGCAATTTAGACCTTCAACTCATTGGCCACCGTTGAAGTCCACATACGGAGAAAAATCCTGGAATGTTCTCCTCAAAAACCTCTTCTCGAGTGAAGAAAGAAAGGCATGAACAACTTGGATGACATGAGGGTGAGTAAATTTTATTCTGGAAGTGAACTAATCCGCTTATGCCTGAAATAAGGTCTGTGGTTAACAAGCTCAAGATATCTTCATGTTTTATTCTACAACATAAAATACATTACCCCACTTTTACTTGTCTTGAAACAGGTGGTTGCTAACAAGTTACTAAATGGGACTAGAGAGTTTACTGGGGATAATAAACATCACACCCAACTGGAAAACTCATCTAATCCGCTTTTACAAAAAGATTTAAAGATGTTTTGCCGACATTGAAGCCTGTGGTGAAGATTGTTTATACCCTTAGCTTTCAGCCTTATATTTTTTTAATTATTTAGTTTATATCCTTAATTATTATATCCTTAGCTTTCACTTCTCGCGATTTTATTTAGGCTTTAAAAAATGAAGAGAAGATTATGTTGACAAATAGAACGTATTAGAATCCTAAACATTTGTTGGTAACAGAGCTTATTTTCTTCAATAATCCAGTAGCCAATTGACAAATCCTATTGGCTTTTTGTTGAGATGACTATGGTGATGGAAACTGAATAAATAAGCTTTCCATTGATGTGTGGTTTGTTAGGATAGGACAAAATGTGGCTGAGATACAACCATTTAAAAATTTGGAATCTGAGGGTAAAAAACAAACAAAAAAAAATATATTGAGAAAATCGCCTCTAAAGTTATCCCAATGAAGTTCTTAGCAAAACATGTTGCTAATCAAAAATTAAGTTCTGATATATTTACAGTAGGAAATGTACAAAATATCTTCAAGGAACATGATCATTACTTAATATCTTAATGATTCTTGACAAAAGAAAAATCGATAATTTTGATCCATACAACGTATTTTTGGTACAAATATGCCCGTGCTACTTAAAACTGGTTTTGTGGTCCAGAGTCAAAATATGTAATCCCTGAAGCCTTCTATGATAGTTTTCCTTGGCTGTGTGACTGCAGAACATGACACTTTGATCAAAGATCAAGCAAAACCTGATCAGAATCATCAAAATGATGTGCAAAGATAAACACAACAGTCATAAGTAAAACAATAATAAACACTTAATTTCATGTGTACATACCTGAATAGAACTGGATTGATATTTGTGGTATTCTGTATTGGCCTTAAGGTCGTCAATATCGATGGTGGGCAGGCCGGAGATGAGCAGCTCCAGCTCTTGCTCAGTGAAGATGGAGATCAGTCTCTTGGGAATGATCTCATAGAAGCCCTCCAGGAAGGCGGCCAGCTGTTTACGGATTGCACCTGAGAAACACAGATGTTTCAGCTCCCTGATAGACTCCTGAACCTCTCGTTCCTCACTAGCAGTGATGTTTATTGTAGTGTATGCTTACCTGTCATCTTCATCTGGCAGACCAGATGCACATATTCTTTCTTATTCTCCTCTGTGACAAGGATGTTGGCACCGTTGGCCTTCAGATCTCTCACTTCACACACACCAAACTCTTGGACCTGTGAACATCCAATGAAATGATTATCATGCCTGTTTCTTCATACCAGAAAAATAATAGAAATAGTATCAAAATGCAGTTCATACCTCTGTGCTGAATGTCAGCTCGTAGCCCAGAGTGGACACATCGTTCTCCAACAAATAGACCAGACCCTGGAAGAAGGGATAGTCTTCGCTTTCCATGTCTGTATACCTATGAACCACAAAAAATTTAAAAAACAAGGTTATTCCATATACATCGTTGAAATAAATAAGACCTAAACATGGCAGAAGAAGCTAATCCTTGATGGTACCTGACGCTCTTGCCCAGGATGTGTTTGTAGAAGCTGCGTGTGAAGTAACACTCTAATAGCCTGTTGTCATAGACTGCTTTAGCCACCACACGTCCCACAAACTTGAAGTAGCTGAGATGGTTGGGGTTGCAGTGGGAGGATGGGTTGATGGTGTAGGTGACCCGGTCGCCAGGTGAAGTGCGGAACAGGGCGTACATGGGGTTGAACATTTCTCTGGAGATGATCATGTACCATTCTCTTAACAGCCCACCTGCATCCTGACCCTCTTCTCCTTCAAAGACTATATACCTGTAGAGAGAGAGCGTGTAAGAATGAAAAGGAGAACAAACTAAACTGCCCTGCTCTCGCAGCTTGCAGCTATCTGTAAAATACCGGGCACGTTTGTGTGAGAGATTGGCAGAGTGAGAAAGCGTGAAAGATTTACAGTCTGTTCTTCATGTCCTCTGGGCTCTTGCGGTGCAGCTCTCTGTAAGAATCTTCAAAGACGTGGTCTCTCCTCACATGGACGGCCATATCCTCTTTCCTCAGGCCCTCATCCAGACGCTCCAACTCCTGACGGAAATACCTAAAAGAGACACTTATTAGATAAAAGACTCAACCCAGGGGGAAAAAAAGCAAAAAGAGAAGAAACCCCCAAAAAATAAAGAAAAAAATAAAATAAATAAATAAAATGTGACCCTGGACCACAAAAGCAGTCAAGTAGAACAGGTATATTTGAAGCAACAGCCAAAAATACATTGTATGGGTCAAAATTATTGATTTTTCTTTTATGCCAAAAATCATTAGGATATTAAGATTATATTTAATGAAGATATTTTGTACATTTCCTACTGTAAATATATCAAAACCTTATTTTTGATTAGTAATATTCATTGCTAAGAACTTAATTTGCTAAGAACTTTAACTTTAAAGATGATTTTCTCAATATTTAGTTTTATTTGCATCCTCAGATTCCAGATTTTTAAATAATTGTATCTCAGCCAAATGTTGTCCAAACCATACATTGATGGAAATCTTATTTAATCAGCTTTCAGTTGATCTATTAATCTCAATATAAAAAAAGACCCTTATGACTGGTTTTGTGGTCCAAGGTCACAAATGAATACACAACTAATTTAACAGGGTTTAATTTCACCCTTAAAATAAAAAATAAAAACAGATAAAGTATATTTTGCATAAAGAAAATTATTAATTATTATTAAATTATTAATTTTTTTTTTAACTAATATTACTGACATTACTACTACTACTACTACTACTACTACTACTATATATGTATTTTTTTTTTTTTTTTTACATTTTTGTAATTCTCATTCTTCATAATGATTCTTAATAGACATTCACTACTTCAATAAACTAATTTATTTATATATATTTATTAATATTACAGCAAAAAAAAAATCAAGGTAATACAAAAAGTAACACAAGAACATGCATTACATATTTGTATTATCACTACTTTTTTCTTTTGAATTTGGGGTGAAATATGACCCTGGAAAATGTTCTTAAAGGGATAGTTCGCCCAACAATGTTAAATTACTGTCATTAATTACTCACCCTCACATTGTATCAAACCTGTAAGACCTTTGTTCATCTTCGGAACACAATTTAAGATATTTTTGATGAAATCAAAGAGATTTTTGACCCTAAATAGACAGCAACGAAATTACGTTCAAGGACCTAAAAGACCCTGAATGCGCATCAAAGACTGATACCGAAGCAAAGAAATTGTTGAATAAAGTCGTTACTTTGGTTTCTTTTGCGCACAAAAGGTATTCTTGTAGTTTCATTACATTACGGTTGAAATTGTCACATGGACTATTTAAAAATGTCCTTACTACCTTTCTGAGCCTTGAACATGGTAGTTGGTTGCTGAAAAAGGGTCAGAAAGCTCTCGGATTTCATCAAAAATATTTTAATTTGTGTTTTAATTAAATGACAGAATTTTCATTTTCATGTGCAAAAAAAAATCCTTTAAAACACCTCAACGACTTAATTTTACGCAAAATATAAAATATTTGTAAACAATGTGTTCCTTTTCATTTTAGTGGCTAAAAACCACATCTTACTTGCGCTTGACATCAAAGTCTAAGATGCGGATGTAGTCAACCAAAACAGCAAATGGCCCATCTGCCAGATGAGTTGTGGACTGTCGCAGGATCTGATTCAGCACGGTGCGGTGGGTCTCTGTTAAAGACAGAGGAGGAGTTCATATTGAGGACAGCCTTCATCAGTATTCATCATGTATTCCTCCACACTGGGTGAGCCTCCATAAGGGACCACGGGACAGCTTGTGTTTGATTGACTCACCTGCGAAACGCAGGAACTTCTGTGTGTCTGGAGGCAGGTTGGAGGAGATGTGCATAGAGGAGGGCTCCCTGGAAAAGAAGGGGTCCAGAGAGGAGGGGGTGGCGGGGGTGAGTGGGGCAGGCGACAGTGGGGGTGGCTCGTCCTTGATGTGTGACAGCTGGCTCTCCCGAGTGTCTCGAACCGGAGGTTTGCTTTCCCGCTCGGTGGCGTGCACTAGGAAAAAGGCCTCCACTGCGGGTTGCAGCACTATGGCAATACAGAGATTTGTTAGCATGAAATATTTCCTGTATATAACATATATACATACACTACCAGTCAAAAGGTTTTTAATTGTTTTTTTTTTTTTTTTTTTTTTTTTTTTAATATAAAGTCTCTTCTGCTCACCAAGCCTGGATTTATCTGATCCTAAATACAGTACAAACATTACAAATTTGAAATATTTGTACTATTTAAAATAACTGTTTTCTATTTGAATACATTTTAAAATGCAATTTATTCCTGTGAATTCAAAGCTGAATTTTTAGCATCATTACTTCAGTCTTTAGCGTCACATATTCCATCAGAAATTCTAATATTCTAATTTGTTACATTATTATTGAAATCAGCCGAGTAGATTTTTTTCAGGTTTCTTTATGGATTAAAATTCAGAAGAACAGCATTTATCTGAAAAATAATTTGTAAGATTTCTATACTGATTCTAAGCTTTTGAATGGTGTAGTGTATGTTACAAAAGCTTTTCATTTCAGATAAATGCTGAAATCCTTTCTATTCATCAAAAATCCTGAATAAATGTACTGTTTTAAAAAATAATGGCAACAATAATAATAATAAATAATAATAATAATAATAATAGTAAAAATAATAATGTTTCTTGAACAGCAAATCAGCATATTAGAATGATTTTTGAAAGATCATGTGACACTGAAGACAAGGGTAATGATGCTGAAAATATTAGCTTTGATCACAAGGAATAAATTATATTTTTACATTTATTCAAATAGAAAACAGTTATTTTAAATAGTAAAAATATATTAATAAAAAAAACTTTATTTGCTGTACTTTGGATCAAATAAATGCAGGCTGGGTGAGCAGAAGAGATTTCTTTAAAACAAACAAAAAAAAAAAACATTAGAAATCTTACTGTTCAAAAACTTTTGACTGGAAGTGTAAATAAATAATTAGTAAATTAATAAAATACCTAAAACTGCATGTTGATCATGAGACTCCTCAAGCTCTTTCAGACACTCCCCAAGCATGTCCCATAGCTCATCCAACAGCAGCTGCTCACTCAACAGCGGTAGGTCAGGCAAACGCTCCTCCTGTTCCTGCTGACTGCTGCTCTCTTCACCTACTCGCACACATAAGCCATATTTTAACATGCATTCTGTGTAACCAAGTCACATCAACACAGCACCAGCATCCATTTTCACAAATTATTTCGGCCCCTTGCATCTGTTACTGTTCAGTTGAGAAACTTCTTTGCAATAATTCCAGGCACTGATGTTCCTAAGCCATCATGTGTCACATCTATTGTTTCATAGAACCTCACCTAATGTCGCCTGGTCCTGCTCTAGGGGTGAAGGCTGGTCCACATCCATTGGCGAATCATCTCTTTGAGCTGCAGGGGGCTCGGCAACAGAGTGCACCTCCGACTGAACCAGGGGAACCAAGGAACATGGTGAGATTCAATACAATTCCCCTCGACAGAGAAGAGACAAAGTGTATCATGTAGGAAAAAAGATGAAATGGGGGCAATCACAGACTGAAACCAGAAGCAGTGCTAGAGACTCAGTATCATGCATCAAAACATTCAGACATTGGCGAAAAAGAGGGGGTTGGGATGAAGCTTAAGCAAAAAAGCATTGACAGCCAGCCAAAAGTCAAACCACTCACAAAAAGACAAAGCCAAAGACGAGAGAGAATCACAAAGCTGGATGCAACATTCAAAGATCTCTGCACCATACAGACTTTATGCATTAAATGCAGCACAATGCAGTGGAAGGCAGAGCAGTTGAGAAGTAGAACAAAGAATTTAGGTTTTTAGAAGAGTCACTGGCAGAATTTATGACAGAATTATTTTGTCACTGGAAAACATTGTGAGTTCAGTGTAAGTTCAGCAACTTTAAGAAAAAAAAAAAAGTGTTCAAGTGCTTGGTAAATAGAGCTGAGGTGATCTTTCAGAGGCTGCATAGTTATTTGAACTGCAAGCAAATAATTACTTGTATAAATTTTGATTAATGTTTAATCAGGGCTTGGTGATATAATAAATATTTGCGATATTTTGTGATGTTTTTGTTGGCGATATAGAACTAAGCATCATGAGTATCAAAGTCAGTTTGATTGAGACTTCTAAGGTTTTCTAAAGACCTTCCTGACAGGTTATTTTATATTTCATTTGAGTATGAAAACATGAAAGATTCTAATAGTCTCTCAGGTTTAAGCAAAAATGGGAGTTGAAAAGCCTTAATTACTTTTGCATGAATTCCAAATCATTTCTTCTAAACTGAAAAAGGTAAATATAACCATTTCCCCAATTTATTGTTAAACTGGTAAACAAATTTTAATATCTCTCAATTTTACATAATTTAATATGTTAACTTAGGAGAGGAAAAAACAACTGAATTTTTCTTCTCTAATCTGCTTTCTAATTTAGTTCTCTAATAAACCTGGCTTTGTATACTACAAATATTGTTGGCTCTAACAACAGATTGCTTTTGTTTCTTTTTTTGTTGTTTTGGATAAAAGTGTCTGCTAAATATATACACTACCAGTCAAACGTTTTTGAACAGTGAGATTTTTAATTTTTTTTTTTTTTTTTAAGTAAGTCTTTTCTACTTACCAAGCCTGCATTTATTTGATCAAAAGCACATTAAAAACAGTAAAATGTGTAAAATAACTTTTCTATTTGAATACATTTTAAAATGTGATTTATTCCTGTGATTTCAAAGCAGAATTTTAGCATTATTACTTTAGTCACATGATCCTTCAAAAATCATTCTAATATTCTGATTTGCTGCTCCAAAACCATTATTATTATTATTATTATTATTATTATTAAGTTGAAAACAGCCTGTTAAAAACTACATATTAAAAAAGCATTTTAATTTAGATAAATGCTGATCTTTGGATCTTTCTATTCATCAAAGAATCCTGAAAAAATGTACTCAACTGTTTTAAATACTGATAATAATATAAAAAGATTTCTTAAAAAAAAAATAAAAAAAAAAAGATTTAGAATTTTCTAAAAGGATCGTGTGACACTGAACACTGGAATAGTGATGCTAAAAATTTAGCTTTGGATCAAATAAATGCAGGCTTTGTGAGCAGAAGAGACTTCTGTATAATAAATAAATAAATAAATAAATAAATAAATAAATAAATAAATAAATAAATAAATAAATCTCACTGTTAGTGGAGTGTAAATACAAATGCAGTAAAAAAGAAACAATAAAAAAAAACATTTTAAATGCATTTTGTTGTATTTTACTTCTTAAAGATAGAAATATGCATCTAAAATAGAGATGTACAATAAATGTTTTTAGCTATTTCGCCCCTGCCCTGTGTGTAATACGGTGCAATATGTCCTAAGTAAGTCAGTAATAAGTGATAAGTAAGATATTGTTACTAATAAATACACAGGAAATTATGAACAACATGGGTGTGTGTGTGAGGGTGAGTACAGTCAGTAGCAGTCTGCCTGCTGTCAGTGCGGCCCATGCTAACCGTGGCTGCGCTGGCCGTGCCAGCGGGGGGGTTGTTGGTTGCAGAGGTACTGGGGGCAGACGATCCAGCCACAGCCACAGCAGCGGATGCAGCAGCAGCAGCAGCAACAGCAGCGGAAGAGGATGCGGATGAAGAGGGTGGGGGGGCCTGCTGTAGACGGCGTGCCCTCTGCCCCTCTCTCACCATCTGAATGATGGCGTCCGCTTCAGCCTCTAGCTGACGGACCGCAGCCTGGATACTGCTGGCCGAGCCTAGACTGGTCGAACCTGGAGACAAACAGGGAATTATATTTAGAGAGACCCATCAACATAAAATTAGCTGTATATATCACCCAAAGGGAGAAGAGACTCAATTGAAAGTTTCAGTATGAAGCATGGAAATGTTCTTAAAGGATTAGAGGATGCCTCTGTGTTAAAAGAGAGCGACTTACTCAGTCGTCCTCCTGTCTGCTTAGCTTTCTTGTTAGCTCGCCGTGTGTCTTCTCTAAGCTGGATGATGACCTGCAGCACGCGCAGGAAAAACTTCTGCGTGGACGTCTTGGACGTGAGCGAGCTCATGCAGGGCAGCTGCAGCTCACGACCACCTAACGTGCGCTTCTGTGCAGCCACAATCACCACACTCTCTGACCCATCAAATCTGTAATTTATTTAGAAAACAAAAAGGCAAGGGCAAGTATTGTTATTTTATGGAGAAAGTATGAAGCAAATGTCAATTTTCACTCATTTAGCATAAGCTTTTATCAATATAAAACGTCAAATGGGTTTCGAACCAACCTTTCTGCAACCAGCCTATTGTGCAGGTTTAGGGTCAGGACATTTTCTTTTTAAAAGAAATGAAGACTTATTTTGCAAAGACACAGACTGATCAAAACTAAGCATTATGAGTATTAAAGTATTATATGAGTATTACTTAAGACCTTTCTAAAAGGATATTTCTTGTCTAAGTATGAAAACACAAAATATTCTACAAGGCTTAAACCATGTTTAGACAAAAATGGGAGTCATTTTTGCATGAATTTCCAAATATTTTTTTCTAAACTGAAGAAAGGTAAAGGTCAGAAAGTAAAGACATTTATAATGTTACAAAAAAAAAATCCCAACTCCAAACTTTCTATTCAAAGAATCTTAAAAAAAAAAAAAAAAAAAAGTTTCACAAAAATATTAAGCAGCACAATTTTTTTTTTACATTGATTAGAAATGTTTCTTGAACACCAAATCAGCACAATCATGTGATACTAAAAACTAGAGAAACTGCTGCTGAGAATTTAGATTTGCCATTTCATAATATTTTATAATAAAAGTTACTTTACATTGTAATAATATTTCACATTATACATTACAGTTCACATATATATATATAAAATAAATAAATATCTGATTACTTGTGTTTTTTATAATTTTTTTTTTTGTAATGACAATAGCCTTTAAAATTATATAAAATACATATTTAATAGTAATGAGGTCATAATTAGTTAAAATATTAAAAGCAAGTAATCCCACCGTTTTATTGAACAAAACTTAAATACATAAGGTACATTACGCATTTTAAATAACTGCAGAGGGCGCCAACGACTTGATTGTTTTTACACTTTATAGAGTGATCTAATCCTTGTTTAATATTGACTAAACAACATTTAATTTAAATGTCCACTTAATCTTTGAAATTTGGCATTTATGACAAAAATGCTACCTCCACTGTTATCTCAAATATGTGGACATCAAAACTCGTAAACTCAGAGTGAGGGTTTAAGCGTAGATTTTGAAATTGCAATGAACAGTTAGCATATTGAGAAAGATATTGATGTATTCTCCTGCATCTGCATAGGTGAATAAATGATATACTTTACCGTGTCCAGATGAATGTAAAAAAAAAAACGAAACTCAACAATATACAGAGAGTTTGAGACACTCCACACATATAAATAATAATAGTTAAAGGGGAGCAGGTGAACGGAGCCGTTCTGAGATGCACACATGTAATCGCATACATTTATTGAATTATATTGTTTGTGAATTCACAATAGCATTATGCTTTATTATGATTTTTATATGGGTTGAATATAGCATGCAGCCTTTGAAAATGGTCTAATAATGCGTTTAATGGATTCTCATTCATGGAATGCGCCACTTCTGGTATTTTGCCGGTTACTCCACACTGGAAAAATGCAATCAAAATTTTGTCTTCACCTGCTGGTCATCTTGCCCTTTAGGCGTGTGGTGATGGATGGGTCCTCATGAGAAGCTTCAGGAGACTGAGCATCAGCACGTGCCCTTCTCTGCTGCTCCAGGTTATACTCCCTCAACTCCGCCAGTAAAGTGCCTAAACACAGACCAGAAGTTTTCAAATTTCTGCTAGATAAGCTGTAAACAAACCTTCATGGCGGTGATAACACAATCACAAGTACATTAGCATTACCTGGCCGTCTACATGTAATACATACGCAACATTCAGCAAGTATAGTATCAAAAAGGGAATACTTGTAGCACTGACCGATTTGTTTGCAGAGAGTGTATCCGAGCTGACGTGCCCCGCTGAGTAGAAGTCTCAGTACAGTGTCTCGGGTCGGTGCGTCCCCTCTGGACAGCTGCAGCAGGATGTTGGCCGCGTCCTCCAGACCTTCCTCTGAACACGAGTGGGATGTCAGCACCTGGACACAAACCACAGGAGGTAACTAATCCGACCGCTGAGCTGGGTCAAAAGAGCCCAGGGTTAGAACTAGACATAAGGCGACATATGTGCGTGCACCATCATTAAATACCTCCACAGAGAGCTGCAGCTGTTTCTCTGTTAGTCCAGTAGAGGCCAGTTTGGCTTCAATGTCTGTGCTGCTCACTGCTGCCTTCTGTTTTCCAGCTAAAATGATGAGATATAACAACGTGATTTGAATATTTTCCTGCCTGAAGCCCAAACACAACTGATTGGCCAATCATCAGCATTATACAAAATTACTTGAGTACAGAATGACCTCTAAAATGTATAATTGCATCAAGCTGGAAGTCTTCAATATGAATTTGAGAGTGCATGTGTGTGTTTGTGCAGTCTGAGAGGACTCACCAGCTATACTGCCAGAGGTGGTGGTGCTGCTTGCGACAACAGACACCGTAGTGGCTGGTTGAGAGGGCGTCAAGCCCACTGAGCCCTGCGTGGTGCCCGTACCTGCCACTGCTGAGATGGTTCCTGACCCTGCTGTTGTTTGAGCGGCAGGGGCAGAGGGTGTGGCAGTTGGGGCCTGAGGCACTGGGTGGCTGGCTGGAACCTCCGTGGCCTTGTTGTCAGGCAGAGCGATGGAGATCAAAGACAGCAGACGAAGCAGTTTCTCAGTGAGAAGGGAACTACGGCGGATCACTGGGTGGGAGAGCATGTTCATCAGTTGGCCCAGCGGAGATGCCTCAAGGCTCAACAGAGCCCCATCTGTCTCACCAGCACCCCCCAGAGGCACAGTCTTCATGGAGGCCTTGCCTTTACGGCTCACATTCATGTTGTCCAGCTTGACCAGGAGATCCCAGAAATCAGTGGAGATGCCCAGGGACTGTGGTGTAACTGTGCAGGCGCTCAGGGAATTGTGGGTATAAATGGGATTACTCGGGGTAGCTGAGGAGTTGCTCTGGCTGGTGCCACCCGACCGGCAGCTTCCACTGGGAGTCGGTGTCGAGCTGGCACAAAGACGAGTGTCCAACTCAGATGAGGATAACGACAGGGGATCTTTACACCGCTGCTGAGTGAAGTGACTGGGAAATACCTACAAGAAATAAGTGTGAGAGAAACAAAAACTTTAGAACAATAAATGTTTTTTTAATCATTTTGCACTTTGTACTTGCACTAGCAAGTCTCGATATTATTGTGGTCGCATGAAGTCAGTCTTATCTTTTGGCCAAAAAGTGTCGTTTTTAAACTACATTTGAACTTCTTATCCTAACATAAAAGGTCTTTATGCTTTGGCACAGTATCTGTCAAACGAACTAAAACCGAAAGCACAATATGGCTTAATTCCTTTATCAAGTCTCAAAGCAAAGCACGCAGTTTGTTCAGGAAATCAGCATGCGATGCCGTTTTCTCCACGCCTCAAAACGGCTCAGTTCACAGTAAATGCACTGATCTTGTTTACTGCATGTGCTGTATCTCTTTTAAGTGTAGAAATTAGAAAAGTAGTATTGTAATTTCCCTACTGTAGTGTCAAGCAAAAATAATATACCTATGAAATTCTCATTCATCATGTTATTTGTCAAGTTATAATTTTTTTTTTAAGAGGAGAACACTTTTAAGGATTAGTTCACTTTCAGAACAAAAATGTACAGATAATGTACTCACCCCCTTGTCATCCAAGATGTTCATGTCTTTCTTTCTTCAGTCATGAAGTAATCATGTTTTTTAAGGAAAACGTTTCAGTATTTCTCTCCACATAATGAACTTCTATGGTGCCCCCAATTTTGAACTTCCAAAACGCAGTTTAAATGCAGCTTCAAAGGCCTCTAAATGATCCAAGCCAACGAACCGATCTGTCACTTTAACCTCAAACGCTCGTTTTGTCTCACCTCTGCAATGCGCATACGTAGTCTGTGTGATCAGGTCACTACAGTTAAAGTATTTTGAAAAACTCCTGTCTCGTTTTCATCTTCAGCTTCAAAATCATCCTACAACGCCGTTTTACCTTTTTTGTAAAGGGCGTTTGATCTTCTTTATATGTTCATGTAGGACGATTTTGAAGTTGGGGGAAGAAATCGAGATGGGAGTTTTTTGACATGCCCTAACCGTATTAACCCAGGTCACTGAGACTACGCATGCGCATCACAGAGACGAGACACGACGAGCATTTGAGGACAAAAAGTATATAAATTGTCAATTTGTTTTCTAAAATAACTGATTGTTTTGCTAGATATGACCCTTCTTTGGCTGGGATCATTTAGAGCCCTTTGAAGCTGCATTTAAACTGCATTTTGGAAGTTGACGCTTGGGGGCACCATAGAAGTCCATTATATGGAGAGAAGTCCTGAAATGTTTCCTCAAAAAAAATTATTCCTTTAAGACTGAAGAAAGAAAGACATGCACATCTTGGATGACAAGGGAGTGAGTACATTATCTGTATATTTCTGTTCTGAAAGTGCACTACTCACTTAAGTTTCTGTTACTTCATTCAATACCATGATAATACCAAAATGAATCTGGTATAAATTTGAGTGCCCTTTAGCTAAAGGCGCTCTAGTACCTTGGCCAGTTGGATGAGGGTATCCAGTACATGTCGACAGACAACCGGAGCAGCCTGTGGGTGGATGTGAACTGTTGATCCACCTCCTCCTGTACACGTCATTCCAGTTCCTGACACTCCACCTCCAAGTCCTCCTGAGCTCAGGCTCCCGCCTGCTGAATGCTTCTCCGCATGTTTCCTTCCCGACACCCGCTGGATCTGAAAGATGTTGGTCCTGCATCCCAAAGCAGCGTCCATTGAAACAGACAGCCAGGAGAGCTGACTGGAACTACGCGACTCCACTCTGTTCAACAACTCCAGAGAGGAAGATGACGAGGAGGACGATGACGAAGAGGCTACAGCCGCCTGCGGGGATGAAGAGCAACCCTTTCCTCCACTTGATGAGCCCTGGCCTAGTGAGCGCTTGCCACGGGACTCCTCCAGGCGTGCAGTCTCCAGACACAGCTCGCTCTCGCTGCTGCGCTGCAGGATTGACAAGAGGCTGCGGATGACCCAGCCACGTGTCTGAGAGTGGTAGCACAAGTTACGCAGCACTCGGTGGAGGCGGCTGGTATTGAGCTTGGGCTCGTCCACAAAGAGCAGCACTAGAAGACAGGACAAGGCCTCATGGTCCAACAAGAGACGCCCCCGCAGACGCAGGAGAGAATCCACGTTAGAGCTAGAGGGCCTAGATTTAAAAACAAACACAAAAGATGAATTAGAGATACTACATGTACTGTCCACAAATACTGCATTATACTATTATACTACATATACTGCATTATAGTACAAATACTATCATTTAGATAACACAAGTATTAAGAATCATGTGTATGTAAACTTTTGAAAGGGGCAATTTTTATAAATTTAACTTATTTTCTCTTGTGGACTATATGTAAACATCTTTTATATGAAATATCTTATTCAGGTCAGTAGTAAATAAATAACATGCATTTTGTATAATCCCTCTTATTTGGGTAAAATAATTGACATTTTGCAGATTTTGTGTATGTAAACTTTTGACTTCAACTGTATATAGAAAGAAATACCATTTGTGTGTTCGGAATTTTTTCAAGCATCAAGATCTGTTCATATCACATCATCACACTCACCGACTGTGATTGGCACTCCCTCCCATTTGAAATGTCCCTCCTCTTTGCACAGCCAATCGAGTGTATTGTACCCCACGGTTGCCGCCGAGACGGCTTGTGAAGGCAGGTGAGCGTAGGATGGCAGACAGGGCTGAGGAAGAGCTGTGACCGAACAACCTCTCATGCATCAGCTGTCTCTGCCTGGCCTCCTGTTCCCTCCGCAGTGCTGCAGCTTCTGCTGCAATATCTGGGGGCATGACCGCCAGCACGCTATCCTCCATGTCCTCCAGAACGGATCGCCGCAACTCAGAGGGCAGAGTCTGGATGAACGTGACGGGGTCCAGAGGTTGATCTCCCTGTGGGGGTTGTTGGGATAACTCTCGCCGCTGCTGCTCCGCCCTCTGCTGAGCCAAGACCTGATAGCACATAAAAAAAAACATGCATCAAACATCACGTTCAGAAAGCTTTTTCTGTTCTAAACAAGTTCTCTCTCCAATTGTTACTCATACCTCTTCCTGAATTGCAGGTGGGAGAGCCGCTAGGAATTCTGGGCTGACCTCAGTAACCCCTGGCCCTCCTCCCAACACAGTGCTAGCTGATGATGCCAACGTGGCGGCGACAGGAGGCCGAGAAGGAGGTCTGATTCCCAGCTGGTTCTGCAGCACCTCCCGACGGATGTCTTCAGGCAGTGCTGCCAAGAAAGATGGGTCCACACCTTCTGGCAGACTGATGCCTGCAAAGAAGTGTAAAAAAAAAAAAAACAACATTATGCAAAGTTGAGGTATGGCTCTATATATATCCTTCATGAATCTACCGTGAAACACCAACCTGCCAGAGGGTCTTCCTCGTCATTGCTGGTAGATGGGAGGGGCTCCTCCTGGATGGCCTGCGATTGGCTATCTGCACTGTCACTCCGAGGCATGGTCTCACCAGGAGATGAAACAGAAGTTGAGCTGAAATAAAGAGCACAATAAGCCATAAAAAAAAACGAAGTACATTATTCTTATTAAATATAAGAATTATGTATTTAAAGACACTTCATATTGCTTATATAAAGTGTACTGATTGAACTGAACTGCAATGAATTGAACATTGACAGACACTTCTTTTACTCTTTTACTTTTGTATTAAAAGTTCAAGTAAATCTACCTTTAAATGCAAATGGAAGAAAGCTTCTAACAAGTGACTGGCTAATAATTTAAGCAGTATTTAATAGGGATGTAATGGTATTATCAATATTGTGGTATCACTTGCAAAACTCAATATTATTGTGGTCACGTGACAATATGAAACAATAGGTCTTCCAGGCAAAAAGTGTAGTTCTTCAAATATATTTAAACTTTTTATTCTAACATAAAATGTCTTTAAAGTTGTGTTTTGGGCCATTATGCCTTCTCACAGTATCTGTCAAACAAACTAAAACCAAAAGCACAATATGGCTTAATCCCTTCATTAAGTCAGTTTCATATACCTATGAAATATTCATTTTAATTTATTTTACAGTGCAGTTTTTTTTTTTTTTTTTTTTAACAATATATCGCTATTACTGTCATAGATATGTAACAATTTGTTATTATTATTATTATTATTATTATTATTATTATTATTATAATATTCTAATTTGTTTGGTTTCCTAAAACACCAGCGTAATCCTACAACATTGTCTCAAACATTTTTTGTGAATTTTAAAGCTTAAATTTTTTCATAAACAACAATAAAATAAATGCAATAATAACCAATTCCTACTCGTATTTATCTGTGAAGAATTACTCACCCTGTTTCTGCATCTGTTTGCCTGTCTGTGAGGCCACTGTCACCACTTCCTGACAGTTCCTGAGACATGTGATTGGGTGGAGCAGAGCCGGCAGCTGGCTCTTCCTGCGTTCCTGAGGCGGGACTGCTTGTATCCATGGGTGAACCCTCAAGCTGAGAGACACCCACTGGCGCAGGCTCTGAACTTTCAGCTATATCGGGACTGAGAGAAGCTGAGACAGCGACAGCAGGGGAAAAATAAATAAATCCATCAACTTAGTGTTGCAACTGGTAAGCAATTCAACATACGCAATGCAAAAGGTGGGGGAAAGTACATGCAGTAGTTGCATGTAGAATGCAGTGGGATTATATAACAATTCTGATAAAGGCTCAGCCTTTTCACAGATCATTTAGCCATGGCATTTTCAAGTAGAATAAGGAGAAGATTTCACTGTGCTGTGAATGTGAATATCACTCCACCGAACCACAGTGCGTAAAATCTAATTTTACAGGATTCAAAGTTAATCTACCTTCCCTGACTGCATCCAATGCTCCTCCTCCTCCTCTCTCACCAATAGTGGGTGCAGGTGACATCTCCATCTGAGATGCTTCTGCCTCACAATTCGGCCTATCGGGTGCTGAGAGCTGGGGAAGCCCCGCCCCTGCCAAGGCTCCGTGAGAGTCAGGATTGGAGTCAGCCAGCAGCAGCTCTGTGATTGGCTGGTGCACCTGCTGACTGATGGCTGTTTCCAGAGATACAAGGGCTTGCTCGTGCGATGCAGGGGTGGTCGGGGTGACTTCTCCAGATGGGGGCGCTGTGAGGAAACCCTCAGAGGTGCGAGGAGGATCCAGGCAGGATGACACTCCACTCTGGGCCTGTTCTCCTTCTGATCAGATAAAAGAATGAGAAGAAATGAGTGTTGTGGATATGATCAGCTAAGATAAACATGATAAATGACACAGTAGCTCAGTTACAGGAGGTAATGAAAAGGCAGGGCATGTGATTGAGGGTCTGCAGTGAGGAAGGCAGTAAATTGTATAGTTATCTCCTTCGAGGACCACACTATACTGATCCCCAACAACAACACAACTTACTACCTCACCACAACACAGCCACTATAGCCACATCCAACTAAAGATAACTACATTCAAACATATTACAGCCAAAGTGGAAAAAAAAGTGTTCATACTGACAATAATGTGGCGAATGCAATTCATATAGAGCAGTTGGCTAGAAATAATTGATTGATTGAGCAACAGCAGTTCCCGCAGTGATGGAGACAGGTAGGAAGATCCTCCAGTTGTTGAAGCAGTTACCGTGGGAAAGACAGTAGACTGTATAGTTATCTCCCAGATCTGGTGTGATCCTAAAACTATACAAACTACTACCTCATCCCACAGCCCGCTGAAGAACTCATCCAGAGCCCCGGCTCTTCACAACGACGTGTGATTACATTTTTACATTGCAAATCAAACAATGGTTTGTTTCTGAAATTTTTTTGTGCTCAATGAAATCGCAATCAACAAAAACACGGACTGCAACACTAACTATTAACACTGAATTGAAAAGTGAAAAATACAAACATGCAATGCTCTTACCTGCAGCATTCTCTCCAGCTCCATTGACTGTTCCAAGCCCAGAGCCCTGTGGGAAATAAAATTAAAAATTGAATTAGGAATGTGTTCTGGCTGATACCCATGGTCCTGCCAGTAATCAATCTTGATTGAATTCAATCCAAAATCTTATAGATTACAGCAATGTACGGTGGTGGCCAAAATTATTAGAACACCATTATTTTTACCAGCTAAAAAATGATTTTAAGTCAGTTATTTATATTTTGCTGTAGTGTGTCAGTAGGAAATATCAGTTTACATTTCTGAACATTCATAATTGTAATTGCAGTGAGATTTTTGTTTGCATATGGAGTCTGACAACAGCCAGTACTCCACAAAGAGATCTGATTTCATCCTCATTCAGTCTGTCTGGAATGACATGAAGAAACAGAACAAACTGAGGCTTAATCCAGAAGAGCTGTTGCAACATCTTAAAGATGCTTCAAGAAACCTTTGGTGGGACCATCCTGAGCACTGGCTGTTGTCAGACTAACAAAATATCACTGGATTATTACAATAAATTAATGTTTGGAAAAAATTAATGTTTGGAAATATAAACTGATATTTCCTACTTACACATTACAGCAAAAGGCATTTTGTTAGCTGGTCAAAACACTAGTGTTCTAATAATTTGATCAAACAAAGGCAGTCTTGGTGAGCACAAGGGACTTCTCTTCAAAATTATTTTTTAAAAATTTTTGTACAGTAGTGTATAAATAGACAAGACAGATTAAAAGTGTGACCCCACATGAATTAAATTCTATATAAATGTGGCAAACAACACTGCTTGGCAACCATAAATCATAAACATGATCAAAAATAGGCTATTAGGGCTGGGTAAAAAATGAAAATGTGTTTTGTTCCCAATTTTAATTGATTTTTTTATCTATTCTCATTTTTATGAAACAATATAAATTAAATCCCAAGTATCAACTCATCTAGCCTGCTTGAGTTAATGAACATACGACAGACTGTAAATAATATGTAATGTAACGTCACCATTTACCTCAGAAAAAACATTCCATTTAAATAAATAGCCATCATTTAAATGTTTCGAAAATCTAACTGGAGTAGAAATATAATTATGTATTGGTAAGGGTTTGTATACAAATCATTTTAACTTTCAATATTATAGTAATGTACTGACTCTAACATACTGTCTATTTTACAGCATTAGGCCGTGTTCACACTTGGCATCTTTTTTTTAAACTGCCAGCGTCTGTTTTACATTATAACCCTATGGTGTAGACCACGTTTTCAAAAAAGTCCTGAGCGTTTTTTTAAATGCCACCACCAGCGTCTTTTTCTGCAGCTCAGAGTGTCTTTTCAAGTTCAAAAAAGTTCAACTTTTCTGAAAAGAATGCCCTACGTCAAGCGCTTTTTTGACAGCTTACCAATGACAAGTGAGTAGCGAGACCTGTCGTTTCCATAACAACAAGAAAAAAAAAATAATAAAAAATAAAAAAAGGAGAAGGTGCTGGTAGATAGACTTTAATTGGTTAACTTCCAAAACTAATCTGTTAACTAAAACGGATGCCAGAAGCGCAGCGGCAAATCGCAGACCTTTCCTGATCCCGCCCCCCTCTCTATCTCCCACTCCGCTTCCTGTTCAAATACTGTCCTATCAAATAAAAGGCAAAAATGACAAAAAAATAAAACTAAAAAAAGCCAACGGAAGAGCGAGCTTGCGCTTTTCTTGACATTTCTCACATTCATACCGTTGCAGCTGTTGTTATAGCAACAAAAGACGCCCTCAGCTGCAACGCTGCCAGATTTTTTTTTTTAACTAAAAAAGCGCCCTTGTCGACTTTTTTCTTGTCCAAAAAGACGCCAAGTGTGAACACGCCCTTAGTTGAGTGATTTTTTTTCCTTGAGAAAATTTGGCATATACTATAGTTGATATATCCAAAATAAACAATGAACTGAATCTAATCTAATCAGAAATCAAATCGAAAGCCTGTGAATCAGAACTGAATTGTGAAATGTGTCAAAACGCAGCCTTAATTGCTACCATTATAAAATCAACAAAGTGCCTATAACAGAAGTGTCTGCAACACAGCCTGGTTCAAATTTATTTTCTCTTTTTATTCATTCACATTTCGCTCTCTTTTACCTGTAGGCTCTGTTCCCGGGTCTCCTCTCCGGCTGCAGAACTCTCATTCTGCTTGGCTGTCTCCTCTTCCTCTGCCAATTGTCTCCTCCTCTTCTCCCTGCGCTCCTCCAGCTCCTCATCACGCAAGCTCTCAAGGTGCTGCAGTATGGGGACCTTCACCACTAAGAGACCAAGCACAAGACTCGCCAATAAGCATATTATGTTTATTAGTTCTTCCTGCAGTGCATAAACAACAGATGCTATAATATATTCATTCCGAGATGGTCTCACCTGCCACACAGTCATGCATGCTCTCGGCATCCAGGACTTTACACTCATCCGTCCATCTGGTTAATGCGGTTGGGATGCTTGATAGGGTGCCTGTAGAACACAAGGGTTTATTTAGCAGGTGATCTGGAACTGTTATTTTAAAACAGCTTGCTTGTGGGAGACTCACCAGCTTGTCCTCCAGTGCTACTCTGCTCATGGAAGAAGTCATCCAGGAGCTCATCGTCTGAACGAGCGATAATGTGCACGTCCTCGTTTCCCACCAGTAAGCGAGCACGACCACGAGACTGCAGAGGCAGAGAGCTTGACAGCTGCAAGATATCAGCTGCAGCACTAGGGCCCAATAATCTGAGACACAAAAAAAAGGATTTTCAAACTGCAGTGGCACCAAACAGAATTACAGATGAGTCTCAACTACTGTTGGAGCTACTGGAAACTAAGAAAAACAATGAAAGCTGTGAATTTTAAAGGGGGGAAAAAAAGAGCAAAATCAACTCTATAGATAAAGTGCGCAAATTTCTGCACCACTGTAAAGCATGTGATTGCATATCTAAGTACTTTTAAAGGACTCACCTCTGCAAGATGAGAGGAGGGTTGGGCTGACGGTTACCAGGGTAATGCACATGGACCGTGTGGCCTGTGTTGGCCGTGAGCTGGCGGAGAGAGCGTTGGCTGCGTCCCATGCCCTGAGCCAATCTGCTGCTGGTGCCTGATCCCCCCAGAGTCAGTGAGCCATGGTCAGCGTGACGCACCATCAGAGGGTGGGAGCTGGGGATATTTCCTGGTGAGGGAGGGATGTCAGCTAAAGTGCACAAAAGACAGAAAAATAGACGTGACACATTTGGTCAAAAAAAAAAAAAAAAAGAATAAAAAAAATAAAAAAATGAAATACTAAATTAAATTCTAAAATTAAATTAAATTAAATATTAAGAAAAATAAAAATAAAGAAATAAATAAATTAATTAAAATAGTTTAAAAAAATAAATCAAATACAATAAAATTAAATGTAAAAAAATTTAAATAATTAAAAAAAAAAATTAAATATAAAATGGAAAATAATTGTATTAAATTAAATAAAATAACATTAAATTAAAAGCAATTAAATAATAAATAAAATACTTAAAAAATAATAATTCAATTAAAAATTAAAATTAAATAAAAAAGAAATAAAATATCTGTCTGTCTGTCCGTCCGTCCGTCCATCCACATATCTGTCTGTCGGTTATATTAAATATGTAACTCAAACGAATTAAAAAATAATAAACGTATAGTAGATACATTAAAACACTAATTTCTTACCAGATGTGGAGAACATGTTATCAAACTCAATGATGAGGTCATCATCTCGGTCAAATCTCTCAAAACGAATGTGTGGAGCGGCATTGATATCAGGAAAATCTTCATCCAGTTCCATTTCTGAGCCTTCATCATCATCATCCTCATCTCCCTCCTCATCATCCTAAAAACACATAACACGAAAACATTTGGAAAAATATAGAGATTTCTTTTTTCTACGGTCGTTTATGGCTTTGCCTTTCAAATAACCATTACCTGATCCTCCTCCTCTTCTTCCTCCTCCTCTTCCTCCTCATCTTGACTATCCTCATCCTCGTTGCTACCACTGGAGTCTTCCTCCTGTGTGTGCTCCTCATCTTCTGGCTCAAGGATGTTCATAGAGTCTAAAATGAATACATAAAAAAATGACCACAGGATCCCAAGACAGATTAAGGAGTATACTGAAACTGGGAATGAAAATTCCCAATGATTTCATTGTCAAGTGATGACAGAGAGATTCATGTCCTACCCTCTCTGTTGGCTTGGAGAGTGGATGCCTGACTCATATTGGAAGGAGCTTCATCCATCAGCACGTCCTCTTGAGACTCATCCTCTCCAGAACGACCCACTAATTCACAGTAAAACAGAATTAAAAACATACATCCAACTCTGTACGACTTGCACATTTGGCCAGGAATCAAAGAAATCACTTACCGATAATGGTGCTATTAACAGTTCCTGCATCTCTTTCTAAAAGTTCATCGATCAAATCCACCAACTCGTTCTCCACCTACATGGACATATGATAAATAAAGATTGTTCAGCTGGAGGAGGATTTTCATATTCATCAACAGATTCGTCCATAAACTGCTGTGCTTCTAACCTGCATGGCCTGAGTGCTCAGCACCTCAGGTTGTCCAGCAATGACTACGGTGTCTCCCTCAGTTTCTCCATCCATCAGGTCGGCATCTGTTGCTTGACCACGGTCACGATTCTCTGCTGGCTCTGCCTCGCCTGCTTCCCCTGTGCACAATATCAAGCCATTAAACACAACACTTAGGACACTGATCACTTTAACTGTCAGCAGAGTATGGATACAATTATATGAGCATTACCTTGATCTTGGGTGTTGCTGTTGCTGTCCCTGACTGTGCCAACAGTGTCATGCTCTGTCTTGTTCTTGCTGGATCCCCCTTTACCACCAAATAGGCTGCTAGGCTGGTTCACGATTCGTGACAATGTCTCCAAAGGCTTCAGAGCAGCATTTACTGTGTTTGCCATGTTAGGACTGCAAGAAACCAAAAACAGCAATGAGAAAAATAGCAATTTATGTTTGTACGTTAGCATGGGGAAAAAAATATTTTGTGCAATTAGACAAGGTTGGGATAAAAAAAAATAAACAAATAAAAAATACGTAGACCTTCGTTTATGTGTTATTGACCTACACTTCACACAAAGTGACAACAGTTAGCCATTTAGATTTGTACGTTAGCATGAACACTTTAAATAACATTAAAATAAAATAAAATATTGTGTGCAATTTACCAAGGTTGGGATTAAAGAAAAAAAAAAAAAGAAACATAAAATAAATAAATACAAAAAATACACAGACCTTCGTTTATGTGTTTTTGACAAATAATATAAAAACATATATAAATTTAATATTAAATTATATATCATAATTATAACATGATACCTGGATAAATCAAGGCTGTGAGGTACACGGGCAAGGTCATTGACAAGGCCTTTCTTCAGGAAGAGTCGGATGATATTGTTCATGCCATTGTGCTGGGTCTTGGCTGTGGCTGTGCTGTAGAAGCTTGAGGTGGAGGGACACGACTCCATAATGGTGCTGATAATGCACATCACTGCTTGCAAGCTGCAAAGACAGAAAAGTCCAAGTTTAGTCAAGTTTTACGTAACTAATCAAGTACGTTCTAGGTATCTTAATTGACCCCAGTAAGCCCCGACCACCCCCGCCGCAGACAAAGTTGCTAACTTGAGAGCTGTCTTACAATGAGAGCTGTCAGTGTGAAAAACAATTCTGAACATAAAAGGACCACCTCTTGTCGAGGAGCATTCAAGTATATAAAAGATATATAAAAGATTAAAAAATAAAAAAAAATAAAAAAATAAATAAATATAATAATAATAAAATAATATTTTTTATTATATATATATATATATATATATATATATATATATATATATATATATATATATATAAAATATACACACACATACATACATACATACATACATACATACATACGTGTGGGTAACAAG
Organism: Cirrhinus molitorella; assembly: GCA_033026305.1. Taxonomy (NCBI): domain Eukaryota; kingdom Metazoa; phylum Chordata; class Actinopteri; order Cypriniformes; family Cyprinidae; genus Cirrhinus; species Cirrhinus molitorella. The sequence goes on from CM065132.1 coordinate 10,446,547, forward strand.
ATCAATTTCAAGCAAGGGTTTGAAATGTAGACCTTTATGTGTTTGATCCGTTTTTGAAGTGCCAACAGTTTGTACATTAGCATGGAAAAAATAATATGAAATAAAATACAGCACAAGATGACATTAAGGGGCGCACTGATAGGTCAATTGTTTAAAAGAAAATTTTTAGTCAGCTAGACTCACCGGGCGTGTTTTTCGGTGCCTTCTGCCATGCCCAAAGCTCGACTCAAAGCAGCCTTGACCTCGTTGACCAGGGCCGCCTGGGCATCAGTGCCTGTGCCAGCTGCAGCGAGGCTGGCCAGGAAAAGGCGTGCAAGGGCAGGGGTGTCCTTGTCCTCTGAGTTCTGGGTGTGTGGGAGCAAGTGGTCCAACACAAACGCCAGCACACTGCAATCCTGAACATATATAGGATCACAATTGTCACACACAAGAAATGAGATTCGCCAAGATGAAAAAAAAAAAAAGTTAATTGCATAAACAGACTCAGTTCTCCAAAACTGTATGACATGAAATGTGAAACATCTGATCAGAAACGCTTCAACTGAATGTGACTCACCTCCTTAATGAGCTCTGACTGGCCAGCTGTGTAGTTGTAAGAGGTGATGAGAGTGGCGATGCCAACATAGGAGCGCACCAGCTCTGCAAGCAGCCTCAGGATGGTAGAGGTAGGCATCAGGGGTTTGCTGGCCTTAGCTTTGGCAGCTCGGCTCTCCTCCGAGGAAGCTCCCTTCTCTCCCTCCTGTTCTTTTTTCTCTTCACGCATTTCCTCAGGTGTAGAGGCTAGAGACAGAGAAAGAGCAATGACAGGGCAAGTCAAATACAAGGGCAAGTCAAGAAAACAGAAAAAGTGAGAAAATATGGTCAGTTTAAAGAAAGTAAGTGTGTGTGTGTGTGTGTGTGTGTGTGTGTGTGTGTGTGTAGCGGTTCACACCTTCCCCTTGTGGAGTTCCAGATTGGGAGGATTCTGCAACAGCACCATCTGCAGCAAACACCTGAGTCTGATAGAGTATAATTAACACCCGCTATTAATGCAAATCCCACATTTCTGAGCCTATTATAGTACACATACACTTGGGATTAATTGTGTTTTCACAGAGCAGCTAGTTGAACTGGATTTGTACATTTTGTGACGAGAACACGAGTTGTGCTTTTCCATGCAAAAAAACTCTTAACATGGTTTTGGAGAACAACAAGGCCTGACAACCTTGAACGTTTGCTATGCAATGGATAAAGTGTTGTAGTGCAGTTTTTTGTTACCCTAATTTCATCTTTATGTTTTAATGTAAACTTTTTCCCACTAGTCCACCAGTAAGAACATGTCTGATTTTTCCAAAAAATAAAAATACAGGGGCTGCACAATGAAAATGAAACACTGGCTATAGTGTTGGAGGATTCATGGCTATATTTGCGCAGCCTGGTGGCCAGTCTTCACTTATTGCACATTCCACCAGTAAAAGCAAAGTGTGAAGGTTGACTATGTGCACCCAATGGTTCAGACATTGTACCCTAAAGGTGGTGCCATGTATAAGGATGATAATGCACTAATACACACTGGTGACAGAGAGGTTTGATGAACATGAAAGTAAAGTTGAACATCTCCCACGGCCTGCACAGTCACCAGATCTGAATATTATTGAGGAACTTTGGGATGTTTTGGAGGAGTGAGTCAGGAAACATTTTCCTACACCAGAATCGCATAGTGACCTGGCCACTGTTCTAGAAAAGGAATGGCTCAAAATGCCTCTGGCTACTGTGCAAGACATGTATTTGTCAACCCCAAAATGAAATTATGCTATATTGGCCACAAAAGGAGGCCCAACACTGTACTAATTGTGGTCTAAATACAAGTGTTTCAGTTTCATTGTCCAACCCCTGTATATTTCTATGCAGCAAAACACACACTTTGGCTATGTCCACACTAATACGTTTTGGTTTGAAAACGCATATTTTTTTCTCCATTTTGGACTTCCTTCCTGTTTTCATGTAGTAGTGTGGACTGTGAAAACACAGGCTTTGAAAACTATGATGCATGTTTAGTCATGTGATGGATATTGTACCAATAGACATCTATGTTTACACACATGCTGATTCATTTCTTGAAGTTCACAGGAAATCCACTAATAACAGAAAATCATTTCTGTGTAATGAAAATATGTGCCATGTATTCATGCAGTCACATTAAATGATCACTAAACTTTTAGCTGCCTGCTCCAAACGGCAAGAAAAATACTTTATTCATTATATAGGATACATTTATCCTCAGAAATTCACAATTAAATTTTTTAGAAAACAGAATAGAAACATACAAATATTTTTCACCCTACTTATCTAGACATAGGGGAGCAAAAAAACAAACAAACTTAATTTTCTAGGTTTGGATAAAATGCATGTTACTGTGTTATCAAAAGTTATCTAATTATGGCATTCTATGACAGGTGATGCAAAACAAAAATCTGACAGACCTTACACAACATATACTGCCATTCAAAAGTTTGGGATCAGTAAGAAAGCTGCATTAATTTGATCAAAAACACATTAGTATGAAATATTATTGCAATTTTAAAATAACTTCATTTCTGTGACACAAAGCTGAAATTTTATTCAAATAAAAAAAACATTTAAATTGCAATAATATTTCACAAATATGACCTTTCTATCTATCTATATATATATATATATATATATATATATATATATATATATATATATATATATATATATATATATATATATATAAATAAAATACACAGCCTTGATGAGCAGAAAAGACTTCTTTAAAAAAACATTACAAATCTTACTGATAAACTCTTGAACAGCAGTGTATAAAAACCAGGTAGACACTTACATTGATGTGGAAGGCAGACTGTGAGTCAAAATCACTGCCTTGTCTGGTGAGTCTGTATTGCTGGTAGACATCATCACCGACATCCTGCAGGATCTGACACAGGTCTTGACTTCCCGGTACTGCTGCTGCCCGCTCCTCTCCTCTCTCTGCTACACATAAACAAACCCAAACAGACCTTTAGCATTAAGAGAAGTGGATGCTGATGAGAGACGACAGCTTGATAGATCTGGACCACAAACTAAATAAAACGCATGCTCTCATTTTTCTGCCTGACGATATTTCTTACCCTCTTCTGGAGCGTGATATGCTGCTAGGGCATTCAGCATGTCATAGATGACCTCTTTAATAGTCTCTGGTATGGAGGGCAGTGGAGACAGCTTCAGGGGTGTAGTCTTCACTAGCTGAACAGCATTGGGACCCTTAATTCTGAAGTTTTCAAACTCATCATCTGATGCTGATTAAAGGAGAGAGATTGTGATTGGTTACTAGGCTTCAGAACAACAATATATGCTTTTATATTATTTTTGAGAGAGGACATCTGGATGATTTTCCACCATACCAGTGCCAGCACCTCTTGGGGCAGGGAGAGCAATTCGGATACAACTCTTGGCAGTTTCCGTAAAGCACTCTGGGTTGCGACAGGCCGCTGGGCCGAGGACACGTAGGATGTAGTTGATCTCCCTAGAGCCCAGACTACCTGACACCACACCTGAAGTAGTGCTTCCTGCACCACTGGTGACAGCAGACCGTACCACCTGAGAAAAGAGTGATCAAGTAGCAATGAGACAAACATAAAATATTTCAGATAATACAAATGTGACTTTCAGTTAAATACACACTTTCTCCATAGTGTGTCGCAATGTGGCTGGGTCTTCTATGATGTGACGGAAGAGCAGAGTGACCAACGGGGTGAAACCGTTGAACCCTGAGCTCTGTGTTAGGTTCAGGATCATACGAGTGCTCTTGAGCTCTGCAAACATCATGGCGTAATGGTGGGTGCGCGTGAGACGCAGACAGAGACGCAAAGTGGCGTGTAAAGTGTCTGGATCCACAGGAACACTGATCATGCTGACACAGGCGCGGATCAAAACTGTGATCAAGTCCTCCGTAAGCCCCTGTACAACAATACCACTGGAACCAGAGGGGTCCTGAAGAGTAGAGGGAGCTGCTGTGCTTGACTCCTTCTGCTCTGTCTCTTCTTTAGGGGGCGCCATCTCCACAGCCACAGAGCTGGAATCTGAAAAAGCAGTAAAGAAAAATTTAATTAAATTTAACTTACAAAAATACACTGATGATTTTTTCTAAAAAAAAAAAAACAAAACAAAAAAAAACAAAAAAAAAAACAAAATAAAAAAACTTTTGTAAAAATATAAACTAGCATTCAAAGTTTGGGGTCAGTAATGTTTTTCTTTTTTTTCTTTCTTTAAAAAGAAACTGTTTTATTATCAAAGAATCCTGGAAAAAAGTATCACAGGTTCCAAAAAAAACATTAAGCAGCACAACTGTTTCCAACACTGATCATAAATTAGCATATTGGAATGATTTCTAATTATCTAAATTAGTTATATCTTTTATATTTAATCAAACGTATTTCATTCAATTTCACTTTTCATTTCAAACAAGATTTTTTTTTTTTTACTTTCCCCCCCCCTCTCACACAATGAAAACATGTTTAAACTCTATAGCCTTGCTGTTTCTCCACCTGTGTCAGTCTGTGTCTCCTCAGTCTTCGCTCTCTGTTCACTCTCTTCTCTCTCTGTATCAGTAACACCTCCGGTTTTTGAGGTCTTGGGCATCCGTGGCACCCGCTGTACCGTCAACATAACTGGCCGCCTGTTCCCAGTCTCCTCATTCACCTGAAAAATGAGAAATATAAAGAATCTTAGAACAAAGATCTACTACTAATACTGTATGATTACTGGCATATAAATGAATCAAAATTCTATTTCAACCGATCCACAGTACAAGTGCTTTGCCCAGGTCGTAGGTGTTACCTGCACCATGGTGTTGAACTGGACAGTGTATCTTCTACGGCCAGCAGTGAAGCGGACGCTAGTCTCTCCTGCCCTCCAGGCTGAGTCGATGGTGCTGTTATTACTCGCACTGTAGCTGCACCAGCGGCCTGATCGGTCATCAAACCAGCGCCAGTTATTCCCATTGGGCTGCAGGTACTAGGATTATAAGAATAAAGTTAATATAACACAATTTACACTGACAGTTTAGGATTATAACCAGGGTTCGTACAGACATTAAAATAAAAATTCCAGGACTTGCACTATCTTTTTTTTTTTTTTCAGTTACTTCATTTAGAGATCTCGCTTATTGAACAATGTCTTCAAATATAAATTCTACAAAAATAATTAAAAATATACTAATAAAAATGTCAAAAATAAAGTGAAGTACTACAAAGCATAGTATATAGTAAAACTACTGTTAATTTTCTTAATTGATGTGTTTGTGTATACTTTCCTTTTTTCTTTTTATAACTGTACTGCATTAATAGTTTGATGTTTTCTACCGTTTAAGAAAAAAGTCAGATTTGCGAAATCACTCCAAAATCCTGATCTAAAACAATTTTTCTGCAAACCTACAGCAAAGTCCTGATCTGAATCAAATGATTCACAATCCACGCTTCAAACTTCGAATCTAAATCAAAAGATTTGCGAACCCGCTCAAATTCTGATCTAAATCAAATGATTTGCGATTGCCGCTTTGAAGTCCTGATCTGAATTTGATTTGGACCAGTACTTCAAATCGTGTATCGCAAATCATTTTATTTGAATCGTTCAATTCGCTAAACGATTCACAAACCCATTCAAACAAATAATTTGTGAAACGAGATCCAATTGGAGCATTTCGAAAATGTAAATCATTTTGCGACGCATTGCTTCAACTGATTCTGAGTTTCGGGAACCTTAGTTTCACCCATCACTACGTGCTTTTAAAATCGTTACAAGCAATGTTGAAATTCGAAAATGATTTACTCTTTAAATGTGATCTGGTTTTTGCCAGTGAGTCGTAGTCAAGTTTGAATCAATCGGAGCAGTGGCAGCATAAATGACTATTGATTTGGCTCATCTGTTCCTCTATTCGCATCTCCAGCCGTTTACATGACACTAGGCGCATTTTTTTGTACAAAACTTTGGCGATATTGTATAAATGTTGATAAAAAGGTAGTGCGAAATGACAGCGTTTCCATTAACCAATGTTAAGTGCCTAAAACATTTTTTTCCTGTCATGATAAGTCATGACAACAGATTTGTAGGATTTCATATAATAATGTGATCTGTAAATGCGAAAAAACGTTTCGATTTAAGCACCCTGTATGAACCCTTTACTTGTGCTTCATCTGCAACCAACCTTATTCATCTGAGCTCTTCGTTTGGATGAAACAGCCATTTTCTCATAGAAGTCAATAAGCAGGAGAACAGGGGTGATCCATCTACAAATAAACACAGGATTGTTAAAACAGACATGGGAAACATATCTTATTACATTAAAAATGCTATAAAGTGTTGCATAAGCCCCTAAATGTAACACTATTTCCCCTATAAACAAATTCTGCTTTGCCGTTCCAAACATGCTTGACTCAGCAGAGCTTTCTAGGAATGCTGATGCCTGAGCGCAAACTGATCACTCATGCAGACAGGGGAAGGACAGGGACTCACTTGGGTGTTTGGATGTCCTTCTGCTCTTTGGCAGCTTGCAGACAGGGCTGCACCACCTCCAACAGCTTAATCAGCACAGTCAAGACACCACTGCTCTCCACCACCCGAGCACATGAAAGTTTCAGCTCCTGCAGCACATAGCACAACACTTCCATCAGGTCAGCACAGTGGGCATTTTTACTTGTGCATGCAGATCCCTACGATTTTTTTTAGAGGATAATTTATAAATATACAGTGATGATGTGTGCAGCCGAACATGCAAGACTGTGTACCTCGAAGAGCAGCGTGAGCAGCAGGATGCGGGTGGCCAGGTTGGAGGCCTGGGGGAGGGTCGCCATCTGTCTCGTCCACTCAGACACGGTCTTGGTGTCGCTGGTCGTTAGTGGCACTGCAGCCTTTATCAACACGTTGGCAGCCTCCCACACCTTTGGAAATATACGCAAACATACAGTTGAGGGCAGGGTCATGGTTTTATCTCACAACCAACACCGAAATCATTATAGGATCAACAATAAGGATGACCATGGCCTAGTGTGAGAGATTTTTGGGCCAGCTGACAATAATGTAACCAGCATTACAGCTTATACGTCAATCATGTCAATCATGCATTTTTATGTGTTGCAATTGTATACAGTTATGCGTTGTAGTACTCTCGTGAATGTGCACCAAAGACTGACAAAAGAGAAGAAATAGTTGAATACAGGGTTCGTACAGATACTGTAAAATGAAATTTCAGGACTTTAAGCACAACTTTTTTGATTTTCACAGACTTCAATCAGAGATCTCACTTATTGAACAATGTCTTCCATTTCAAATTCTAAAAAAAGAGAAACAGATAAACAAAAATATACTAATAAAAATGGCAAAAATAAAGAGAAATATGACATAATATTACATATATAAGTATACTACATTTTTACTATAGTAATGCCATGGTTAATTTTCTTTAGGTTATTCTTAAAGATTTTTTGTGTGTATACTTTTTTCCCTTTTTTTTTTTTTTTTTTTTTTTAAATAACTGCACTGCCTTAATGGTTTGATGTTTCTCTAAAATCCTGATCTGAAACAAATTATTCACAATCCACTCCAAAGTTCTGATCTGAAGCAAAAGATTTGCAAACTCACTACAAATGTCCAATCTAAATCAAATGATTTGCAATCCACGCTCTAATGTCCCGATCTGAATAATGATTTGTGAACCATCATTTCAGATCATTTGATTTGGATCGGAAGTTTGAATAACGCAAATTATTTGATTTAAATTTAAACTTTAAATCGCATATCATTTGTTCCAAATAATTTGGATCATTCAATTCACAAACTGTTTCACAAACCTGCTGCAATCTAAATCAAATGATCCACGACACAAGTCACGATCTGCATCAACTGATTCACGATACGCGATTCGAAGTCTTGATCTGACACTAATGATTCACGATACACGACCCAATTTGAGTGCTTTGAAACAGCAAATCATTTTGCATCACAATGTTTTAACTTTGCATAATGTGAATCATTTGATTTAGATCTGGACTTCAAATTTTGTATCATTTGATCCAAATCATTTGGCGATATACGATCTGATTGGAGCATTTTGAAACTGTGAATCATTTTGCAACACAATGGTTTCAAGGGTTTTCTAGGCCTTAAATCTTAAAGCTTTAAGCACCTTGTACGAACCCTGTGAATAAAGTTATTTTTGTTTTCTTTGCACACAAATAGTATTCTCATAGCTTCATAACATTATGGTTGAACCATCAATGTCACACAGACTATTTTAACAATGTGCTTACTACATTTCTGGGCCTTAAATGTGGTAGTTGCACTGCTGGGTCCAAAATAGTGGTCAACCGATATTGTTTTGACAGCAGATATCTTGGAAAGCAGGGTGGCCGGTGGCCAATATGAAGCTGATATAATTTCATTTATTTTAATTAATATTTAAGAAACTTGAAATAATTTGAAAATGGATTAAAAATAAATGTGTAAAATAAACACTTTAGATAAAATATTCTTTACAAATAACTAAATATTTAGGAAAAATATAATTTAAAAGGAAGTAAACACTGTAACCAACTGAGCACTCAGTATTCTGGGACATTTGTGTGCACAGAATAACATTTTCAAATAAAGCCAAGGTAACACTTATTTCACATACAGCACACAGTGAAAATGACATGAATACGACATTAGGCAAACAGATAAAGTGCAGCACAAACTCTCCTCCTGTCCAAATACAATTTCGCACACAGGATACGCGATCATGCAGGATACAAATGCACGGTTCACAACTAGATTCGAGATAAGTCTGCAAGGTTTTGTGAAATTAAATGTTCATTAGCGTTTCAAAGATTTGTTTAAATGATATAAATCAGGATTCGCACAGAAAATCCAAAATGAAATTCCAAGACTTTCAAGGACTGTTCAAGCACTACTTTTTTGGTTTTCAAGGACTAAAATCAGAGATCTCACCTATCAAACAATACCATTATTATCCTTTAAATTCTAATAACTAATAAAACAAAATGGTACAAATAAAGAGCAGGATGCTGGCAAAGTTATCTGGCAAGAGGAGAACTGACCCCCTGACTGACCCTGGTTTCTTTTTCCATTTCTGTCATTGGAGTTTTGGTTCCTTGCCACCGTTGCCTCTGGCTTGCTTAGTTGGGGACACTTAATTTAAAGCAATATCATTGCCAAAGATTTGTTGATGTTTCACTTCACAGCTTGATTCAGGGATGTTTAAATCCATTTCATTTTAATATCTGGTCACATGCAAACTTGAGGGTTTGTATGTGAAAAGAGCGAGTGTTTAAACTTTTATTTTGAAATTGTGATGTACAACAATTTGCATATTTAGAAATGTGTTGATGTATTCTCCTGTTCTGGCATAGGTTTAAAAATTATTTACATTACTAATCTAGTGAGATAACACACTGTTTTCCCAAATTAACGTTCTATCAAACTTGCATTATCAGCCATTGCGATATATTGGTCGACCACTAGTCAGAAAGTGATAAAATCCGAGAGCTTTCTGACTAGTGGTCGACCAATATATTATCAAAAAGATCTTCATTTGTGCTCTGAAGATGAACAAAGGTCTTACAGGTTTGGAATGACATGAGGGTGAGTGTCCAGCTATTTAACTAGAGGTGTATTAGTAACTTTCAGTAACTGCCAAAATACCCATTCCAATTAGTATGTGAGCACATACTGACCTGATTGACCACCTGTCTGAGGATAAGGTCCCTGTACTCTGGGCCGTTCCTTTTAATAGCAGTCATGAGCAGATCACAGAGACGGTAGACTGTGTCCGGCAGCTCGTCGAGCAGGTGGAAGCAGCCAGGCAGCATCGAGTCTGTGAAGGCATGTAGCTCTGTGGTGTCTAGAGGCTCAGCTTCCAGGAAACGCTCCAGACAGCGTGCCTCTTCCTCCTCTACCCGCTCTCTTGCTCTTCTCTCGTCCTCCTCACGCCGACGAGCTGCTTCCTACAAACAAAAAGAAACACGGATGTGACCTGTGTATCTGTTCAAAAGCAGGGAATGCTTAGTGAAGATGAGAAGTAGACAGGTGTGGTGGCCTATGCTGTGCTACTTAGTAATTCCTATTTAACTGATGTAATAATGAGTGTGTGGGTGCCCACCTCAGGTGAGTCTGAGCGCTGCTCCATGCTAACTTCTTGACCTAGAGACATGGCAATGGCCCGCATCATCTGGTCTTCTTCAGACATGGTGAACTCCTACAGAAACAAAGCTCACAGTGACTACACTAACTTGTGTGTGCATCCTGTCTGTGTATGCTTGTGTGCTTGTGTGTATGTGTGTGTTTATGAGAGAAAGAGAAAGGGGTTTGTCTGTGTGTTAGAGTCTTACTCTGACAGCTGCACTGAGCAGTGGTGGAGGGTGTGTAAGCAGGTACTCAGTGGCCTGTTCCATAGTGCTGGTGTTTAGCAGAGCCTCCATCGCATGCTCTCTGGAGAAGCCCATGTCCATTAGCTGTAAAGGTTAAACTTTGGTTAGAAATGGCTAATAGCTCTCTTCAGGTATTATGGATCTTGATTACAACACAGCCTCATTGTATAATTTGTATAAAATCATAAAACATAGAATTCAGAAAATTAAAAGACAACCCAGAAGTTATAAAATTAAAAAAAAAAAAAAAAAAAAAAAAAAAAAAAAAAATCATCTATTGTTAATTTTAATAAAATGTTAACATTTTATTAAAGGATTAGTTCACCTCCAGAATAATAATAATAAAAAAAAAAAAAACAACGATGTTGGATGATTTTGAAGTTGGAGGAAAAAATTAGAGCGTTTTTCACCCTACCCTACCTTTTGGAACCCAAGTACAAAGACAAACTAACCGCATGCGACTTTTTCAACATAATTACGCAATGCATGAAAACGTGCATGTGCATCGCAGAGCTAGGGCAAGAAAAGCATTTGAGGTTAAAAGTATATAAATTAGTCTAGTTTTTTTTTTTTTAAAAGACCATCATTACGCTAGATAAGACCCTTATTCCTCAGCTGCGATCATGTAGAGACTGTTGAAGCTGCACTGAAAATGCAATTTGGACCTTCAACCCGTTGGGCACCACTGAAGTCCACTATATGGAGAAAAATCCTGGAATGTTTTCTTCTTTTCGACTGAAGAAAGATCTTGAATGACATGGGGGTGAGTAAATTATCAAGAATTTTTTATTCTTGAAGTGAACTAATCCTTTAATTAAATTCATTCGAAATCCTCTCTCAAACCATTAGAACTCATAAGGTCAAGAAGTGACAGTACCTGAGTCAGCTGAGCCTGGTTGACCTGTGGCTCTCGGCGTGCTGCAGTGTTGCTCCCCTCCTCTGTAGAGCCTCCGGCAGTGCTGCCATTGGCACCTCCAGACACTCCTTCTCCAACTGCTCCTCCTGCTACCCCTGCTGCTGAAGGCCCGCTAGCTTGTCCACTACTTGCAGATGTGCTCTCCTCTTCAGGCCGAGCAGTGCCCTCCCTCTCTTTGGAGAGGCGCTCTTGGATGATAGGTTCTCCACGTAGGATGTGGCACAGAATGGCCAGCATAGACTCAGCCATGCGTCCACCGTAGACCTTCAAGGGCTTACGATTCCACAGGTTACGGATACAGCTGAATGCAGCCTACATAAAGAGATGGAAAAAGTAGATATGTGCTGCTTTGCTACAATAATGCAAGTGTATTTATATTATTTATAGTAACATTAAATGTCATACCTTCTGGGTAACAATGAGAAAACGCAATGCGCTGAACTGTGGTGTGTTGAGTGTTGCTCCAGGCACTTTAGCTGGCAGAGAGTGAGGAGAGTCCAGAACTGTGCTGGGATTCACCATCTTCTCTACAAGCATCAACCAGGCATCTAGGAACTCTCCTGTCCCGTCAGGCAGCTCAGGGTGTTCCAAGCCCTCTGACACGGGCACTTTACCGCCCATGGACAGGGCCCAGTTAAATGTCCTGATGAACACAAAGCATTTTTACTTATTCTAATAAGTATAATAGTAAAGAAAGTCAATGCAGCATAACAAGTGAATTAAAAAAAAATAATAATATTCAGTAAAGTAATAACAGTAACAGTAAGATTTATAATTCATAAATATCTATTCTGCTCACGAAGCCTGCATTCATTTGATCCATAATACAGCAGAAGCTGTAATGTTGTGAAATATTTTTACCATTTAAAATAACTGCTTTCTATTTGAATACATTTTAAAATGTCATTTATTCCAGTTTTTACTAGTCTTTTTCTAGTTTTTTTAGTCACACGATACTTCAGAAATCATTCTAATATGCTGATTTACTGTTCAAAAAACATTTTATCATCATCATCAACATTTAAAACAGTCAAGTACATTTTTCCAGGATTCTCTGATGAAGACTCAGAATTTATCTGAAATAAAAAGCTTTTGCAACATTAAGCACTATATCTTTCAGAAGCTTTCAGTCAGTATACATTTTTTTTGGAAAATAAATTATGTAAATGAACACTTACTTAGCAAGGATGCTTAGCAAGTGATAAAGACATTTATGATGTTACAAAAGATTTCCATTTCAGATAAATGCTGTTCTTCTGAACTTTCTATTAAACAAAGAAACCTGAAGAAATTCTAATCAGCTGTTTTCAACAAAATGTTTTTTGAGCAGCAAATCAGAATATTAGAATGATTTCTGAAGGATCGTGTGACTGGAGTAATCATGCTAAAAATTCCTTTGAAATCACAGGAATAAAATTACATTTCAAAATATATTCAAATAGAAAACAAATAGAAAATTATTTAAAATATTTTTACTGTTTACTGTTTTTGCTGTACTTTGGACCAAATAAATGCAGGTTTGGTGAGCGGAAGAGACTTCTTTAAAAAAAAAAAAAAAAAAAGATTAAAAATCTGACCGTTTAAAAAAAAAAAAATAACATTTGACTAGTACTGTAGATTAGTTTTTTTTTTTTTTTTCCAACATTTACAAATCGCTATACAGTTGTGAATTATTTTGGCCAAGATAATCATGCAGCAAAAATTACACATTTAATAAAGCAAAAAACATTTTCAAATTGATGATTTTATTTTTCCAGGTCTAAGATTATAATTTCTGTGATTGTGGAACCCCAGCCTGTGTGTGAAAGAACAGGAAGGGGGGAAAAATACAAATCTACTCACTCAAACAAAGCATCATGGCCACCAGAACAGAAGAACTTCTGCAGCATCAAATGGTATGGATACTTCCTCTCATCAAACAGCATGGGTGATGTGAATCCCACAGAGCAGATAAAGAAAGTCAGCCTGATTATGAAAGAAGCACATAAATATTAGTCCCATTCACCTCCAGGAAAGACAAGATTTAAGCCCTGTTCACACTACAAGCGACACACAGCGACAAAGCAAATCTACCCCATTCATTTCAATGGAGAGCTAGCAACTTCCAAATGTGACAACGGGGGTTGGCGACCGGATGGGGTGTGTCCAGCAACGCGACAAAGTTCAGAATCCTTTAACTTTATGCAAATGAAGAGCGACAGTCAATAGGAAGGAAGACGGCAGAGCTTGTGTTACTGTTCTCTTCTCAGCCATAGAAAAACATACACAATAGAAAAAAAAGGAGGCTCTGCTTCTCATTCATTTTTGTTTGTATGTACAAATGTAATTTAAATTTATATTATATTTAGTCTTTTGTCTCTAAAATGTTTGTATTTAGCGGCACAAAACCTGAAACGCTGTCAAGGCAACCAGTAGTGAGAATGCCCATGACATGGCATGACAAAAGTCGCTGCTAGTGTGAACGCAGCTTTAGGCTCAGGATCGTCTGTTTACATTGGGCTAACAGCAGCTCAATTTATTAAATGCTATGTTCAGAATTACAGGGTAATGCTACAAAGCTGCAGGTGTATTTACCTGAAACGTGGTGTGGGTGTATACGGAGGTGGCTGCCAGCTCAAGCCCTTGGTGAGGAGTTTAGTAAGAGAAGAAGCGGTGGCCCGAGCCGCCGGTGTTGGGGCGGTGCCTGTGCTGGTAGTATGGTGAGAGCGCCTCTGACGGACAGGTGAGCCCACACAGAGCTTCACCAGCAGTCCGAAGAGCTCCGCCAGAGCCCTGCCCAAACGAGAGGAGGCTGGGGAGATAAAGAGATAGCTGCAATGTTATTTAGGGTTTCTCATTTTACTTATTAAATAAGCCGTGACAGCTCCATTGGTGCCGACCTGAGAGCAGAGGCTTAATTTGTTTGATGCGTGTTGCCATGGCAGGGGTGAGTTTAGATTTGGTCTTGGGGTCAGTGGCTGTGGGCTCATCCGTCTCCATGGGAGCGAGAGTGTCTCCATCCAGGCCCATTCCTTCCAGCAAACCCTGTGCAGAGGGATCCACCCCCACAGACAGGGTCTCAGTCTCAGCTGGTGGAGAGAGAAGGGCTTTAGAAAAGAAAAAGCAAATGCAAACCAGCAAAAAAAGGACGTGAAATGCAAATAAAAGGAAGCGAGGTGCAAAAAGATAGGAAAGAGGAAATAAAAGAGAGAAACTGGTGGCTGAAATAACCCCCAAAAATTTACATACAAAATCATATCAAATGAGGAGGCAGAGAAAGGTAGTGAGCTTTATAAAGAATTTAGGTCTGAAATTGCCAGTAAGCAGTTATTGCAGTATTTTTACCCGTTCTTCTTCCTGCAGCTGCTGTGCTGCTGGAGGGTTTATCCTCTTTAGGCACAAGTTTCTGCATGTCAGCCTGACCAAACTCACAGCCAGGAGGCAAACTGCAATAAAGTCAAACGAGACAAATTACCCCAAAAAAGTAACAAACAAAAAAAGTAACAAACCTTATTCTATACTAGGGATGTAACAATATAATCAACACTGTGATATTGTGATAGCTAAACTTCTGGGCAAAAAGTGTAGTTTTTAAAATATATGTAAACTTCTAATTCTAACATAAAAGGCCTTTAAAGTTGTGTTTTATATACTTTAGCACAGTAGGTAGCGATTTAAAATAGAGTGTAGAAATTAGGAAAGTAGTATTGTAATTTCCTTACTGTAGTGTAGAAAATTAATATACCTATGAAATATTCATTTTCATTTATTTTACAGTGTAATTGTTTTACTAAATATAACCATTACTTTCATGGTTTTTATTATTATTATTACTATTTTCTAAGTTATTTGGCTTCCTAAAACACCAGTGTGAATGTCATTTAGACTAAGATAGTATATATCACAAATAAAAAGAGGGTTGAGTCCCCTTTAAAGTTCAGGTACAAGTCAATTCACTGACTTTTTCTGACTATGTTTTCTAAGTTAAGAATATGGGTTGGATTGTATCACAATCGTATCATGAGATTTTAATATTGTTACATCCCTATTCTATACTGTCCAACAGTATAAGACATACGTGGACTAAATAACTGTAGAATTCTGGGCATACATCACCAGAGAGAAGTACTTCACCAAAAGATAGAGTTAGAACATTTTAAAGGTCCATCATGTGCTTAAGTTTTAGCTGTGAGATTGAGAGCAGTACTAACCTGTTTGGTGTACAGAGGGACAGCAGCACAGTGCTTTCCCACACCAGAGAGCAATAGAGCTGACTCAGTTTGTTCAGAACACTCAGGCCCAGTTGAGATCCCCACTGATTCACTGAGATAGCACGGATCTCACTCTGAAAGAGAGGGAACAAGAGGTACCACATCAGTCCTTGCACTCCAAATATCTTCTCACACTTCCAGACTCTTAGATCTTAGACTTCCAGATTGCTTAGTCACTACGCTTTAAATATTAGGGCAGCAATAACTCAATGTGAAAACTGATAATCAATGAAAATCTACAGATCTGATTATTAGGGATATAAAGATATAATCAATAGCGCAATATTATTGTATTGTGAGATTTTGATATTGTTACTTCCCTACTCAATTAATTCTCAGCCAGCACACACAAGCACATCAATCAGATGCAGCACAATAATTGACAAAAAATAACTTATTAATAAAAATAATATTGCAATGCAAAAACTGCATAGACAGATTCAGTACATTTGTTTTCATTACCTTGAAATTACACACTGTTCAGAAGACAACATCGGGCAAGTTGTGGAATAACAACTTTGTAAATGGACAGAATTTGATTTTTTTTTCCCCCCAAATTTTAAATAACTATTTCTCATCCGAATATTTAAAGAAATAAATCTACAGATTAACTGATTATCAAAATAATCATTAGCTGCAGCCCTAATACTAAAAATACAAATGCCTATATACATACCTGTCCAACTCTGCAGGTATGAACAAACATAAGGATGTACGCATGTGCTGCCGTCAGGGCGTGCAGCAGTGGGGTGGCACGTGCCGACAATGTGGCGTCCGTAACATGGCCTGCATTGGCCAGCTCTCTGAGCAGCACAGAGCCACCAGGAACCTCAATGGGTCGGTGAAGAGGCTCCAGAGCAGACAGTATGCTGTCCAATTGACACAGACCCTCCTGGAGAACTTTCGGCTCATGGGACAAAGTCTAAGATATAGTGAGAAAGCAAGGGATTTAAAGAATGAAATGAAACACCAAATGTCACAACATCTGTAGCAAAATCTGTGACGCATATGATTAGGAGAAAACTATTTTCTACAGGTAGGTGTCAATCTTACCAGTATAGATTTGCAGACTCCTGCCACAGCTTGGCAGGCAGCAGATGTAGGAAAGTCAATGGGCAGGTTGGGCAGCCCAAGGATTGACACCAATGGTAAGAGTCCTTTCTGATTGACAAATTCCTGACAGTGGTCATCTGTTGTGTTGTTACTAAGAATGGACTCCACAAATTTCATCTACAAGGAAAAACACATATTATAGTTCCACCCTAAATTTAGGGTGTGTTCACACTTGTCACATTTGGTTCTATTAAAACAAACATTGGTATGACTGCTCTGTTAGTGCGGTTCATTTGAGTAGGTGTGAATGCTACCAAATACTTCTAAACTAACCAAAAACAGGAAGTAATGACATAATGTGACCCTATGCAACATGATTTCACAGAGGGACCAAGCAGTGTGTCCAAAACAAAATGCCTTTTATGAGCTCTTTGTGAGTCTGCAGGTGGTGAAAATAAAATCATATACATGCAACAATGAGTGTGCTTAATCCATCAGACGGCATTAGGTGTATTCAACATAAAATGGCGCCAAGCAGACCGATTAGTGAATTGGTACTTTGATGTCATGCAGCGCCACTTTAAGTCGATCCTTTTGATCAGAGTGATTGGTGAGTTCTGTCACAAAATATACATCATTCAACTCAACCAATCAGGTTGTGAACGTATCACAATACCTTTAGGCTCACTAGTTTGCCATCAAAAATACCAGTGTGTACACAAAGGAGACCAGGACCAAATGTATCATTGTCCTTTTGGGTCTAGACCAAATGAATCATACAAACTCAACTACAAGTGTGAACACATCCTGAGACTTGAAGCATTTTGATAGACAATGAAATCTCTGCATGCAATAACATTAAGTCAGAATAGACAGTCTGAAGAATAACAATAAGACAGGAAAAAAGTACAAGGCCTTGTTTACACTGCAGGTCCTGATGCACAATTTTGATTTGTAAAATTGTGACCCATTTCCAATTAACGCGTTTACACTAGTGCTGTCAAACGATTAATCACATCCAAAATAAAAGTTTATGTTTACATACTATATATTTGTGTACTGTGTATATTTATTATGTATATATAAACACACACATACATGTATATATTGAGGAAAAATATTTTAGATTTATATCATAAATATTTATATTTATTTATAATCTAAATTGTATACAAGTATAAATATATATACATATATTTTGTTTTAATATATACATGTATGTGTGTGTATTTATTTGTACATAATAAATATACAAAGTAAACACACATATAGTATGTAAACAAACTTTTATTATGGATGCGATTAATTGCGATTAATCGTTTGACAGCCCTAGTTTACACTTACCATACCATCTTAAAAATCACACATTTTTTAAGTTTTCCCCCAGTTCTTTTCTTATTAATAATTACTATATTAAAAATACAATACAGATTTTTTTTTTTTTATCTTTGCCATTATAAAAGAACAGATGCAAATAAACAGTATAACAAACAGCCTAGAAAGAAACAAATAATGCATTACCTTTATCATTTTACTTTAAATAAAAGCATTCATGTATGAAAAACAAATCCTTAAATGTGTTCATTACAAATAAACTGTTGTTTAATTACTATTTGGAGCATTTAGGATCTACATCTTTCTACCTGTAGCTCAAAATACCCTGTGTGTATTTAAACTCATTTTGCCAGCACAGGTCACATAAGACGTCATTAAACCGCGTGACGTACAGAACACAATGCCTCAGACAGTCGCATTCGCACATATCCGATTTATTTCCACATATGAATGAGGCCTGAAACCGATCTCGAAATATCAGAATGCATGCGTTTTTTTCCTGTTTACACTGTTATAGAACAAATCCGATCTGTCTCACATTTAACATACAGTATAAACGGGGCCTAAGACAGGATGCAAAGAATCTAGATCTGCACTTACCACATTCAGAATGTAATCCATTAGAGGAATGGGGATTCGCTCCTCTGTTCCTACCACTCTGTAAAAAACGTTTATTTGTTAAAAATGGTTTATTGATTATACTAAAATCAATATAGATTTCTGACACACTGCATTGAAAGCAAGAAACACTGGCACTAACTGCACTAACTGCCTGTTGCTTTCTGGCTCCCCCTGCTGTTGGCTAAAGGTATGTAGAGCCTCTTCCTCCTCCTCATCTTCACTGGATGCCTCCTCTGCAGCATGGTTCGAGCGAGCTGGAGGCACCGTGACGGTCCCGTCTGCTTTCTGTATGGAGGGTTTCTGGCAGATGTATTCTGGCGATCGGCCTAAGTTGCAGATCTCCTCTAGCAACTGTTAAAGGTCAAGTTAGTAATCAAATTCAAGGACTCAGTACCCAAGTGTTTAAACATGCATATAACACTGAAATAAAATGGACTTTTCTCAAAACGATGATCTGCTTTACCTTGATGATAGCTGTTGTAGCATCTGTTTTAAGCGTGGGCTGATGCCGCATTAGCTCATCCACAGCACTGCCCAAGTTAGAGGCA
The DNA here is from genome assembly GCA_033026305.1 of Cirrhinus molitorella. Lineage (NCBI taxonomy): Eukaryota > Metazoa > Chordata > Actinopteri > Cypriniformes > Cyprinidae > Cirrhinus > Cirrhinus molitorella. The sequence goes on from CM065132.1 coordinate 10,465,694, forward strand.
GTGTCACCTGTTTATTAAAATCAAACAGTCTGTTAGAAACACATTATTTACTGTAACACAGGTACACCTAAAGGGGTCACTCACCTAGTGGGTCAGAACTGCGTCGACGACGCATGGCCGGCAGGTAGTCTGGTGAGAGCAGCACCTTGAACAGCCGCTCAAAGGGCTGGCACTGCACAAATGAGTGCAGACCACGGGCATTCAGACACAGGGCGCTGAAGACGTTAGGCAGGGAACCCAGCACTTCTCTGGTGGCAGGGACCTGTCCAAACAAAGGCATGAAAGGGGTCTAAAATCTGTCAATGAGTTGCTGGACTATCCAAGAGGAAAGAATACAGCAATGGAAAAACATTACAGAAGTATCTAGTGAGGAAAAAGAGTCTAGCATGACTAAACAGGGTGTGGGGTCAAAGACCTTCAAACTAACAAAAGGAGTTTGGACAGAATGCATGGGCATAAAAATGTGAAAGAAAGATATATCATTAAGCCAGACTCACATCTTTGATGAGCAATGCATGTAGCATGACATCAGTGAGACCATTGTCCTGCAGAGATGACAGCAGAGAGGGCTCCTGGAACACAAACACTGTCACCACCTCCGTTGCTGAAACAGAGAGCAAGAGAAATAGAATTAGAAAGAAATACAGAGGGCAAACAAGTAAACTCAAACCAATTAATTTCACTTCATTTTCAAGGGGCCTTTTAGCCATGCAACTCTCTACTCCTTGTATGCAGAGGTGACCTTGAAGGCAGATCCACAAAAATTGTGCATAAAGAGTTCAGCTAATATTTCAGCAGCACCAGAGGTACTGTTCTCCATGTGCTTACCCAGTAGAAACAGTGAGGGTCCATAATACTCTGCATTACTGATGATGTGTTTCAGAGAGGTAGGGAGGGACCCATCCATTACTATGAAGAAAGTGCAAAGGCAATGAATATCACTTTTAGCAAATAAAAACGCTCCATTAACCACAATGTGAAAATTAAAGCTTTGTTAAATGCCAAGTTTTATACCATGACGAATGCCGTCAGAGAATGCAGGGTCCTGAATGGCTTTTTTCAAGAAGTTCAACATAGATTTCAACAGAGCGGCCCTCTGAGGAATGCACTGCACTCCTGTTAGAAAAGAAGATATGCGTTATCCACTGTTTCTCCTGTACTAATATGAAGGAGACCCGCTGACTTGCAAGTATACTTATTGTACCTGCTCTGGGAGTGCTGGCTGCACTGCTCTGTGCTCGCGAATCCGTCTCTGCTCTGGAACCAGAAGAAGTGGATGGGCCAGGACTGCTCTCCATGGCAACTTCTGACACTACATTGACAAAAGTGTTTTTACTCACTTAAAAATGTAGTTAGTACTCATGTCTTTCCAAACTTTTACTTTCTATCTTATGGCATCTATTATATAGTTTCAGGTGACTTGGAATACATGTTATTTTGTCTTTACTTGCTTTGACTGGGTTGAGAAACGACAGGAGTTTGCTGAATTTAATGCCAGATACAGTTTATGATGTAACCAAAACACCAGTAATAACCAGATTTTATGAATAAAGCAGGAGTTTTAAATTATGAACTCTGCTAAAAATGAGTTGTATATATCACTCATTTATAACAAAAATCCACATGTGACCCTGGATCACAAAACCAGTAAAATTGATTTATATATTATAAGCTGAATAAATAAGCTTCCAATTGATGTATGGTTTGTTAGAATAGGACAATATTTGGCCGAGATACAACTATTTGAAAATCACCTTTAAAATTGTCCAAATAAAGTTCTTAGCAATGCATATTACTAATCAAAAAT